>JAJOZX010001430.1:77500-815000 GCA_023014485.1 Bathynomus jamesi | reverse complement strand
AAGTAGTGGTGGACATCGTGTTACCTGTGGTGAGAAGGTCCGCTTGGTATGCTAGGCCAGAGGCAGTTTTGCAAGCAATACTCTGCAGCCAATGTACCAAAGAGTGAACTGAGGCTGTGGAAATCATTCTAAAGCTTAGAGGAACATCACTCGATGATGACCAGCTGGGAGACTGCTCTGTTCAGACAAGGAAGGTACCTCCGATAAACGTCAATGCCACGAAATTGTCAGAATTAGTTAACTTGAGTTCGGAAGTTTTGGAGCCACCACTGACAACATGTATAACAAACAAAGATTTAACACAACTTAAAGAGGCCCCAATGCAAGTGCCAAAGTGGCCTTCTCACACTCAGAGTGTGGAGAGATGTGTGAAAATGGTCACAGAAGCAGCTAGTCAAGTTTACAGTCACGAGAGGCGAGAAGGCTACATCAAAGCGCAAGTAGCAAGCCGAATGCTGATGTCAAGGAACCGCAGCAAAAAGGACATGACTGCATTGGTTACTTTCAAATAAACACTCTGAATGATATCTTATTGCTACTTTAAATGTTGATAGGATGTTTGCGCACATTTGTTATTTTGTTACGAATTTACGGTAAAATGGAATTTTTGAATTAAAATTGATGTAGGTAGGAGTTATTTTTTATTGTTTTTGAAGCAAGGATATTATTTTGTATGCCAAATGATTACATTAAATTGCTACCAAATCACATGATTTTCAATTTAGTCATTTCACCCCCAAAATTGACACACCCTAATATGTATATTAGTGGTGGACCGTATATCCGCATCCGCAAATATCCGCATCATTTTTTCATTTTTAACATCCGCATCCGCACTTCTGACTGCGGATGTTATGCGGATATTACCTCTAATAAATTATACAATTTACAATTAAATTAGCTTCTAAAGTAACTTATAAGTCCCAGTCATGCACATTTCATGTAAAGTATTAATTATTAATGAACAAACAAATATATAAACGTCAAAATATAAATACCTGGTAACACAGAAAATTGAATGAAACTTATTTCATTGAATTTTCTGTGGCTGAAACTCTTGAGAAAGTTATTATTTTTATCATAATGAAAACATTAATATTAATTTTAATTCTTATGCATTGCCTGCCATAATAGTAATATCACGAAATTTGAAAAAATTATGTCATATATTTATAATTCTATATTATATTGATAGATTAACTAAATATCTGCATCCGCATCCGCAGATATTGAAATTAAAAATCCGCATCCGCATCCGCAGATGTTGAAAAACTGACATCCCGTCCACCACTAATATATATATATATATATATATATATATATTACGTCCCCGCAAGGGGGTTCTAAGCTCGTGCTCTTGAGTGCTCGTTTGTACGTGCTTGTTCCTGGAGGTTTCACGTGCGCCCTCCCAGCCCTAGCACCCAAGGATGATGGGGCTCGACCCTGCAGTCCTTGTCATCCTTAGTCGTTTTCCACTTCGACTGTCCCCTCCACCCTTTCTTTTTCCTCTGTCTTTCCTCTCACTTTTTCTTTGTTTTTCCGCCGAGATATGCCCTTTTAAATAGAGGCGAATCGGTTCTTCCCGAACTTAAAAAAAATATATATATATATATATATATATATATATATACAGGGTGTCCCATAAATCCGGCATTATAGGAGAAATTCATATTTTTCTATTTCTACAAACCATAATTCATATTTTTCTCTTTCTACAGGCCATAATGTCTGTGAGCAAGGAAGAACAAATCCAGATAATTATACTCATAGGAAATCGGAGTCAAAGAGAGGCCGCTGCTGAATTTAACAGACTGCATCCAGACCGCGAGCCAATAACACAGAGTTGTGTTAGCAGACTTGTTGCAAAGTTTAAGGAAACAGGATCCATAGAAGATAAACCACGCAGTGGACCTTCAAGGAGGTCCACTGACGATGATACAGCGACTGCTATCCTGGCTCATTTTAACAGAAGTCCCAATAAGTCTCTTCGGCGATTGTCCGCCGAGACAGGAGTGTCGAAAAGTAGCATCCATCGCATTCTTCAGGCTCACAAATGGCATCCATATAAACTTCAGATCCTACAGAAATTAAGCGAAGATGATTATCCCGACCGGCGGATGGAATTTTGTGAATGGGCTACGGAACAATATGCTCGGGATGCCAATTTCCCGTCCACCATTCTGTTCAGTGACGAGGCTGTTTTTTATGGAAATGGTGAGGTAAATCGACAGAACACCCGCTACTGGTCTCAGAACAACCCTCACTGGTATACCTCTTCAAAGGAACAAGGTGCGTCTCGGGTGATGGTATGGTGTGTCATTTGGAAGGATCGCATTATAGGCCCCCTCTTTTTCGATGAACATGTCACTGGAGGCACCTACCTACGTATGCTCAAGGAAGAAGCATTTCCCAGTGTCTTGAACGAAGAAGGAAATTTCCCAACATGGTTCCAGCAAAACGGCGCTCCTGCACATTACAGCACCCAAGTAAGGGAATACCTATACGAACAATTCCTTGGTCATTGGATAGGACGTCGAGGGCCTGTGGAATGGCCAGCTAGAAGCCCGTATCTCACGCCACTAGATTTTTATCTCTGGGGTCACTTGAAAGCGCTGGTATACGCAGAGAAAATTAGGAGTGTTGAACATTTGTGGCAGCGCATTACTGGGGCATGTAACACCATTACTCCTGACATCATTCACCGTGTGCTTGCTGACTGGGTATCACGTCTGAATTTGTGTATTGAAGAAAACAATGGTGGACATATTGAGCACGTTCTGTAAATAAAAGCGTTTATTTTGCCTTTTTTAATTATTTTTCCTATGATGTCGAACTTATGGGACACCCTGTATATGCAGTATATTACGTAATGATCTTGATGACGTCATTTAATTTTTTAAAATTAATTATTTAATTTATTAACACCCAGGTGCACAACCTGGGGACCTAATCAATATGTGTGTGAAGTTTCATGTTTGTAACTGCTTCCATTTTGGAGTTATGGCTAGAACACACACACACACACACACACACACACACACACACACAGGCGCGCGCGTCCTTTTATTATTATAGATATGTTGTATCAATGGAACATTTACGCTTTTTGTCGATGTTTTATCATTTGTTTGAGTGTCAGTTTGTGTATTTGAATTAAATATAAATGTATAAATTGAATAGAATTTATTCTTCCGTTGGTTTGTTTTCCTTATTAATATATACGAAAAGAACTCGACTCCTGCTGTCCTACATACAAATGTTTTAATTTCATAGACTATAAAAGGTCACATTTTTGTACCTTAGCAACCAATTATATGAAAGTGTGTTGCTATCATAATATATGTAAGTAAGTTACGGAAGGCAGAACATATATAAATTAGGGTGGTTTCACAAAAAATTAGCGACAAAATTAGCGTTAGCGACGCTAACTGTTGAAATGCTTAGCGTTAGCGGGCACAGCGCTGGTCTTGAGTATATACTGGGTTGATGGTAGACTCATGAATGCAGTGGAGAGTTTCTATGATGGAAGTAGCGCGTGTGTAAAAGTAAATAAAGAACTAGGTGAATGGTTTGATATCACTATTGGTGTGTGTCAAGTATGTGTGATGTATCAGTGACTGTTGGATCTGTTTATGGATGGGGTGATGAGAGAAGTGAAAGTGGCACTGCTAGAAGAAGGACTGAATCTGGTGTGTGAGGGGAATAGGTGGGGCCTGTCGAATATGTTGTATGCGGATGATGCTGCGTTATTTGCCTGGAGTGAGTTTGATATGCAAGAAGTTGTTAAGAGTTTTGCTGCAGTGTGCGAGAGAAGATTTGTTGAAAGTGAGTTAGGACAAGTTTTTGATTGTGAAGAGGGAAATTCGGACTGTCATGTGATGGATGGTGAAACACAAAAGGTGGTAGTGTCTTTTAAGTAACTGTGATGTGTATTCAACAAAAGGGGTACGTGTGTGTGTGTGTATATATATATATATATATATATATATATATATATATATATATATATATATATACACGTGTGTGTGTGTAAATCAAATGATGTAATATCGTTACATTAAGATTTCAAAAAGTAAAAATGTAATGCAATATATAAGTGAATTTCTTGTTTCTTTGGGCTCTAAATCCTTATCCAGACATTTTTACGAAAGGATCCATTCTTCGATCAAAGATTATCTTCCCCGTTAATGGGATTTATTAAGCTACTATGCCCACTTATGAGAATCCAACCCGACGTTCTTCACTCGTTTCGCAAAGTGGGGAAAAAAAAGGAGAGGACGACACGATATGTCGCATGATATGCCCCATGCCCCAAGATACGCCCTGTCTTCAATTCAGGCTCAATTGAAAATGTGGCGTATCTCCCTTCACACAAATCAAGTACGGAGACAATAATATTACATATTACGATTTAGAGTTGTTTATCCTCCTTCGTAACATATGAAGGTCCCAACAACTTTACACTATATGGTATCCGAACTACTACTACTACTACTACTACTACTACTACCCAACCAGGGAAGAACCAGAGAAGCGCCTTAATCGTTGAAATCTAGAGTAAGGTTCCAGAGGAGCATCGAACGCAGAACCTTTAAAGTAACAGCCTGACGCACGCTCTACCACTAGGCTACCCTGGATGTAGGTACGCGAACAACGAAAAGTGCAATGACGTATTCTCGATGGATGCGAGGCTTTCTTTAGTTAAAAAAACATTCTATATATGTTACAAACACGCATCACCATATATATTAGTTATTACAAATATATTTTTAAATTTATTGATTTTCATGCCTGTAATATTAATAACTTTTCGCTGTGTTCATTAATATTACCCTGCGTCTTATTTATAACATTGCTAACCACAAAATATACATTCAACCCCAATACGGTTGAAATTAATAAAAATCTTGTTCTATGCGTCTCGGTGGTGTAGTGGTTAGCGTCGCTGACTACGAATCCATCGGCCCCGGGATCGAGACCCGGTGATGGCAAGCGGCGCGGGCGGAAGTTAAACCAAGGTTAACCAAGGTTAATCATGGTTATGAGCTTGAACGAATGCAGATTTCTGGCCGCATGCAAAACGTTACAGAAAGGCGTACATACATTGAAATAATAAGACTCCAAAATGAGTCTTATTGTATACTGTCTTAAGACAGAACAATGTTTCCCCGTGTTCCTTTCAAGTACCAGTGTCAGATGCCACTTTTCGCCAGGCTCATTCAATTAGTATTATTATAATAATAAATAAATAAATAAAATGAAATACACATTTATTACTTATTTTATAGTTACAATGCACACAAATAAGTAAATATGCATGTTTTCACAGTATAAGATATACTGTATATAGGTAGGCTATATTTATAGCATTAAAGGGAAATTATAAATTAATTATATTTATTTTACTTTGAAAATCTATGAGTTTGTCAAATTTCTTAAGACAAATTCTTAAAAATTTGTAATAGTATATGCGTGTGTGTGTGTATTGAAACAGTTTATATTGTTTATTATATAGGGTGGCCACAAAGTCCCGTTACCCCCTAGAGCAGTGGTGGCGAACCTATGGCACGCGTGCCCATTTTGGCACGCGATCAAATTTGCCTGGCATGCCTAAGTATAGAAATTGTTATCCAAAACATGAGTATAAAATAATAGACTTATTGTTTATAATTTGGTGTAATATACATAAACTTTGGTGGGTACGCGAATTTTTTTATGGTTTACACGATTTTTCTGGGCACGCGACTGTAAAAAGGTTCGCCACCCCTGCCCTAGAGAAATGAATCGTATAACAATATGGGCAGGGGGTAACGGGACTTTGTGGCCACCCTATAGATGTTAATATACAATGTTATATCTTGTACTACATGTGTATTGAAAATGACCACACTACGCCACTCGAAAACTGTAAGTTATTTCTGTGGTTTTTGTTTATGTTAAATGTAATTAAATATTAATCGAATTTACGTCAGCTGATGAATGATAAAAGGAACAAATTCTGTATGTATATATATATATATATATATATATATATATACCCATTCCAAATCAAATCGTATATACAGTGAACTTCCGCCGTCCGCGAGTTTCAATGGTTCGCGATTTATTTATTGATACCAAAATTTAGCGGTTCGGGTGACTGTGTAACCATAGCCCCTAAGCGTAAGTCAAGTGGTAATGAAGACAGGGCGAAGAAACGGCGCAAAGTAATGGCACTGACTGAAAAGATTGAAATTTTAGACAAACTTGAAAGTGGTACGAGCGCTGTAGCGGTCGGCAAGTAGTATGGGGCTAACGAATTGCAAATACCATACGGTACATTAAAAAGAACGAGGACAAAATAAGGGCAAGTGTTAGTGCTACTGCACCAATATGTGGGAAAGTGGGCAGACCTGTCCACCCCCTACCCATTTCTTAACTGATAGAAAAATTATTAAACCATTCCAAATTTAGAAAAAGTTCCAAACTCATTTTTCAAAATTATAAAAATGTTCAAACTTCAGCTGCAATCAAAGCTTCATTAAAATGCGGTCAATGCATTTATTTTTTATTTTTTTTTAATCTTCTTCGCAACATCTAAAGTCATATGACTGAGGGGACCTCCAGTTTCACGTGGGATTCGAACCACGGGTCACTACATAATCTGGACGTAGAAGACGACGGTTTGTCATTCACAAACTACTACTCAAACCCAATATCGCTCAACTTCGCTGATGGACGGGAACCGGTGTTACAATATTGTCCAAGACGTAGCCTAGTGTATTTAATTCCTAGTTTAAATTACAGGAAGCATATTAGATTAAATAATGTGAACAGATGAATTAAGAGTTTATGTTGTGAATGCTCATTTCCATTAAAGGGCAACTTTTTGTCACGTTCTTACATTATAATCCCCGAACATCTGACATCAATAAACTGTCAGTAACGGAGATGCAATAAGGAGGTCTTCTCGTGAATACTAAAGAAATAAATTATATTTGTGGGAAATGGGTTATAAAAGCCCATTCAGCGTGGGCGTGAGCAAAAGGAGAACTTGTACTGAACGGGACCGTGGAGGATGATAGGCCCAGTGAAGGATTTTTGTTCAATGAATTTTATGTAGGGATACTTTGACATGAAAATGCTTTTGTTAATTTTGCATTACTTTTATACCGTTATTTTTCCTTTGATAAAAACAGTTCTATATTTGGTTTTATTTCTTTGCCATTAACTTGCAAGGAAAATAAAACATTTTATTCAATCTTTTCTTTAAGAACTTTCAGGAACAAATTCTACAGAGTTAGTGAGTAGACAGTTATTACGAGAAGAGACGAAGGAATGTTGTATTCATCACAGACAAATGATTACGGGATACAACATGAGTATGTGTCTGTCTGTCTATTAGGTATGAACATCTACCAGTTTGTGCGTGTTATCGTCCACGCATGGTAGTGCGGGGACGAATCATTTTGACTCCGACTAGCGGCACTTCGCCGATGTACGTACGTCCGCTTCCACTCTATCTCTGTTTGCCTATCTCCGTGTCTTCTTGCCTGTTGTATGGCCGGCTATATGTACGCAGTACGTATGTATCTATGTATATCAGAGACCCGCACTGGTATAGTAATCCCTACATCTACTATCCTTCCCGGCATTTTGGAAACTACCCGTGATGCTGCCCAAACAGGTGGCAATTTACCCGCAAATCCACCATGGACCGAAGAATTGTATATCATGTTCTAAGGATTATAATAATGAAGAAGGTCCTTTTCCCCTTCAACTTCCTTTACACTTCAGCTGTTCCGTTCACTCCGCTGTTTCTTCGAGTTAATTACACGTGGCATCATGATGGCACTATTATTTAGAGGTTAGGGCTACATCGTAGCCAATGTCGTAACACCGCTTCCTGTTGATCAGCGAAGTTAAGCGACATTGGGTCTGGGTAGTAGTTGGATGGGAGACCGTCCTCCGCGTCCAGATTATGTAGCGACCCGTGGTTCGGATCCCGCGTAAAGCTGTAGGTCCCCTCAGTCATATGACCTTCGATGTTGCGAAGGAGGTTAAACAACCCCAATTATTATTATTATTTAGGGGTTGCGTTTAAATGGGTCACAGTGGGTCAAATATCAGAGCAAAAGTCGCTTCCATAAGCTACAGAACAACAGCATGATCACGTTTTGTATACTTGGAGATCTCTTAAATGACAATCGTTCGCACGAGGCTTCCGTGTTACAGTTGGAATGTCATTTCCCAGATAGGAAAAATCCGTTGCGTGAGCTGACGTTGATACTTGGGGTACAACAAAAGCCAACGTTGAAACAACGAATCCTCTAACGGCGAAGGTCCTGCGACGAAGAGAACCTACACATTTACTCGAATCCAAACCATCTACGAGTCACTACATCATCTGAACGCGAAGGACGGTCATCCATCCAACTACCGAACAAACCTATCGTCGCTTAACTTCGCTGATCTGACGGGAAACAGTGCCGCGACGTGGCTAAGAGTGGAATGAGTTTGTATATTAAATATAAGAATTTTTTATAGAGTAAAATTCCGTTTTGAAATAACTCGCTAAAGCATAGAAGATTTTATCCAAATTTAATCTTTATTTGAGCTGTATTGAAAGGTCACATTTTATATAAGTTATAAAGACTAATGTTATAAAAATTTAGCAAATACAACCTTTATGTACGGCTGAATAACGATGAAAATTAAACTTTGCGCGGAAAGGTTCGTTTCACACTGCATGTGAAATATTCACATTTCTATTAAACAAAGACGAACATACCTAAACTACATTCTATATATTTTTAACATTAAAAGATAGAAAATGTGATATTTTAGCGTTACAAAGCCGATTATGTTAATACATTCGGTAAAAATAGTTCTTATAATAAAGGTAAATAAGAACCAAAACTAAAAACGGTGAAAAAAAAAGAGTGAAATATTCTTATTTCTATGCAAATCTCAAACTGTCCGAAAAAACGCAATCATTTTTCACATATTTATGAGCAACATTTAAACTTCATTCAGGATTTTTCATGAAAAAGTTGCGTGCAAAAGTGTATTACACGAAATTAAAAACTACGATATATTTCTTAATTTTTTTTCTTTTGTTAGCAAAGCAACGACGTCAAGCTACGTTAAGTCTGTTTAGTAACCGGCTGGGTAATTAATTGTCTTCGTCGTTCGAGTGATGTAGCGACTTTTACATGGTTCGGATCTCACGTCAAATTATAGGTTCCCTCATTCACATAACCTTTGCCGTTACGAAGGAGGTTAAACAACCCAAATCATTATTTACTGTTCGCAACATATTCTTATATGTTGTGTTTTCCATATAAATATCAACCCAACATACTAATTTAACATCATATCCTCACCTCATACCAGCTAACCTTCCCAACATTTTCTCATTCTTAATATACAGTGTATATATATATATATATATATATATATATATATATGTGTGTGTGTGTGTGTGTGTGTGTGTGTGTACGTAGCTGCATTTGACGGTGGGCAAAGCGGCTGCATGAGAAATTCTAAACGCATTTAAAACCCGTACGCAACTCATCGGTAAACAGAGTGCCAGTGAAGAATCGCATCTTGTTTACAACCTAACCACAAAACATATTTACTTTTTAAGCGCAAATTTCCTCCTCGAATCGGAGAAGTATTTACTCTAATGCCCATCCAACGTACGAGACAATTGGAGCTTCAGAAACGGTTATCCCATAGACGGGTATACAGAAGTCACGCGATTCTGTCTAAGGTTACTTTATACACAAACACATTCCTGCATCGCTCTCTCTTGTTTATTAAAGGGTTTATCGCAGTTATTTTAATACTTTCTGTAAATAATAGAAGCGAGGGAATAAAAATTAGTTTTAAAAATAATGCGTATATCATGTTAGCTTCATATTATATATATATATATATGATGAATAAAACCACGAAGGAAAGGAAACACAAAACGGTGCTCAAGCGCTTTCGTCTAATGACATCCTCAGGAACACTGAGGATTTCCCAGTGTTCCTGAGGATGTCATTAGACGAAAGCGCTTGAGCACCGTTTTGTGTTTCCTTTCCTTCGTGGTTTTATTCATCATAAATATTTTTCACGTGTTACTTTCGTGAAATAATTTTCATATATATATATATATATATATATATAATATATATATATATATATATTATACTTCATTTATGAGAATTAAAGTTAGTTGTTCAAAGAGTGGTGACTCAGAATATAGAATTTACGCCTCTGTTCAAGGCTGAGATATTTTTCCTTATTCATTCTCAGATTTAAGAAGCGTAAATATAATATAGAAATGGAAATTTTAGAGCAAAGTTTGTATTCAAATACCAAATCTCAAAAGTATCTCTGATGCATTCGTTTGGCTTCCATTACTGAAATATATATGGTTGGGTCTGTTTGGAAGTTGAATGGGTGACTGTCCTCCGCATTCAGATGATGTAGCGACCCGTGGTTTTGATCCCACGCAATGATGTAGGTCCTCTCTGTCACACGACCTTTGCCGTTACGAAGGAAGTTAAAAAATCTATTATTATTATTATTATTATTACTTATTATTATTATTATTATTATTTATTACTTGAACTTTGAGCTAATAGTAACCCTAAATGCACATATCCTAAAAGTTTGAAAAAGTGCATTGACATCACTTTCCCTCCGTCACTTCTTCTTTATCGTTTAACGTCCGTTATTTAACCCATTCGACCACAGGGGCATTGCGAGGCACGCAATCCAACGTAATTAAGAGAATGCTTAAAAGAATCATCCTTGATATTATTTTCATATTTAATAACGAGCTTTTGAAAAATGTGTTTACCACAAATATAACTTTAGACGTTTAGAATATTTGAAACAATTCATAGTCGTGAGAAATTTAGTTTTTAACTAAGAATAGCAATGAATTTTTTTATTTGTACTTTTTACGATGTTTCATACATTAAACGTGTGAAAATGAAACACAAAATAAAGAAAAGGTCCCTATGCGATATTAATAGTCTCAACTGTATAATTTCTCAGGGGTTTCGCGCGAATGTTTTGCTTCACAAGGAGGTCAAGCTCGGTTGGCTCTCTCTCTCTCTCTCTCTCTCTCTCTCTCTCTCTCTCTCTCTCTCTCTCTAAAACACGTTGGTTTGGCCCCACCTCGAGTATACTGGGTAATTCTGGTCTCCATTTTTCAACAGAGACGTACATAGGCCGCAGGGGCGTTTTCAGGGTTTTGAATTGGTCGGGGCGAGTTATGCCACGGGGGGCCCGGGCCCCGATTACCAGTTTTCGTTAATGGAAGCTCTCGAAAACCTCTTTAATTCTTTCACTCATTATTACATATTTAAATAAAGTTATTTCAATCAAAGTAAAAACAAAAATACAAACAAACACCAATGATTTTTGTAATTTTTATTCAGGATGCAAATACAGTGGAACCTCGCTTAACGAGTGCCTCGTATAACGAGAAATTCGTATAACGAGCCAAAAGAATGGGGGAAAATTACCTTGCATAACGAGCGACACTTTGCTTAACGAGCAAAATATTTCGTCAAAATTTAAAGCGTAGACAAAAACAAATGTCTCTAGACAGTTTCCTCGTGAAAAAGGATCCAAAAGAAAGTGAAAGTGCCTCTAAAAAATTTAAAGCTAGTGACTGTGAGCTCGTCGAGAATGTTATTGCATTGAACGAAGACGATTCTCCTCCTTCCCCTCAATAACCCTCTCCTCCTCCCCTGTCTCTTCATTTCCTTTGCGTGCGTCAGGAGCACCTTCTCTCTTCGTAAGTTATTTATAAATTTCACCGTTTACTAATTATTTACATTCTCTTTTGGGTTAATTTTTATTAATAATCTTTTCATTTCATGCAATAATAATTTAAAAAACGCCTTTAAATATCATTATAAATATTATTTTAAGTATTTTTTAAGCATGGAACGCATTATCATATTTTACATTGATTCCTATGGAAAAAATTGCCTTGCTTAACGAGCATTTTGCATAACGAGCACAATTCGGGAACGAATTATGCT
The DNA here is from genome assembly GCA_023014485.1 of Bathynomus jamesi. Classification (NCBI taxonomy): domain Eukaryota; kingdom Metazoa; phylum Arthropoda; class Malacostraca; order Isopoda; family Cirolanidae; genus Bathynomus; species Bathynomus jamesi. The sequence goes on along the minus strand of JAJOZX010001430.1, from coordinate 802,968 downwards.
CGTTAAGCGAGGTTCCACTGTATATAAAACATACAGATTTAAATAAGGGGTTATGCCCCCTGCCCATCAGCTCGAGGTCATTCCGAATCATCACGTCGATACACCCGATGTACAGGGTGGGAAGAAGCCCATATTATACGTGAGTCCAACTATAACTGCTATACAGCATAGGGTGCAGGAACTTCTCAGACACCCGGTAGATATACATCTCAATTCTGTGGGAGAACACCTCATACTCATTTTGAGAAGGTTTCTCGGAGCTATTGAAGAATAGGGACCCCCAACCTTCTTTAGTTAGCTTTATAAGGCTAACTAACGAAATATCATGACCTAACCTAACCAATCGTCAAGGGCGCACAGTTAACCTAACGATTGGTTAGGTTAGGTCGTGATATTTTCGTTAGTTAGCCTTATAATCCTAACTAAAGAAGGCTGGGGTCCCTATTCTTCAATAGCTGCGGTTTCTCATGTATGTATATATAATATATATATATATATATATTATATATATATATATATATATATATATAAAGAGACGTTTGTCTTCCCCGTGTCAAAAGACACCGCTCTTCCGGGGTATGGTGCAGGGTTGGGGGTATCTCCTGCCTCATGCCCATCCCTTCACGAAGTTTCCAATATCATCTGAGAGCGATATTACTTTAGGCCTCGAACGCGACGCGGGATTTAAGGCTTAAACAAACACTGGGTTACACTGTTCACTTCGGTTTTACATCACTTTTTTTTCTTTGTACGCTTTGTGCGTCGTGTGCAATGGGCTTGCTGTGTGTGTAGGGGGGAGAAATATATATATATATATAAATATATAAAAGTGTATATACACACACACACTAAAATAAAGTTGCTATATCTTGGTTACCTTGGTTTTGCTTCCGCCCCCCGAATTGTTCATTCTGATGAAGGTCAAGCCTGTTACTTCACCTTAGACCTACAGCTTAACGTGGAATCCGAACCACGACCCACCCACCACGGATGGTTAGCAATTACGAACTAATTCCTTGCCCGGAGTCGATCTCACAACCTCCCGATCAGCAGCCCAGCGACTTAACCACTAGGCCACCCAAGATACCTATTTATTTACCAACCCATTTCTTCTGGAAGAATGAACAGCTGGGTAAGCTGCGCGCCGTCTGTTTTCGCCGGAAATCGAACTCGGGGCCGGTAGATTTATAGTCAGCGATGTTAACCACTACATTAACGAGCCATATATATATACGAAGGCTACTCAATATATTTTGCCCCACTTTTTTTCTTTCCAAGTTTCCTTGTAAGTTCCAGAAATTTTGTACACAAGTAGTTACATACCTTTTTTACAAGTTTTTATTTTTCCACATAGTCTCCATCCTTTTCTACGGCTATCCTCCACATCGAAACAAGGGCCTTTAATCCTTGCTGGTAAAAGTCCGCTGGGTTCCGCTGGAACCACCTCTTAACCCCCTCAACAACCTCATCGTTACTCTGAAACTTTCTTCCACGAATAGCATCCTTCATTGGCCCAAACAAATGGAAGTCTGAAGGTGCCAGATACGGGCTGTATGGAGGGTGGGGTAACAGTCAAGCGCATGTTTGTGATGGCCTTTCTTGTTTGCAAACTGTTGTGTGGTCTCGTGTTATCGTGCAAAAGAACGACGTCTTCCAGTTTTCTCTCCGGTCGAACTCGCTTTATACGTCTTTGGAGTCCTGTAGGGTAGCAATATATGCCTCCGAGTTGATTGTTTGTCCTTTCTTCATAATGTCCACCAGAATCACTCCTTTCATGTCCCAGAAGATGGTGGCCACAACTTTTCCTGCAGAGGGGGCCATTTTGAACTTTTTCTTGTGTGGGGAGTCTGCGTGATGCCACTCCATGGATTGGCGTTTTGTTTCAGGTTCAAAGTGGTGTACCCAAGTTTCATCCCCAGTCACAATTCGTGAAAGGAAGTCATCCCCTTCTCTCTCGTATCGAACCAACGACTCATAAGCAATTTCTTTTCTTTGGGCTTTGTGATCTTCAGTCAGTTCACGAGGAACAAACCGTGAACACACTTTTGAGTATCCCAGTTGCTGAATTATCGTATCACACTTCCTTCACTAATCTAGCTCCAGTGATAGCTCCTGTATGTGACGCGCCGATTTGATCGAATGATGCTGTTAACCATTGCAGTGTGAGATGTGACAGCCGATGCCGGGCGACCGCTGCGTGGCTCATCATCGAGGCTGGCTCTCCCTCTCTCCGATGATCTCACACGTTTAGACAGCGTCCAACTGTGCTTCGATCAACAACAGACTCCGTAACGTTTTGTAGACGTTTTGTGAATATTTCCAATTGTTCCTTCTCTGCGGTTAAGAACTCGATAACAGACTCTGTTTACGACACACGTCACTGTCAGACGGCCATTTTCGAAACTGCGTTAACCCTGGTTTTATACAAGGTCGTTTAAAAGCGGTTTTATACAAGGAAGGGAGGTTCAAACTGGAAAATCCGAGTTATGTGAAACGCAGAAAGTTCAAACTACGGCCCCAAAAGACGTTCAGCCACAGGGCCTATTATTAGCTAGCAAAAAAGGGTGCAGCAAAATATATTGAGTGCTCTTAGATATATTATATATATATATATATGATGGAAACCCACAAGAAAAAAGAAAAAGAAAAAGTAAAAGAATCATTCATTCATTTCACGTATCTAATTGTGAAATTCATTCCATATATATATATACACACCTTTGGTTAGCTTCCGCCCGAATTGTTCATTCTGACGAAGGTCAAGCTTTTCACTCCACCTGAGACCTACAGTCTAACGTGGAATCCGAACCACGCCCCATCAGCAGCCCAGCGTCTTAACCACTAGGCCACCTAGGGTACCCATTAATCTACAAACCACTTTCTTTACTGTGTGGAAGGATGAACAGCTGGGTTTTACGCTGGGTTTTACTGCGCGCCGGCTGCCGTCGGGTCTCGAACCCGGAGCCGATGGATTCGTAGTCAGCGACGCTAACCACTACACCACCCAGGCGCCTATATATATATATATATATATGAGAGAGAGGGGGAGAGAGAGGGAGAAAGAGAGAGAAAGAGAGGGAGAGAAATTGTTCATGAATTGCAAATGAAAACTGGAATCTAATTAGAAATTATGAGAAAAAGTTGTTGCGAAACAGAACTAATATTAAATACAAACCATTATTACCCATATTAAAAATTAGAATATAAAGTGCAAAAAGAAGCACTAAAACAAACTTAAAAGAAGAAAAGAGAAATAAAAAATAAACATAATTTTCAAACCAAAATACAGATGAATACAAAATGGTACAATTTAGTAATCATAAATAAACATCATTTGAAAGAGACTCCTTGACACTTTTTTCAATTCTTAACTTCTCATTATATACTGCTAACCTTTCTTATAATCTTAAAATTACTTTAAAAATTATATATATATACACACATATATATATATATATATATATATATATATATATATATATGTATGTGTAATATATAGGGTACACACGCAAGTATGTATGATCACGAATGACCAAGGCGTCTACACAAGTTTTCCAGCAACCCTTGGTCACTTATGTTTTGGACCTCGGAGCATGCTGGTTCACGTACGGAGCTATAAAAGTTAAGTTTGTTGAACCTATAAACGATACACTATAAAATGCAGAATTTAAAAAACGAGTGATGAACGGGGGACGAAATGGACCTAATTTAAATTTATTACAGAATACAATATTCAGACAAATATATATATATTAGATATATATATATATATATATATATATAAGGGTAATATCTGGACAATAGTAATCGTAATTGTGGGATGAATCTCTCTGACTGATACCCACAATCAAAGAAAGGCAAAGAAATACAAGATTCATTTTTGGAAATGTTAAATAGAAGGTGATTTTCAATTGCCGATTTCATTCATTGAATTCTGCGTACGATCCTATTCGAGAAATAACTATTATTTACTATTATTTACGACTATTATTTACGAACGACCATTTTGGGAACTCGGATTCCGAGTAAGGGTGATTGCACTTTTTTCACCTTTTTGATCCAATTAATTTTAAACGGGTTCGCACAAAAGCTAAAGCGAAACGAGATAACTACATTTTCTGGTGGTCGTTGTCGTTCCTAAATTTATTCCCAAATTTAGGAACCTAAACGCATTTGATAGATGGAAAACTTTATCGATATTAATAACTTAACTTAGCCTAACCTGACCTTACGTAACTTAACTTAATCTAGCCTATCCCACTTAAAGTTATCGAAAGAATGTCTCGTCGACGAACCGTTGTCAACCCAAACTTTATATTGTTTCTGTATCTAATTTGTTAATTTTGGTCGGACTGAAACTGAAATATTGCATAATTTTAAGCCTACTTAAAATGTAAATAAATCCATTTAAAATTAAAATGAAAGTTCCCCCTCTTGCAAAATATGACTTATAGTAGTAGTACACTGTATTATTTGTATTAACTAAACAGTATTAACAATTCACCAAATATATATATATATATATATCGCCGCCAATGTCGTAACACCACTTTCCGTTGATCAGCGAAGTTAAGCGACATTGGGTCTGGGTAGTAGTTGGATGGGAGACCGTCCTCCGCAGCCAAATTATGTAGCGACCCGTGGTTCGGATCCCACGTAAAGCTGTAGGTCGCCTCCGTCATATGACCTTAGATGTTGCGAAGGAGGTTAAACAACCCCAATCATTCATATATATATATATATAGAGAGAGAGAGAGAGATAGAGCCTAGTATATACAGGGTGTCCCATAAGTCCAGTCTCATGGGAGAAATTATTATAAATTAAATTTACAAAAGTAATACTTTAGAACTAAAACAAATGTTCAGACTGATGTCTTGTTTCGGGATCATCTTTTTTGTCGCGGGTAGAATAACGCGCAATTGGCTAATATGACAATGAGTTACACTCCTGAGGAAAGGTGAAGGCCGCTTCCTCAGGAGTGTAACCGAGACCCTTTCCTCAAGAATGTAATTCGCTTCCATATTAGCCATTGCGCGTTATTGTAGCCGCAACAAAAAAAAAAGGTCCCAAAAGAAGAAGACACCAATTTGAACATTTGTTTCACTTCTAAAGTATTACTTTTGCAAATTTAATTTAAAATAAATTATCGTCCGTTCACTTTTTCCATTTGCCATTTTACAACTTGTATTTATCATTTAAGATTAATTTAAAAATAAAACTTTTAAACGAAATACAAAATGTAATACAGATACTGTAAACCCGCAGTAAAGCCAAAATCTTACGACAAAAAAACGTGATGAACTATAAATACAGAGTAACCCAAATAGGTGTTCCCGGAAATAACGCGTTACGTACATTTTGGGGGGGGGGGGACACTTTTTCGGGGGTCACCCTGTATGTAACGAATTTAAACGCGAGTGACGGGGCCACGAGTCGCGAATTAAAATAGCTCATCTTTGGGATGAGGAAGTGGATTTTTTACCGAAAATATTTAGGGAAAATGGAGTGCGCGAATGAACATTTGAGATACTTCACGGCGAACAAAACCCGCTTTAGATAGTCTGATGGTAATGCGAAGGTCTCGAGTTCGAGTCTCGGATCGGGCTTCGCGCAGTTTTTAGCGATTAAGGTGAAGTAGCTTCGGATCCCGAGAAAAGTTGCGGGTGGGTGCCCTCCGGGCCGTGGTAAGACGAGATGTTGCGAAGGAGGTTAAATAAACTACCCAAATAGTCCCGCTTCATAACTTACACGAAGAGACAATGAGAATCGCTGCCAAACGTCCGACTTCTTTCAAATGTATTTTGCGGTTCAAAATTCAAATGTATTTTACTCTACATTCTTTCAATCGTATTACGGTCATAATTTAATTATTTAATACAGATTATCATACTATAAAATTAACGTAATTCATCATTATTATTTGGGGGGGGGGGAGGGGGGGTTCAAATTTTGTTAAGAAGTTTCATACTAGATACGAGTGAACTACTTTGACATCTGGTATTACTACGATTAGGCTTATGAATTTTAAGGAAACGGCACGAATCCGTGGAGACAACCAGATGAGAATAACATGCCTTCATTTTCTTTATCAGAATTTCGCCACAGCGAATGACCGTCACAAACGTTTTAATAAACGTTTTTGAGGAAGTGAATTGGTGTGGAGAAACGGCTGAACGGCTAATATTTATTACTTTTGTGAATTTCTAACGTTAATATCGTACTTCTATAATGTTCAACAAATGTAAGAAGAATTATAAATTATAAATGATATACGTTCAAAGCTGCGTATGAGAGGAGATTTTGGGGCTTTCTCGGATGGTGTTTAACACGCTCAGGACGCAGCCCACGTTAGGAGGGGGGAACGTCACATTTGTGTCGCGCACTAGATAGATATAAGTAGATAGCGATCTCTCTTTATTGATAAAAATAAATACAGTACTCACGCGATTATCCGTGATTCACTCACCCGTGAATCGAGTTAACCGTAATTTACTAATTGCGACAATTTCGCACTTATCCGTGATCATGACACTTATTTAACCGTGATTTGGCGCGGTGTTTACGTCCGCGGCTTGTCTTGTGGAGTACAAACTACTTAACTAATATTATACTGTAACACTAATACTACGTGTGGTGGCGCGGGAAGTGGGAGACCAGTCACTGGTGGCAGGCAGCGGCGGCTACACCAGCGGGGTATACTGAGTTAACAGTGAAATCGGATTATCCATACTCATGGACCGCCCCTCGGGCCCTCATTCACGCATAAGTGGGTGAGTATTGTATTATAATATCACGGTTATTACGGTAGTAGAATAATTTTAAGGTCAAATATACACATGTTAATTGGACTATTGGTCATTTAGTTTTATTTAATTTGTCCCTTCAGTCTCCTCAGTTGTATAGAGAATAGGATTAATAGTTTATTATAAGAACTTAGGTGTAGTGTAGGTATTTTTATTATTATTAAAATAGGACTGAACATGATTGTCATTATTATTATCATTTATTATTATTAATTTTTTGGTGGACAGTTTATACAATAGTTTAAACTTAGGTTTAATTATCCCGATTGTAACTAAAGTGAGTTATTCGTATACATTTCTCCCCCTTTCATTTCGTGCTTCCTTCGACATATTTTGGCTGTCAACTTCGGGCGGCACATCAAAGCAATTAATCAAAGGGGTTCAACACTATATTCGTCCCGAACTTACTTTATACGAAGGAGGTTCACTACTTTCTTAATTATGCTGTAGTTCCCCTTCGCTTTCTTTAACTGTTAAGTGGCCTAAATGCCAATTAAAGTAATTTATTGATGGTGATATTCCAAAACGTGGTAAACGGCACCTCGTTTTGAGTTTTCGCTTTAATTATTTTTTGGCACATAATTGTACAAAAAAAACAAACTTGGAATCCGCTTCTGTTTCTTTCCATCGTGTAACAATTGGGTTTCAAACGCTCGTAAACTTCAATACATTAGACATTAGTTAGTTTTTGTATCTGTATAGGAAATACTCGCGATATTTACAGGAACACCTTATTTTGTATCGACACGAACGCTCTGATGGACAAGAAGAATGTGAGAGGAAGAGTGTATTTGGGCGAGACAGGAAATAGCGTGAAAGAAATATGAATAATTTAAGGGAACGAACGCAAAAACTGGAAAATAAAACCGATAAATAAAAACCAATTACGAATGGAATAAAAATCCTAAAATAAAAACGAGGGTTTCTTTAAAATAATATATAGCAGTACAGTACATTTCAATAACCACTTTTGCCAAGTACCATTTTAAGGACTTGTCCAATCCGTTCTGTAGTACCACTTATGATTTGCCTAAATTTCATGAAAATAAATGTTTTACGTCACCCATCCACTACTTTCTATAACATATTATTAAGAAAAAGCATAAAGGAAATATCCTTTTGGACTTTTTCATATTTAAGTAACATCTTTTAAGTACCACCACTGGTACATGCACTATCATCTGAAAAGCGTTGATATATAAATGTAGAACCGACTGCCCGTTTATGACCGTTTGACCCTCCGGCAGATAACAGCATTTAGTCGTGTGTGTGTGTGTGTGTGTGTGTGTGGTTAAGCCTATGGTACGCAGTCCAACTATACAAGTTCCCCTCCCAAAATTCAACAGGCACTCGAAAACAAAAAAGCAGAAACATAGTTTAAGTTACGGCGCAGTCCAACACGCCAATAAAAATCTACATTTTGAAAAGTTCATCATAAATTTTCCTAACAATTACTTTACAGTCCTACCAATGTATTCCTAAGTAACTTCCCTCAAAGTGAACATGCGCTATCCGGAGGTTCTGATTCTCGCAAGTTCCCTATCAAGTTCTCCATCTTTACCAATGGTGTACCATTTGAGAACTCCCAGTTCTCTGAAACCAGACCCAGCCACCAACTCTTACTATATTTAGCAAAAGGGAACACAATTACTTCTACTCTATCCTAAGAGAGAGAGAGAGAGAGAGAGAGAGAGAGAGAGAGAGAGAGAGAGAGAGGAGAGAGAGAGAGATTAACAATAAAAACTTAAGAGAAATCTTTATTCAAACTTCATACTTCTAAAAATGAAAAAGAAAGAAATAATTGTTTTCATGATTCTTAAATAAAACTAAAAAAATAATTCTTTAATTAAAACAAATTAAGTGTGAAACCCGTTTTCCTTTATAAAATTATAAATGAATACGTGGTAGTCTCTCGTACATAAAATACTTCTATTATCAAAAGTTATGCATTCCTAGTTCTCCAAAGGTCAATGATTTCATTTCACGGATACCAAAAGACAGGATTAAAGGATTGTGAAATGATGCAGAAAATAAAAAAGAAAAAAGAAAAAAATCGATTGTAATTGCCATCATGAATTGGGTGCGGTAGTTATCTCAGCAGGGGACTCAAACATTGGGATTTGGGATTTGGGATCGCGTCAAGCAGGTTTTCTTAAGATATAATTTTTCACGTTTTACTCTTTGATTTGCAGTTGAAATTTAAATGTTAACGGAATCTGGAGTCTCTCTCTCTCTCTCTCTCTCTCTCTCTCTCTCTCTCTCTCTCGCCGGCTAATGGCGAAAGTGCGCGCGCTGGGTATCGGTGGGGAAATAGGTAGGTGGATTGAAAATTGGCTGAGGAATAGGCGGCAGAGGGTTGTAATTAAAGGGGCTAGTTCGGGTTGGGCCTCGGTCATTAGTGGGGTTCCTCAGGGTTCCGTTTTGGGGCCACTGTTTTTTATCATTTACATAAATGATATCGACGGTGGCATCGTCAGTCGGATCGCCAAATTCGCTGATGACACCAAGCTTGGGGCCAATGTTGGGACGCCCGAAGCGATCGAGGAACTGCGTGCGAACCTAGGTAGGATAGGAGAGTGGTCCGAAAAATGGCAAATGCCGTTTAACTTGGGTAAATGCAAAGTGATGCACATTGGCTACGCCAATCCCAAGTCGGACTATTCGATGTTGGGGAGTCATATCGAGGTGACTGATTTAGAAAAGGAATTGGGTGTGCTAATTAGCAGCGACCTTAAGTTTACGAAACAGTGCGTAGAGGTGGAAAAGAAAGCCCAGAAACTATTGAGTTATATCAGGAGGCAATTTCAGTTTCGGAACAAGGAGATTGTGCTCTCTCTGTACAATTCCCTGGTTCGGCCGCACCTGGAGTATGCTGTGCAGTTCTGGTCGCCCACCCTCAGGAAAGATATTGAGAGGCTGGAGCGAGTGCAGGCGAGGGCCACAAAGTTAATCCCTTCCGTTAGGCATATGGGCTACAATCGACGGTTACACGCCCTGAACTTGTTTTCGCTTGAAACTCGGAGGCTGCGCGGTCAACTGATCGAGATTTTCAAGCTCTTACGCGGGTTCAACTATGTCGATTTTAGAAGTATGTTTAGTTTAAATGATAACCCAACTCGCAACAATGGTTGGAAGTTGGATTTGAAACGGTTTAGGACTAGTGTGTGTGGGAATTACTTTACGTATAAGATCTGTGACACGTGGAACAGGTTACCTTCAGAAGTTGTGAACAGTTCCTCTGTGGATCAGTTCAAGAAAAGGTTAGACCAAATCTTGCACACTATTTGAGTGTGTATAAAATTTTCCCTGGCACCCGTTGTCATTGGTACCTCCTCGGTATGGGCAGCAAGGCCTTTTGAGGTACTTCTTTTCCTTGTAACTCTCTCTCTCTCTCTCTCTCTCTCTCTCTCTCTCTCTATATATATATATATATATATATATATATATATATATATATATATTAGGGCATTCCGAAAACACGAAGTTCGAAATCCAGCAACGCACATATGCTAAACTGGATCCATTTGTACTAAAAGGAAACCACACAAAAAATGGTCTTGATAGTCTCATTCCTTCCACTCCTCCAAGCCCCTTGTAGGTTTGGGTCAACTTGTAGAGCGTTGAAACAGCGAGTGTATTGACACGAGCACACGACTAGCACTACTTGTCCCCAAACACACACACACACACACACACACACACAAAACCACTTTCCATTCATCAACCCATCCCCACTAGGTGGACATCTGCTGCCTGCCTACAAACTGTGTTATCAGTCTGACGTGTCGTACCACTACTAATGAGTCTTATTTGTTTCACAGATGGCAACAACACGCAAGCAAGTGAGTTTGTGGCTTCTTGGGCACCTCAGGGAGGAGGATTTCTCTTCCATGAGACAGCTTCCCACCATGGGTGAAGTTGGAAAGCGTCTGTTTTTCATCCAACGAGTCACGAAGCAAAGCCTTCCAAGAGCATGTAGTGATGTGGCCGAAGAACTCATGGAGGTGTGGACAAAAGCATCGTTGAAGACATCCCACAAGTCATACATTGTTGCCAAGCTCAAAAAGCTTCATGAGAGGTACGTGAAGTTGTCTAATCACAAGGATCGACGAACGGAAACACAGCGAGCTCATGAACAACAGTTCTTGTTGGACATGGAGACCTTGTTTGATGTTGCTCACTCTGAAGCTGGATCTTCGAAGACAAATAAAGAGGACTGCGACTTCCTTAAAGACCAACGGACAATGAGAAAGATGGTCATTGGGTCAGAAGACGTTGCATTTGCCAAAGCATCCAAGGCCAAGGCAATGAAACAGAAGAACGAGGAGCGACGACGACACAAGTCTAAGGAGGAAATGAAATGAATACGGGAGCCGGAGCATGCAGAGGCAGATGCAGATGCAGAATTGACTGGCAGCTCGTCCAGCTCCACCGAGTCTTCGGGAGAGGAATTCACTCAGGTCAGCCACTAAGGTTTCTGTTAATTGTTTTGGATGTAAAGTTACGGAAGCACATTTTTTGTTCAGCTGATTCATTAATCTCCCCAATAAGACTTGAAGGAGGCTCTTGGGGGACTAGTAAATATTACTCAAATTGAATAAAATTTTGTTTGTGTTGTTCAGTTAATAAATGGACTTGATTAAACATGTGTGTGGTATTGAATTCCAAACTTTGTACATCACCCCTATAGCCGCAGAATGCCCTAATATATATATATATATATATATATATACGATACACACAAAGAGGTCCCAAAAATATAGCTTCCCTCACTAGCTATCTGCAAAGCAGATAGAATCCAGCTTTGGGACAGGATCTAGGGTTTAAAGCAGCCTAGCCCAGCTAGCCTAGCCCCTTTTTCTTTGATGTATTCAATGTGACGTGAAGGCAGCGAGTCTTTTGCTTATATTGAGGTTCTAAATGTAACTGGGCTAGGCTGCTTTAAACCCTAGATCCTGTCCCAAAGCTGGATCCTATCTGCTTTGCAGATAGCTGGTGAGGGAAGCTATATTTTTGGGACCTCTTTGCGATTGACCCGTTGCCCACGTCGGGCTAGCATCATGAAAAAGAAAAAACTATAGTATTTGTCATTTACCATTACTTATTCAGACTATAGTGGATTTAATTTTCCTAGAAGAGTTCCTTGTTCCATGCACGGTCTGTGTGTATTATAAAAAACCTCAGGGAAACATTCTGAGTTCATTCCCATATATATATATATTCTTTACGAAATACTTAGCACGTCTTGTTGACATCATTAGCAAATAATAATCCTGAAAAGAGAATAATTTGGGGAAATTATTCTTTAAACTTAATTAAAGTGTATATACAAATGCAGATGCAGAGTTGTATAAACAATGGCAAGGAAGTGAAAAGGTTGTGTGGTTTTCATTTTAACAAGAAAATGACATAGAAACTAGAAAGTCAAATATTTACCAGTGTGAACTTCATATACACAAAAGCATTCGTGTAATAATTAGCGAAAATGAAACCTAAAAATTTTAAACTATTACGTAATGGGTCGAGCAAATCAAAAGGGCATGTACCTTCATTTTGGACTTTTAGCCTTAAACGTTCTTATAAAACGGGTTGTTTGCTCCTACAGTGACTTAAATCCATACGCAGGCGAGATGAGTAAACAAAGCCACGCACAGAGCACAGTATATATATACAATATACGTAAAATGCCTTTTTTTTTTCTCGGAATACCACGTTATATTCTCTCGTCTCCATTCTTCGAAATACATTTGCGAGATTTTATACAACAGCGCATGAGAACATCAGGCAAATAAATGACTTTGCTTATCCCGAGTTTACATTAACCGTTTGTATATGAAGATTTAAAGGTTAATGATGTCATACTTTATGGGAAATAACGCCATAAGACTCATTTATTAGGTAAGCAAACATTTCCCACTATTTATATACGTAAAAAGGAGTAAAATAAAGAAAAATTTTGATTTATCCATTTATGGCTCGCGTCCCATATGTAGGACGGTCAGATTGTTAACATTTACGCCGGAATTTAAAAAGACAAAAATTAAAATTGGTTCCGGTACAAATGGGTTAACACCGTAAATTACCAAGGATCTTGGATTGGTGCGAGAAGACAAAGTAAACAATAGAAATGATTAAGCTTGAATAAATTAATTATACAGATTATAGAAGTAACGTGCCAAAAACGGTTCTTGTAATAAATACTTGAATTGTTTTATATATAAAACTCATTATATTCATGATTGTATAAAAGATAAAAGAAATTATTTATGATGAGAATGTTTCACTCGGCAAAACTAAACAAAAAAAAAGTTAAAATGAAAATTTTGCGAATATGGATGGTGTCGAGAAATATTTTACTTAATTTTATCGTTTACGAAACTTTTGACAGTCGCTTTTTAAAACGTACAGTACGTTAGATACAGTTAGTTAGGTATAGGTGAGGTGGGGTTAGATAGGTTAGGTTAAGTTAGATTAGGTTAAATTAGCTTAAATTAGATGATGTTAGTGAACATCGAAACACTTTCATCGAGAAATTTGGCATTAGAGAAAAATTTGTCGAGAATTCGAGAATTCGTCTCATCAATGAAAAGTTTCATTTTGCAAAAAAGGTCCCAAAACCATTCTAATTACTTACTTAATTTGACTTTTACGGATCTAAACTCTTAAAAGTATTTTTTTTTCCACCTATTCTGATAAAGAAGTAAATATTTAGTTTGGTGGAGAGAAGTTTTTTGACGAAGTCTAAATTTGTCGCAAATATCCTGATTGGCCGAAATTGTTCACGTGGAAAATACTTAACTAACCAATTTAAAACGACCACCTAACCTAGTGTAAGCTGGTCTCCGCGAAACTTAATATTAGCCAATAAAGAAACGCAAACTTGAATTAAAAGTACCGCAATGACATTCTTATCTCGGTTCTGTTACGAAATAAATGAGTTCGGAAGAAAGATTAAAAAAAAAAAATACTGAATTACTAGGTACGATATACGACACCATGGTCAGACATTGAACTGTTATATAAAATGCGGAAAATCTTAATTACAGTAGCATTTATTTGTCAAAATAGAATCTCATAAAGAACATTAATTTTGTAAACTCTTTCTTTATTCTGGATCATTAAGAAGCATCTTTGAACGTTATACGAAACTGCTCGCGAGATGGGGCCCCTCTCAATATAAGATCTTCGAATGACCTTCAAACAAACCTAATCCCGCCTCGCTTCTACAAAATTTCATACGCTTTTGTCAAATCGAGAAAAGCCAATTTACGAAAGAACGCAACCATCAAGATTTTGAACTTCACAGCTGAAACCAGAGACCTACAGACATTTCGTCAACGGACATTTATTTCAGTAACTCCAAATATACGATATAGTGATGTATATCACATCCGCATCCGCACCTGCGGGATGCGGATGTGTACTATTTACTAAATTGCTATTTTTGAAGCACAATTTGCCCCTCATTCAGTTCAAATACTGAAACTTGCGCAGCCTTCATTTGATCTTTAGTAAGTAACTGGCAATGTCTGTTGTGTATTTGTATAATTAATTGTTCACGCTACAATACATAACAATGTCATAAGCAGACTACTTTCCAAAGGGTGGTGGTTGGGGAAAGTGGTTGGTGGGATGCCAGACGAGTTGGGTCCCCGTCCCGCATCCTGGTAACACACACAGTTGTGTGGCAAAAACTCGTCCAAAAAAAGAGGGTACGTAAAACAATTATAATTACAAAATAATAATAATATCTAATATTTAATATTATCGAATATCTGATATTTATAACTAACCAAAAATCGAAAGTCAATTAATAAATTAAGTATGATTTTAAACTATCATATTATCAAGCTGACAAATTTCTGCATGAACATCCGCATCCGCGGATGTCTGAAATCTGACATCCGATACATCACTAATACAGTATACTAACCTAACCTAATCTTATGAAAAACTTGCTAGCTCGCACAAGGAACTTCAGTTGGACCTTCCACTGAAATTAGTGATGCACTAATAGTTTGGATAATTAATTATGCAAATTAGTGTTTCTACGACATCTGATCATAAGAGATAAAATTTAAATTTGTTCACTGCCATCACTGTATTACTGTCAAATCAATTCACTTTTTAATATGAACACTATTTTTGTTATGACTGGCATATGCTCAATACGAATGCTACATATGTGAGAGGAATTTACACACACACACACACACACACACACACACACACACAAACAATTACAGGCTAACAAATGCCCTAAGATCCACTCTAGGCTAGCCCAAGAAGGAAGTAGAAAAAATAAAGAAAAAATAGAAAAAGCAAACGAAAATAACTTGTATTCTTTTTCTGAAGAATACTGAAAATTTGTACCATGATTACACTTATAGACGTGTAAACTTTTCACACAGGACTAGTAGTAATGTTAAAGTAGAGAACAGACAAGGTTCTCTCTCCTCCGCCATGGAGAGAGAGAGAGAGAGAGAGAGAGAACTATATGATTATAAACCAAAAATGTTTTCTTCTTAGTGATAATCAAAGGCATTCAAGTTATGTCAATAATATATATATATATATATATATATATATATATATATATATATATATACACCGTACCTTACAACCTTACAAAGGTTCCGCGCGATGATTTCTCATTTCGCGAAGGTCAAGCTTGTCGCCCCTCCTCTCGAGTTGGCCTGGTGAAGTAGTGAGTTGGATTCTTGCGCTCTCCACCTCACATAGCCAGGTACGTCCGGCTCATCGGGGATTGTTCTGAGCCAGGCGTCTAGTCTTCTTTTGAAGATTTCCACTGCAACTCCCTTCGTGTTTCTTAGGTCTTTGGGCAACTGATTAAACAGTTTTGGTCCTCTCACTACAAAACTATTTTCTTTCAGGGTTAAGGATGTTCCCTGTCTCGCCTTCAATTTGGGAATACGACACAGTCTACCGCTTCTACTTTCCATCGTTGTTTGAGGAGTTATGGGATTCAGAGTAAGATTAGGGACTAGTTTCTCCATTATTTTCCAAGTGTAAATAATGGTGTATCTCTCTCTTCTCCTTTCCAGTGAATATAGGTCTAGTTCTCGTAACCTTTCCCAGTAATTTAGTTCTTTGCACCCATTGATCTTGGCTGTGAAGCTTCTTTGGATCCCCTCCAGCTGTCTAATGTCTTCTTTTTTATATGGGGAAGTTAGGACCGAGCAGTATTCTAATTTGGTATGATCAGGGTTTTCAGTAGAGGAATCATTACATTCCTATCCCTTCATTTAAAGGTTCTCAATATCTGACCCGTTATTCTCTTTGCTCTGTTTACTGCTATCTTATTTTGTGTTTCAAATTTCGCATCATCTGTCATTACAACCCCTAAATCTTTTGCTCTGGAATTTCTCTGAATTTCCTGTCCGTTTGGGGTATAATATTCCATGCACTTTAGGTCTTCTCTTTTTCCGTACCGTAATAGCTGAAATTTCTCGGTGTTAAACTTCATATTGTTGTCTTCAGTCCACTTGTAGATTTTGTTTATGTCGGTTTGTAGAGATCCTATGTCTTCTGGGTTTCTTATTTTTCTACTGATCTTTGTGTCATCCGCAAAGGATGTTACTGTGCTGTCTCTGGTAACGTCCTCATCTATGTCAGTTAGCATGATTATGAAGAGTAGTGGAGCTAATACTGTTCCTTGTGGTACTGAGCTGAGGACCTCTGATTCTGATGAAGATACTCCTTGTACTGTAACGACTTGCCTCCGCTCACTAAGGAAATTATATATCCATTTCCCTACTTTTCCTGTTATTCCCATATATTTCAGTTTATGTATTATGATTCCGTGGTCACACTTGTCGAACGCTTTAGCAAAGTCTGTGTATAGTACATCATAGTTTTCATTACTTTCAAGTGAATCAATAATGTTGTTGTAGTGTTCCATTAGTTGTGATAGGCATGATCTGCCTGATCGAAACCCGTGTTGGTTATCATTGAATTTTTTCTGAGTTTCCAAAAAGTCATAGATTTTCTGTCTAACTATTCTTTCAAATATTTTTGTGAGATGAGATGTAAGCGACACTGGCCTATAGTTTTTGGCCTCGGATCGATCTCCTCCTTTATATATTGGGACTATGTTCGCGCTCTTCAGGATGCCCGGTATTTCTCCCGTGTCTAATGATCGTCTCCATATCCAGTATAGGGGCTCAGCGATTGCATTCTTGCAGTTTTTGATCAGTGTGGCATTCCATTTATCCGGTCCTGCCGCTGAGTGTGTTTTTAGTTTCCCTATGGCTTGTGTAATATCATCCGTCGTGAAGTCGAAATCCGTTATACTTTCCCCTTGTGGTTCTTCTTCAAAGAACGCGTTTCTATCGCAAATCAATTTGTCAGTTTTTGGGATACTGAAAGATGATTCATACTGAGCTTTTAATATTTCAGATACTTCTGTTAGATCATCAGATAAATCACTGTTCTCATTTTTTAAAGGTCCGATAGTCGCTTGGTTTTTCGACTTTCTTTTTGCGAAATTATAGAAGTACTTTGAGTTAACCTTTATCGCTTCTATAGTGTCATCTTCTTCTTTTTCTGTATGCTTCTCGATTTGTTCCTGTATGACGACATCGATACTTTGTAGTTTATCATTTGATATTTTTCTGATGTTGTTATCTTTACAATTACTTAATTTTGCAGTCACTCTTTTTCTCTTTCGGAACAATGCCCTCTTTTGTCTTTCGAACCTGCTTCTCTTTCCTCTTTGTTGTATCTTTGGGACATGTTTTTCCACAATTTCTAACGTATTCTCCTCTAACGTCATTAGCATCTCTTCCGTTGTCTTGGCCTCGAAAATGGTTTTCCAATCTATTACTTCCATGCTGGATGTCACATCTTCCCAGTTTATAGCTTTGGAGTGAAAATTAAAAATTTCGAATTTGCTTCGTTCTGTTGTGCGTGTTCTTTCCTTTCCTGTTGCCTTTATATTAGTTGTTATTTCAATGATATTGTGGTCTGATATCATAGTTGGGGAGATTTCTACATTATCAATTAGATTACTGTTGTTTGTGAATACCAAATCTAGGCAGTTGTTTTTTCTTGTGTTTTCTGTTATTTCTTGCGTTAACATAAATTCATCAGCTAAAACTAGTAGCATTTTTACTTGCTCCTGGTCTTCTCGTGTGCCCCCCTTGTCCTGGTGGATACATATATTTTTTCCTATCCTTTTATATTTCATGAATGGGAAATTAAAATCACCACAGAGAAAAATATTTGGGGTTGGAGAGTGTAGATCTTTTACTAAGTTTCTTACCTCTGTAATGGAATCTGAAAATTTTGAGGTTGGCGTGTTTGGGGGGTCTGTACATTACAATTAGTACCATATTTAATTTTCAATTTTTGCTGCTACACATTCTACGTAGTTGTTTGAGGTACTTATAGCCATTTCTGCTATGTGCCTTTCGCGTGTGTAAATAGCACATCCTCCTTTACGTCTCACTGTTCTGTCGGCTCGGAGGATGTTATAGTTGTCAATTTGTATTTCTTTTTTGTCAATACAGGACTCACAATTTTCACAGTTCGCCTGGCAGTCCTTTAGATGAGTTTCCGTGAGGCATGCAAAGTCTGCTCCGGCTTCTTGCATGAGTCCTTTCAGGTATGCAACTTTGTTCGTGGACTGGTTTGATTTAAGGCCCTGTATGTTGGCTAGGAATATTTTTATTTTTTCTCTTTCTTTTTCGCATACAGGTGGTTCCGCTTTGTTTTCCGATGGGGGTGCCGGTTTCGTTGCCTTTTGGTCCTCCGAGAATTTACCTCTTTTTATCTTTGTCGGTACCTGTTGTCCCGATAACGCATGAAGTGTCTTTGTTCGTACCTTCTGTCCGGCTCTCGGATTTCTATATTTATATTTGTCAGCTGGTTTTGTAATTGCTGGAGAGTATTTAGCAGCTGAAATGTGTTGGCTGCGTCTAAAAAATTTCCACTCTTCTTTGATGTTCGTTTTTTCTGTTCCCTCGGTGCGTTCCTTTGAGGGTGGTGGTATCGGCATTTTTTTTCGTATTTGCAACTCCCATATCATATGCATACCGATATCTGCAGTTTCCTTTCGCGTATATATATATATATATATATATATATATAATATATATATATATATATATATATATATGATGTAAACCCACAAGGAAAAATAAAAATGATTCCAAGGCCTTTCGTGTATTCAGAAGTACACCTCGTCAGGGAATATACTTCTGAATTCACGAAAGGCCTTGGAATCATTTTTCTTTTTCCTTGTGGGTTTACATCATTCATTCATTTCACCTGTTTAATTGTGAAATTCATCCCATATATATATATATATGGGACGAATATATATTTGAGACGAATCAGTAACATAAGATGGTATGACAGATTAACAAATGAACACGTCAGAAACATAACAGATATGAATGTCACCATAGTCGAGAGAACCAATGACACACAAAGAAGATGGTTTGGTCATGTCGAACGTATGGAGGGAGGAAGGCTGCCAAGAAGACTATTGTATGCAAGAACTCACGGAACACGACCAAGAGGACGACCTAGAACAACATGGTTGAAGACGGTGGAGAGAGAGAGCAGCGAGTTAAGCTGGCGAGAGCGAGTGGATCTGGCCAGAGACAGGAGCGAGTGGGAAAAGTATCGACGCATCAGACGGGACCCAACCTGGAGACCTCCAGATGGGACATAAGTCAAGTAAGTCATATATATATATATATATATATATATATATATATATATATATATATATATATATATATATATATATATGTTAAAACACAGACCGTGCATGGAACAAGGAACTCTTCTGGGAAAATTAAATCCACTATAGTCCGAATAAGTAATGGTAAATGACAAATACCATAGTTTTTCTTTTTCATGATGTTAGCCCGACGTGGGCAACGGGTCTCTCGCAAAGAGATCCCATAAATATAGCTTCCCTCACCAGCTATCTGCAAAGCAGACAGGATCCAGCTGGATCCTGTCTGCTTTGCAGATAGCTGGTGAGGGAAGCTATATTTATGGGATCTCTTTGCGAGAGACCCGTTGCCCACGTCGGGCTAACATCATGAAAAAGAAAAACTATGGTATTTGTCATTTACCATTACTTATTCGGACTATAGTGGATTTAATTTTCCCAGAAGAGTTCCTTTTCCATGCACGGTCTGTGTTTAACATAAATTTTCTCAGGGAACCATTCTGAGTTTGTGTATATTAAACGGACGTGTTACGTGCCTTGAAAAGTGGATGCTCAATGTCCCGGTTGAGGTTTAAGTTTTGTTTTTTTGGCTAAAATACAATAGTTACCCCTTTTTCTTTGATTTATTCAACCCGACGTGAATGCAACGAGTCTTTTACTTATATAGAGGTTCTATATAGGTAGGGGGACTAGGCTTGCTTTAAACCCTAGATCCATGTCCCAAAGCTGGATCCTGTCTGCTTTGCAGATAGCTGGTGAGGGAAGCTATATTTATGGGATCTCTTTGCGAGAGACCCGTTGCCCACGTCGGGCTAACATCATGAAAAAGAAAAACTATGTATTTGTCATTTACCATTACTTATTCGGACTATAGTGGATTTAATTTTCCCAGAAGAGTTCCTTGTTCCATGCACGGTCTGTGTTCAACATATAATTTTCTCAGGGAACCATTCTGAGTTTGTGTGTATATATATATATATATATATATATATATAATATATATATATATATATATATATATATATATATATATATATATAATATATATATATATATATATATATATATATATATATATATATATAATATATATATATATATAATAATATATTATATATAATATATATATATATATATATATATATATATAAATATATATAATATATATATATATATATATATATATATATATATATATATATAATCTATATATATATTATATAAAGACGCCTATGATTTGTGGTGCTTTCATGGTAGACCCAGATTATGACCAGTATACATGAATATGTGTAGAAGTAGGGGTCAGTATAAGGCGGCCATAAGGCGATGCAAACAAGAAGAGTCTATTCGAGCATCAAAAGCCTCTGTAGCTCGCATAAGTAACGATAATAAAAGATTTTGCAAATTTGTTAAGAATCAAACGGGTGTCAAAAGTGTTCTCCCTCTGACAATCGATGGGGTGTCGGGGGAAGATGAAATTACAAAGCTGTGGAAAAACCACTACTCTAACATTCTTAACTTAACAGTGTGAGTAGGATAATCTTAAGATGGATTGCAGCGAAACGCCTGTGGGAGGGACAAGGGAAAATACTTTATATCAGTTCCTGAAGTAAAGAGGTTAATTAAAGCGTTAAAGACTGGTTCTGCGTCAGGGGTAGATGACCTATCAAATGAGCACTTAAAATATGCACATGACGTAGTATGTCTGCATATATCATTGCTCTTATCAGCCATGCTTGCTCATAGCCATATCCCTGCAGAGTTCATGAGGGTATATATTTGCCCCTGGTCAAAAATAAGTATGGATATATTCTGTCCAGCAATAATTACAAGCCTATTGCTGTCACTTCCTGCTTCTCGAAACTACTAGAAAAACTCTTGTTACGATTAAATTATTTCCTATGGACATCTAATCAGTTTGGTTTTAAAAGGTCCCACTCAACTGACCTGTGTATCTATGTATTTGAAGAAACAATATCTAAATACATCGACAGTAATCAGAGCCGGCCCTAACAAGTGCGGGGCCCTAGGCATTTGATAATACGGGGCCCCACTCCAGAAAAGATTTTAGTTCATAGTAAAAAGGCAAAAAAATAATCTGAAGTGCTATACATTTATTGTAGACATCTGTCTAATAATATTAAGAATAACAAAAAAATGCTTTCATTAAAAATACTAAAAAAATACCATACTTTATAAATATGAAAATAAAAACCCACTCTAATAGACAGAGTTTATTTCCACGACAGTTTCGACGCCCACTGGCATCCTCCTCGGGTGGATACAGAAACACGAATGAACCAAAACAAGAGGGAAAAACAGTCCAGGGACCGACCGTTAAGAAATTCGCACCTAGGTTAGATCCCATTCTCCCGACACCGAAAGGGCATTTTCATTAAGTACATTCGCGCAAATTTAAAACTATCTTCCTGTTCTAAACATACAGATTCTATTATATTTTTTTTACATACATAATTATTGAATTTATTATTAATTTTATTACATTTAATATTGCATAATTATTTATTACAGAAATTATAAATTTATTATTACATTGGTTATTACATTATTGTTTATTATACAGAACTTATAAACCGAAAAACGAATGAAAAAAGCCGATTAGGAAACAATCCAGAGAAGCACCTAGGTTAGATACCGTTCTCCCGACACTGGAAGGGCATTTTATTACAGGGTCCGCTTATAAGTACATTCCCACAAATTAAAACTATCTTCTTGTTCTATACATACAGATTCTAATATTTTGACATAATTACTGCATTTATTATTACATTTACATTTTTTTAACATTATATTATTACCTTTACCCTAATTATTAAATTTATAATATTACCTTTATTATTACATCTGTTGCATTTATATTTATTTCCACATTTATTACTTCCATTATTACATTTACTAAAGGCGAGTAAGGAAACATTCCAATCCAGAGACATTTAAGAAATTCACACTTAGGTTCGAACACGTTCCACGACTCCGTAAGGATTTTTTGACCAAGAATCTCATTAAAGGGTCTAACTTATAAGCATAGCTGGGCACAAACCGTTAATCCGTTAATCGTTAATTAACGAAGTTAACTTTTTCGTTAACGATTTAACTTTTAAGTTAACTTTGAAAATCATTATCGGACTAATTAACTTCCGTTACATTTAACTTCCGTTAACTCAAGTCCGTTAACCCAAAAAATTCATAATAAACGTTTAAAAGTTTCTATTATTTTCAGTGCTGAGCAGGTGCGCAATTAATCCGCCACTGTTAATAGTGATGAACGAATTTCCATTTCCGCAGTGCAAAATCAGGCGATATATTTGTTTCCGTTGCCACAATTTGTGTCTTACCAAATATGGTAGTTATTTATGGCATTGATTTGAGCAAAACATGGTCGACTGTAAAATCAGGCGGAAAGATTTGCCATTTAAGTTGAATGTTTCAACTTCTTTCAAGAAATATCACGAGCATTTTAAGGCACTTTCAATAATATATATGTAACAATTACAACAAATAACTACATTCGTTTCATTTGCAGTCTGTCTCTTGCGCAACATGTTTGTGCTAGTGAATATTTAAAAATAATCGTTGTCAAGTAAGTCATGTATATTTATAATATGTCTGTGAGTACCTTATTAGTAATCTCCTTGATACATTTCAAGAACCATAAAACTGATCAGGTAAGATTTCAATTCTCATGTCACTTTGATGACATAAATTAAGTCAATTGATGTCTTACAATGGGAGCGTTTTCACCTTAACCCTTTATGTCCTGGCGGTACTTCTAGGTACCACATCTTTAAAATCTCCATAATTATTTTTCTACCCGGTTGATCCTGCCGGTACTTTCAAGTCCCAATGTGAATTAGTTTCTTTATGAGATAATAGATGGCGTTGAGAAGTAAATATGAGCGTGTGGCACCAGAGGCTGTTTACTCTTTAGTATCTCTGCTGTGAAGACCGAAGAAATTTCAGTGCAATTACTTCCCGAATATTCTGTGCCATATCTGTTCCAAATAACAAAGGTAAGGGTTATTTTATTTTTTATCTTGTTCTTGGGTGAGCAAGTGTTGGTGGACTTGTTCATCAAGTTCAACACAGCCATCCCCTCCAGTGCTGCAGTGGAGCGTTTGTTCTCTATGGGCAAGGACATCCTGAGGGCCAAGAGATCATCCCTGTCTGATGAAAACTTTGATATGCTAATTTTCATGAAGGGCAACATGCATCTCATGGACAAAATGGAGAACGAGAAGAAGAGGGAAAATTAAATTATATATATATTGTTTTTCATTTTTTTTATAATAAAAGTTAACGTTAACGGTTTATCGGTAACTTCCGTTACATGTTTAACGAATTAACGGATTAACGGTTAACGAAGTTAACTTTTTGGTTAACGGATTAGCGGTTAACGAAGTTAACTTTTTGGTTAACGGTGCCCACCACTGCTTATAAGTACCTTCGCACAAATTAAAATTATCTACTTTTTCTATACACACAGATTCTATTATTTTTCTTTGACATAATTATTACATTTATAAAGTACCTTACTTGATTCCCAATCTATAGCATGATTATTTTGGCTGGCGTGATAAAAAATGGCATTATTAGTATTACAACTTCTGAAGGCATATTTGTGTTCTTTAATACGGGTTTCAATATTTCTTCCAGTTTCTCCCACGTATACTAAATCACAACTTTTACAGGGAATGCTGTAGACACAAGCTTGTTCCTCTTTTGCCACGTTATTCCTAACCAATTTACTTTTCACGGTAGACGAATATTTGAATGCCAAAGCAAACTTAAAATCTTTCGTCAACGGTTTTACTCTTTCTAAGCCGGCAATGTAAGGCAAACTCACATTTGTTTTTGGTTAACTGAAGGTTCCCGAGGGGCATAAAAAGATTTTCTGGCTTTAAAATACGCCTTTCTGATAAACCACTCGGGATATTTTAAATCCTTAAAAATGTTCCAAATCTTTGAATTTTCCGGGTCCAGCAAATGTGGGCTACAAATCCTGAGTGCTCTTAGAAACATGGAAGAAATAATTGAGCTTTTAACCCCTTCATCATGATATGAAAATAATGAATGTACGAATTACAATGAGTAGGTTTTCTATAAACCGTGAAATTGGGCTTTTTATGCCCCTCGGGAACCTTCAGTTAACCAAAAACAATATGTGAGTTTGCCTTACATTGCCGGCTTAGAAAGAGTAAAACCGTTGACGAAAGATTTTAAGTTTGCTTTGGCGTTCAAATATTCGTCTACCGTGAAAAGTAAATTGGTTAGGAATAACGTGGCAAAAGAGGAACAAGCCTGTGTCTACAGCATTCCCTGTAAAAGTTGTGATTTAGTATACGTGGGAGAAACTGGAAGAAATATTGAAACCCGTATTAAAGAACACAAATATGCCTTCAGAAGTTGTAATACTAATAATGCCATTTTTTATCACGCCAGCCAAAATAATCATGCTATAGATTGGGAATCAAGTAAGGTACTTTATAAATGTAATAATTATGTCAAAAGAAAAATAATAGAATCTGTGTGTATAGAAAAAGTAGATAATTTTAATTTGTGCGAAGGTACTTATAAGTTAGACCCTTTAATGAGATTCTTGGTCAAAAAATCCCTTACGGAGTCGTGGGAACGTGTTCGAACCTACTGTAAGTGTGAATTTCTTAAATGTCTCTGGATTGGAATGTTTCCTTACTCGCCTTTAGTAAATGTAATAATGGAAGTAATAAATGTGGAAATAAATATAAATGCAACAGATGTAATAATAAAGGTAATATTATAAATTTAATAATAAATGCAGTAATTATGTCAAAATATTAGAATCTGTATGTATAGAACAAGAAGATAGTTTTAATTTGTGGGAATGTACTTATAAGCGGACCCTGTAATAAAATGCCCTTCCAGTGTCGGGAGAATGGTATCTAACCTAGGTGCTTCTCTGGATTGTTTCCTAATCGGCTTTTTTCATTCGTTTTTCGGTTTATAAGTTCTGTATAATAAACAATAATGTAATAACCAATGTAATAATAAATTTATAATTTCTGTAATAAATAATTATGCAATATTAAATGTAATAAAATTAATAATAAATTCAATAATTATGTAAGAAAAATATAATAGAATCTGTATGTTTAGAACAGGAAGATAGTTTTAAATTTGCGCGAATGTACTTAATGAAAATGCCCTTCCGGTGTCGGGAGAATGGGATCTAACCTAGGTGCGAATTTCTTAACGGTCGGTCCCTGGACTGTTTTTCCCTCTTGTTTTGGTTCATTCGTGTTTCTGTATCCACCCGAGGAGGATGCCAGTGGGCGTCGAAACTGTCGTGGAAATAAACTCTGTCTATTAGAGTGGGTTTTTATTTTCATATTTTGACCTTCACGTAAAAAAAGTGAAGTTTTTTGCATTCATACTTTATAAATTTATAATATATTTTAAAGACTAATTTTTCTAACCTTCCTTTCTGAAAATTCCATTAAAAGGGGTTCAAAATTTAAACCCCTTGCTTCTTCATGTTCAATTGACAATATCCCAAGGTTATTTAGCCTATCTTGGCCCATATTAGACCTTAAGCAGTTTTTAATTAATTTTAATTTTGAGAAGCTTCTTTCTCCTGATGCTACCGTCACAGGAATTGTTAAAAATATTCTTAGAGCAATCAATAAATTTGGACAGCAAGAGGCTATACCATTAGATGAAATGAAGTCAAGTAATTTTAAAGGCTGCCCTATTAAATCTGATGGTATCATTGGTCTCATAGCCTCTACCTCTTCACCAAGCATAGGGCCATCTATATCTGAGAAGTTTGATGTCCCAATGGAGTTTATTTGCCCAGCCCCGCCGAGGCCCTCTTAGGCGCGGGGCCCTAGGCGGCTGCCTAGCTCGCCTTGCCCTAAGGCCGGCCCTGACAGTAATTCAACTATTCATAGCTGTTTCCTAGGTATAAGTAAGGCACATGATAGAGTGAACCACAATATTTTTTTTTAAAAAAAAATAGAAGACAGGAAGGTTCCCATGTACATATTAAATTTATTGAAATTTTGATATTCCCACCAATCTTTTACCGTGAGGTGGGGCAATGTACTATCCGAATGTTTTGACTCCTCTTGCGGAGTGAGACAAGACTCCTTGCTCTCCCCTATGCTGTTTAATGTGTATATTGACGGATTAATTGCTTCACCTAATGAGGCAACCATGGAATGTTGTATAGATAACACAAGGATAAATAATTTAGTTTATGCCGATGATATGGTCTTAATAAGTCCCTCTGTTAAAGGTCTGGATTGGCTACTAAAAGTCTGCAAAGTATATTCGCAGAAACATGATATTCTTTTTAACGTTACAAAAACTAAGGTTATGCACTTTCATCCTAAAAGCTATAATCAGCCAACTGACATTAGGTTTAAAATGAGAGGTGAAGTAATTGAGGAAGTACAAGAGTTTAAGTATTTGGGTCAAACTATTACCAGCTCCTTGAGTGATGACTCAGATATAAAAAAACAATCTCGAAGCCTTTGTGCTAAAGCGAATATGACTATAAGGAACTTTCGGTTCTGTACAAGTGAAGCTAAAGACACTCTCTTTCGTACTTTCTGCATTAATATATACGGACAGCAACTGTGGGTGAATTATAAAGAAGGTTCTGGCAGAACTCTAAATTTGTTGTACAACAGGTCTTTTATACTCTTACATAAATTACCCCCAGAGATGCTCAGCTTCGCAAATGTTTGCTACCCGCAATGTCCCGAGCTTCCCGGAGGTAACAAGACGTGCTCAATACAGTCTAGTGCAAAGAATTAAAAATCAACCAACCCGATTATCCAAGCTATCCACGAGTCCTGCCATTTATCCTCTAAGCTATGGAATTCTTGGTACGAAAACGTCTGTCTGTAGCTCCACTTAACTACGACATTACAGTATTATTTCTAATCAATTGTATATATTTCTATCCTTAGTATGTGAACTGTCATTGTATTAATAATATTTGTCATATGGACTATAATCTGCCAATAAATCTTTTCATTTTTATTTTCATTTCAAATATAAGGATCACCTGAAGATCAGGGCCCCCAGCCTCGATTACCAAATGATATCTTCGTTAAAACTAACGAAAACATCACGACTTAACCTAATTACTCGTCAAGGGCGTACAGTTGACCTAACCGGGCATTCAATTTAATTTCATTATTATATTTGGTACTGTAAAGCAAAAACCAAGAATATATGGGGCCCTGATCTTCAGGTGATCCAAATATAAATATGTTTATATAAATTTATATATTATATAAACTATATAGATGTATATAGTTTAATGTAATTAAACTATATCTTATTTACAAATAAAATTTTATGCAATGGTACACTGAAAGTAAATTAATTGACCATTCAACAGTTGGATTTGGGGACTAAGTTCAGGCACTTATACCACTTATACCATTTGAATTTTCTGACAACAGGCTTTTCAGCCTCTTAAGACAGTTCTAATGTTACAATACTTCACCAGCTGTTAATGCGCACATGCGGCTGCTGGTGACCAAACTGAAATCGTATTTTTCTTCATCGTTGTATTTTAAGGGTTGAATTGCCACAGTTTATCGAGTCTCGACTCAAAAGACTTTACAGTTGGTGCCATTACCACATATTCAGTTAAACTATTCCATCCGTTTACATTTCTATGTATAAATGAATGTTTCCTCTTATTTATCCTAGTTCTAATTTTCTTTAGCTCGTACTTATGGGCCATTATGGCCTCTTCCATTATCATTATTCAGCTCAATAAAGTTTGTAACTCCGCAGTCATATTTGCCAGATAGTATCGTAACAGTATAAGATACTATCTTATAAAGTTATACAGTTCGATCACATCACCCCTGTCTTCAACTCCGACCGGGGCCCTGAGTCGTCTATATGTAGGCTGACCATATTTCCTTGAGAAATATTACAAAAGTCTTATAGGTTATGAATAATAATTTATGAATGACCAATATTAAAGTATATTTATAGTTTTTATTAAAAACGGGACAAAATTGACATTTTTATTAAAACGACGGCACGGCCAGGATATATAAACAAAACGGTACTGTCCCGTTCAAAACGGTACGTATGGTCGGTCAGCCTATCTATATGTCAATGTTGGCAGACCCAATTTACGTAGCCTTTCTGGGTATTCGTCGTTCTTTAGATATGGTATCAACTTTGTTGCTCTGCGTTGAACATTCTCAATCATGGTTATATACTTTTTATATTGTGGTTACGAAACTGCATTTGCATATTCAATGTGTGGCTTCACGAGGGATTTATATAGAAGTAAGAATGTTCATTATCTAGATACGTGTACGTTCTCTTAATCGGGACCATTATAAAGTTGGCTTTATTAACCTTTATATTTATGTGATGTTGAAAGTTAAGTTTGTCGTCAATAAACACTCCAATATCTTTCTCTACAATGGATTGTTTCAATTTACTCTTATTTTCCCCCATCACGTACGTTTCAAATTTTTGTAATGGGTTTTTGGTAACACACTGTATATGATTAGGACCTAAATGCCGCCGCAGTAAATGGAGTCATTATAAATATTACTTCATGAAAACTGATAATCTAATTTTTACACTGCCATGGCTAGTTCTGGACAATTTACATTTAATACCAGGCACGAATAATAAATACAGCGCCATATTATTTTCGAAATCCGTTCACTCATCATATAATTTTTGTTATACTTATACCGCTTTGAAAATTTATTCTATCCCTACTTCATGTATTATATATTATACCTCTATCGGTATGCCATCCCTACATTTATTACTGAAAGAGTAATATATATATATTATATATGATAATATATATATTATATATATATATATATATATATATATATATATTATATATATATATATATATATATAAATATAATATATATATAATATATATATATACTCTTTCAGTAATAAATGTAGGGATGGCATACCGATAGAGGTATAATATAAATACATGAAGTAGGGATAGAATAAATTTTCAAAGCGGTATAAGTATA
Organism: Bathynomus jamesi; assembly: GCA_023014485.1. Lineage (NCBI taxonomy): Eukaryota > Metazoa > Arthropoda > Malacostraca > Isopoda > Cirolanidae > Bathynomus > Bathynomus jamesi. Next base: position 773,403 of record JAJOZX010001430.1, on the reverse strand, counting down.
ACAAAAATTTATATGATGAGTGAACGGATTTCGAAAATAATATATGGCGCTGTATTTATTATTCGTGCCTGGTATTAAATGTAAATTGTCCAGAACTAGCCATGGCAGTGTAAAAATTAGATTATCAGTTTTCATGAAGTAATATTTATAATGACTCCATTTACTGCGGCGGCATTTAGGTCCTAATCATATACAGTGTGTTACCAAAAACCCATTACAAAAATTTGAAACGTACGTGATGGGGGAAAATAAGAGTAAATTGAAACAATCCATTGTAGAGAAAGATATTGGAGTGTTTATTGACGACAAACTTAACTTTCAACATCACATAAATATAAAGGTTAATAAAGCCAACTTTATAATGGTCCCGATTAAGAGAACGTACACGTATCTAGATAATGAAACATTCTTACTTCTATATAAATCCCTCGTGAAGCCACACATTGAATATGCAAATGCAGTTTCGTAACCACAATATAAAAAGTATATAACCATGATTGAGAATGTTCAACGCAGAGCAACAAAGTTGATACCATATCTAAAGAACGACGAATACCCAGAAAGGCTACGTAAATTGGGTCTGCCAACATTGACATATAGATAGGCTGACCGACCATACGTACCGTTTTGAACGGGACAGTACCGTTTTGTTTATATATCCTGGCCGTGCCGTCGTTTTAATAAAAATGTCAATTTTGTCCCGTTTTTAATAAAAACTATAAATATACTTTAATATTGGTCAATCATAAATTATTATTCATAACCTATAAGACTTTTGTAATATTTCTCAAGGAAATATGGTCAGCCTACATATAGACGACTCAGGGCCCCGGTCGGAGTTGAAGACAGGGGTGATGTGATCGAACTGTATAACTTTATAAGATAGTATCTTATACTGTTACGATACTATCTGGCAAATATGACTGCGGAGTTACAAACTTTATTGAGCTGAATAATGATAATGGAAGAGGCCATAATGGCCCATAAGTACGAGCTAAAGAAAATTAGAACTAGGATAAATAAGAGGAAACATTCATTTATACATAGAAATGTAAACGGATGGAATAGTTTAACTGAATATGTGGTAATGGCACCAACTGTAAAGTCTTTTGAGTCGAGACTCGATAAACTGTGGCAATTCAACCCTTAAAATACAACGATGAAGAAAAATACGATTCAGTTTGGTCACCAGCAGCCGCATGTGCGCATTAAACAGCTGGTGAAGTATTGTAACATTAGAACTGTCTTAAGAGGCTGAAAAGCCTGTTGTCAGAAAATTCAAATGGTATAAGTGGTATAAGTGCCTGAACTTAGTCCCCAAATCCAACTGTTGAATGGTCAATTAATTTACTTTCAGTGTACCATTGCATAAAATTTTATTTGTAAATAAGATATAGTTTAATTACATTAAACTATATACATCTATATAGTTTATATAATATATAAATTTATATAACATATTTATATTTGGATCACCTGAAGATCAGGGCCCCCATATATTCTTGGTTTTTGCTTTACAGTACCAAATATAATAATGAAATTAAATTGAATGCCCGGTTAGGTCAACTGTACGCCCTTGACGAGTAATTAGGTTAAGTCGTGATGTTTTCGTTAGTTTTAACGAAGATATCATTTGGTAATCGAGGCTGGGGCCCTGATCTTCAGGTGATCCTTATATTTGAAATGAAAATAAAAATGAAAAGATTTTGGCAGATTATAGTCCATATGACAAATATTATTAATACAATGACAGTTCACATACTAAGGATAGAAATATATACAATTGATAGAAATAATACTGTAATGTCGTAGTTAAGTGGAGCTACAGACAGACGTTTTCGTACCAAGAATTCCATAGCTTAGAGGATAAATGGCAGGACTCGTGGATAGCTTGGATAATCGGGTTGGTTGATTTTTTAATTCTTTGCACTAGACTGTATTGAGCACGTCTTGTTACCTCCGGGAAGCTCGGGACATTGCGGGTAGCAAACATTTGCGAAGCTGAGCATCTCGGGGGGTAATTTATGTAAGAGTATAAAAGACCTGTTGTACAACAAATTTAGAGTTCTGCCAGAACCTTCTTTATAATTCACCCACAGTTGCTGTCCGTTATATTAATGCAGAAAGTACGAAAGAGAGTGTCTTTAGCTTCACTTGTACAGAACCGAAAGTTCCTTATAGTCATATTCGCTTTAGCACAAAGGCTTCGAGATTGTTTTTTTATATCTGAGTCATCACTCAAGGAGCTGGTAATAGTTGACCCAAATACTTAAACTCTTGTACTTCCTCAATTACTTCACCTCTCATTTTAAACCTAATGTCAGTTGGCTGATTATAGCTTTTAGGATGAAAGTGCATAACCTTAGTTTTTGTAACGTTAAAAAGAATATCATGTTTCTGCGAATATACTTTGCAGACTTTTAGTAGCCAATCCAGACCTTTAACAGAGGGACTTATTAAGACCATATCATCGGCATAAACTAAATTATTATCCTTGTGTTATCTATACAACATTCCATGGTTGCCTCATTAGGTGAAGCAATTAATCCGTCAATATACACATTAAACAGCATAGGGGAGAGCAAGGAGTCTTGTCTCACTCCGCAAGAGGAGTCAAAACATTCGGATAGTACATTGCCCACCTCACGGTAAAAGATTGGTGGGAATATCAAAATTTCAATAAATTTAATATGTACATGGGAACCTTCCTGTCTTCTATTTTTTTTTAAAAAAAATATTGTGGTCACTCTATCATGTGCCTTACTTATACCTAGGAAACAGCTATGAATAGTTGAATTACTGTCAGGGCCGGCCTTAGGGCAAGGCGAGCTAGGCAGCCGCCTAGGGCCCCGCGCCTAAGAGGGCCTCGGCGGGGCTGGGCAAATAAACTCCATTGGGACATCAAACTTCTCAGATATAGATGGCCCTATGCTTGGTGAAGAGGTAGAGGCTATGAGACCAATGATACCATCAGATTTAATAGGGCAGCCTTTAAAATTACTTGACTTCATTTCATCTAATGGTATAGCCTCTTGCTGTCCAAATTTATTGATTGCTCTAAGAATATTTTTAACAATTCCTGTGACGGTAGCATCAGGAGAAAGAAGCTTCTCAAAATTAAAATTAATTAAAAACTGCTTAAGGTCTAATATGGGCCAAGATAGGCTAAATAACCTTGGGATATTGTCAATTGAACATGAAGAAGCAAGGGGTTTAAATTTTGAACCCCTTTTAATGGAATTTTCAGAAAGGAAGGTTAGAAAAATTAGTCTTTAAAATATATTATAAATTTATAAAGTATGAATGCAAAAAACTTCACTTTTTTTACGTGAAGGTCAAAATATGAAAATAAAAACCCACTCTAATAGACAGAGTTTATTTCCACGACAGTTTCGACGCCCACTGGCATCCTCCTCGGGTGGATACAGAAACACGAATGAACCAAAACAAGAGGGAAAAACAGTCCAGGGACCGACCGTTAAGAAATTCGCACCTAGGTTAGATCCCATTCTCCCGACACCGGAAGGGCATTTTCATTAAGTACATTCGCGCAAATTTAAAACTATCTTCCTGTTCTAAACATACAGATTCTATTATATTTTTCTTACATAATTATTGAATTATTATTAATTTTATTACATTTAATATTGCATAATTATTTATTACAGAAATTATAAATTATTATTACATTGGTTATTACATTATTGTTTATTATACAGAACTTATAAACCGAAAACGAATGAAAAAAGCCGATTAGGAAACAATCCAGAGAAGCACCTAGGTTAGATACCATTCTCCCGACACTGGAAGGGCATTTTTATTACAGGGTCCGCTTATAAGTACATTCCCACAAATTAAAACTATCTTCTTGTTCTATACATACAGATTCTAATATTTTGACATAATTACTGCATTTATTATTAAATTTATAATATTACCTTTATTATTACATCTGTTGCATTTATATTTATTTCCACATTTATTACTTCCATTATTACATTTACTAAAGGCGAGTAAGGAAACATTCCAATCCAGAGACATTTAAGAAATTCACACTTACAGTAGGTTCGAACACGTTCCCACGACTCCGTAAGGGATTTTTGACCAAGAATCTCATTAAAGGGTCTAACTTATAAGTACCTTCGCACAAATTAAAATTATCTACTTTTTCTATACACACAGATTCTATTATTTTTCTTTTGACATAATTATTACATTTATAAAGTACCTTACTTGATTCCCAATCTATAGCATGATTATTTTGGCTGGCGTGATAAAAAATGGCATTATTAGTATTACAACTTCTGAAGGCATATTGTGTTCTTTAATACGGGTTTCAATATTTCTTCCAGTTTCTCCCACGTATACTAAATCACAACTTTTACAGGGAATGCTGTAGACACAGGCTTGTTCCTCTTTTGCCACGTTATTCCTAACCAATTTACTTTTCACGGTAGACGAATATTTGAACGCCAAAGCAAACTTAAAATCTTTCGTCAACGGTTTTACTCTTTCTAAGCCGGCAATGTAAGGCAAACTCACATATTGTTTTTGGTTAACTGAAGGTTCCCGAGGGGCATAAAAAGCCCAATTTCACGGTTTATAGAAAACCTACTCATTGTAATTCGTACATTCATTATTTTTCATATCATGATGAAGGGGTTAAAAGCTCAATTATTTCTTCCATGTTTCTAAGAGCACTCAGGATTTGTAGCCCACATTTGCTGGACCCGGAAAATTCAAAGATTTGGAACATTTTTAAGGATTTAAAATATCCCGAGTGGTTTATCAGAAAGGCGTATTTTAAAGCCAGAAAATCTTTTTATGCCCCTCGGGAACCTTCAGTTAACCAAAAACAATATGTGAGTTTGCCTTACATTGCCGGCTTAGAAAGAGTAAAACCGTTGACGAAAGATTTTAAGTTTGCTTTGGCATTCAAATATTCGTCTACCGTGAAAAGTAAATTGGTTAGGAATAAACGTGGCAAAAGAGGAACAAGCTTGTGTCTACAGCATTCCTGTAAAAGTTGTGATTTAGTATACGTGGGAGAAACTGGAAGAAATATTGAAACCCGTATTAAAGAACACAAATATGCCTTCAGAAGTTGTAATACTAAATGCCATTTTTTATCACGCCAGCCAAAATAATCATGCTATAGATTGGAATCAAGTAAGGTACTTTATAAATGTAATAATTATGTCAAAAGAAAAATAATAGAATCTGTGTGTATAGAAAAAGTAGATAATTTTAATTTGTGCGAAGGTACTTATAAGCAGTGGTGGGCACCGTTAACCAAAAAGTTAACTTCGTTAACCGCTAATCCGTTTAACCAAAAGTTAACTTCGTTAACCGTTAATCCGTTAATTCGTTAAACATGTAACGGAAGTTACCGAAAACCGTTAACGTTAACTTTTATTATAAAAAAAATGAAAAACAATATATATATAATTTAATTTTCCCCTTCTTCTCGTTCTCCATTTTGTCCATGAGATGCATGTTGCCCTTCATGAAAATTAGCATATCAAAGTTTCATCAGACAGGGATGATCTCTTGGCCCTCAGGATGTCCTTGCCCATAGAGAACAAACGCTCCACTGCAGCACTGGAGGGGATGGCTGTGTTGAACTTGATGAACAAGTCCACCAACACTTGCTCACCAAGAACAAGATAAAAAAATAAAATAACCCTTACCTTTGTTATTTGGAACAGATATGGCACAGAATATTCGGGAAGTAATTGCACTGAAATTTCTTCGGTCTTCACAGCAGAGATACTAAAGAGTAAACAGCCTCTGGTGCCACACGCTCATATTTACTTCTCAACGCCATCTATTATCTCATAAAGAAACTAATTCACATTGGGACTTGAAAGTACCGGCAGGATCAACCGGGTAGAAAAATAATTATGGAGATTTTAAAGATGTGGTACTAGAAGTACCGCCAGGACATAAAGGGTTAAGGTGAAAACGCTCCCATTGTAAGACATCAATTGACTTAATTTATGTCATCAAAGTGACATGAGAATTGAAATCTTACCTGATCAGTTTTATGGTTCTTGAAATGTATCAAGGAGATTACTAATAAGGTACTCACAGACATATTATAAATATACATGACTTACTTGACAACGATTATTTTTAAATATTCACTAGCACAAAACATGTGCGCAAGAGACAGACTGCAAATGAAACGAATGTAGTTATTTGTTGTAATTGTTACATATATATTATTGAAAGTGCCTTAAAATGCTCGTGATATTTCTTGAAAGAAGTTGAAACATTCAACTTAAATGGCAAATCTTTCCGCCTGATTTTACAGTCGACCATGTTTTGCTCAAATCAATGCCATAAATAACTACCATATTTGGTAAGACACAAATTGTGGCAACGGAAACAAATATATCGCCTGATTTTGCACTGCGGAAATGGAAATTCGTTCATCACTATTAACAGTGGCGGATTAATTGCGCACCTGCTCAGCACTGAAAATAATAGAAACTTTTAAACGTTTATTTATGAATTTTTTGGGTTAACGGACTTGAGTTAACGGAAGTTAAATGTAACGGAAGTTAATTAGTCCGATAATGATTTTCAAAGTTAACTTAAAAGTTAAATCGTTAACGAAAAAGTTAACTTCGTTAATTAACGATTAACGGATTAACGGTTTGTGCCCAGCTATGCTTATAAGTTAGACCCTTTAATGAGATTCTTGGTCAAAAATCCCTTACGGAGTCGTGGGAACGTGTTCGAACCTAAGTGTGAATTTCTTAAATGTCTCTGGATTGGAATGTTTCCTTACTCGCCTTTAGTAAATGTAATAATGGAAGTAATAAATGTGGAAATAAATATAAATGCAACAGATGTAATAATAAAGGTAATATTATAAATTTAATAATTAGGGTAAAGGTAATATAAATAAATGTTAAAAAAATGTAAATGTAATAATAAATGCAGTAATTATGTCAAAATATTAGAATCTGTATGTATAGAACAAGAAGATAGTTTTAATTTGTGGGAATGTACTTATAAGCGGACCCTGTAATAAAATGCCCTTCCAGTGTCGGAGAACGGTATCTAACCTAGGTGCTTCTCTGGATTGTTCCTAATCGGCTTTTTTCATTCGTTTTTCGGTTTATAAGTTCTGTATAATAAACAATAATGTAATAACCAATGTAATAATAAATTTATAATTTCTGTAATAAATAATTATGCAATATTAAATGTAATAAAATTAATAATAAATTCAATAATTATGTATGTAAAAAAAATATAATAGAATCTGTATGTTTAGAACAGGAAGATAGTTTTAAATTTGCGCGAATGTACTTAATGAAAATGCCCTTTCGGTGTCGGGAGAATGGGATCTAACCTAGGTGCGAATTCTTAACGGTCGGTCCCTGGACTGTTTTTCCCTCTTGTTTTGGTTCATTCGTGTTTCTGTATCCACCCGAGGAGGATGCCAGTGGGCGTCGAAACTGTCGTGGAAATAAACTCTGTCTATTAGAGTGGGTTTTTATTTTCATATTTATAAAGTATGTTTTTTTAGTATTTTTAATGAAAGCATTTTTTTGTTATTCTTAATATTATTAGACAGATGTCTACAATAAATGTATAGCACTTCAGATTATTTTTTTGCCTTTTTACTATGAACTAAAATCTTTTTGGAGTGGGGCCCCGTATTATCAAAATGCCTAGGGCCCCGCACTTGTTAGGGCCGGCTCTGATTACTGTCGATGTATTTAGATATTGTTTCTTCAAATACATAGATACACAGGTCAGTTGAGTGGGACCTTTTAAAACCAAACTGATTAGGAGATGTCCATAGGAAATAATTTAATCGGAGTAACAAGAGTTTTTCTAGTAGTTTCGAGAAGCAGGAAGTGACAGCAATAGGCTTGTAATTATTGCTGGACAGAATATATCCATACTTATTTTTGACCAGGGGCAAAATATATACCCTCATGAACTCTGCAGGGATATGGCTATGAGCAAGCATGGCTGATAAGAGCAATGATATATGCAGACATACTACGTCATGTGCATATTTTAAGTGCTCATTTGATAGGTCATCTACCCCTGACGCAGAACCAGTCTTTAACGCTTTAATTAACCTCTTTACTTCAGGAACTGATATAAAAGTATTTTCCCTTGTCCCTCCCACAGGCGTTTCGCTGCAATCCATCTTAAGATTATCCCTACTCACACTGTTAAGTTAAGAATGTTAGAGTAGTGGTTTTTCCACAGCTTTGTAATTTCATCTTCCCCCGACACCCCATCGATTGTCAGAGGGAGAACACTTTTGACACCCGTTTGATCTTAACAAATTTGCAAAATCTTTATTATCGTTACTTATGCGAGCTACAGAGGCTTTTGATGCTCGAATAGACTCTTCTTGTTTGCATCGCCTTATGGCCGCCTTATACTGACCCCTACTTCTACACATATTCATGTATACTGGTCATAATCTGGGTCTACCATGAAAGCACCACAAATCATAGGCGTCTTTATATATATATATATATATATATATATATATATATATATATATATATATATATATATATATATATATATTATATATATATATATATATATATATATATATATATATATATTATATATAATATAATATTATATAATATATATATTTATATATATATATATATATATATATATTATATATATATATATATATATATATATATATATATATATATATATATATATATAATATATATATATATATATATATATATATATATATATATATATATATATATATACACACAAACTCAGAATGGTTCCCTGAGAAAATTATATGTTGAACACAGACCGTGCATGGAACAAGGAACTCTTCTGGGAAAATTAAATCCACTATAGTCCGAATAAGTAATGGTAAATGACAAATACCATAGTTTTTCTTTTTCATGATGTTAGCCCGACGTGGGCAACGGGTCTCTCGCAAAGAGATCCCATAAATATAGCTTCCCTCACCAGCTATCTGCAAAGCAGACAGGATCCAGCTTTGGGACATGGATCTAGGGTTTAAAGCAAGCCTAGTCCCCTACATATAGAACCTCTATATAAGTAAAAGACTCGTGCATTCACGTCGGGTTGAATAAATCAAAGAAAAAGGGGGTAACTATTGTATTTTTAGCCAAAAAAAACCAAAACTTAAACCTCAACCGGGACATTGAGCATCCACTTTCAAGGCACGTAACACGTCCGTTTAATATACACAAACTCAGAATGGTTCCCTGAGAAAATTATATGTTAAACACAGACCGTGCATGGAACAAGGAACTCTTCTGGGAAAATTAAATCCACTATAGTCCGAATAAGTAATGGTAAATGACAAATACCATAGTTTTCTTTTTCATGATGTTAGCCCGACGTGGGCAACGGGTCTCTCGCAAAGAGATCCCATAAATATAGCTTCCCTCACCAGCTATCTGCAAAGCAGACAGGATCCAGCTGGATCCTGTCTGCTTTGCAGATAGCTGGTGAGGGAAGCTATATTTATGGGATCTCTTTGCGAGAGACCCGTTGCCCACGTCGGGCTAACATCATGAAAAAGAAAAACTATGGTATTTGTCATTTACCATTACTTATTCGGACTATAGTGGATTTAATTTTCCAGAAGAGTTCCTTGTTCCATGCACGGTCTGTGTTTAACATATAATATATATGACTTACTTGACTTATGTCCCATCTGGAGGTCTCCAGGTTGGGTCCCGTCTGATGCGTCGATACTTTTCCACTCGCTCCTGTCTCTGGCCAGATCCACTCGCTCTCGCCAGCTTAACTCGCTGCTCTCTCTCTCCACCGTCTTCAACCATGTTGTTCTAGGTCGTCCTCTTGGTCGTGTTCCGTGAGTTCTTGCATACAATAGTCTTCTTGGCAGCCTTCCTCCCTCCATACGTTCGACATGACCAAACCATCTTCTTTGTGTGTCATTGGTTCTCTCGACTATGGTGACATTCATATCTGTTATGTTTCTGACGTGTTCATTTGTTAATCTGTCATACCATCTTATGTTACTGATTCGTCTCAAATATATATTCGTCCCATATATATATATATATATGGGATGAATTTCACAATTAAACAGGTGAAATGAATGAATGATGTAAACCCACAAGGAAAAAGAAAAATGATTCCAAGGCCTTTCGTGAATTCAGAAGTATATTCCCTGACGAGGTGTACTTCTGAATACACGAAAGGCCTTGGAATCATTTTTATTTTCCTTGTGGGTTTACATCATATATATATATATATATATATATATATATATATATATATATATATATATATATATACGCGAAAGGAAACTGCAGATATCGGTATGCATATGATATGGGAGTTGCAAATACGAAAAAAAATGCCGATACCACCACCCTCAAAGGAACGCACCGAGGGAACAGAAAAACGAACATCAAAGAAGAGTGGAAATTTTTTAGACGCAGCCAACACATTTCAGCTGCTAAATACTCTCCAGCAATTACAAAACCAGCTGACAAATATAAATATAGAAATCCGAGAGCCGGACAGAAGGTACGAACAAAGACACTTCATGCGTTATCGGGACAACAGGTACCGACAAAGATAAAAAGAGGTAAATTCTCGGAGGACCAAAAGGCAACGAAACCGGCACCCCCATCGGAAAACAAAGCGGAACCACCTGTATGCGAAAAAGAAAGAGAAAAAATAAAAATATTCCTAGCCAACATACAGGGCCTTAAATCAAACCAGTCCACGAACAAAGTTGCATACCTGAAAGGACTCATGCAAGAAGCCGGAGCAGACTTTGCATGCCTCACGGAAACTCATCTAAAGGACTGCCAGGCGAACTGTGAAAATTGTGAGTCCTGTATTGACAAAAAGAAATACAAATTGACAACTATAACATCCTCCGAGCCGACAGAACAGTGAGACGTAAAGGAGGATGTGCTATTTACACACGCGAAAGGCACATAGCAGAAATGGCTATAAGTACCTCAAACAACTACGTAGAATGTGTAGCAGCAAAATTGAAAAATTAAATATGGTACTAATTGTAATGTACAGACCCCCCAAACACGCCAACCTCAAAATTTTCAGATTCCATTACAGAGGTAAGAAACTTAGTAAAAGATCTACACTCTCCAACCCCAAATATTTTTCTCTGTGGTGATTTTAATTTCCCATTCATGAAATATAAAAGGATAGGAAAAATATATGTATCCACCAGGACAAGGGGGGCACACGAGAAGACCAGGAGCAAGTAAAAATGCTACTAGTTTTAGCTGATGAATTTATGTTAACGCAAGAAATAACAGAAAACACAAGAAAAAACAACTGCCTAGATTTGGTATTCACAAAAACAGTAATCTAATTGATAATGTAGAAATCTCCCCAACTATGATATCAGACCACAATATCATTGAAATAACAACTAATATAAAGGCAACAGGAAAGGAAAGAACACGCACAACAGAACGAAGCAAATTCGAAATTTTTAATTTCACTCCAAAGCTATAAACTGGGAAGATGTGACATCCAGCATGGAAGTAATAGATTGGAAAACCATTTTCGAGGCCAAGACAACGGAAGAGATGCTAATGACGTTAGAGGAGAATACGTTAGAAATTGTGGAAAAACATGTCCCAAAGATACAACAAAGAGGAAAGAGAAGCAGGTTCGAAAGACAAAAGAGGGCATTGTTCCGAAAGAGAAAAAGAGTGACTGCAAAATTAAGTAATTGTAAAGATAACAACATCAGAAAAATATCAAATGATAAACTACAAAGTATCGATGTCGTCATACAGGAACAAATCGAGAAGCATACAGAAAAAGAAGAAGATGACACTATAGAAGCGATAAAGGTTAACTCAAAGTACTTCTATAATTTCGCAAAAAGAAAGTCGAAAAACCAAGCGACTATCGGACCTTTAAAAAATGAGAACAGTGATTTATCTGATGATCTAACAGAAGTATCTGAAATATTAAAAGCTCAGTATGAATCATCTTTCAGTATCCCAAAAACTGACAAATTGATTTGCGATAGAAACGCGTTCTTTGAAGAAGAACCACAAGGGGAAAGTATAACGGATTTCGACTTCACGACGGATGATATTACACAAGCCATAGGGAAACTAAAAACACACTCAGCGGCAGGACCGGATAAATGGAATGCCACACTGATCAAAAACTGCAAGAATGCAATCATCGCTGAGCCCCTATACTGGATATGGAGACGATCATTAGACACGGGAGAAATACCGGGCATCCTGAAGAGCGCGAACATAGTCCCAATATATAAAGGAGGAGATCGATCCGAGGCCAAAAACTATAGGCCAGTGTCGCTTACATCTCATCTCACAAAAATATTTGAAAGAATAGTTAGACAGAAAATCTATGACTTTTTGGAAACTCAGAAAAAATTCAATGATAACCAACACGGGTTTCGATCAGGCAGATCATGCCTATCACAACTAATGGAACACTACAACAACATTATTGATTCACTTGAAAGTAATGAAAACTATGATGTACTATACACAGACTTTGCTAAAGCGTTCGACAAGTGTGACCACGGAATCATAATACATAAACTGAAATATATGGAATAACAGGAAAAGTAGGGAAATGGATATATAATTTCCTTAGTGAGCGGAGGCAAGTCGTTACAGTACAAGGAGTATCTTCATCAGAATCAGAGGTCCTCAGCTCAGTACCACAAGGAACAGTATTAGCTCCACTACTCTTCATAATCATGCTAACTGACATAGATGAGGACGTTACCAGAGACAGCACAGTAACATCCTTTGCGGATGACACAAAGATCAGTAGAAAAATAAGAAACCCAGAAGACATAGGATCTCTACAAACCGACATAAACAAAATCTACAAGTGGACTGAAGACAACAATATGAAGTTTAACACCGAGAAATTTCAGCTATTACGGTACGGAAAAAGAGAAGACCTAAAGTGCATGGAATATTATACCCAAACGGACAGGAAATTCAGAGAAATTCCAGAGCAAAAGATTTAGGGGTTGTAATGACAGATGATGCGAAATTTGAAACACAAAATAAGATAGCAGTAAACAGAGCAAAGAGAATAACGGGTCAGATATTGAGAACCTTTAAATGAAGGATAGGAATGTAATGATTCCTCTACTGAAAACCCTGATCATACCAAATTAGAATACTGCTCGGTCCTAACTTCCCCATATAAAAAAGAAGACATTAGACAGCTGGAGGGGATCCAAAGAAGCTTCACAGCCAAGATCAATGGGTGCAAAGAACTAAATTACTGGGAAAGGTTACGAGAACTAGACCTATATTCACTGGAAAGGAGAAGAGAGAGATACACCATTATTTACACTTGGAAAATAATGGAGAAACTAGTCCCTAATCTTACTCTGAATCCCATAACTCCTCAAACAACGATGGAAAGTAGAAGCGGTAGACTGTGTCGTATTCCCAAATTGAAGGCGAGACAGGGAACATCCTTAACCCTGAAAGAAAATAGTTTTGTAGTGAGAGGACCAAACTGTTTAATCAGTTGCCCAAAGACCTAAGAAACACGAAGGGAGTTGCAGTGGAAATCTTCAAAAGAAGACTAGACGCCTGGCTCAGAACAATCCCCGATGAGCCGGACGTACCTGGCTATGTGAGGTGGAGAGCGCAAGAATCCAACTCACTACTTCACCAGGCCAACTCGAGAGGAGGGGCGACAAGCTTGACCTTCGCGAAATGAGAAATCATCGCGCGGAACCTTTGTAAGGTTGTAAGGTACGGTGTATATATATATATAATATATATATTATATATATATATATATATATATATATATTATTGACATAACTTGAATGCCTTTGATTATCACTAAGAAGAAAACATTTTTGGTTTATAATCATATAGTTCTCTCTCTCTCTCTCTCTCTCTCTCCATGGCGGAGGAGAGAGAACCTTGTCTGTTCTCTACTTTAACATTACTACTAGTCCTGTGTGAAAAGTTTACACGTCTATAAGTGTAATCATGGTACAAATTTTCAGTATTCTTCAGAAAAAGAATACAAGTTATTTTCGTTTGCTTTTTCTATTTTTTCTTTATTTTTTCTACTTCCTTCTTGGGCTAGCCTAGAGTGGATCTTAGGGCATTTGTTAGCCTGTAATTGTTTGTGTGTGTGTGTGTGTGTGTGTGTGTGTGTGTGTGTAAATTCCTCTCACATATGTAGCATTCGTATTGAGCATATGCCAGTCATAAACAAAATAGTGTTCATATTAAAAAGTGAATTGATTTGACAGTAATACAGTGATGGCAGTGAACAAATTTAAATTTTATCTCTTATGATCAGATGTCGTAGAAACACTAATTTGCATAATTAATTATCCAAACTATTAGTGCATCACTAATTTCAGTGGAAGGTCCAACTGAAGTTCCTTGTGCGAGCTAGCAAGTTTTTCATAAGATTAGGTTAGGTTAGTATACTGTATTAGTGATGTATCGGATGTCAGATTTCAGACATCCGCGGATGCGGATGTTCATGCAGAAATTTGTCAGCTTGATAATATGATAGTTTAAAATCATACTTAATTTATTAATTGACTTTTCGATTTTTGGTTAGTTATAAATATCAGATATTCGATAATATTAAATATTAGATATTATTATTATTTTGTAATTATAATTGTTTTACGTACCCTCTTTTTTTGGACGAGTTTTGCCACACAACTGTGTGTGTTACCAGGATGCGGGACGGGGACCCAACTCGTCTGGCATCCCACCAACCACTTTCCCCAACCACCACCCTTTGGAAAGTAGTCTGCTTATGACATTGTTATGTATTGTAGCGTGAACAATTAATTATACAAATACACAACAGACATTGCCAGTTACTTACTAAAGATCAAATGAAGGCTGCGCAAGTTTCAGTATTTGAACTGAATGAGGGGCAAATTGTGCTTCAAAAATAGCAATTTAGTAAATAGTACACATCCGCATCCCGCAGGTGCGGATGCGGATGTGATATACATCACTATATCGTATATTTGGAGTTACTGAAATAAATGTCCGTTGACGAAATGTCTGTAGGTCTCTGGTTTCAGCTGTGAAGTTCAAAATCTTGATGGTTGCGTTCTTTCGTAAATTGGCTTTTCTCGATTTGACAAAAGCGTATGAAATTTTGTAGAAGCGAGGCGGGATTAGGTTTGTTTGAAGGTCATTCGAAGATCTTATATTGAGAGGGGCCCCATCTCGCGAGCAGTTTCGTATAACGTTCAAAGATGCTTCTTAATGATCCAGAATAAAGAAAGAGTTTACAAAATTAATGTTCTTTATGAGATTCTATTTGACAAATAAATGCTACTGTAATTAAGATTTTCCGCATTTTATATAACAGTTCAATGTCTGACCATGGTGTCGTATATCGTACCTAGTAATTCAGTATTTTTTTTTTTTAATCTTTCTTCCGAACTCATTTATTTCGTAACAGAACCGAGATAAGAATGTCATTGCGGTACTTTTAATTCAAGTTTGCGTTTCTTTATTGGCTAATATTAAGTTTCGCGGAGACCAGCTTACACTAGGTTAGGTGGTCGTTTTAAATTGGTTAGTTAAGTATTTTCCACGTGAACAATTTCGGCCAATCAGGATATTTGCGACAAATTTAGACTTCGTCAAAAAACTTCTCTCCACCAAACTAAATATTTACTTCTTTATCAGAATAGGTGGAAAAAAAAATACTTTTAAGAGTTTAGATCCGTAAAAGTCAAATTAAGTAAGTAATTAGAATGGTTTGGGACCTTTTTTGCAAAATGAAACTTTTCATTGATGAGACGAATTCTCGAATTCTCGACAAATTTTTCTCTAATGCCAAATTTCTCGATGAAAGTGTTTCGATGTTCACTAACATCATCTAATTTAAGCTAATTTAACCTAATCTAACTTAACCTAACCTATCTAACCCCACCTCACCTATACCTAACTAACTGTATCTAACGTACTGTACGTTTTAAAAAGCGACTGTCAAAAGTTTCGTAAACGATAAAATTAAGTAAAATATTTCTCGACACCATCCATATTCGCAAAATTTTCATTTTAACTTTTTTTTTGTTTAGTTTTGCCGAGTGAAACATTCTCATCATAAAATAATTTCTTTTATCTTTTATACAATCATGAATATAATGAGTTTTATATATAAAAACAATTCAAGTATTTATTACAAGAACCGTTTTTGGCACGTTACTTCTATAATCTGTATAATTAATTTATTCAAGCTTAATCATTTCTATTGTTTACTTTGTCTTCTCGCACCAATCCAAGATCCTTGGTAATTTACGGTGTTAACCCATTTGTACCGGAACCAATTTTAATTTTTGTCTTTTTAAATTCCGGCGTAAATGTTAACAATCTGACCGTCCTACATATGGGACGCGAGCCATAAATGGATAAATCAAAATTTTTCTTTATTTTACTCCTTTTTACGTATATAAATAGTGGGAAATGTTTGCTTACCTAATAAATGAGTCTTATGGCGTTATTTCCCATAAAGTATGACATCATTAACCTTTAAATCTTCATATACAAACGGTTAATGTAAACTCGGGATAAGCAAAGTCATTTATTGCCTGATGTTCTCATGCGCTGTTGTATAAAATCTCGCAAATGTATTTCGAAGAATGGAGACGAGAATATAACGTGGTATTCCGAGAAAAAAAAAAGGCATTTTACGTATATTGTATATATATACTGTGCTCTGTGCGTGGCTTTGTTTACTCATCTCGCCTGCGTATGGATTTAAGTCACTGTAGGAGCAAACAACCCGTTTTATAAGAACGTTTAAGGCTAAAAGTCCAAAATGAAGGTACATGCCCTTTTGATTTGCTCGACCATTACGTAATAGTTTAAAATTTTTAGGTTTCATTTTCGCTAATTATTACACGAATGCTTTTGTGTATATGAAGTTCACACTGGTAAATATTTGACTTTCTAGTTTCTATGTCATTTTCTTGTTAAAATGAAAACCACACAACCTTTTCACTTCCTTGCCATTGTTTATACAACTCTGCATCTGCATTTGTATATACACTTTAATTAAGTTTAAAGAATAATTTCCCCAAATTATTCTCTTTTCAGGATTATTATTTGCTAATGATGTCAACAAGACGTGCTAAGTATTTCGTAAAGAATATATATATATATATGGGAATGAACTCAGAATGTTTCCCTGAGGTTTTTTATAATACACAGACCGTGCATGGAACAAGGAACTCTTCTAGGAAAATTAAATCCACTATAGTCTGAATAAGTAATGGTAAATGACAAATACTATAGTTTTTTCTTTTTCATGATGCTAGCCCGACGTGGGCAACGGGTCAATCGCAAAGAGGTCCCAAAAATATAGCTTCCCTCACCAGCTATCTGCAAAGCAGATAGGATCCAGCTTTGGGACAGGATCTAGGGTTTAAAGCAGCCTAGCCCAGTTACATTTAGAACCTCAATATAAGCAAAAGACTCGCTGCCTTCACGTCACATTGAATACATCAAAGAAAAAGGGGCTAGGCTAGCTGGGCTAGGCTGCTTTAAACCCTAGATCCTGTCCCAAAGCTGGATTCTATCTGCTTTGCAGATAGCTAGTGAGGGAAGCTATATTTTTGGGACCTCTTTGTGTGTATCGTATATATATATATATATTATATATATATTAGGGCATTCTGCGGCTATAGGGGTGATGTACAAAGTTTGGAATTCAATACCACACACATGTTTAATCAAGTCCATTTATTAACTGAACAACACAAACAAAATTTTATTCAATTTGAGTAATATTTACTAGTCCCCCAAGAGCCTCCTTCAAGTCTTATTGGGGAGATTAATGAATCAGCTGAACAAAAAATGTGCTTCCGTAACTTTACATCCAAAACAATTAACAGAAACCTTAGTGGCTGACCTGAGTGAATTCCTCTCCCGAAGACTCGGTGGAGCTGGACGAGCTGCCAGTCAATTCTGCATCTGCATCTGCCTCTGCATGCTCCGGCTCCCGTATTCATTCATTTCCTCCTTAGACTTGTGTCGTCGTCGCTCCTCGTTCTTCTGTTTCATTGCCTTGGCCTTGGATGCTTTGGCAAATGCAACGTCTTCTGACCCAATGACCATCTTTCTCATTGTCCGTTGGTCTTTAAGGAAGTCGCAGTCCTCTTTATTTGTCTTCGAAGATCCAGCTTCAGAGTGAGCAACATCAAACAAGGTCTCCATGTCCAACAAGAACTGTTGTTCATGAGCTCGCTGTGTTTCCGTTCGTCGATCCTTGTGATTAGACAACTTCACGTACCTCTCATGAAGCTTTTTGAGCTTGGCAACAATGTATGACTTGTGGGATGTCTTCAACGATGCTTTTGTCCACACCTCCATGAGTTCTTCGGCCACATCACTACATGCTCTTGGAAGGCTTTGCTTCGTGACTCGTTGGATGAAAAACAGACGCTTTCCAACTTCACCATGGTGGGAAGCTGTCTCATGGAAGAGAAATCCTCCTCCCTGAGGTGCCCAAGAAGCCACAAACTCACTTGCTTGCGTGTTGTTGCCATCTGTGAAACAAATAAGACTCATTAGTAGTGGTACGACACGTCAGACTGATAACACAGTTTGTAGGCAGGCAGCAGATGTCCACCTAGTGGGGATGGGTTGATGAATGGAAAGTGGTTTTGTGTGTGTGTGTGTGTGGTGTGTGTGTTTGGGGACAAGTAGTGCTAGTCGTGTGCTCGTGTCAATACACTCGCTGTTTCAACGCTCTACAAGTTGACCCAAACCTACAAGGGGCTTGGAGGAGTGGAAGGAATGAGACTATCAAGACCATTTTTTGTGTGGTTTCCTTTTAGTACAAATGGATCCAGTTTAGCATATGTGCGTTGCTGGATTTCGAACTTCGTGTTTTCGGAATGCCCTAATATATATATATATATATATATATATATATATATATATATATAGAGAGAGAGAGAGAGAGAGAGAGAGAGAGAGGAGAGTTACAAGGAAAAGAAGTACCTCAAAAGGCCTTGCTGCCCATACCGAGGAGGTACCAATGACAACGGGTGCCAGGGAAAATTTTATACACACTCAAATAGTGTGCAAGATTTGGTCTAACCTTTTCTTGAACTGATCCACAGAGGAACTGTTCACAACTTCTGAAGGTAACCTGTTCCACGTGTCACAGATCTTATACGTAAAGTAATTCCCACACACACTAGTCCTAAACCGTTTCAAATCCAACTTCCAACCATTGTTGCGAGTTGGGTTATCATTTAAACTAAACATACTTCTAAAATCGACATAGTTGAACCCGCGTAAGAGCTTGAAAATCTCGATCAGTTGACCGCGCAGCCTCCGAGTTTCAAGCGAAAACAAGTTCAGGGCGTGTAACCGTCGATTGTAGCCCATATGCCTAACGGAAGGGATTAACTTTGTGGCCCTCGCCTGCACTCGCTCCAGCCTCTCAATATCTTTCCTGAGGGTGGGCGACCAGAACTGCACAGCATACTCCAGGTGCGGCCGAACCAGGGAATTGTACAGAGAGAGCACAATCTCCTTGTTCCGAAACTGAAATTGCCTCCTGATATAACTCAATAGTTTCTGGGCTTTCTTTTCCACCTCTACGCACTGTTTCGTAAACTTAAGGTCGCTGCTAATTAGCACACCCAATTCCTTTTCTAATCAGTCACCTCGATATGACTCCCCAACATCGAATAGTCCGACTTGGGATTGGCGTAGCCAATGTGCATCACTTTGCATTTACCCAAGTTAAACGGCATTTGCCATTTTTCGGACCACTCTCCTATCCTACCTAGGTTCGCACGCAGTTCCTCGATCGCTTCGGGCGTCCCAACATTGGCCCCAAGCTTGGTGTCATCAGCGAATTTGGCGATCCGACTGACGATGCCACCGTCGATATCATTTATGTAAATGATAAAAAACAGTGGCCCCAAAACGGAACCCTGAGGAACCCCACTAATGACCGAGGCCCAACCCGAACTAGCCCCTTTAATTACAACCCTCTGCCGCCTATTCCTCAGCCAATTTTCAATCCACCTACCTATTTCCCCACCGATACCCAGCGCGCGCACTTTCGCCATTAGCCGGCGAAGAGAGAGAGAGAGAGAGAGAGAGAGAGAGAGAGAGAGAGAGAGAGAGAGAGAGAGAGAGAGACTCCAGATTCCGTTAACATTTAAATTTCAACTGCAAATCAAAGAGTAAAACGTGAAAAATTATATCTTAAGAAAACCTGCTTGACGCGATCCCAAATCCCAAATCCCAATGTTTGAGTCCCCTGCTGAGATAACTACCGCACCCAATTCATGATGGCAATTACAATCGATTTTTTTTCTTTTTTCTTTTTTATTTTCTGCATCATTTCACAATCCTTTAATCCTGTCTTTTGGTATCCGTGAAATGAAATCATTGACCTTTGGGAACTAGGAATGCATAACTTTTGATAATAGAAGTATTTTATGTACGAGAGACTACCACGTATTCATTTATAATTTTATAAAGGAAAACGGGTTTCACACTTAATTTGTTTTAATTAAAGAATTATTTTTTTAGTTTTATTTAAGAATCATGAAAACAATTATTTCTTTCTTTTTCATTTTTAGAAGTATGAAGTTTGAATAAAGATTTCTCTTAAGTTTTTATTGTTAATCTCTCTCTCTCTCTCTCTCTCTCTCTCTCTCTCTCTCTCTCTCTCTCTCTCTCTCTCTCTCTCTCTAGGATAGAGTAGAAGTAATTGTGTTCCCTTTTGCTAAATATAGTAAGAGTTGGTGGCTGGGTCTGGTTTCAGAGAACTGGGAGTTCTCAAATGGTACACCATTGGTAAAGATGGAGAACTTGATAGGGAACTTGCGAGAATCAGAACCTCCGGATAGCGCATGTTCACTTTGAGGGAAGTTACTTAGGAATACATTGGTAGGACTGTAAAGTAATTGTTAGGAAAATTTATGATGAACTTTTCAAAATGTAGATTTTTATTGGCGTGTTGGACTGCGCCGTAACTTAAACTATGTTTCTGCTTTTTTGTTTTCGAGTGCCTGTTGAATTTTGGGAGGGGAACTTGTATAGTTGGACTGCGTACCATAGGCTTAACCACACACACACACACACACACACACGACTAAATGCTGTTATCTGCCGGAGGGTCAAACGGTCATAAACGGGCAGTCGGTTCTACATTTATATATCAACGCTTTTCAGATGATAGTGCATGTACCAGTGGTGGTACTTAAAAGATGTTACTTAAATATGAAAAAGTTCAAAAGGATATTTCCTTTATGCTTTTTCTTAATAATATGTTATAGAAAGTAGTGGATGGGTGACGTAAAACATTTATTTTCATGAAATTTAGGCAAATCATAAGTGGTACTACAGAACGGATTGGACAAGTCCTTAAAATGGTACTTGGCAAAAGTGGTTATTGAAATGTACTGTACTGCTATATATTATTTTAAAGAAACCCTCGTTTTTATTTTAGGATTTTTATTCCATTCGTAATTGGTTTTTATTTATCGGTTTTATTTTCCAGTTTTTGCGTTCGTTCCCTTAAATTATTCATATTTCTTTCACGCTATTTCCTGTCTCGCCCAAATACACTCTTCCTCTCACATTCTTCTTGTCCATCAGAGCGTTCGTGTCGATACAAAATAAGGTGTTCCTGTAAATATCGCGAGTATTTCCTATACAGATACAAAAACTAACTAATGTCTAATGTATTGAAGTTTACGAGCGTTTGAAACCCAATTGTTACACGATGGAAAGAAACAGAAGCGGATTCCAAGTTGTTTTTTTTTGTACAATTATGTGCCAAAAAATAATTAAAGCGAAAACTCAAAACGAGGTGCCGTTTACCACGTTTTGGAATATCACCATCAATAAATTACTTTAATTGGCATTTAGGCCACTTAACAGTTAAAGAAAGCGAAGGGGAACTACAGCATAATTAAGAAAGTAGTGAACCTCCTTCGTATAAAGTAAGTTCGGGACGAATATAGTGTTGAACCCCTTTGATTAATTGCTTTGATGTGCCGCCCGAAGTTGACAGCCAAAATATGTCGAAGGAAGCACGAAATGAAAGGGGGAGAAATGTATACGAATAACTCACTTTAGTTACAATCGGGATAATTAAACCCTAAGTTTAAACTATTGTATAAACTGTCCACCAAAAAATTAATAATAATAAATGATAATAATAATGACAATCATGTTCAGTCCTATTTTAATAATAATAAAAATACCTACACTACACCTAAGTTCTTATAATAAACTATTAATCCTATTCTCTATACAACTGAGGAGACTGAAGGGACAAATTAAATAAAACTAAATGACCAATAGTCCAATTAACATGTGTATATTTGACCTTAAAATTATTCTACTACCGTAATAACCGTGATATTATAATACAATACTCACCCACTTATGCGTGAATGAGGGCCCGAGGGGCGGTCCATGAGTATGGATAATCCGATTTCACTGTTAACTCAGTATACCCCGCTGGTGTAGCCGCCGCTGCCTGCCACCAGTGACTGGTCTCCCACTTCCCGCGCCACCACACGTAGTATTAGTGTTACAGTATAATATTAGTTAAGTAGTTTGTACTCCACAAGACAAGCCGCGGACGTAAACACCGCGCCAAATCACGGTTAAATAAGTGTCATGATCACGGATAAGTGCGAAATTGTCGCAATTAGTAAATTACGGTTAACTCGATTCACGGGTGAGTGAATCACGGATAATCGCGTGAGTACTGTATTTATTTTTATCAATAAAGAGAGATCCTATCTACTTATATCTATCTAGTGCGCGACACAAATGTGACGTTCCCCCCTCCTAACGTGGGCTGCGTCCTGAGCGTGTTAAACACCATCCGAGAAAGCCCCAAAATCTCCTCTCATACGCAGCTTTGAACGTATATCATTTATAATTTATAATTCTTCTTACATTTGTTGAACATTATAGAAGTACGATATTAACGTTAGAAATTCACAAAAGTAATAAATATTAGCCGTTCAGCCGTTTCTCCACACCAATTCACTTCCTCAAAAACGTTTATTAAAACGTTTGTGACGGTCATTCGCTGTGGCGAAATTCTGATAAAGAAAATGAAGGCATGTTATTCTCATCTGGTTGTCTCCACGGATTCGTGCCGTTTCCTTAAAATTCATAAGCCTAATCGTAGTAATACCAGATGTCAAAGTAGTTCACTCGTATCTAGTATGAAACTTCTTAACAAAATTTGAACCCCCCCCCCCCCCCCCCCCAAATAATAATGATGAATTACGTTAATTTTATAGTATGATAATCTTATTAAATAATTAAATATGACCGTAATACGATTGAAAGAATGTAGAGTAAAATACATTTGAATTTTGAACCGCAAAATACATTTGAAAGAAGAAGTCGGACGTTTGGCAGCGATCTCATTGTCTCTTCGTGTAAGTTATGAAGCGGGACTATTTGGGTAGTTTATTAACCTCCTTCGCAACATCTCGCTTACACCCACGGCCCGGAGGGCACCCAACCCGCAACTTTTCTCGGGATCCGAAGCTACTTCACCTTAATCGCTAAAAACTGCGCGAAGCCCGATCCGAGACTCGAACTCGAGACCTTCGCATTACCATCAGACTATCTAAAGCGGGTTTTGTCGCCGTGAAGTATCTCAAATGTTCATTCGCGCACTCCATTTTCCCTAAATATTTTCGGTAAAAAATCCACTTCCTCATCCCAAAGATGAGCTATTTTAATTCGCGACTCGTGTGGCCCCGTCACTCGCGTTTAAATTCGTTACATACAGGGTGACCCCCCCGAAAAAGTGTCCCCCCCCCCCCCCCCCCCCCAAAATGTACGTAACGCGTTATTTCCGGGAACACCTATTTGGGTTACTCTGTATTTATAGTTCATCACGTTTTTTTGTCGTAAGATTTTGGCTTTACTGCGGGTTTACAGTATCTGTATTACATTTTGTATTTCGTTTAAAAGTTTTATTTTTAAATTAATCTTAAATGATAAATACAAGTTGTAAAATGGCAAATGGAAAAAGTGAACGGACGAATAATTTATTTTAAATTAAATTTGCAAAAGTAATACTTTAGAAGTGAAACAAATGTTCAAATTGGTGTCTTCTTCTTTTGGGACCTTTTTTTTTTGTTGCGGCTACAATAACGCGCAATGGCTAATATGGAAGCGAATTACATTCTTGAGGAAAGGGTCTCGGTTACACTCCTGAGGAAGCGGCCTTCACCTTTTCCTCAGGAGTGTAACTCATTGTCATATTAGCCAATTGCGCGTTATTCTACCGCGACAAAAAAGATGATCCCGAAACAAGACATCAGTCTGAACATTTGTTTTAGTTCTAAAGTATTACTTTTGTAAATTTAATTTATAATAATTTCTCCCATGAGACTGGACTTATGGGACACCCTGTATATACTAGGCTCTATCTCTCTCTCTTCTCTCTATATATATATATATATGAATGATTGGGGTTGTTTAACCTCCTTCGCAACATCTAAGGTCATATGACGGAGGCGACTACAGCTTTACGTGGGATCCGAACCACGGGTCGCTACATAATTTGGCTGCGGAGGACGGTCTCCCATCCAACTACTACCCAGACCCAATGTCGCTTAACTTCGCTGATCAACGGAAAGTGGTGTTACGACATTGGCGGCGATATATATATATATATATTTGGTGAATTGTTAATACTGTTTAGTTAATACAAATAATACAGTGTACTACTACTATAAGTCATATTTTGCAAGAGGGGGAACTTTCATTTTAATTTTAAATGGATTTATTTACATTTTAAGTAGGCTTAAAATTTAGCAATATTTCAGTTTCAGTCCGACCAAAATTACAAATTAGATACAGAAACAATATAAAGTTTGGGTTGACAACGGTTCGTCGACGAGACATTCTTTCGATAACTTTAAGTGGGATAGGCTAGATTAAGTTAAGTTACGTAAGGTCAGGTTAGGCTAAGTTAAGTTATTAATATCGATAAAGTTTTCCATCTATCAATGCGTTTAGGTTCCTAAATTTGGGAATAAATTTAGGAACGACAACGACCACCAGAAATGTAGTTATCTCGTTTCGCTTTAGCTTTTGTGCGAACCGTTTAAAATTAATGGACAAAAAGGTGAAAAAACTGCAATCACCCTTACTCGGAATCCGAGTTCCCAAAATGGTCGTTCGTAAATAATAGTCGTAAATAATAGTAAATAATAGTTATTTCTCGAATAGGATCGTACGCAGAATTCAATGAATGAAATCGGCAATTGAAAATCACCTTCTATTTAACATTTCCAAAATAATGAATCTTGTATTTCTTGCATCTTTGATTGTGGGTATCAGTCAGAGAGATTATCCCACAATTACGATTACTATTGTCCAGAATATACCCTTATATATATATATTATATATATATATATATATATATATATATATATATATATATTGTGGAAATTGTATTCTGTAATAAATTTAAATTAGGTCCATTTCGTCCCCCGTTCATCACTCGTTATTTAAATTCTGCATTTTATAGTGTATCGTTTATAGGTTCAACAAAACTTAACTTTTATAGCTCCGTACGTGAACCAGCATGCCGAGGTCCAAAACATAAGTGACCAAGGGTTGCTGGAAACTTGTGTAGACGCCTGGTCATCGTGATCATACATACTGCGTGGTACCCTATATATAAACATAACATTATAATATATAATATATATATATATATATATATATGTGTATATATATAATTTTTAAGTAATTTTAAGATTATAAGAAGGTTAGCAGTATAATGAGAAGTTAAGAATTGAAAAAAGTGTCAAGGAGTCTCTTCAAATGATGTTTATTTATGATTACTAAATTGTACCATTTGTATCATCTGTATTTTGGTTTGAAAATTATGTTATTTTTATTTTCTCTTTCTTCTTTTAAGTTTGTTTAGTGCTTCTTTTTGCACTTTTATATTCTAATTTTTAATATGGTAATAATGGTTGTATTTAATATTAGTTCTGTTCGCAACAACTTTTTCTAATAATTTCTAATTAGATCCAGTTTTTCATTTGCAATTCATGAACAATTTCTCTCCCTCTCTTTCTCTCTCTTTCTCCCTCTCTCTCCCCCTCTCTCTCATATATATATATATGCACTAGAATCACAAAAAAACACGTGACCTTATTAATAGCAAACAACCACAAGGAAAAGGAAACACAAAGTCCGAGCGCTTTCGTGAGATTCACATTCTGTCTTCCTTGATAATGTGAATATATCACGAAAGCGCTCGGACTTTGTGTTCCTTTTCCTTGTGGTTGTTTGCTTATATATATATATATATATGAGGCGCCTGGGTGGTGTAGTGGTAGCGTCGCTGACTACGAATCCATCGGCTCGGGTTCGAGACCCGACGGCAGCCGGCGCGCAGTAAAAACCCAGCGTAAAACCCAGCTGTTCATCCTCCACACAGTAAAGAAAGTGTTTGTAGCTAATGGGTACCCTAGGTGGCCTAGTGGTTAAGACGCTGGGCTGCGATGGGCGTGGTTCGGATTCCACGTTAGACTGTAGGTCTCAGGTGGAGTGAAAAGCTGACCTTCGTCAGAATGAACAATTCGGGCGGAAGCAACCAAAGTGGTTATATATATATGGAATGAATTTCACAATTAGATAACGTGAAATGAATGAATGATTCTTTTACTTTTTCTTTTTTTTCTTGGTGGGTTCCATCATATATTATATTTACAATAATATATACTAAGAGCACTCAATATATTTGCTGCACCCTTTTCTTAGCTAAATAATAGGCCCTGTGGCTGAAACGTCTGGGCCGAAGTTTGAACTTTCTGCGTTTCACTAACCGGATTTTTCCAGTTTGAACCTCCCTTCCTTGTATAAAACCGCTTTTAAACGACCTTGTATAAAACCGATGGTTAACGCAGTTTCGAAAATGGCGTCTGACAGTGACGTGTGTCGTAAACAGAGCTGTTATCGAGTTCTTAACCGCAGAGAAGGAAACAATTGGAAATATTCACAAACGTCTACAAAACGTTTACGGAGATGCTGTTGTTGATCGAAGCACAGTTGGACGCTGGTCTAAACGTGTGAGATCATCGGAGAGAGGGAGAGCCAGCCTCGATGATGAGCCACGCAGCGGTCGCCCGGCATCGGCTGTCACATCTCACACTGCAATGTGTTAACAGCATCATTCGATCAAATCGGCGCGTCACATACAAGGAGCTATCACTGGAGCTAGGAATAGTGAAGGAAGTGGAATACGATAATTCAGCAACTGGGATACTCAAAAGTGTGTTCACGGTTTGTTCCTCGTGAACGACTGAAGATCACAAAGCCCAAAGAAAAGAAATTGCTTATGAGTCGTTGGTTCGATACGAGAGAGAAGGGGATGACTTCCTTTCACGAATTGTGACTGGGGATGAAACTGGGTACACCACTTGACCTGAAACAAAACGCCAATCCATGGAGTGGCATCACGCAGACTCCCACACAAGAAAAAGTTCAAAATGGCCCCCTCTGCAGGAAAGTTGTGGCCACCATCTTCTGGGACATGAAAGGAGTGATCTGGTGGACATTATGAAGAAAGGACAAACAATCAACTCGGAGCTATATTGCTACCCTACAGGACTCCAAAGACGTATAAAGCGAGTTCGACCGGAGAGAAAACTGGAAGACGTCGTTCTTTTGCACGATAACACGAGACCACACAACAGTTTGCAAACAAGAAAGGCCATCACAAAATGCGCTTGACTGTTACCCCACCCTCCATACAGCCCGTATCTGGCACCTTCAGACTTCCATTTGTTTGGGCCAATGAAGGATGCATTCGTGGAAGAAAGTTCAGAGTAACGATGAGGTGTTGAGGGGTTAAGAGGGGTTCCAGCGGACCAGCGGACTTTTACCAGCAAGGATTAAAGGCCCTTGTTTCGATGTGGAGGATAGCCGTAGAAAAGGATGGAGACATGTGGAAAAATAAAAACTTGTAAAAAAGTATGTAACTACTTGTGTACAAAATTTCTGGAACTTACAAGGAAACTTGGAAAGAAAAAAAGTGGGGCAAAATATATTGAGTAGCCCTCGTATATATATATGGCTCGTTAATGTAGTGGTTAACATCGCTGACTATAAATCTACGGCCCCGAGTTCGATTTCCGGCGAAAACAGACGGCGCGCAGCTTACCCAGCTGTTCATTCTTCCAGAAGAAATGGTTGGTAAATAAATAGGTATCTGGGTGGCCTAGTGGTTAAGTCGCTGGGCTGCTGATCGGGAGGTTGTGAGATCGATCCGGCAAGGAATAGTTCGTATTGCTAACCATCCGTGGTGGGTGGGTCGTGGTTCGGATTCCACGTTAAGCTGTAGGTCTAAGGTGAAGTAACAGGCTTGACCTCATCAGAATGAACAATTCGGGGGCGGAAGCAAAACCAAGGTAACCAAGATATAGCAACTTTATTTTAGTGTGTGTGTGTATAACACTTTTATATATTATATATATATATATCCCCCCTACACACACAGCAAGCCCATTGCACACGACGCACAAAGCGTACAAAGAAAAAAAAGTGATGTAAAACCGAAGTGAACAGTGTAACCCAGTGTTTGTTTAAGCCTTAAATCCCGCGTCGCGTTCGAGGCCTAAAGTAATATCGCTCTCAGATGATATTGGAAACTTCGTGAAGGGATGGGCATGAGGCAGGGAGATACCCCAACCCTGCACCATACCCCGGAAGAGCGGTGTCTTTGACACGGGAAGACAAACGTCTCTTTATATATTATATATATATATATATATATTATATATATATATATATATATATAATATATATGAGAAACCGCAGCTATTGAAGAATAGGGACCCCAGCCTTCTTTAGTTAGGATTATAAGGCTAACTAACGAAAATATCACGACCTAACCTAACCAATCGTTAGGTTAACTGTGCGCCCTTGACGATTGGTTAGGTTAGGTCATGAATTTTCGTTAGTTAGCCTTATAAAGCTAACTAAAGAAGGTTGGGGTCCCTATTCTTCAATAGCTCCGAGAAACCTTCTCAAAATGAGTATGAGGTGTTCTCCCACAGAATTGAGATGTATATCTACCGGGTGTCTGAGAAGTTCCTGCACCCTATGCTGTATAGCAGTTATAGTTGGACTCACGTATAATATGGGCTTCTTCCCACCCTGTACATCGGGTGTATCGACGTGATGATTCGGAATGACCTCGAGCTGATGGGCAGGGGGCATAACCCCTTATTTAAATCTGTATGTTTTATATATTTGCATCCTGAATAAAAATTACAAAAATCATTGGTGTTTGTTTGTATTTTTGTTTTTACTTTGATTGAAATAACTTTATTTAAATATGTAATAATGAGTGAAAGAATTAAAGAGGTTTTCGAGAGCTTCCATTAACGAAAACTGGTAATCGGGGCCCGGGCCCCCGTGGCATAACTCGCCCCGACCAATTCAAAACCCTGAAAACGCCCCTGCGGCCTATGTACGTCTCTGTTGAAAAATGGAGACCAGAATTACCCAGTATACTCGAGGTGGGGCCAAACCAACGTGTTTTAGAGAGAGAGAGAGAGAGAGAGAGAGAGAGAGAGAGAGAGAGAGAGAGAGAGCCAACCGAGCTTGACCTCCTTGTGAAGCAAAACATTCGCGCGAAACCCCTGAGAAATTATACAGTTGAGACTATTAATATCGCATAGGGACCTTTTCTTTATTTTGTGTTTCATTTTCACACGTTTAATGTATGAAACATCGTAAAAAGTACAAATAAAAAAATTCATTGCTATTCTTAGTTAAAAACTAAATTTCTCACGACTATGAATTGTTTCAAATATTCTAACGTCTAAAGTTATATTTGTGGTAAACACATTTTTCAAAAGCTCGTTATTAAATATGAAAATAATATCAAGGATGATTCTTTTAAGCATTCTCTTAATTACGTTGGATTGCGTGCCTCGCAATGCCCCTGTGGTCGAATGGGTTAAATAACGGACGTTAAACGATAAAGAAGAAGTGACGGAGGGAAAGTGATGTCAATGCACTTTTTCAAAACTTTTAGGATATGTGCATTTAGGGTTACTATTAGCTCAAAGTTCAAGTAATAAATAATAATATAATAATAATAAGTAATAATAATAATAATAATAGATTTTTTAACTTCCTTCGTAACGGCAAAGGTCGTGTGACAGAGAGGACCTACATCATTGCGTGGGATCAAACCACGGGTCGCTACATCATCTGAATGCGGAGGACAGTCACCCATTCAACTTCCAAACAGACCCAACCATATATATTTCAGTAATGGAAGCCAAACGAATGCATCAGAGATACTTTGAGATTTGGTATTTGAATACAAACTTTGCTCTAAAATTTCCATTTCTATATTATATTTACGCTTCTTAAATCTGAGAATGAATAAGGAAAAATATCTCAGCCTTGAACAGAGGCGTAAATTCTATATTCTGAGTCACCACTCTTTGAACAACTAACTTTAATTCTCATAAATGAAGTATATATATATAATATATATATATATATATATATATATATATAATAATATATATGAAAATTATTTCACGAAAGTAATATGTGAAAAATATTATGATGAATAAAACCACGAAGGAAAGGAAACACAAAACGGTGCTCAAGCGCTTTCGTCTAATGACATCCTCAGGAACACTGGGAAATCCTCAGTGTTCCTGAGGATGTCATTAGACGAAAGCGCTTGAGCACCGTTTTGTGTTTCCTTTCCTTCGTGGTTTTATTCATCATATATATATATATAATATGAAGCTAACATGATATACGCATTATTTTTAAACTAATTTTTATTCCCTCGCTTCTATTATTTACAGAAAGTATTAAAATAACTGCGATAAACCCTTTAATAAACAAGAGAGAGCGATGCAGGAATGTGTTTGTGTAAAGTAACCTTAGACAGAATCGCGTGACTTCTGTATACCCGTCTATGGGATAACCGTTTCTGAAGCTCCAATTGTCTCGTACGTTGGATGGGCATTAGAGTAAATACTTCTCCGATTCGAGGAGGAAATTTGCGCTTAAAAAGTAAATATGTTTTGTGGTTAGGTTGTAAACAAGATGCGATTCTTCACTGGCACTCTGTTTACCGATGAGTTGCGTACGGGTTTTAAATGCGTTTAGAATTTCTCATGCAGCCGCTTTGCCCACCGTCAAATGCAGCTACGTACACACACACACACACACACACACACACACACACATATATATATATATATATATAATATATATATATATACACTGTATATTAAGAATGAGAAAATGTTGGGAAGGTTAGCTGGTATGAGTGAGGATATGATGTTAAATTAGTATGTTGGGTTGATATTTATATGGAAAACACAACATATAAGAATATGTTGCGAACAGTAAATAATGATTTGGGTTGTTTAACCTCCTTCGTAACGGCAAAGGTTATGTGAATGAGGGAACCTATAATTTGACGTGAGATCCGAACCATGTAAAAGTCGCTACATCACTCGAACGACGAAGACAATTAATTACCCAGCCGGTTACTAAACAGACTTAACGTAGCTTGACGTCGTTGCTTTGCTAACAAAAGAAAAAAAATTAAGAAATATATCGTAGTTTTTAATTTCGTGTAATACACTTTTGCACGCAACTTTTTCATGAAAAATCCTGAATGAAGTTTAAATGTTGCTCGTAAATATGTGAAAAATGATTGCGTTTTTTCGGACAGTTTGAGATTTGCATAGAAATAAGAATATTTCACTCTTTTTTTTTCACCGTTTTTAGTTTTGGTTCTTATTTACCTTTATTATAAGAACTATTTTTACCGAATGTATTAACATAATCGGCTTTGTAACGCTAAAATATCACATTTTCTATCTTTTAATGTTAAAATATATAGAATGTAGTTTAGGTATGTTCGTCTTTGTTTAATAGAAATGTGAATATTTCACATGCAGTGTGAAACGAACCTTTCCGCGCAAAGTTTAATTTTCATCGTTATTCAGCCGTACATAAAGGTTGTATTTGCTAAATTTTATAACATTAGTCTTTATAACTTATATAAAATGTGACCTTTCAATACAGCTCAAATAAAGATTAAATTTGGATAAAATCTTCTATGCTTTAGCGAGTTATTTCAAAACGGAATTTTCTATAAAAAATTCTTATATTTAATATACAAACTCATTCCACTCTAGCCACGTCGCGGCACTGTTTCCCGTCAGATCAGCGAAGTTAAGCGACGATAGGTTTGTTCGGTAGTTGGATGGATGACCGTCCTTCGCGTTCAGATGATGTAGTGACTCGTAGATGGTTTGGATTCGAGTAAATGTGTAGGTTCTCTTCGTCGCAGGACCTTCGCCGTTAGAGGATTCGTTTTCAACGTTGGCTTTTGTTGTACCCCAAGTATCAACGTCAGCTCACGCAACGGATTTTTCCTATCTGGGAAATGACATTCCAACTGTAACACGGAAGCCTCGTGCGAACGATTGTCATTTAAGAGATCTCCAAGTATACAAAACGTGATCATGCTGTTGTTCTGTAGCTTATGGAAGCGACTTTTGCTCTGATATTTGACCCACTGTGACCCATTTAAACGCAACCCCTAAATAATAATAAAATTGGGGTTGTTTAACCTCCTTCGCAACATCGAAGGTCATATGACTGAGGGGACCTACAGCTTTACGCGGGATCCGAACCACGGGTCGCTACATAATCTGGACGCGGAGGACGGTCTCCCATCCAACTACTACCCAGACCCAATGTCGCTTAACTTCGCTGATCAACAGGAAGCGGTGTTACGACATTGGCTACGATGTAGCCCTAACCTCTAAATAATAGTGCCATCATGATGCCACGTGTAATTAACTCGAAGAAACAGCGGAGTGAACGGAACAGCTGAAGTGTAAAGGAAGTTGAAGGGGAAAAGGACCTTCTTCATTATTATAATCCTTAGAACATGATATACAATTCTTCGGTCCATGGTGGATTTGCGGGTAAATTGCCACCGGTTTGGGCAGCATCACGGGTAGTTTCCAAAATGCCGGGAAGGATAGTAGATGTAGGGATTACTATACCAGTGCGGGTCTCTGATATACATAGATACATACGTACTGCGTACATATAGCCGGCCATACAACAGGCAAGAAGACACGGAGATAGGCAAACAGAGATAGAGTGGAAGCGGACGTACGTACATCGGCGAAGTGCCGCTAGTCGGAGTCAAAATGATTCGTCCCCGCACTCCCATGCGTGGACGATAACACGCACAAACTGGTAGATGTTCATACCTAATAGACAGACAGACACATACTCATGTTGTATCCCGTAATCATTTGTCTGTGATGAATACAACATTCCTTCGTCTCTTCTCGTAATAACTGTCTACTCACTAACTCTGTAGAATTTGTTCCTGAAAGTTCTTAAAGAAAAGATTGAATAAAATGTTTTATTTTCCTTGCAAGTTAATGGCAAAGAAATAAAACCAAATATAGAACTTTTTTATCAAAGGAAAAATAACGGTATAAAAGTAATGCAAAATTAACAAAAGCATTTTCATGTCAAGTATCCCTACATAAAATTCATTGAACAAAAATCCTTCACTGGGCCTATCATCCTCCACGGTCCCGTTCAGTACAAGTTCTCCTTTTGCTCACGCCCACGCTGAATGGGCTTTTATAACCCATTTCCCACAAATATATTTATTTCTTTAGTATTCACGAGAAGACCTCCTTATTGCATCTCCGTTACTGACAGTTTATTGATGTCAGATGTTCGGGGATTATAATGTAAGAACGTGACAAAAAGTTGCCCTTTAATGGAAATGAGCATTCAACATAAACTCTTAATTCATCTGTTCACATTATTTAATCTAATATGCTTCCTGTAATTTAAACTAGGAATTAAATACACTAGGCTACGTCTTGGACAATATTGTAACACCGGTTCCCGTCCATCAGCGAAGTTGAGCGATATTGGGTTTGAGTAGTAGTTTGTGAATGACAAACCGTCGTCTTCTACGTCCAGATTATGTAGGACCCGTGGTTCGAATCCCACGTGAAACTGGAGGTCCCCTCAGTCATATGACTTTAGATGTTGCGAAGAAGATTAAAAAAAAATAAAAATAAATGCATTGACCGCATTTTAATGAAGCTTTGATTGCAGCTGAAGTTTGAACATTTTTATAATTTTGAAAAATGAGTTTGGAACTTTCTAAATTTGGAATGGTTAATAATTTTTCTATCAGTTAAGAAATGGGTAGGGGGTGGACAGGTCTGCCCACTTTCCCACATATTGGTGCAGTAGCACTAACACTTGCCCTTATTTTGTCCTCGTTCTTTTTAATGTACCGTATGGTATTTGCAATATTCGTTAGCCCCATACTACTTGCCGACCGCTACAGCGCTCGTACCACTTTCAAGTTTGTCTAAAATTTCAATCTTTTCAGTCAGTGCCATTACTTTGCGCCGTTTCTTCGCCCTGTCTTCATTACCACTTGACTTACGCTTAGGGGCTATGGTTACACAGTCACCCGAACCGCTAAATTTTGGTATCAATAAATAAATCGCGAATCATTGAAACTCGCGGACGGCGGAAGTTCACTGTATATACGATTTGATTTGGAATGGGTATATATATATATATATATATACATACAGTATTTGTTCCTTTTATCATTCATCAGCTGACGTAAATTCGATTAATATTTAATTACATTTAACATAAACAAAAACCACAGAAATAACTTACAGTTTTCGAGTCGCGTAGTGTGGTCATTTTCAATACACATGTAGTACAAGATATAACATTGTATATTAACATCTATAGGGTGGCCAAAAGTCCCGTTACCCCTGCCCATATTGTTATACGATTCATTTCTCTAGGGCAGGGGTGGCGAACCTTTTTACAGTCGCGTGCCCAGAAAAATCGTGTAAACCAAAAAAATTCGCGTACCCACCAAAGTTTATGTATATTACACCAAATTATAAACAATAAGTCTATTATTTTATACTCATGTTTTGGATAACAATTTCTATACTTAGGCATGCCAGGCAAATTTGATCGCGTGCCATAGGTTCGCCACCACTGCTCTAGGGGGTAACGGGACTTTGTGGCCACCCTATATAATAAACAATATAAACTGTTTCAATACACACACACACGCATATACTATTACAAATTTTTAAGAATTTGTCTTAAGAAATTTGACAAACTCATAGATTTTCAAAGTAAAATAAATATTAATTAATTAATTTCCCTTTAATGCTATAATATAGCCTACCTATATACAGTATATCTTATACTGTGAAAACATGCATATTTACTTATTTGTGTGCATTGTAACTATAAAATAAGTAATAAATGTGTATTTCATTTTATTTATTTATTTATTATAATAATACTAATTGAATGAGCCTGGCGAAAAGTGGCATCTGACACTGGTACTTGAAAGGAACACGGGGAAACATTGTTCTGTCTTAAGACAGTATACAATAAGACTCATTTTGGAGTCTTATTATTTCAATGTATGTACGCCTTTCTGTAACGTTTTGCATGCGGCCAGAAATCTGCATTCGTTCAAGCTCATAACCATGATTAACCTTGGTTAACCTTGGTTTAACTTCCGCCCGCGCCGCTTGCCATCACCGGGTCTCGATCCCGGGGCCGATGGATTCGTAGTCAGCGACGCTAACCACTACACCACCGAGACGCATAGAACAAGATTTTTATTAATTTCAACCGTATTGGGGTTGAATGTATATTTTGTGGTTAGCAATGTTATAAATAAGACGCAGGGTAATATTAATGAACACAGCGAAAAGTTATTAATATTACAGGCATGAAAATCAATAAATTTAAAAATATATTTGTAAACTAATATATATGGTGATGCGTGTTTGTAACATATATAGAATGTTTTTTTAACTAAAGAAAGCCTCGCATCCATCGAGAATACGTCATTGCACTTTTCGTTGTTCGCGTACCTACATCCAGGGTAGCCTAGTGGTAGAGCGTGCGTCAGCTGTTACTTTAAAGGTTCTGCGTTCGATGCCTCTGGAACCTTACTCTAGATTTCAACGATTAAGGCGCTTCTCTGGTTCTTCCTGGTTGGGTAGTAGTAGTAGTAGTAGTAGTAGTTCGGATACCATATAGTGTAAAGTTGTTGGGACCTTCATATGTTACGAAGGAGGATAAACAACTCTAAATCGTAATATGTAATATTATTGTCTCCGTACTTGATTTGTGTGAAGGGAGATACGCCACATTTTCAATTGAGCCTGAATTGAAGACAGGGCGTATCTTGGGGCATGGGCATATCATGCGACATATCGTGTCGTCCTCTCCTTTTTTTCCCCACTTTGCGAAACGAGTGAAGAACGTCGGGTTGGATTCTCATAAGTGGGCATAGTAGCTTAATAAATCCCATTAACGGGGAAGATAATCTTTGATCGAAGAATGGATCCTTTCGTAAAAATGTCTGGATAAGGATTTAGAGCCCAAAGAAACAAGAAATTCACTTATATATTGCATTACATTTTTACTTTTTGAAATCTTAATGTAACGATATTACATCATTTGATTTACACACACACACACACGTGTATATATATATATATATATATATATATATATATATATATATATATATACACACACACACACGTACCCTTTTGTTGAATACACATCACAGTTACTTAAAAGACACTACCCCTTTTGTGTTTCACCATCCATCACATGACAGTCCGAATTTCCCTCTTCACAATCAAAAACTTGTCCTAACTCACTTTCAACAAATCTTCTCTCGCACACTGCAGCAAAACTCTTAACAACTTCTTGCATATCAAACTCACTCCAGGCAAATAAACGCAGCATCATCCGCATACAACATATTCGACAGGCCCCACCTATTCCCCTCACACACCAGATTCAGTCCTTTTCTAGCAGTGCCACTTTCACTTCTCTCATCACCCCATCCATAAACAGATCCAACAGTCACTGATACATCACACATACTTGACACACACCAATAGTGATATCAAACCATTCACCTAGTTCTTTATTTACTTTTACACACGCGCTACTTCCATCATAGAAACTCTCCACTGCATTCATGAGTCTACCATCAACCCAGTATATACTCAAGACCAGCGCTGTGCCGCTAACGCTAAGCATTTCAACAGTTAGCGTCGCTAACGCTAATTTTGTCGCTAATTTTTTGTGAAACCACCTAATTTATATATGTTCTGCCTTCCGTAACTTACTTACATATATATGATAGCAACACACTTTCATATAATTGGTTGCTAAGGTACAAAAATGTGACCTTTATAGTCTATGAAATTAAAACATTTGTATGTAGGACAGCAGGAGTCGAGTTTTCGTATATATTAATAAGGAAAACAAACAAACGGAAGAATAAATTCTATTCAATTTATACATTTATATTTAATTCAAATACACAAACTGACACTCAAACAAATGATAAAACATCGACAAAAAGCGTAAATGTTCCATTGATACAACATATCTATAATAATAAAAGGACGCGCGCGCCTGTGTGTGTGTGTGTGTGTGTGTGTGTGTGTGTGTGTTCTAGCCATAACTCCAAAATGGAAGCAGTTACAAACATGAAACTTCACACACATATTGATTAGGTCCCCAGGTTGTGCACCTGGGTGTTAATAAATTAAATAATTAATTTTAAAAAATTAAATGACGTCATCAAGATCATTACGTAATATACTGCATATACAGGGTGTCCCATAAGTTCGACATCATAGGAAAAATAATTAAAAAAGGCAAAATAAACGCTTTTATTTACAGAACGTGCTCAATATGTCCACCATTGTTTTCTTCAATACACAAATTCAGACGTGATACCCAGTCAGCAAGCACACGGTGAATGATGTCAGGAGTAATGGTGTTACATGCCCCAGTAATGCGCTGCCACAAATGTTCAACACTCCTAATTTTCTCTGCGTATACCAGCGCTTTCAAGTGACCCCAGAGATAAAAATCTAGTGGCGTGAGATACGGGCTTCTAGCTGGCCATTCCACAGGCCCTCGACGTCCTATCCAATGACCAAGGAATTGTTCGTATAGGTATTCCCTTACTTGGGTGCTGTAATGTGCAGGAGCGCCGTTTTGCTGGAACCATGTTGGGAAATTTCCTTCTTCGTTCAAGACACTGGGAAATGCTTCTTCCTTGAGCATACGTAGGTAGGTGCCTCCAGTGACATGTTCATCGAAAAAGAGGGGGCCTATAATGCGATCCTTCCAAATGACACACCATACCATCACCCGAGACGCACCTTGTTCCTTTGAAGAGGTATACCAGTGAGGGTTTGTTCTGAGACCAGTAGCGGGTGTTCTGTCGATTTACCTCACCATTTCCATAAAAAACAGCCTCGTCACTGAACAGAATGGTGGACGGGAAATTGGCATCCCGAGCATATTGTTCCGTAGCCCATTCACAAAATTCCATCCGCCGGTCGGGATAATCATCTTCGCTTAATTTCTGTAGGATCTGAAGTTTATATGGATGCCATTTGTGAGCCTGAAGAATGCGATGGATGCTACTTTTCGACACTCCTGTCTCGGCGGACAATCGCCGAAGAGACTTATTGGGACTTCTGTTAAAATGAGCCAGGATAGCAGTCGCTGTATCATCGTCAGTGGACCTCCTTGAAGGTCCACTGCGTGGTTTATCTTCTATGGATCCTGTTTCCTTAAACTTTGCAACAAGTCTGCTAACACAACTCTGTGTTATTGGCTCGCGGTCTGGATGCAGTCTGTTAAATTCAGCAGCGGCCTCTCTTTGACTCCGATTTCCTATGAGTATAATTATCTGGATTTGTTTCTTCCTTGCTCACAGACATTATGGCCTGTAGAAAGAGAAAAATATGAATTATGGTTTTAGAAATAGAAAATATGAATTTCTCCTATAATGCCGGATTTATGGGACACCCTGTATATATATATATATATATAATATATATTTTTTTTTTTTTTTTTAAGTTCGGGAAGAACCGATTCGCCTCTATTTAAAAGGGCATATCTCGGCGGAAAACAAAGAAAAAGTGAGAGGAAAGACAGAGGAAAAAGAAAGGTGGAGGGACAGTCGAAGTGGAAAACGACTAAGGATGACAAGGACTGCAGGGTCGAGCCCCATCATCCTTGGGTGCTAGGGCTGGGAGGGCGCACGTGAAACCTCCAGGAACAAGCACGTACAAACGAGCACTCAAGAGCACGAGCTTAGAACCCCCTTGCGGGGACGTAATATATAATATATATATATATATATATATATATATATATTAGTGGTGGACGGGATGTCAGTTTTTCAACATCTGCGGATGCGGATGCGGATTTTTAATTTCAATATCTGCGGATGCGGATGCAGATATTTAGTTAATCTATCAATATAATATAGAATTATAAATATATGACATAATTTTTTCAAATTTGATGATTACTATTATGGCAGGCAATGCATAAGAATTAAAATTAATATTAATGTTTTCATTATGATAAAAATAATAACTTTCTCAAGAGTTTCAGCCACAGAAAATTCAATGAAATAAGTTTCATTCAATTTTCTGTGTTACCAGGTATTTATATTTTGACGTTTATATATTTGTTTGTTCATTAATAATTAATACTTTACATGAAATGTGCATGACTGGGACTTATAAGTTACTTTAGAAGCTAATTTAATTGTAAATTGTATAATTTATTAGAGGTAATATCCGCATAACATCCGCAGTCAGAAGTGCGGATGCGGATGTTAAAAATGAAAAAATGATGCGGATATTTGCGGATGCGGATATACGGTCCACCACTAATATACTATTAGGGTGTGTCAATTTTGGGGGTGAAATGACTAAATTGAAAATCATGTGATTTGGTAGCAATTTAATGTAATCATTTGGCATACAAAATAATATCCTTGCTTCAAAAACAATAAAAAATAACTCCTACCTACATCAATTTTAATTCAAAAATTCCATTTTACCGTAAATTCGTAACAAAATAAAATGTGCGCAAACATCCTATCAACATTTAAAGTAGCAATAAGATATCATTCAGAGTGTTTATTTGAAAGTAACCAATGCAGTCATGTCCTTTTTGCTGCGGTTCCTTGACATCAGCATTCGGCTTGCTACTTGCGCTTTGATGTAGCCTTCTCGCCTCTCGTGACTGTAAACTTGACTAGCTGCTTCTGTGACCATTTTCACACATCTCTCCACACTCTGAGTGTGAGAAGGCCACTTTGGCACTTGCATTGGGGCCTCTTTAAGTTGTGTTAAATCTTGTTTGTTTATACATGTTGTCAGTGGTGGCTCCAAAACTTCCGAACTCAAGTTAACTAATTCTGACAATTTCGTGGCATTGACGTTTATCGGAGGTACCTTCCTTGTCTGAACAGAGCAGTCTCCCAGCTGGTCATCATCGAGTGATGTTCCTCTAAGCTTTAGAATGATTTCCACAGCCTCAGTTCACTCTTTGGTACATTGGCTGCAGAGTATTGCTTGCAAAACTGCCTCTGGCCTAGCATACCAAGCGGACCTTCTCACCACAGGTAACACGAGTCCACCACTACTTTCCGTTGGGTTCTCAGTAGCTGTAATTGAAACAAGATGTGGTTGGGCCCCTCCATCCACATTGGATTAAGTTTTACATTGAACCAGTGAGGAAGATAAAACCCAATAATAAATTCAACAATCAACATCAAATTCTGTAGCATTTTGCCCTTCAGTGCATGTTTGGAAACCCAAATCTTGCAGAAACGAATTGCTGTAGTTAACCAACAACTGTGACTTACGGGTCCAATCTCCAAGAGAGCCAGATTTTGAGGCAACTCTCCTGATCTGATTGCTTGAACAATACGATAAGCGTAAGATTGATCCGTGCTGAGGTCTTTGATAACTTCTTCAGACAACACTGGAAGGGGAGGGCCTACTTCGACCTTTGGAAATTTTGTATTTATTTCTAATTCCGTTGCTTCATCTAGCATGTTGCCAAGGGGCCTGACCACTTGTTGTTGCTCTTTGTAGGACCATCAAGTTCCTGGATGAGACGACGAAGAGGTAGTTCCCCTGTGTGCAAATCACATACAATCCAAACAAGCCTTCTTCCAAGTTTTTTCTCTAAATGCGTCATAACAC
Source organism: Bathynomus jamesi (assembly GCA_023014485.1). NCBI lineage: Eukaryota > Metazoa > Arthropoda > Malacostraca > Isopoda > Cirolanidae > Bathynomus > Bathynomus jamesi. The sequence goes on along the minus strand of JAJOZX010001430.1, from coordinate 732,181 downwards.
CGCCCTGCCATCCAGTGTTCACCGCAGTTGAGTCTCCACCAACGGCCTGCAGTGAACTGTCAAGTCTTCTTTCTTGAAGCGAACATATTATTTGATCAGCAATTGCCTCTCCATGTTTCTTGCCTTCTACTTCTGCTTCAGAACAAAGTGAAACAAATAGCGGCCACCAGGTTCGGAACACACAGAGTAGTGTTCTTCTTTGATGAGACCGGGAAACTTTCTGTCCATTCCCTCTACCTCTAGGAGAACTTTTGTGTCATCTCTTTCCCATCAAACAAAAGGCGAGAGAGACCTTCCTCCTTCAAATCTTTTTCATGCTGATCAGATATTTCCTTCATTATTTTTTCTTGTGCTCTTCTTATCTTATTATAATCTATCACTAAGGATGTATCCTCTCGGCTGATGAGGCCTGCATCTATCCAAGCGGCAGTGGCAATCTCTGCAGTCTCTCGTAGCCCCGTATGGTGGCAAATACTGGCAAGGGCAATATTTGAGATGTCTTTAGTGTTGTATTTCATTCTCTTCGGCGAAGGTTCAGATGGCATTTTGGAGCTATCATTATGGAAAAACTATACGCACTCACAACATGGTATCATATGTGGTACATTTATTTCATAATTAAATATAAATTATTAATTAATTGAATTAAATATCTATACAAAATTGCCTCGGGATTGGCGACATAGCCTATTGGGAATGAAATAATTGAATTGCCATACGTACAAAGAACCTGTCTGTATGAATCAGCCTCACATAGCAACAAGAAAACCCAATTTATTGTTTAGTCTACCAAAGGAGTAGCCCAAACAAAAATTTGCTAGTTCGGCAAATAATACACCAGAACCAAGGAACGGCTCTCAGGGCTGTTTATGTTACAGCGAAGCTTTAAACTGGGAGGATGTCTTTGTCCCCCCTCTAGTTCTGAGTGAATTCCTTATAATTTAAAACCTAATGACTAAAAAAGGATAGGCCTATTCCTTCAGGGGTTTATATAGTGACTGCCTATATTAATTACCTTAAGTAAATTCGTCGCGAAACTCGATCGTGGCGGCCCTACACCGAAGATGATCGTAACGCCCTACATCGAAGCAAACAAAGACCCAACAAAAATAAGGTGAGGCAAATTATTTTCATTCTAGTATACTGTACGTCGCGCAAATCCCGACGCTAGAATTACAGTAATCACTTAAATATAAAAAGGTCCTTTAAACACCTACATATTCATAACTCTCTAACGAAAAAGCATAGGGCTTTTGTCGGTAACCCTCCACTGAAATCTGCTGGAAATTTTCAGCGGATGAGGGCACAGGCAATCAACCCATAGCCCTATATAGTTTTTTCATATGGTGGCCCTGTGAAGGGGAACTAACCCCTCTAAAATTTACACTGACACACGTAGTGGCTAGGCTTAACTCAGTAGGCCTAACCCTAATTTCAACCGTAACCCCAATAGTTTTCATATGGTGGCCTAAGCAACTGGGAACCGATTCCTTTACCTTACACTAATCGAAAACAAAGGCTTGTTCATTTAACAGGCATAACTTATTTTAGGTCCTAAAAATAATAGGCCCGCAACATTAAGCCTATTTAATAGGTCCTACTCTTCAAATTCAAAACTAAGCCTTTTTAATTTAACAGGCTTAACTCATTTGAGGTCCTATAAAATAATAGGCCCAAACATAAGCCTACTTGGTAGGCCCAACAAATAGGCCTATTTAGTAGGCCCACCTAACTTTACCTTACATAATAGGCCTACCTCTTAAAGTAGGCCTTACTCTTTACACTCAAGGCCTATCCTAATTAAAAACACTAAATTTATAATTGAACCTGTGGTGTAGGTTATAAAATTTATTTCAGCAATTTAACTTACTCATTAACATCACAAAATTCGACTCAGACCTGTAACATCACAAAATCCGACTCAGACCTGTAACATCACAAAATTCGACTCGAACTGTAACATCACAAAGACCTAAAGCAATTGCACGAATTCAAACCTACACCCACCTAACACCTATTCGTGACCCTATTCCAACCTATTCCGAAGTCCTATTTGACATATAGGCATACCAAGTCCTATTTGATATAGGCCCAACCTATTTCGAAGTCCTATTTGACATATAGGCCCAACCTATTCGAAGTCCTATTTGACATATAGGCCCAACCTATTCCAAGTCCTATTTGACCAATATAGGCCCAACCTATTCCAATTCCTATTTGACCAATATAGGCCCAACCTATTCCAATTTGACATATAGGCATAAAACAGACAAGGCTTGATATAAGGGTCTCAAATGCAACGTTTGAGGATCTTTACTCAGCCAAATTGATTAACCAAACCCAAAACCCAAAAATAAAACCCTATAACAAAATACACATTTACACACATACGTACGGTACAGTATATAAATATATACATACGACTTCAAACATCCAATTCTTCTTTTAAAAGAAGAATCACAACAGATTTCATCACCAAACACACACACACACACACATACACACACACACGTACGGTACAGTATATAAATATATACATACGACTCCAAACATCCAATTCTTCTTTTAAAGGAAGAATCACAACAGATTTCATTAACAGACCCATACATTCCTTGCAAACAGATTGGATTCCTTCAAAACCCCAAACCTTCCAGACCTACCTGTAGGATACACAACATTTACTCATTCATAACTACGGGTATTAATTTCATTGGAGTGGTGAATCCAAGTTTTGAAGACCAACTGGATTCGGAGGAATGATACACACACACACACACACACACACACACACACACACACACACACACACTACTCTTTCATGTGTCTCAAACACAAAAACCTGTCTAAACATAACCAAGGATCGGAGAGTAAAAGCTTTTATTGCTGCGCTCTGATTCTGTGCACATAATTTTGTGCCAAAAATTATATGGTTAGACAGTGACACGTACAAACAAACTACTCTACTCCAAAGGGCTGATGGCCTACCTTGGCCATAGCCCAACAAATTCATCAAAGGGCTGATGGCCTACCTTGGCCATAGCCCAACAAATTCATCAAAGGGCTGATGGCCTACCTTGGCCATAGCCCAACAAATTCATCAAAGGGCTGATGGCCTACCTTGGCCATAGCCCAACATATTCATCAAGGGCTGTGGCTCCTTGGCCATAGCCCAACAAACAACATTGGTCTTGTGGCCTCCCTTGGCCAGAGACCAAACAACAAGGGTCTTGTGGCCTCCTTTGGCCAGAGACCAAACAAAAAGGGTCTTGTGGCCTCCCTTGGCCATAGGCCAAACAACACAAAAACAGTACAGGATTCAAAGCCCCAAGCCCTCCAGATCTACCTGTGGAGGAGTAAATTTACTCCACTAAAACTACGGGTATTGACTAGTCTGAAGTGGTGAGGTTGAATACAGTACAAACTCTTTCTAATTCTCCTAAATTAAATGAACAAATAACAAAAGACAACAATGGGAACATTGAACCAAACAATTACACGAAAACACTTGGAATGCTTTGGTTTTTTAAAACAGAATTCTGAACACGATGACACTCTTTGCACAAAGAGTTATAACTTAAATCCAAATGCTGATACAAAAAGACAAGTGCTTTCAGAATCATCCAAAATTTTCGACCCCATTGGATTATATTTACCAGCAACCATAAGATCCAAAACCCTTTTGCAAGACTTATGGAAAAAGAAAATTGATTGGGATGAACCACTTTCAGTGGAAGACCAACTTCATTGGAAAAAATTAGCCACAGACTTGAACAAAGTTCAAGACATCTACGTACCAAGATGTGCTGGCTACAGATTGAAATCGCAAACACTACACATTTTTACAGATGCCAGCTCACAAGCTTACGGGTGTTGTGCCTATTTAACAAGTGAAAATGAAAGTAACTTGGTTTATTCAAAGGCAAAAGTGGCACCCTTAAACCAAAGAAAACTGTACCACAACTTGAATTATTAGCTGTCTCATTGGGAGTTAAAACAGCAGACTTTCTTTCACAAGTGTATAAAGAAGTTGACATAACAAACATTTACTTAAGGACAGACAGTCAAATTTGTCTAACATGGGTGACCAACACAGATACAACTTCTTGCAAAAATATATTTGTGAAAAACAGACTAACAGAAATCAAAACTGCAAACACAAACCTTGGTATCAAATTTAGGTACATAAAAACAAAAGAGAATCCTGCAGACTTTTTGACAAGAGGGCTCTCTTACAAGCTGTTGAAAACAAATAAAATCTGGTATGAAGGGCCCGAATGGCTAACATGTGAGGATCTTTGGCCAGCCAAAGTAGTTAACCTCACACTCAACTCTACAACAACTGAAAAGATCACTGAGGACAAACCTATATTTGACTATCACCTTTATTCAGACCTAAACAAACTCTTGAGAATTACAGTCTATTGCTGCAAGTTTGTCAATAGCTACCTTCTCAAACACTGTCCTCAGAAAGCCTTTTCTAACTTAACAGAAACTGCAACAAAATACTGGCTCAAACAGATACAAGCTTCAGAATTTGACAAGGAGTTGAAGTATCTTAGGTCCAGTAGCACATTAAACAAAGGTATTCCTTCACTTGTCATGGATCTAAATCTGTACCTGGATACAGAGGGTCTGATAAGGTGTAAAGGAAGGCTTAACAAGTCAACTTTGACTTACAACTCTAAGCACCCAATTCTTCTTCCAAGGAGAAATCACTTCACAAAACTCATCATCAGGGATACCCACAACAAAATACACCACATGGGAGTCCCCAAACCCTGACAGAGCTGAGAAAGACTTACTGGCTACCAAAGGGTAGAACTGAAACAAAGAAAATTCTAAACACATGCATTCCTTGTAAACGTATCCATTCACGACCCTTTAAGACCCCAAGCCCTCCAGACCTACCTGTGGAACGAGTAACATTTACTCGGCCATTTGAAACCACGGGTATTGACTACACTGGAGCGGTAAATGTGAGTTTTGGAGACAAAATGGATTCAAAGGAATACAAAGTGTACATAGTACTCTTCACCTGTGCTGCCACACGTGCCATATGTCTAGACATAGTAGAAGATCTGACAGCAGAAGCTTTTATTGCTGCTTTCAGACGATTTTGTGCACACAATTCTGTACCCAAAACTATATGGTCAGACAATGCCACATACTTCAAATCGGGTGAAAGAATTATTCATCAGATTTGTGACAGTGAAACAGTACAAACTCATTTAACCAAACACAACATAACCTGGAAGTACATTCCTGTTAATACACCATGGTATGGTTCAATTTGGGAAAGAAACATACAAACTGTAAAGAACTGCCTTAAAAAGACTATTGGGACAAAACATCTACAACCTTTTGAACTCATGACTATTCTGTCAGAAATTGAAAATGTTGTCAACAACAGACCATTAACTTATGTGGGAGATGGTATTAATGAGCCAGAACCTCTCACACCAAACCACCTAATTAAGGGAGAAACAGTAAACATGTTACCAGAATCTGAACATAACAGTACAGAGGATCCAGATTGGGAAATAGGACACAAAGAACTCAACACAAAATACCAACATTTGACACAAATCAAGACTCAATTTATAACAATGGAGAGAAGAATACTTAACAAGTCTCAGAGAAAGACATAAACAATTAACAAAACAAAGTTGGAATGATTCAGTCAAAATTGGGGACATTGTGTTGATACATGACAAGACACCAAGACAACATTGGTCAATGGGAAAAGTCTTGGAACTCAAAACTGGTGAAGACGAAGTTACCAGGGTTGTAAAACTGAAAACAGCAACTGGTGAGACCACCAGAGATATCACATTACTATATCCTTTGGAGTGTGGGGCTAAATTAGAACCATTACCCCAAAGGATGGATCAGGATACTATTGGGGAGGAATCTCTCAATGTGCCTGATGTAACTCAGACTAAACCAGACAGGCCTCAAAGAAAGACTGCTTTGAAAGCCAGAAAACTTTTACAAGAAAAAATTAAGACTGGTGACTTATAAAACTTACACAAACTGAGCAAAGTTAAAATGCTTAATAACTTTACTTTAATCCCATAAATTTCCTATACCTAAAGGGAGTCAAACTGATTGACATAACTTTAACTAAACTTGAGAAGTTGGCCTCTTGAACTTTCATATTTGAATAGGTCTTGAGTAACCTCTCTCTCCCTAAATTTCTACTTCATTCTTTTCAATCCATTTCACATGGTTTAAAACACAGTTTATCAAAAAATTTGATCTATAACATACAAATTTTTCTCCGGCCCCCCCCCAGTATATGGAAAAACTATACGCACTCACAACATGGTATCATATGTGGTACATTTATTTCATAATTAAATATAAATTATTAATTAATTGAATTAAATATCTATACAAAATTGCCTCGGGATTGGCGACATAGCCTATTGGGAATGAAATAATTGAATTGCCATACGTACAAAGAACCTGTATGTATGAATCAGCCTCACATAGCAACAAGAAAACCCAATTTATTGTTTAGTCTACCAAAGGAGTAGCCCAAACAAAAATTTTGCTAGTTCGGCAAATAATACACCAGAACCAAGGAACGGCTCTCAGGGCTGTTTATGTTACAGCGAAGCTTTAAACTGGGAGGATGTCTTTGTCCCCCCTCTAGTTCTGAGTGAATTCCTTATAATTTAAAACCTAATGACTAAAAAAGGATAGGCCTATTCCTTCAGGGGTTTATATAGTGACTGCCTATATTAATTACCTTAAGTAAATTCGTCGCGAAACTCGATCGTGGCGGCCCTACACCGAAGATGATCGTAACGCCCTACATCGAAGCAAACAAAGACCCAACAAAAATAAGGTGAGGCAAATTATTTTCATTCTAGTATACTGTACGTCGCGCAAATCCCGACGCTAGAATTACCGTAATCACTTAAATATAAAAAGGTCCTTTAAACACCTACATATTCATAACTCTCTAACGAAAAAGCATAGGGCTTTTGTCGGTAACCCTCCACTGAAATCTGCTGGAAATTTTCAGCGGATGAGGGCACAGGCAATCAACCCATAGCCCTATATAGTTTTTTCATAATCATCTGATGTTGCTTCTTTCTGTTCATCTGAAGAGCTTTCAAAGAAGTGAGAAACCTCTTGATAGAGCTCTTCATCTCTTTGGGTGGCTTCTTCACTCTTCTTTTTCTTCCTTTCTTCCCTCTCTCGAATTATCTCTTTTTTCTTAGCAATAACAATCTGTTTTTTGGTTTCTGAATAATCTGCCGAACCAATCTGCATACTTCCTTGGCCTCCTACCTTTGTTCTCTGCGCCTTTATGAAAGCCAGCTCCAAAACAGAGATCTTCTTCTCACGAGGACAGCGACAATCAATGTGAGGGTGAGGTTCTCTTCGGCATGAGGGAGAACAATTGGCTTCAGAACACAATTCTATGGGACACTGGCAGTTAAAAATATCAAGAAGAGTATCAAGTGTGTGCAGAAATTTATTTTTCTTTGCTAGTTTTCCTTTACCAAGTAATGTCTCAACTGCTTTGTGCCACAGCTTTGTTAATTTTAGCTCAATAGTTCTATACTGATTGAGTACAGGTGGTTTGAATAACACATTAGCTTTTTTCCACTGATGCAGAAGAGGGGGAATCATGTCCATTATGAGCTCTTTCTCTGTGTAGTTCCTTCTATCCTTTGTATTTTGTTCACGAAGGAGTAACCCTAGTCTCAGCATGTCTCGCACTGTTGGTAGTTCTGATACGGGAAGCTCCTTGCCTGTACCGACTAACAGGCTCAAGTGGCATGACGACTGACCTCTTGTCTTCAATTTTGGCATCTTAGGAATATCTGAAAAGAAAGAAAAATATTTAAGTACTATTTTATATCAATTACGATGTTTCAAAGTTTAGTCATTCGATGTTCTAAAATTCAATAAAAAATATTTCATGGGATTACAACATAATTAGACAGAAGAATATGATGATAATAAATAATTGTAATAATCAATAATCCATACTTACAGTTAAACTGTAGTATTCGTCTAGTAGAATAACTATGAAGTAGGTACAAGAGCAATAACAGCAAACCACCGTCTATGACATCTAAGAGGCAACTGAGGACTGAGAGTGAGGGACAGTTCTATTCATGTTGTGACTTGTACATTGTACAACAACTATATGACCTTGAAAACACTCCATATGCGATCAGTGAGATAATTCTGTGACAGATGAATAGTTAATCAATTTGTCCTATTATTTTAGTAAAAGAGAATTTCTGAAACTTTAAGGTAAAATTGATGTAGGTAAGTGTTATTTTATTTCATTTTGGTTGACCAATTTCAAGTTTTGACATGAAAAGACACTATATTTTCACTACCAAAATTGATTTGAAAAAAGTTGACAAAATCGACACACCCTAATCAATATATATATATATATATGTGTGTATGTGTGTATATATATATATGTATATATATATATATAATATATATATATATATATATATATATTTAGAGCTGGGCATTTGCGGCATATTTTGCGGTACTGCGGTACTACCGCAAACCGCAAACCGGAACCGCATAACGCAGTACCGCAAAGGATCGCTGAAAGTACCGCAGTACCGCTACCGCATTCAAATTTCCGCGTACCGGTTTGGTGCCGGTTTGGTAGTGTATATATATATATATATATATATATGTGTGTGTGTGTGTGTATATATATATATGTATATATGTATGTGTGTGTATATATATATATATTATGTATGTGTGTGTGTGTATATATTATGTATGTGTGTGTATATATATATATATACATATGTATGTGTGTGTGTATATAGATATATGTATGTATTGTGTGTGTGTATATATGTATGTGTGTGTATATATATATTATATATGTATGTGTGTGTGTTGTGTATATATATATATATATATATATATATATGTGTGTGTGTATATATATATATGTATATAGAAACGACGTAAGTATAGAGGAGTGTTCTGCACACGAGGAAGAGAAATAACGAACAAATGAAAAATGAGATGACCGCCCGGGAATCGAACCCAGGACCTTCCGATTGCCGGTCAGACATGCTACCACTACACTACGGGCCTCGATCAGTCAGAAGTCGCAATTCTCCTACATAGGGCAGAAACCAATGCCTTGAGAGGGCACCCTCGCAAATCGTGAATATGTACATTTAACTGCAATGACCACGCAGTATATTAATGTATAGAAACGACGTAAGTATAGAGGAGTGTTCTGCACACGAGGAAGAGAAATAACGAACAAATGAAAAATGAGGTGACCGCCCGGGAATCGAACCCAGGACCTTCCGATTGCCGGTCAGACATGCTACCACTACACTACGGGCCTCGATCAGTCAGGAGTCGCAATTCTCCTACATAGGGCAGAAACCATATATGTATGTGTGTATTAGTGATGTAGGTCACATCCGCATCCGCGGAACATCCGCACATTTTCTCGCATCCGCACCCGCATCCGCACTTTGGACTGCGGATGTCGTGCGGATGTGGACCGTTGAGATAAAATGTCATGAATAAGCGGAAATTATCAAATTCTACTATATTAATAGAACTAGTTCATTGTGCGCAAAAGTGATGCAAGCGACAAGACGAGAGGCTGTTCTTGTATGAAGTTACTCTCTTGCAACCTACTTAGATCCACGTTACAAAGCTAAGTTATTTTCACCTAGTGCATTAGAACGAGTTAAATCATCACTTGGCAAAGCAGTTGAAGAGCTTCAATCTCTTGAATCTGTCGCTTCGCCACCCACCAAAAGAATAAAAGTTTCAGTGACAGAACCAACACCTTCAACAAGCAAATCTATCACAGAATCTGTCTCTCAGTTTCTTGAGTCAAGCAGCAATGACGAGACCTACGCGATGTCAAAAGATGTAGTAAAAATGATCGAGAGCTATCACCAAGAAAAACGCCTGGCTGCATGTGACAATCCTATTAGTTGGTGGAAAAATACGCAGAATATCTATCCATACTTGAGTAAACTTGCAAGGAAATTTAGCCTGTCCTCCAACAAACGTACCAAGCGAGAGATTATTTAGCAGTGCTGGATTAATATATGATGAAAAGAGAAACAGACTGGCAGCAGAAAAGGCAGAAAAATTAATGTTCCTTAAGCATAACCTTCCTATAATTAAGTTTGAACATTAAACGATGAACATCTTAGTTTACTTTATTTTAATTACTCATTTATAAATATGCCTAATAAAACTTTAAACTTAATATAAATAGTTATCAAGCTAATTAAAGATCTCTTTCTATAAGGGTGAAGGAGGTTGGGGAAAGAGGTCGGTGGGGTGCATTTGAGTTGGGTTCACGTCCCGCATCCTGGTAACACAATTATGGTTTCTAATTGTGGCTGAAACTCAACAAAATATAACGAATTTATTTGCAGACGAATTCACTAATTGATTTCTATATTAGTTAGATGCTTGATATTATTTTATATGTTCAGAGAAAAGTACAGCAATTATTGTACAATTAATCAATTATACTACATTATAGCTACAGCTCTCTCTATATAATAACTTATTATATACGTTAAACACAACAAATCTCGAATATATCCTAAAAAATAACGAAAATGTAGACATCCGAATTCGCGGATGTTGAAATCAAACATCCTCATCCGCATCCGCATCCGCGGATGTGAAAAAAATGACCCGCTACATCACTAGTATATATATACAGTATATATGAAAATTATTTCACGAAAGTAACACGTGAAAAATATTTATGATGAATAAAACCACGAAGGAAAGGAAACACAAAAAGGTGCTCAAGCGCTTTCGTCTAATGACATCCTTAGGAACACTGAAGTACATAAAAGGTTACGGCCTATATATAGGTTACAGAAAGAAAAAATAAATAAATAAATAACATACATACACACAAACTATATATATATATATATATATATATATATATATATATATATATATATTATATACATATCTACACACATACATATATATATATATATATATATATATATATATATATATATATATATATATATATGCAATAAACGGAGAAGTAAAAATAAAAATTAAAAATTAAAAATTAGAGGATTAACAAAGAGGCATACAGATTTGTAAGGAAAAATATCGATTTTTAGCACAAGATCAAATGAATTAAAAATACAAATTTATACTGGAAATCTACCCGGGTTTTAACACTTTGCCTTTTAGAGTCAAGTTTCGATATATATAAAAATAAAATGAAGATTAAAAGTTAATAAAGTAGCGTACAAGTTTACCAAAGATTTAGCGTCCTACCCTTTTTATCTAAATTTGTTTTGAAGGAATTCAAAACAACAGGATCGAGTTGAAAAAGACCTTTGCTTATGTTGAAGTTATTTGAAAGTTGGATAATGGCAGACTCAAGAATATTTCTATTGACAATGTTGCTAGAATGAAATAAAACTGAAGCATTATTCCAATCAATAGAGTGGGATAACTCTGACAAATGGACAAAAAGAGCACTGGACAACTGTCCTGTTCTAACGGAATATTGATGCTGTTTTATACGTGTGTGCAAATCCTTTCCCGTCTGACCTATGTAAAACGAATCACATTGTTTACACCCAATTTTATAGATAATGCCTGAATTGGTAGGGCTATTTTTTACTATGATATTTTTCACAATATTGTTATATGAAAATACTACATAATATCCAAAAGTTTAAGTACATTAGCAATGCCTAAAAAGCCCGGGAAAAATGGAAGTACTAAAATATTTTTTGACAAAGTACGAGTGTTATTATTGACACGATAGAAAGTTCGTTTTGCCTTGTTGAGACAAGATTCCATAAACGCAGATGGGTAACACAGATCACTTCCAATACCGTTGATTTTTTCCAATTCGGCATCGATGTATTCCGGACTGGCGATCCTAAGGGCGCGGAGAAACATTGATGAAAAAATGGCCTTCTTAGTGCCGATTGATGATATGCTTGACTTTCTCTCCGAAGAATTACATAAGTATGACCTGCCACTACCTTCACACATTGTTTTGGAACTTATTAAGCTTTGCATCAAAGACTGTAAATTCACTTTCAATAACGAGTATTATCAACAAGTGTTTGGGATGGCCATGGGCAACCCCTTATCGCCCCTCCTCTCCAATATCTATATGGAGTTTTTCGAAATTACTTACATTCCGAGAATCCTGGGGGTTGGCATCCCTTGGTTGCGGTACGTCGACGATATTTTGTGTATCTGGCCTATGAATCGTGACCTGGATAACTTCCTCCTTCAGTTAAATGATCAAGACCCCTCCATTAAGTTTACTTTAGAAGTGGAACAAGACAATTCAATCCCATTTTTGGATGTGCGGGTACATAGGGAAAGCCCAGGTTTTAAGTTTAGTATCTATCGGAAAACAACAAACAATTTGTCCTACGTACACTTTTACTCGGGACATGACACCCCCACTAAGAAGGCCATTTTTTCATCAATGTTTCTCCGCGCCCTTAGGATCGCCAGTCCGGAATACATCGATGCCGAATTGGAAAAAATCAACGGTATTGGAAGTGATCTGTGTTACCCATCTGCGTTTATGGAATCTTGTCTCAACAAGGCAAAACGAACTTTCTATCGTGTCAATAATAACACTCGTACTTTGTCAAAAAATATTTTAGTACTTCCATTTTTCCCGGGCTTTTTAGGCATTGCTAATGTACTTAAACTTTTGGATATTAATGTAGTATTTTCATATAACAATATTGTGAAAAATATCATAGTAAAAAATAGCCCTACCAATAATTCAGGCATTATCTGTAAAATTGGGTGTAAACAATGTGATTCCTTTTACATAGGTCAGACGGGAAAGGATTTGCACACACGTATAAAACAGCATCAATATTCCGTTAGAACAGGACAGTTGTCCAGTGCTCTTTTTGTCCATTTGTCAGAGTTATCCCACTGTATTGATTGGAATAATGCTTCAGTTTTATTTCATTCTAGCAACATTGTCAATAGAAATATTCTTGAGTCTGCCATTATCCAACTTTCAAATAACTTCAACATAAGCAAAGGTCTTTTTCAACTCGATCCTGTTGTTTTGAATTCCTTCAAAACAAATTTAGATAAAAAGGGTAGGACGCTAAATCTTTGGAAAAACTTGTACGCTACTTTATTAACTTTTAATCTTCATTTTATTTATATATATATCGAAACTTGACTCTAAAAGGCAAAGTGTTAAAACCCGGGTAGATTTCCAGTATAAATTTGTATTTTTAATTCATTTGATCTTGTGCTAAAAATCGATATTTTTCCTTACAAATCTGTATGCCTCTTTGTTAATCCTCTAATTTTTAATTTTTAATTTTTATTTTTACTTCTCCGTTTATTGCATATATATATATATATATATATATATATATATATATATATAATATATGTATGTGTGTGTGTATATATATATATATATATATATATATATATATATATATATATATATATATATATATGTGTGTATGTTTGTGTGTATGTATGCTATTTATTTATTTTTTTCTTTCTGTAACCTATATATAGGCCGTAACCTTTTATGTACTTCAGTGTTCCTGAGGATGTCATTAGACGAAAGCGCTTGAGCACCTTTTGTGTTTCCTTTCCTTCGTGGTTTTATTCATCATATATATATATATATATATATATATATATATATTAGTGATGTAGCGGATGTCATTTTTTTCACATCCGCGGATGCGGATGCGGATGAGGATGTTTGATTTCAACATCCGCGGATGCGGATGTCTACATTTTCGTTATTTTTTAGGATATATTCGAGATTTGTTGTGTTTAACGTATATAATAAGTTATTATATAGAGAGAGCTGTAGCTATAATGTAGTATAATTGATTAATTGTACAATAATTGCTGTACTTTTCTCTGAACATATAAAATAATATCAAGCATCTAACTAATATAGAAATCAATTAGTGAATTCGTCTGCAAATAAATTCGTTATATTTTGTTGAGTTTCAGCCACAATTAGAAACCATAATTGCATAATTGTGTTACCAGGATGCGGGACGTGAACCCAACTCAAATGCACCCCACCGACCTCTTTCCCCAACCTCCACCCTTATAGAAAGAGATCTTTAATTAGCTTGATAACTATTTATATTAAGTTTAAAGTTTTATTAGGCATATTTATAAATGAGTAATTAAAATAAAGTAAACTAAGATGTTCATCGTTTAATGTTCAAACTTAATTATAGGAAGGTTATGCTTAAGGAACATTAATTTTTCTGCCTTTTCTGCTGCCAGTCTGTTTCTCTTTTCATCATATATTAATCCAGCACTGCTAAATAATCTCTCGCTTGGTACGTTTGTTGGAGGACAGGCTAAATGTTTCCTTGCAAGTTTACTCAAGTATGGATAGATATTCTGCGTATTTTTCCACCAACTAATAGGATTGTCACATGCAGCCAGGCGTTTTTCTTGGTGATAGCTCTCGATCATTTTCACTACATCTTTTGACATCGCGTAGGTCTCGTCATTGCTGCTTGACTCAAGAAACTGAGAGACAGATTCTGTGATAGATTTGCTTGTTGAAAGTGTTGGTTCTGTCACTGAAACTTTTATTCTTTTGGTGGGTGGCGAAGCGACAGATTCAAGAGATTGAAGCTCTTCAACTGCTTTGCCAAGTGATGATTTAACTCGTTCTAATGTACTAGGTGAAAATAACTTAGCTTTGTAACGTGGATCTAAGTAGGTTGCAAGAGAGTAACTTCATACAAGAACAGCCTCTCGTCTTGTCGCTTGCATCACTTTTGCGCACAATGAACTAGTTCTATTAATATAGTAGAATTTGATAATTTCCGCTTATTAATGACGTTTTATCTCAACGGTCCACATCCGCACGACATCCGCAGTCCAAAGTGCGGATGCGGACGCGGATGCGAGAAAATGTGCGGATGTTCCGCGGATGCGGATGCGGATGCGGATGTGACCTACATCACTAATATTATATATATATATATATATATATATATGTATGTGTATGTGTATGTATATATGTATATGTATGTATATATATATATATGTATATACAGTGGTGGGTACCGTTAACCAAAAAGTTAACTTCGATAACGATAATCCGTTAACCCCAATTTTTAACTCCGATAACGATAATCCGATAATTTTACTACAAAGATAACGGAAGTTAACGATAATCCGTTAACGATAACTATTTCTTTACTAACATTTAAAAAAATCAAGGAAAAAAGCTTTAAATCCCATAGAAAATGTTTATTTATGCAAAATCCAAAAATAAATAGGTATTTAACTGTATTTTTATCAAGTTTTGCAACTTTTTTGCTTAATAACTTTTTTTTATTTTTAATAAAAAATGTACTGATTACATGTTTTGAAACCCTTGTAACCACTAACCATTAACTAAATTTTAATTTACCAGAGAATTATTATGGCGGGAACTGAAAGGTAAAATTAAATTTTAGGCACATTTATTAAAGACTATGTATGACAATGTGCTGGTTGCCCTTCAGAAAGACCAACTTCTCAAAGTTAGGCCCAACTGCCAGTCTTGACCTCTTGGGCCTCAGGATGTCCTTGCCGAGAGAGAAGAGCCGTTCCACTGCGGCAGAGGACGGAATTGGCGTATTGTACTTCAGGAAGAGGTTGATGAAGATCTGCTCCCCCATGAAGTCAGAGTCGGCCATGTCTACCTTCCCATCAGTGTCCAGCCAAGTGTCGACAAGTCTCTTGGCCTTCTGCTTGACACTGGTACTTGAGCCACCGGCCGTCCACCCAGCGAAGAGGTCGTCAGGCATGCTGCTGTCGCTAGAGCTGGTGGTGCTGTCAACGTTCCGGTTCCTCAGTGCTCTCTCGACCTCGTCCTCCATGGCGGCCCTGACAGAGACAGTTTGGTCGCTGTCGAACCTGCGCAGCCAGTGGAGCCGGAACTTTGGGTGGAAGGTAGCTGCCAGTTGGCAGTCCCGGTCGTTCAGGTAGTGGTTGAACCGGGTGGTGACGGCTGCTACCAGGGCGTCGACCAGTGGCTTGCAGACGGCCAAGCTGCTCCTCATGCTCTTGAGCTTCATGAGGGTGATGGCCACTGTGGGAAGGAGGGTTCCAAGGTAGGCGTTCTTCTCCCCCTGGATGGTGTCGAGGGCGATAGCCACATGGGACGACTTTAGCCCACTCCTTCAGGAAGGCTATCTCCTGGTCATTGAAGGGCGAGAGTTTCTCCGTGCGTATAAGGAACTTGTTAAGCTCAGCCTTCGTATTGGCCACTGCCAGGATGTTGTTGAGGACGACGATGGAGTCGTACAAGGCATTCCACCTTGTCTTGCCAGGGACCACCAGCCTCCTGCCCAGTGCCTCCTCGATGGCGTCGCCGATCTGAGGACTCCTCCCCTGGGCATTGAAGAGTACATTTTACCATACGTATCACCATACGTATTAATATATATATAATATTATAGGACTTTTACTAACGTTAAAAGAACCTTCTTACCTTCAATAAAAAGCGCACAACCTCCCCTTGCGAGATCTGGAAGCAGACTGAAGTTATGGCGGTTTGAATTCATTCGCGGAGCGGTTATCTTCCGTGAATGACTCCTCGCAGTTAACGTGTTAACGGACTTTAACAGACTAAATATCGAGTTATCGGAAGTTAACTGGTCCGATAACGATAAATGGAAATTAACTTCCGTTAATAGTCCGTTAAAAAAAGTTAACTTCGTTAATTAACTGTTATCGGATTAACGCTTTAGTGCCCAACACTGTGTATATATATATATATCGAAACCTATGGTAAAATTATTGAATACCCGGTCAACTGTACACCTTTGACGACTGGTTAGGTTAAGTCGGGATGTTTTCGTTAAAACGCGGAATATTTTTGCTACCCGCACGAAGGGCGGGTTCTCTGCTAGTTACAAAATAAAAGTGGACATCGTTGAAACAGTGATGCTGGGCATTGCATTAATTTTCAAAACAAGCAAAAATATTAGAACCTCAACAAAAACTTCTACATGCTTATGTCATGATGAACTTGCAGTTAGTGCTGCCTCAGTCTTTTAAAATGGAAATTGCTGTCGGCGAAAAACAAATTTTAGTACGAGTGGTTTTGAAAAATTAGCAATTGACTTTCTCTAAAAACTTAGCGCCGCTAATCCCAGCACTTCTCAAGACCCGTCATAGTGCTTCTCTGTTCACTCTATTACACGCTTTCTCAAGATCCATAAAAGCTATGTATACCTTGCGAATCCCTTTCACATGCTTTCTCAAGCATTTGTCTCACTGCAAACACTTGATCTACACATTCTTCCATCTCGGAACCCTCCTTGCTCACCACTCACAGAGCAGTGGCGTGCCCAGAGGGATTTCCTGGTTACCTGGAAATATCCCCTAAGATCCTAAATGAATTAATTAATTAATTATTATTGTTATTGTTATTATTATTATTATTATTATTATTATTATCATCCAGGTTGCCTGCTTCAGGTAAAATTTTATCGGTACAGCAAACCCTATAACTACGCAAGTGTTTTCGAAAACCATGGACGTCACGAAGGTTCAGTTATGAAAACACCCCGTTCTAAAATCCTAGGCACGCCCTTGCCAAGCATTCTGTAATACCATGAACTTTATATCGCTATCCCACCGTATACCTTCTCCACTACACTCAACAGACTTATACCTCTGTAATTCTTACATTCACTCCTTTCACCTTTCATTTTGTACAGTGGAACAATTATTGCTTCCCTCCAGTCTTCAGGCACATTCCCATTTGTCCATGCAATCTGACATATGCCCCACAATCACTTCAACCCTTTTAATCCCCCACACTTAATTATTTCCCCATATATTCCACCTACACCTGGCGCTGCTGCTTTCACTTAGTTCAGTGATGGCGAACCACTGACCCGCGGGTCAAGTACTGACCCACGAGACAATTTTTAATGACCCACGAGCTCTTATTTACTGTAAATAAAATATGACTTTAATTTTTAATATTTTCTGCCTTACAATTTTAAAATTATTTTATCCTCCCACCGAAATAAACAGCTGATACACATTGAAACGTTTTTAAACGTATAGTATATGTTTAAAAACGTGCGTGTATATATGACAAATTACAATTCGTCCAATTCCCCCATACTATTCAGTTTGAAGATCTTCAATTATCAGCTTTTCATTGACTTGACATTGGTAATTTAGAAATGGAATTAGTTGACTTCCAAGAAAGTGCAGTATGGAAAACTAAATTTATTGATCTTAATCTGAAGTTACAAGAAAAGGAATTGGAGTCGTCAATTTGGGTGTAACCAGAGAACAACAATCAATAGGAAGTGTAGAGAATCTTATTCTTGCAGAATGAAACTCTCTACCAAATTCTTTTGCATCAGTGAAAAAGCTAGCATTAGCTCTGCGAACAATGTTTGGTTCATTTTATTCGTGTGAACAGTTGTTTTCCTCCATGAATTTCGTCAAATCCACTATTGGGAATCGAGGAATTAGGAGTGCTGCATGTGTGAGACTAAAGAGAACTAAATATAAACCTCGGATCAAAACATTAGCAGCTAAAATCCAACAACAAGTTTCTCATTAAAAATAGTAAGTAAATAAATTATTGTGACCCAATTTTGCTTTTTTTAAAAATCAAAAGTAACAAAAATGACCCGCCAACTAAAAAGGTTCGCCACCACTGACTTAGTTCATGGTTGTGTTCTCAAGTATTCTGTCACGCGTCCTCCTTACACCACCAAATCCCACCATATTTTCCATTCCTTTCATCTCTTCTACCAAACAAACCCTCGAAATATTCCTTGCATCTATTCCGTAGATCCGCATCCGCTGTGAGCATTCTTTCATTTTCAACCAAGTGCATTTCCGTACATTTTTCAGGACAACTTTCTATTCTCTACATAATTTTCATCCATCCTCCTTCCAAGCTCATTATTTACTCTGTTTCTTTTGCCGCTCTGGTCTCTTCACACTTCTTCTCTCGCTCTCTTCATACACCCTCTTTCTTCTTCGACTTCTCCATCACAATTATCCTGCACACGCAACATCCATTTCCTTTTTATCATCCTTAACCGCTGATGCAACCTCGGCATCCCACCACGCTGTTGCCCTCTTCTCCGCATCTGTTTGACAACTCCACACACACTCCTCGCATTCCTCATCAGACATTCCTGGTACACATACCACATCTCACACATATCCCTTTGTTCTGCAGCTTATACACTCAAATCCTCTCTTACTATACTCATCCGTCTCTCTCTCTCTCTCTCTCTCTCTCTCTCTCTTCTCTCTCTCTCTCTCTATATATATATATATATATATATATATATATATGGGTCTGGGTAGTAATTGGATGGGAGATCGTCCTCCGCGTTCAGATTATGTAACGACCCGTGGTTCGATCCCACGTAAAGCTGTAGTGTGTAGATGTAGGTCCCTTCCGTCATATGACTTTAGATGTTGCGAGGGAGGTTAAACAACCTCAATAAATTAATATATATATATATATATACCTTAAAATATATAACGTGGTCGTACTGCGATAGTTTTAAATGCGAGTAGGGTATCTGTGCCGCCCTCCTCGCTTTATAATTTATTCAGCAACGATGGAAAGGACACAAGGACACAATTAAGAAGAAAATATGTCTGTCTGAACTGAGAGAGAGAGAGAGAGAGAGAGAGAGAGAGAGAATTCTTCGAAATTTACCCCTAACCAGAAAGCCATCTTTGAAGCCATTATAGACGCAGAGAAAGGGACCTCATTTTTTGCGGTGAAACATTATTTTGCCTTCCTCTCCGAAGGGTAAAGAAGATGGCTTCAATGACTGCCATTACTGCATGCGAAGCCAAAGCAAGACAGAAGTGAGGAAAACTCTCCTCAGGGCCTTTTAATGAAGGGTTCTGGAACGCGTTTCAAATTCTCGTTTTATAATAGCTAATTAAATGTCATCCTCTCACCTTTATATTTATTAGGGACAGTTTAATGGGTGCGGCCATTTGACAACATTGTGTAAAGAAAAATATTCTTGATAAATGGAAATTCAATCAAATTTAATGCTGCCATTCATTATTAATTAACATCAACACTGAACAGTATAACGACTACTGAAATGTTGTATATATATATATATATATATATATATATATATTATATAATTAAATTATATTAACACATTATAAAAGCTGCAAATAACAACTATTTCCTGCGGCTGAAAGTATTGTAGAGGTTTGGAAACTTTATCTCAGTGTGTTGTATATGATTTCCGTAGATTAAATTCTTGCTTGGTCAATCTATACACTTACACACTTTGTTTAGATGTTCAATAATAATAATAATAATTATTATTATTATTATAATACGAGTAATAATAATAAAAAATTTTTGGTAAAGATAAATAATTAACATTTTTTTAGAATAATATACAGTCATCCCTCGTTATTCGCGGTTTCGACTATTCGCGGATTTTTGTCGCAAAAGTTTGCACCACGCCACATTATCCCGCTAGGTGGCTCTACTGACTGCGGAAGTTCCCCGCTCCATCCCCACACTTACTAAGTTACTCGGCCTCAGTTCCAGGGTTGCCGAAGTTGGTACAATTGTACCAAATCTGGTTCATTCGACCCTATCTGGTACATTTGGTACAACCTTCCTAAAATTTGGTACAATTTGAACATTTTATTGAATGAAGTACTAATCACTTCGATTTTATACAGAAACGAATATACCAGGCACTTAGGTGCATATCTTTCCTAATTTGCTTTTTAGATACAATTCAACTTAAAACTTTGAACTTCTATATAACCTTAGCAAAGGAAATGTACAGGCGTTTCATATCGTCTAACATGTTTAAAAATTTAGAATTGCTTGAAGCCCAAGATCCCACAAATGTGAGGGAAGGAAAGCCTAGCTCTATAATTCCTTTAGCAATAAAGTTCCCCAATATAATTAGTGAAGAAGAGTATGAAGATGTAAATAAAGAATGGCGAGAACTAATCGTTTATGATATGCCACTTTCATCTGACAAGGTTAAGGAACCGGAGAAATTTTGGTATGCAGTGTCCATGGAAAAATGTGGTGACCAACCTCGATTCCCAGCTTTATCAAAATTAATACTTAATCTAATGTCTTTGCCCCATTCATCTGCCGCTGCTGAGAGAATATTTTCCCAAGTAACAAACATCAAAACAAAAAATAGGTCTCGACTCAAAACATATACCCTCAATGGGTTACTTCACAGCAAAAATTTATTAGAAACTTGTGAATGTAAATCATGGCAGCCCTCTCAGAATCTGGTTGATAGTGTAACAAATAAGACATGGCGTTGAATGAACGCTTAGAAGACATGGAAATGGCTCAGTTTTAATAAAGGTACGTTGTTTCTGTACATTTTAAATATTTGGTACAAGTTTATTAAAATTTGGTTCATTTTGCTATCTTCATTTGGTACAATATGAAAAACTTCAGTGGCAACCCTACTCAGTTCGCTCCGCGCCACGACCGAATAAGTATGCTTTGTCTGTGTCAGTGTCAATTTTTCGCATTATAACAATGAACTATGCCCCTAAGGGTAAACAAACAACCTCCAACCCTGCCGCTAATGCTAGTAAAGTGCCTAAACGAGCAAAGAAAGTGATGACTCTGGTAGAAAAGGTAGCATTATTAGATAAAATTGCTGGAGGCATGAGTTTTGCGGCATGGTAATTGCCCCTTGCTGTATTTCTTTTATGTATGTTTGAAATATTTTCTACGTTATTATTTATGCATACAATGTACTTAATTCTGTTCATTATTTCTACAAATATATTTAAAATGCCTTGCACGTATAATTTATGCATATTCTGCTCATTATTTACTTACGCACATGCTTAAAATGCCATCAGGTAATTATTTTTAATTTTCGTAGGGCCTGGGTAATTTTGTTAAGAGTATTCGCGGAGATTTTCAGCACGTATCCAAGAAAAACTGGAGAGAATCGATTGGGAAATACAAACTCTGATAAAGGGCCATACGGAGTGGGAAGAGGAAAAGGCGGTAGAAGCAATAAAGGAAAGTCCAAAATACTTCTACAGCTATACGAAAAGGAAAGCAAAAACGCGCGCTACTATCGGGCCCTGAAGGAAAGGAAATAATAAACTAACAGACGATCTAAAAGAAATATCTGGAACATTGAGAACCCAGTATGAATCGGTATTCAGTACCCAAAAAAGTGACAAAGCGATACCTGACATAGATTCATTCTTCAAAGAGAAATTGCAAGGAGAATGTATAACAGACTTTGATTTTACCCAGAAGATGTAGCGAGAGCTATAGGACAAATGAAATCACATTCAGCTGCAGGTCCGGACAAATGAAACGCACTATTAATTAAAAACTGCCAAAATGAAATAGCTGCACCCTTATACTGGATATGGAGAAGATCCCTAGACACTGGGAAATACTGAGCATCTTGAAAAGAGCAAACATCGTCCCTATATACAGGGTGGGGCACGGGAACCAAGTGTTTTTGGAATAATCAGGAAAATGATATTTATTTTGTAAAGAAAATATATTGGTAGAACAACATTCGTAAGAACATAGCATTTCATGTCATAATAATCATGTACCGAAAAATATCTGGCATATGATGTCCTTGGCCGTCGACGCATTGTTGAAGGCGTTTACGAAAATTGGCCTCCACTCTTCCCAGCAGGTCTCTGTTGATTTGGATGATTTGTTGACGGATCGCTTCCTTCAATGCATCTAATGTACGGGGCTTGTCCTCGTAGACACGTGACTTGAGGTACCCCCATAGAAAGAAGTCACATGTGGACAAGTCAGGGACCGAGGGGGCCATGCAATGTCACCAAATCTCGAAATGAGATGGTTGGGAAAACAGGGGGCGAAGAACAGCCATTGACGCTCTGGCGGTGTGTGGCGTGGCCCCATCTTGCTGAAACCACAAATGTCGACGAGCAATACGCCTTCTTCGTAACTCAGGGATGAAAAAGGTGTTCACCATCTCAATGTAACGCCCAGATGTTATGGTAACGGTAACCCCATTTTGTTCGAAGAAATAGGGACCGATGACGCCAAACTTCCCACGCGCACCAAACTGTAACCTTAGGGCTATGCAGCGGTTTTTCATGGAGTTGTCGCGGATTTTCAGCAGCCCAATACCGACAGTTTTGATTGTTGACGGCCCCATTAAGGTGAAATCGGCTTCATCACTCATTACCACCATCATGTTTTCATTCTGCTCATAAAGTGCAAGCATTTCCTGTGCAAAATTCAGTCGTTGGGGCAATCGTTTACATTCAATTCCTGCACCATCGCTAACTTGTATGGGTGAAAATGTAATTCTTCATGCAAAATCCGTCTAACAGTACGATTGCTGATTCCGAGTGCAGCTGAATGTCTCCGAGCAGAGCGGCCTGGGCTTTGCAACATCGCTTGTCTGACCCTTTCAACGTTCTCTGGAGTACGCACAGTGCGTTGCGGCCCCTTCGGTTTTTTTCATTATTGAGCCTCCTGTTCGAAGATTGTTAACCCAACGTAAGATTGTGTCACGAGCGGGAACAGAGTCATTTCGATGAATGTTGAATCTGCGGCGAAACGCACGCTGAACTGCTGTCACTGACTCGCCACGCC
Organism: Bathynomus jamesi; assembly: GCA_023014485.1. Lineage (NCBI taxonomy): Eukaryota > Metazoa > Arthropoda > Malacostraca > Isopoda > Cirolanidae > Bathynomus > Bathynomus jamesi. Next base: position 708,516 of record JAJOZX010001430.1, on the reverse strand, counting down.
TAACCTCAAAATGATCATACGCGAACATGCGGTGTTCTAACGTCCACTGCTCCATGATGGCACCTGAAAGATAAAGGTGAGTGTTAGTTAAAGTTAAATGCTATGAACCCAGGAATGGAATGCTACCTACCGCACGCCCCTCCCATTCCTAATGGCCGATTACTAGCTATTCAAAAAACACTTGATTCCCGTGCCCCACCCTGTATAAAGGAGGGGATAGATCTCAAGCAAAGAACTATAGACCAGTGTCGTTGACGTCCCACCTCACCAAAATTTTTGAAAGAATAGGAGAGAAAATCTATGACTTCTTGGAGACACTGGAAAGATTCAAAGAAAATCAACACGGATTCCGATCAGGAAGATCATGCCTATCACAACTTATAAAGCATTATAACAATATCCTAGATGCACTTGAAGGCAATGAAAACTATGATGTCATATACACGGATTTTGCTAAAGCTTTCGACAAATGTGATCATGGTATAATAGCACATAAAATGAAATATATGGGATTAACAGGCAAAGTGAGAAAATGGATCTACAACTTCCTCAGAAATCGACTACAGGTGATCAAAATTCAAGGTGTATCATCATCAGAATCAGAAGTACGCAGCTCAGTACCACAATGTACAGTGCTGGCCCCACCTCTGTTCATTATCATGCTAACAGACATACACAGTGGAGTAAACAGGAACAGTATAGTAACATCATTTGCGGACGATACAAAGATCAGCAGAAAAATCAGCGATGCAAACGAAATAGAGGCCTTGCAGAGAGACACAAACAAATATACAAATGGTCAGAAGATAACAATATGACATTTAACACCGAGAAATTTCAGCTCTTGAGATATGGTAGAAATGAGGAACTTTAAAAGACTGCATATTATGCTCCAGGTAGACAAGAAATTCAGAGAAGCACGAAAGCGGCCGACTTGGGGGTAATAATGACCAATGATGCCAAATTCGAGACACAAAATCAGATAGCAATAAACAAGGCAAAAAGAGTCGCGGGACAGGTACTAAGAACGTTCAAAAGGAGGGACAACACAGTAATGATTCCCCTGCTGAGAATACTGATCATACCAAAATTTGAATACTGCTCAGTTTTGACATCCTTATATAAAAAGGAAGAAATTAATAAACTAGAAGAAAGGCAGAGACATTTCACAGCCAAGATTGATGTCTGCAAAGAACTCAACTACTGGGAAAGACTACGCAAACTAAATCTGTACTCACTGGAAAGAAGAAGAGAGAGGTATACCATAATCTACATATGGAAAATTATCGAAAAACGGGTACCAAACCTCAAACAAAACCCAATTACCACCCAGAAAACGGTGGAAAATAGGAAAGGCAGAATGTGTAGTATTCCTAAATTAAAGGCCCGACAAGGGACCTCTTCATCTCTGAAGGAAAATAGTTTGGTTGTCAGGAGGCCAAGAATTTTCAACCAACGTCCAAAGTACCTCAGAAACATTACAGGGGTCAAAGTTGAAGTCTTCAAGAGAAGACTAGATGCCTGGCTCAGGACGGTACCAGATGAGCCGGTGTACCTGGCTATGTACGATGGAGAGCGAAGAGAGCAACTTGCTCCTCCACCAAACCAGGACTAGAGGCGGGGCCACCAGCTTGACCTTCGTGTGAAGAAAGACGGACGCACGGAACCCAAACAAGGTTAACGAGGTATCCCCCGCGAATAACGATTGATGACTATATTTATTTATTTTTACACAAGTAATATGGCCCTTAAACTTCAAGCTTTACTGGGCTCTCAGATTAATCCTAACAGCTCGCACAGAAATAACAACTAGGTAACCTTGGTTTTGCCTCCTACCGAATTGTTCGTTCCGACGAAGGTCACGTTGTCACTTCACCTTAGACCTACAGTTTAACGTGGAATCCGAACCACTAGGCTACCTAGGGTACCCATTTATCTACCAACCAATTTCTTTTATTGTATGGAAGGATAAACAGCTGGGTTTTGCCGAGATAATTGCACGGTAACTAACCTAGATTGTCTTCTCGGGAAACGGTCAGTGTTTAATACTATTAAATTGCTATTATTATTATTATTGTTTTTGTTGTATCGCGATACATTTTTTATTATTTGTATCGTATCGAAAAATACGATGCAAATAAGTGTCAGTAACGCGATACTTTATCATATGTAGACTCAGTCAGTGATCTTTCCCCTCCTCTCTCCATCTTCTAATTAATTATTTAGCGAATAATTCATCAGACATTCAACAATTACACATGTATCCTTTGAGAAAAGAACTGTTCATAAAATACAACACTACACTGCCATCAAGCGCTCCGGTTGAGAGACTTTTTAGCATAGCTGGAAATCTCTTTCCTTCAAAGAGAACAACAATGTCTGATGAATTGTTTGGGAAGTCACTGTTTGTAAAATTCAATAAAAATAGAAAGTAAATAAGTTGTTTCATAATATGTCATATATACCTTACCTTACAAAGGTTTCGCGCGATGATTTCTCATTTCGCGAAGGTCAAGCTTGTCGCCCTCTTCTCGAGTTGGCCTGGTGAAGTAGTGAGTTGGATTTTTGTGCTCTCCACCTCACATAGCCAGGTACGCCCGGCTCATCGGGGATTGTTCTGAGCCAGGCGTCTAGTCTTCTTTTGAAGATGTCCACTGCAACTCCCTTCGTGTTTCTTAGGTCTTTGGGCAACTGATTAAACAGTTTTGGTCCTCTCAATTTGGGGAATACGACATAGTCTACCGTTTCTACCTTCCACCGTTGTTTGGGGAGTTATAGGGTTCAGAGTAAGATTAGGGACTAGTTCCTCCATTATTTTCCAAGTGTAAATAATGGTGTATCTCTCTCTTTTCCTTTCCAGTGAATAGGTCTAGTTCGTGTAACCTTTCCCAGTAATTTAGTTCTTTGCACCCATTGATCTTGGCTGTGAAGCTTCTCTGGATCCCTTCCAGCTGTCTAATGTCTTCTTTTTATATGGGGATGTTAGGACCGAGCAGTATTCCAATTTGGGTATGATCAGGGTTTTCAGTAGAGGAATCATTACATTCCTATCCCTTCGTTTAAAGGTTCTCAATATCTGTCCCGTTATTCTCTTTGCTCTGTTTACTGCTATCTTATTTTGTGTTTCAAATTTCGCATCATCTGTCATTACAACCCCTAAATCTTTTGCTCTGGAATTTCTCTGAATTTCCTGTCCATTTGGGGTATAATATTCCATGGATTTTAGGTCTTCTCTTTTTCCGTACCGTAATAACTGAAATTTCTCGGTGTTAAACTTCATATTGTTGTTTTCCGTCCACTTGTAGATTCTGTTTATGTCGGTTTGCAGAGATCCTATGTCTTCTGGGTTTCTTATTTTTCTACTGATCTTTGTGTCATCCGCAAAGGGTGTTACTGTGCTGTCTCTGGTAACGTCCTCATCTATGTCAGTTAGCATGATTATGAAAAGTAGTGGAGTTAAATACGGTTCCTTGTGGCACTGAGCTGAGGACCTCTGATTCTGATGAAGATAATCCTTGTACTGTAACGACTTGCCGCCGCTCACTAAGGTAATTATATATCCATTTCCCTACTTTTCCTGTTGTTCTCATATATTTCAGTTTATGTATTATGATTCCGTGGTCACACTTGTCGAACGCTTTAGCAAAGTCTGTGTATAGTACATCATAGTTTTCATTACTTTCAAGTGCATCAATAATGTTGTTGTAGTGTTCCATTAGTTGTGATAGGCATGATCTGCCTGACCGAAACCCGTGTTGGTTATCATTGAATTTTTTCTGAGTTTCCAAAAAGTCATAGATTTTCTCTCTCTCTCTCTCTCCTCTCTCTCTCTCTCTCTCTCTCTCCTCTCTCTCTCTCTCTCTCTCTCTCTCTCTCTCTCTCTCTCTCTCTATATATATATATATATATATATATATATATATATACGAGTATATATATCGACCCATTTTCTTACTATCCACAATATCCAAAGTCTTAGAAAAGCAGAATCCTCAACAGAATCCAACCTCACATCCCACTCTCACATTCCCAACATGGCTTTAGATCAAACCACTCAACAACAACTCTACTTACAAACCTCACTCAACACATCCTTGACGGCTTTAACCAAAAAACACCCCCATCTCGCACTCTCCTTGCCACCATAGATATCAACAAGGCATTTGACACAGTCCCTCGCCACATACTAGCCCCCAAAATACTAGAAATTCGCATCACAAATAATGACAGAAAGTGGCTCACCAACTTCATAGCAGCTAGACAGGCCCAAGTTATACACAATGATACAAAGTCCAAAACCTACAGACTACGGGGCTCCAATAAACCTTAGTCCCCCCTGCCCATGGCCTAAACCATTAGAGGTACAGTAAAACTAAACATACCTTACAAAAGAGAATTTAATCCTGCATTTAATGAGAAACAATTAAAACTTGGTGTTCCCGCCATTGGCTTCCAAGACAGCCTGAATTCGCTTTGGGTAGCTTGCCAAAACTTGATCGTTACGCAAATTTGCTAAAACAGTTTCAATGTGTTGCGTCATTGTATCCTTCGAAAATCGATTTGCTGCAGGTTCTTGAAACAAGAGACATTCAACCTTGTCCTTTATAACTGATCCAATGTGTTCACAGACGTTCAGGTCAGGAGAATTTCCTGGCCATTCTTCATTTCCAAAGAAATCGATCTCATGGTTCCGCAACAACTGTTGAGTGGCTAATGCCTTAAAGCAGGGGGCCTTATCGTGCAGAAGTGTGACCTGATCGACATCCATAACATTGTTTGGGTTTCTTAGAAAAGGAATGACATGCTGGGATAGAATAATATCACGAAAATACTGTCCATCCCAACTCTGACCATTTGGCTTCAGCACCCACATGAGCTTCTTTGCAGTGAACAAAACAAACACACCAACACAGTCTGGACTTTTTAATAATTCGCGATAATGTTCATTGTCATCGATTTCATCTGGTGTTGTGGCCCACACTCGATCATTTTGGTAGTTAGGCCGACGTGTTACATAAACAAAAAATTCATCGGAGACAGCTAAATGCATGAAATCATCCACATCCCAATCTTCAAGATAATGGGCAAACCACATTCTGTCATCGATGTTAAGTTGAGTTTTTCTTGGCTTTGGAAGTTCATGCCAAGGCTTTAAACCTTGCCTATGACGGTACAGTCGAATGATCTCACCACTAACGATCTTTCCTCTCAACATTTCGATCTCTCTAGAAAGTTTAGCACAGCTGTTTTTCCGCTTATGCGTACCGCTTTCAATGATGTCCTTTGTTTCCTGAGAGAGTGGCAAATTTGGGTGCCCAGATTTGGTTGTATCCATTTCACATTCATCCAAAGTTTTATTCAATTTCTTTTGACGAAGTCCTCACTTCTTCGCAACTTTTTGGCAACCCATGAACGTGTTATAAAGGTGGCTCCAACATCACGAGCTTCCCGAAATGTTATTGCTCGTAAGCGATCTATCACACGTTACCTCTCCGAATCACCAATTAATTGAGAAGCCATTATATTTTCACTTTATCAACTAGAGTAATTTTAATACCTGCAATAAATAAAGAATTTTATGTATTTTTATAATCACTAAAAACTATTTCGATATAAGTAAACATGTAAGCTGCAAATGTAGGGGCTAAGGTTTTTTGGAACCCCTTATACAATGGAGTCCCCCAAGGCATGACTCCAGATTCCTGGGATCTTGGGAGCATTGCTCCAGTAAATTTGACCATGAGAAAAAGTAAATTTGGGTTTGGGTTTTGTTCATCCGCTAGACGTTATGCAATTTTTTTTGCGTATACGTTCTTGTACAAACCAATTTTTTTAAATTACAAATTTAGTTATTTTAAGTTTAGTTGGTAATTCCATATTTAACAATTATTTTTATTTTTTGTTAAGCTTCAATGTTTTGATAATTAAAATTTTATTAAAACGTATATTTTTTTAATATAAAATTATCAGGATTGGACTATGTTCCATTGATCTCGGCCAGGTTTGATAAATTGGCCAGATAATTACTTGTGCGGTTTTAAGTAATCCACCATGACTCTAGAATTGAAAAGTTTAGTTAAGTTTAAACTTACTTTTACTTACTTTAACTTACCTACTTTTACTTACTCTTCCTTACTTTTACTAAGTTTAAAGCACTTACTTTACTTACTTTCATTGTACTATATTTACTTACTTTTACTCACTTTTACCATACTATATTACTAACTTTTACTTATTTTGTATTTTTCAGGTAGTCAATAATCAATATGGATCCTAATATTGATGAAGTTGGAGAGAAAAGTGAGGGTGTTAAAAGGGGTTACTTTTGTGGTCAATGCAAGAACAAATATTCAAAGAAGCAAACTGGGAGGAACATTTTAATTCAAAAAAAAATATTGTTACAATACAAGAGGTCCCAGAGTTTGGGCCCACAGCTTAGATATTGCAGTAAAGAAATACCAGGATGAAGTGCAGCAAAGAGATACAGCAAAGCAGTCATTTAGTTTGTTCACAAAATGTGCTAGTGCTAGACCTCAGAAAAAATGAACCAACTTCATCAACTGCTAATCTAGAAAATGAACTTTTTCACTAGATGTTTCACAGACTGAAGAAAGTGCTTCTCCTCCACCTAAGAAACAAAAGGTAAGTGAGGAATCTGCGGATCAGACTAACAAAACTGCTTTAGAGGAATTTGAAAATTCCCAAATCCAGAAGACATTGAATGCAATTTGCGCCTAACAAAAGAAACTCACCAAGCTGTTGTGGTTAATAAAGAGAAGAGTCAAAATATGCCTTCAAGTTCAAGTGTTGCATCCAAATCTAATAAAGCAAAAAGCAACAAATTTGACATTTCCATAGCCCATTTAAGCAAGTGTAAATCAATACAAGAAATCCTGAACAATGATTTGATCAAATCTACATTCAAATTGGTGGAAAAGAAGGATCTAGGGCATGCTGATGATTCATTTTCAGTACCAAGTGATATAATGGAAAACATTGCAAATAGTGACACTAATATGCCTGATGTAGATATAGCTGTTGAGGATGAAGATGATGATAATCAAGAAGATATTGATGATGCTTCTGATGATAAATGTTTACATTATATTGCATAGCTTGCACAGACCCCAAAGCATGTGCTTCAGACAAACATTCTAACATAAAAGGTTACTTCAATGTTAAAGATTTAACCTATGTATGCAAACAAGGAGAAATCAAAAGAGATGGTTTAGAAATCTGAAACCCACCTGAAGAGACATTTAATTAAACTTCAGCATCATCAAAGAGCTGCTGTTTATGAAGTGATGAAAACATCTTCTCGGAACACTACTAAACGCATAGAAGACTTATGTGGCAAACATCTTATACTACATAATGAAAACAAACACTGCATGGGCTCTATATCCAGTACTTCTAGCTGTATTACATAGGTCAGGTTGTGAGGTTGGAAATTTGAATCATAGCACACATGCGTGCGAGACAATTTGTGAGCTATTAGATAATCAACTTAAAGAACAAACTGTAAAGTGGTTCTTAGAACAAACTTCAGTAACAATAACAGCTGACATTGGAACAATTTTGTGCTAGTTGTATATAGTTATGAGTGAAGAAGATAAGACTGTAAAACTTGCTGGGATAAATTTAGTACGCAGCAAATCAGGAGTTTATTTGCCAATGAAATTTTTGATGTGTTGAAGTCTCCTAATCACTTGAAACTATCTGAAGAAGCAATTAAATCCAAGGTATCTGGAATGGTTGGAGATGGGGCTTTTTGTAAGGACAACGAGCCATTTAAAAACGAAATGAAAAAAGTTGTTTGGAGAAATTTCAAATTTCGATGGGACTTAATGCATCTGTGAACAGAGCCCCCACGTTGATGCATTGAAGAAAATTTGTAAACTAAGTGAGCTTTTAGACTTTATTCAGAATCACTCTTCAAATCTGGGATCAGGCCTTGACTATACCAATATGGTTCTTGACAATATCATTGGTTTTAAGAGACCAAAACTCAAATCTGATACTCGCATGGTTAATTACGAATTTGATCAATTTGACAGATTTGTGGAAAATTGTGTGTTTTTTGATCATCCACAAGAGAAAGAAATTAGTGCCAAGTTCTATGTATTGATTTCCTATGTAACAAAGATTATGTTGCAAGTAGCTCAAAAAACAGTTAGTGCAGAATTTGTAGAAAATATATTTATAAAGAAGGAGGGAAAACTGTTATGTTAAGAGTGATGGAAACAATTTCCAAATTAGCTAATGGAGGAAATGCAAATGATGTAGTTTCTGAATTTAAGCACAATACCACAGGGCAGCAAAAGGAACTAACAGCTGAGGATTACATCCTAAATGAAGTTTACAAATACATCAAGAAACGTTCTGATTACTACCAGGTTGCTGAAGTTGCTAGACCATCCAGAACCAGATCTGAAAGTAGTTTTACAAAAGACTCAGTGATAAATTGGCTGACAGAATATATAGAACAGCTGTGGAAAGGAATCACAGAGAGATTAAAGCATTTTGATAAAGATGGATCAACTGCCTGGAGTGAAGCACCAGCTGAAGGGACATTCTCCATTCTTGGTTACATTGTTGAACACAAAGGATCCATTAAGCCATCTCATTTGACTAAGCTGTGCAGAATTGTGAATGAGGGTCCAGCTCCAGGCACTAGATCTGCTGTATGATCACACAGAAAGCCATTGATCAGTGGCCAAGCATACATGGCGGTAAATTCACAACAAATGCCTACATGCAAGGTCTAACATCGTCCACTGTTGCTGCTGCAATGAATAAATAAACTTAAGGTGAGTTATAAACTGTACATTATTGTATTATTATGTTTAGCTAAAACAATTTGTAATTGGTATGTCGTCAATTCAAGAGTTTACTATCATTAACCTATCTAGTGGTGTAAGGGGAAACAAAGTAAATTCAGAGCTGTGCTCCAGTAAATTTTTTCAAATCTGGAGTCATGCCCCAAGGAGCCCTCTTATCCCCTACCCTCTTCAACCTCTTCATGCACGACCTACCACAACCAGATTCCCCTCATGTCAATGTAACTTCCTATGCAGACGACCTCTCCATTACATCACAGCACCCAAACCGAAACACAGCCAGCTCTCTCCTGCAACAGTACTTTACCAAACTGGAACACTGACTCACCAAAAACAAGATGACAGCTTCCCTACAAAAATCAACCATCATACTTTTCACTCCAGACCGTCACGAATCCCAGATACATCCCAGAGTTACCCTCCAGAGACAACTCCTCCCACTTAACAAAAAACTCTATCCATCCTTGGCATCACCCTGGACACTCGCTGACGTTCTCCCCCCACATCTCAAACATCTGCAACAAAGCCACCAAGAAGCTCAATGCCCTTAGATTCCATACCGCCTCCACATTTGGACAACAAAAAAACACTCAGCATACTCTATAAACAATTCATATGTTCAACTCTAAATTACGCCTCCCCAGCATGGTTCCCACCCATTTCAGTCACAAAGTTAAACAATTTACAAACCACCCAAAATAAGGCCCTTCGAGTCATAACACTACAGGCTGCCTCCAGACAACACCCATCCCCCATCTACACTCTGAAACTAAAATTCTCCCCATCAAATACCACCTAAATATGATAGGTACTCAATTCTACAGCAGAGCCGTGTCACCAGACCACCCTTGCCACCATATCACCGCACAAAACTCCCCACCTAGAACAAAAACGCACACCCTCGATACACTACTCACAGCAACTTAATGATATTCCCCCACCGCCTCAAATCCATTCCCATTAAACACATACACTCCCAAATAACACCCAAGCCCTGGCAAACCAAGCACCCAACACTCTACTCCAAGCCACTCCCCCTGACATCCATCACAGTGAAACAACCCTCCCGAGGGAATCAAGAGTCTCTCTCGCTAGACTCCGCTCTGGTCACCACCCGACCCTACAAACTTATAAACACCGGATTGAAAGTTCCCCAACCTCAACCTGCCAAAGATGCCTCCTCCACCCAGAACACAGAACACTTGCTTTTGAACTGCCACATCCTCACACAACTCAGACAAAATTTTAATATATCCTCACTTAGAGACTTATGGACCCGCCCGTGGAGCTGCGGGATACCTGAGTGCCGCTGGTTTCTCATGAAGAGTATCCAGGGGCTACAAAGTAAGTAAGTATACGAGTGTGTGTGTATATATATATATATATATATATATATATATATATATAATATCAGTGGCGACTCCAGCTCTTCAAGACTACTCGGGCTCTTTTTAAATTTTCAAGTCTACATATGAGCCGACATTTAAATGCATGACAATAACTTAAGATTATCAATAAAATAAATAAATACATACCTCGGTAAAAAGAAATTATTTGAATTTTATTTACTTGAACATAAAGTCCAAGCGTCTTGGTTTTAAAGCAAATTCCTTTAATATTCGGTCATGTAATTCCTTTTTGCCCATGGGTGGGCTATACTTCTCAGAATACTTATAATATTAAAAATAAATCAGATTATTTAAGAAAAACGAACAACCTCACATTGCGGGCAAAAATCAAACTGCACCGCCGCCCAAGGCAGTTGAAGGCACGCTTATCGAAACGTAAAAAGTTACCATGTATCGCCAGAATTAAAAATTGTGCCTCTACAAGGCCGAAGGATATAAGCCCGAGTTGAAATGTTTTTTTCTTTATAAAAAAAATTAATAGGAGGAAAAACGTATTTTATTTAATGAGAATTAGAAGAAGGACTATTATGTAACCGTATGCGAGCAAATAATTATTCATTAAAAGAACTTTAAATATACGATATTACGAGTAAAGGATCTTGAAAGATTACACGAAAACTTAATGTGTCAATATAGTTTTTTTATAGGTAGTAAGGGTATCTAAATGCGCTCAAAATTTGCTTGCGTGACGAAGGCTAGACAGAAAAATAGTAACATACTACCAGCCAAAAAATATTTTTACAATTTGTATTTAAAACTTTTTTTAAAACTTAAATCTATAAATACACAATTTTATCTCTCATGCTTCTCCTTGCCCTTGCCTCTCGGGCTCAGCCCGAGAAGCCCGAGTGCAGGAGTCGCCACTGATATATATATATATATATATATATTAGTGATGTATCGGATGTCAGATTTCAGACATCCATGGATGCGGATGCCAAACTTTGACATCCGTGCGGATGCAGGTGCAGATGTTCATGCAGAAATTTGTCAGCTTGATAATATGATAGTTTAAATTCATACTTAATTTATTAATTGACTTTCGATTTTTGGTCAGTTATAAATATCAGATATTCGATAATATTAGATGTTATTGTTATTATTTTGTAATTATAATTTTTTCACATACACTCTTTTTTTTGGACGAATTTTCGCCACACAACTGTGTGTTACCAGGAAGCGGGACGGGAACCCAACTCGTCTTGCATCCCACCAACCACTCCCACCCCCCAAAAAAAAATTAGACTAACACGAACGTAGATGTAGCTCGTAGAGTAAACTAACCCACTTTTTGTTATACTCTACCTACTTTTTTTTTTTAATCCTCTCTGTACTTGCATGTCTGTTACTCTCTTTACTTGCATGTCTGTAGTTTGCATGGTATGACAGTGAGTTAAGACTGTGTTTGCATGGTTTGTAAGCGTTCTTATTTTACTGCTTTTCATCTTTCACCCCTCTCCTATTCTCTTCGACTATTTTTCTGACTTGTCAACAGTGGCCGGCGGATGATGATGGTGAGTCTTTTTTTCTTTTTCTGATGAATGTTAACCCACGAGTGATAGGTGTTGCTACTTACTTAACCCCTTATTCTCTTCTCTTAATCCCTTACTCTTTCCTTTCTCTCGGGCGAACCTTAGAGTGGATCTTAGGGTCTTTGTTAGCCTTAGCTTCTGTAGATCTGTAGAACCACCACTCTTTGGAAAGTAGTCTTCTTATGACATTGTTATGTATTGTAGCATGAACAATTAATTACACAAATACACAACAGACATTGCCAGTTACTTACTAAAGATCAAATGAAGGCTGCGCAAGTTTCAGTATTTGAACTGAATGAGGGCAAATTGTGCTTCAAAAATAGCAATTTAGTAAATAGTACACATCCGCAACATCCGCAGCCCGCAGGTGCGGATGTTGATGCAGATGCGGATGTTAAATTTTATGCGGAAGCGGATGTGACATACATCACTATTCACTAATATATATATATATATGTATCATATCGTATCGTATCGTATCGCGATACATATATTATTCATATATCTAGTATCGTAACGAGATACATTTTTGCCACTGTATCGCGTATCGTATCGGGTTACCTTTTTGGCCCCGATACACCACCCTGTATATATATATATATATAATATATATATATTATATATATATATTATATTATATGTGGGAATGAACTCAGAATGGTTCCCTGAGGTTTTTTGATACACACAGACCGTGCATGGAACAAGGAACTCTTCTGGGATAATTAAATCCACTATAGTCCGAATAAGTAATGGTAAATGACAAATACCATAGTTTTTCTTTTTCATGAGGCTAGCCCGATGTGGGCAACGGGTCACTCGCAAAGAGGTCCCAAAAATATAGCTTCCCTCACCAGCTATCTACAAAGCAGATAGGATCCACCTTTGGGAAAGGATCTAGGGTTTAAAGCAGCCTAGCCCAGCTACATTTAGAACCTCAATATAAACAAAAGACTCGCTGCCTTCACGTTAGATTGAATACATCAAAGAAAAAGGGGGTAACTATTATATTTTTAGCCAAAAACCAAAACTTAAACCTCAACTGGCAGAATTGAGCGTCCACTTTTCAAGGCACATAACATGTCCGTTTCAAGACGAGAATGAACTTTTATAAAGGAACAAGACCCATTATTTTCTTTCCGTCCGAGGTTGGGGGGATGGATAAATATATAATTATAGGAAATGACTTGTACCTTAAACCCCGCTGTCGAAACGTTTCTACACAGTACAGTTGAATAAAAAAATACTACAGGATGTCCCATGAGTCCGGCATCATAGGAGAAATTCATATTTTTCTATTTTTACAAACCATAATTCATATTTTTCTCTTTCTACAGGTCATAATGTCTGTGAGCAAGGAAGAACGAATCCAGATAATTCTACTCATAGGAAATCGGAGTCAAAGAGAGGCCGCTGAATTTAACAGACTGCATCCAGACACACAACTGTGTTATTGGCTCGCAGTCTGGATGCAGTCTGTTAAATTCAGCAGCGGCCTCTCTTTGACTCCAATTTCCCATGAGTAGAATTATCTGGATTCGTTCTTCCTTACTCACAGACATTATGGCCTGTAGAAAGAGAAAAATATGAATTATGGTTTGTAGAAATAGAAAAATATGAATTTCTCCTATGATGCCGAACTTATGGGACACCCTGTAATTATATACCTAGTATCTCTTTTTACTCGTAAATAACTGCTGTTTTTTCACGTTCGTTATTGAAAATGAAAATGAAAAGGTTTATCGGCAGACTATAGTCCATATGACAAATATTATTAATACAATGACAGTTCATATACTAAGGATAGAAATATATACAATTGATTAGAAATAATACTGTAATGTCGAAGTTAAGTGGAGCTACAGACAGACGTTTTCGTACGAAGAAGTTCAAAGCTTAGAGGATAAATGGCAGGACTCGTGGATAGCTTGGATGATCGGGTTGGTTGATTTTTTAATTCTTTGCATTAGACTGTGTTGAGCACGTCTTGTTACCTCCGGGAAGCTCGGGACATTGCGGGTAGCAAACATTTGCGAAGCTGAGCATCTCGGGGGTAATTTATGTAAGAGTATAAAAGACCTGTTGTACAGCAAATTTAGAGTTCTGCCAGAACCTTTTTTATAATTCACCCACAGTTGCTGTCCGTATATATTATTGCAGAAAGTACGAAAGAGTGTCTTTAGCTTCACTTGTACAGAATCGAAAGTTCCTTATGGTCATATTCGCTTTAGCACACAGGCTTCGAGATTGTTTTCTTATATCCGAGTCACCACTCAAGGAGCTGGTAATAGTTTGACCCAAATACTTAAACTCTTGTACTTCCTCAATTACTTCACCATTTATTTTAAACCTTATATCAGCTGGCTGATTACAGCTTTTAGGATGAAATTGCATACCCTTAGGTTTTGTAACATTAAAAGGAATATCATGTTTCAGCGAATACACTTCGCAGACTTTTAGTAGCCGATCCAGACCTTTAACAGAGGGACTTATTAACACCATATCATCGGCATAAACTAAGTTATTTATCCTTGTGTTATCTATACAACATCCCACTGTTGCCTCATTAAGTGAAGAATTAATCCGTCGATATACACATTAAACAGCATAGGGGGAGAGCAAGGAGGCTTGTCTCACCCCGCAAGAGGCCAAAACACTCGGATAGTACATTGCCCCACCTAACAGTGAAAGATTGGTGGGAATACCAAAATTTCAATAAATTTAATATGTACATGGGAACCTTCCTGTTTTCTAGTTTTGCAAATAAAATATTGTGGTTCACCCTATCATATGCCTTACTTATATCTAGGAAACAGCTATAAATAGTTGAATTACTGTCAATGTATTTAGATATTGTTTCTTTAAGTACATAGATACACAGGTCATTGAGTGGGCCCTTTTAAAACCAAACTGATTAGATGTCCATAGGAAATCATTTAATCGGCGTAACAAGAGTTTTTCTAGTAGTTTCGAGAAGCAGGAAGCGACAGCAATAGGCCTGTAATTATTGCTGGACAGAATGTCTCCGTACTTTTTTTTGACCAGGGGCAAGATGTATACCCTCATGAACTCTGCAGGGATATAGCTATGAGCCAGCATGGCTGATAGGAGCAATGATATACATATGCAGACATACTACGTCATTTGCATATTTTAAGTGTTCATTCGATAAGTCATCTACCCCTGAGGCAGAACGAGTCTTTAACTCTTTAATTAACCTCTTTACTTCAGAAAATGATATCAAATTATTTTCCCTTGTCTCTCCCACAATCGTTTCGTTGCAATCTATCTTAAGATTATCCCTACTCACACTGTTAAGAATGTTAGAATAGTGGTTTTTCCACAGCTTTGCAATTTCCTCCTCCCCCTTCGTGTAATAGAAATAGTTAATATAATTTTGATCTACTCTTTCGTACACTCTTAAAATTTACGAGTTCTTAAGATACGGAAATTGAAGGGGTGTTCATTTCTTACAAATAAATGCGAAACGTGATAGTTAGTACAGTTATTTCCAAAAGTTCGGTCATGAAACTCCGTTTCTTACATTAACCCATTAGTACCCATTGGTAGAATGTCCTCCCGCCAAAATTTGACCTATCCTTCAATCATTTTCGAGTTGCATCACCGCCAACCGAAAAGGTTATTGAAGGAATTAATTAGCCTGAGCGCTCATAGCCAGAAACGTTATATGACTGAGGGGACTTACGGCTTAATGTGGAATCCGGGCCACGTGTCACTACATTACCCGAATGTAGAACTTCCCGAGGGTAGCGTAGTGGTAGAGTGCGGAACTGTTGATCTAAAGGTCGTGGGTTCGAGTTTCGGCTAGGACATGATTATAAGGTACTTCTTTGGGTAGGTGAGGTAGTGATTCCGATTCCACAAAAAGTTGGAGGTCCTTTCCGTTATACGACTTTCTAAGATGTTAAGGAAGTTAAACAACTCCAAAACGTTATTACTATCTTAACGCAGAGGATGGTCACTAGGGCGGATCGAAAATGAGGTTTTTAAACTTTTGTTCGAAATTCAAATATGGCTAGTGCGGAAAATATGTGGGTGCTATAGATAATGACTGTGCATAAATATTAGTCCTGCGAAATTATATCTTCAGGTGCCACAAAGCCGTCGAAAAAAGTGAAATATAATGATTTTCTTATATTCTGCATTAGTACAATAACTGAAACTTACTTGTTATTATTATATATTAAGTGTTCCAATTACCAAAATAGTTACTGAATTACGCAGCTCTTAGTTTATTTAGATCAATGTTCTTTTGATTAATGATCTAAATAATCCAGAACTCACCACGAGGAGGTGGCTGCGTGTCGAGCTCCACCCATGCCCTCCCAACCACCCATCCTTGCGCATGTTTTTTTCTATTAACGTTTTATTTAAACTTTATATTCAGCTTTACTTTCGAATGATGGCATTTTTTTACGTGACTGAAGTGTTGATCTTATGAAGCCATCTCGCGCGTTCAATCCAAATACTTTTGATGATGCTTCAGTCACTAATTTTACCATTCTTTCTACTACTTGTGTATGACAAGGGAATTTCTCGAATGGAGGGGTACTCTTGTTTTCTATGAATTCTTCAATCTCATTTTCTGTCAGGTGTCTTGTCACAGGTGGTTCAGTGACAACGCATTTTTGCCAATTAATTAAATCAGTATAATCAGTAGCTTCAAATTGAATAACAGGTACTGTGAAACGCCTCACAACTTTTTCCTTGTTTGTTTGCCTTGCTTTCTTTATTCGCCTCCACGCTAATTCTCTTATGGCGCTGCGGTCATCATGAATCATTGATGCTAGAATATTTTCTGGATTTGCAAAAAATGCATTTCTTTGTATGACAGGGTTTACAATATCCTTTACTTCGTCATTCAGTGTTCTTGTTAGTTCAATAGTTTTGAAAACATGTTTTGAGCCATTGACAAAAGACGTACTTTGCTTAATAGAAAACCACATTGGGATGTAGACCTTCATTATAAAAGAAGCAATGTTCATGAGGTTCTCAGATGGACTTACAGTTGAAACGTATAGACGAAGCAAACGATTTGCTGTAGTCAGCCATCATAAATGTGCCATTTTGCCTGGACTACGATGAGCAAGATCTGGAGAGCAATATCCCTTTGTTATGGCCTGATGAATATCAATTAGATATTTTTGGTCGGTGCTAAGATCTTCACAGTCTACAGTTGGTTCCTCAGCATCAATCCTTTCAAACTCGACAATAGGAAGACTCTCACAGTTCTCTAATTCCCTGCCAATAGGACCGGTGAATCCGCGGGGGCCAGATGTTTTTCCATCCAGCTTTGCAACTAAATGGCGTAATGGCAATTCATTGGCATGGAGCTGGCACACTAAATGTTGAACTGGCTTCTTCAGCTTCAATTCTATAAGCCTTATAACGCCTCCCTTTTCTCCAGTGTTGACTGCTGCACCATCGCATCCAATGGCAACAAGGTTTTCCAGGTTCATGTCATTATTTCCAATATACTCAAACATTCCTTTACATATTTCTTCCAGCTGATCCAGAATTCACAGAATAATGGCCCAAATAATCTGAACCAGGTTCTCTCACTAAAGTGATATGTTCTTCTGTTACCTTCTTCTGATATACTTTGGACTCTTTTTTTTCTTGGAAGAGTGTAGAATCTTTTCGACCATCAAAATAGATTCCTCTGATTGGGACCTGATTTTGATCTTTCATAATTTCTGATCTCTTCTTTTGTCTTTCTCTTCTGATTTTACTACTATCCACTACTTCAGATGTATTGTCAATAGAAACTTCTCCAATATCTTGCAATACTGCACTAACAATGAATGCTGCAGCTCGATCTGAAACTGCAGTCCTGTCACAAGCAGTAGCCACTGAAGGTAGATTTGTAGTTTTCCTTTTCTTGAATAATTGTTCTTCAGGTTGTTCGAGCTTTCTCTTCGAGCTAACTGGCTCTGGAAATGTATCGTCTGATATTTCGCCAGATTCACTTTCACTATTTGATGTCGATGATGATAATTCAACATTTGTATCCTGCAATTTCTCCTGTGAAGATTCTTTGGTGAGCCTCACAGCTTCTTTTTGCTTTCTTAGCAACGTAGATGCTTTTTTCGTTGAGAGTGTAATATCTACTCTATCAATAAACAGTTTTCTTTCACTCCTTTGATCTAAGAGGAACGTCACTTCTTCCTTTGGAACCGTTTTTTCTTTGGGACAAGAACATTGTGTTAGTACTTTGCACTTGCACGCTGCAATGTCAAAAAGTTTCGTGTGTGCTTCTTTTTTGAACATATCAATCTTTGTTTTGTAAGCTTCAGAATTTTTTCTGCTTTGGTATGGCTTCATAATGACACGATACTTTTCGTGGTAGCTTCTGAACATTGTTTCAATTCGCCTGTCTGACAGAATTGGGACGGAAGCACTTTCCCAAATTGTTTTCAATTTATCAACAACTTGTTCTAATATTTGAGATATTGAAGGATCTTTATTAGTATTCTGTTTCAAATCGTTTCTTACAAACAAGTAATATTTAAAAACTCCTTCGTATGTAGGAAGATTCCTGTGCCACAAATCTTCCCCCATACCAAACATGGGGCACTCAGTTGAGGCCCTGGTTGATTTTGCACAAACTCGAGACATTTTGAAAGTATACAAATCTGAAAAAGAAAGAGCTAATATCAATTATACGTTAATTTCAGTTAATAGTACATGGCAAACTTAGGGCAACACAATACAGAAATGCAAAATATATAAGAAATATAGTTTAGACTATCTGAGTAACGCCAACAACAGAACACCCACCTGCTACGAGAGCGACAGCTACACTGAACCGAGGTACTCACGTGACAGCTGAGTGAGCTGACTATAGAAAACTGTTTTTAGAGAATAGAAACTTTTTTTAAAGGTTGACTGAGCTATTTTTATACAAGTGTGAATAAATTCTTGTCTATTGTGCATCGTGGACTCTTCTGTAATTATTGGTTAAAATCTGCTTTTTTCAATTTTTTTCAATATTGAAGGTCATTGTGGCACCTGAAGATATTAATGTTATGATTTTAAATTTATACCAGCTTATTTCCTCACTACTCCACACATTTTCCACACTAGCCAATTTGAAAATTCGAAAAATATGTTTTTCACTCCGCCCTAATAGTTACCCGTCCAACTACTAGACAGACCCAACATCGCTGATCTTACCAAAAAAAGCGGTGTAACCACATGGCCGCAATTTAGATCATTAGCTAATATTAATTTATACATATAAAGATATAAAAGGGACTAAACTTATATATATATATATATATATATATATATATATATATATATATAATGTGAAATAAGACGTCTGTGAATTAATCAAACCTAAATTATTGAACTAGTATGGAAGCACCTTCGTAATTTTCGTCTCCCGCTGCTAACAATTCCTCTAGTCACGCCTTGCGATACTTTTTTGTTTTTAGTTCCCCTTTTAACCGGTGCCCATAGCGACCATAAACGACTCTCGGTCACGTCTTGCCCATATATCATAGCTGGGCCCACCTGTGTCGTTGGGCTTAGCACCCATGTTGCACGGTGGGCCCCCGGGAGATTGGGCGAGAGACACGGGTCGTTTTCAGGCTGATCCTTTGTTCACTAATGATCACTGTGATCAGTCATGATTTGTGACCATGTGATAATTACTTACGTACATTAGTTTGTATTATTATTATTATTATTATTATTATTATTATTATTATTATTATTATTATTGTTATCGTATTAGTACTACTACTACGATGATGATAAGAATAGTTGTTAATAAATGACAAAAGGTGAAATATTCGTGTCATTGTGTGAAATACCAAAGATTATTATTTAAAAATAAAATAAATTCAATTATTTACGAAGTACTTTACAAAATTCATAAAGTGTGAACTCGCGTTTACTCTGCGCACTCTCGGTTGGTTGGTTAGTCGTTTGTTTATTTTGCCCGCATTTGAATGAAGGGGGAAGACGCCGCTATCCGTTAATGTGACGCATGATGAAGCGCGATCATCATCGATGCGAAAGAGCTTTCGAGAGATCAATCTAAGATGGGGATTCTATTGTTTTACTCACGTTGTCCGCTCGTCCTCTTCCAGTGAAAGAAAATCTCGCCTCAAAGGCACTGCGCGCGCATTTGCCAAACAAAATTATCGAAATGCGCTGTAGCGTTTTAGTTTTACTTTTAGTTAAATATTTCAATATGTGACTTTTTACGGTATCTGTGAAGGAGTGCATTTATTCATTATGTGAAAACCATTTTTATAAATCACATTTGTACATAATTTTATACTGTAATAAAATTACGAGGTTGTATCGTACTTTTAGTAATTGTTTGCGTATAATAAATAGCCTAGATAGAACTTAGAACGTTTAAAGTTGTACTGTATGGAAGAGTAAAATTATTACACGTTCGTATAACCACAAAAGTGAACAAAGATACAGCTTGCTTCGGATGAGTCATGGGTCCAGACTTTGTTTTAGACTTTGTCTCGATAATTCAAGTTTACGAATCTCACATTAAAAGGAAAATGGTTAAGATTACGCCTGTCTTTAATCAAAATACAAGTTCTTCCAGTGATGGTGAGTTACCTACGGGAGTTACGAGAGGCCTTTTCAGTGACACATCACTGTTTTTATAACATTTATTTTCTAAAAAGTTAAATCATTTCTGTTGTTTGCACTTAATTTATAAATTGTATAACCAAATTATACGTAAATTAACCTGACTTTTGTTGGGATGCGTCGCCCTTAAAGAAGTATGCAATGAGATATTAGGTCGTATGTCATGAATTCACTATTAAGTCAGAGTATTCTAAGTGTCAGAATTCTTTAGAATCTAAAGAATGCAAATTTTTGAAAATGTTAGGCATTCGAGAGTGTAAATAGTTACCGTAAACATTGGCTTCACCCAGCCTATGATGAATGTATTTCAAATATGCGAGTGTCTACGCAAGTTTCTTCAGCAATGCATAATTAAAATGTAGCACAAGTAGTATTGTTTTATTTAATAAAGGTGTTAATGTTGTTGTTTCACAAATTCTGAGAATGATTAAGAAAACGTTAAAATCATTTGTGTTTTTAATTTACAACACTACCAATTCACGATTAACTACTTAATATACAAATACTTGGTGTATTCACAATTAATTAATTATTCACCAACAATTGATAATTTCACTTAAAATTTCTTCAAGTACCTTGTACTCACAAAATTTATCTCTTTCTACAGTTTACACCATCTAGCGCATCTTTAAATATTTCTGATAATGACTGTGTTGTATCCAGTGGCGTATTAAGGGGGGGCCAGGCCCCAGGCCCCAGCTGTTTTAGGGGCCGATGTTTATAATATCAATGATAAATTTGGAATGCTCAACAATATCTCTCAACTAACTTCGGAGGAAGCATTAAAAGCAACAAAAAATCTGGCTAGTCCATTACCCAAATGATTTTAAGGACAGCTTCCCATTTGAGTTTCAGCATTTTGTACTGTTTGTTAAACAAAACGTTTTAGCTGACACTCGCCCATTAGGAGTACTACAGGAAATTCACAAATTGTGGGCTGTTTTCCCAAATACTTTCATTGCTTATCGCATTTATTTGTGTTTGATGATGTCAAATGCAACTGCGGAGCGTTCTTTTTCTCATTTGAGCATGATTAAAAATGTTAAACGTCAAATGCTAACCTAAAAGAAATTGCAAAGTCTGTCAGTGTTATGCATAGAAAAGAATATTTTGCAGAATTTAAATACTGAGCTTGTGATTGGAAAATTTAGTGATATGAAGCAGCTCAAAAAACTTTTGTATACTGGTGGTGGATGATTTTGTGACCAACTTTGGTAGATTAGTAGTGGACTCGTAGTTGCGTAATTGGTTTGGTGTAATTGTAGCAGCTTGGTATTTGCGTAAAACTTGCATTAGTTGATTTAGGATTAAATGGTTTTATTAATTTACATGACTCGAAGATTTGTCTCGTTGAGGGACCCCAAGAATATTTTGGCCCCAGGGCCCAAAAATCCGCAAGATGAGAGAGAGAGAGAACGTTAATTATACTGCGTGTTTGCAGTTAAATGTGTATATATATATATATATATATATATATATATATATATATATATATGTATATATGTTAAACACAGACCGTGCATGGAACAAGGAACTCTTCTGGGAAAATTAAATCCACTATAGTCCGAATAAGTATATATATATATATATATATATATATATATATATGCTTAAATTTACTGAGTAATTATGAATGAAAAAGAAAGTAATTAGTAAGTAATAAATGCCCACATCATTACTCTGTGCGGCTGTGCCCATAATTTTTGTTTCTTGTTCTACCCACCGCGTATTATGTATTTATCCTCTTTAATAATTTACTGAGTCTTAAAAACTGTGTTAATTCTTACACTTACTTTCGTATTATGAGAGAAATATTTTAAGAGCCTTTTTTTTTTTTTTTATCATCTTACATCTGGCTTCTCGTTTCGTGAAAAAATGCCGCCGTTGACATTTCGATAAGCGAGTTGGATGGTTGGTTGGTTATAATGACGCTATAATAAAGACAGAATTTTGTATATGAGAATAGTAACGTCTTTGGTCGGATTAGGGACTTTTTATCACCAAGCCAAAGAGACTTTCCTTCTTATTCTTCTGATTCTCCTCATTCTCCTCATTCTTCTGATTCTCTTCATTCTTCTGATTATTTTTATTCTTCTTCATTGGGAATCTGTTGCTTGAGGCAAAGAGTGTAAAACCAGTTCTGACTGGTTTAGGTTGATTTTCCTGAACGAAATTGAGTATCTTCCTGTGCTATTCAGCGAATCTGTAATGTTATTAATAGTGTTATTAAACCCTGATAAGAATGAAGTACAGAAATCTTTGTTTTCTGTAATATATGGGGAGTTGGGGACGTACATAGGGCCGAATTTTTAATATGTATTATGCATGTTGAATAAATTTATAGGATTAATTATTTGTATATTCTTTTCAATGTTCTATTATTATATATATATATATATATATATATATATATATATGGGATGAATTTCACACTTAGACAAGTGAAATGACTGAATGATGCAAACCCATAAGGGAAAAAAAAATTATTCCAAGGTCTTTCGTGTATTCAGCAGTACACCTCGTAAGGAAATTTTCTTTTTCCTTGTGGATTTGCATTATATATATATACTTTTTACTTTTGTTTACTTTTGTTGAGTTTGAACGACGGTTCAGGATCGACCTGCGGTCGACCCCTCTGCAGCATCCCGCCTCATTTGCGGGACTTGGTGAAGGAGGAATTGCTCTCTGATCGCCTCCTGCCCTCGTAGCCAGCCACGCATGGCTGGTCAGGGACTTTGCACAAGAATCTGTCCAGCTGGTTCTTGAAGTTATTCAGGTTGGTGTGCTGGAGATTCCTCACTTCTTTTGGAAGGACATTGAAAAGCTTTGGGCCCCGTATTCTGAGGGTATTTTCCATCCTCGTTTTCATGGCTCCTTGTCCCACCGCAGCTGGGACCGTACAAAATCTGCCTCTTCTCTCATTCCAGTTTGTTTCTATTTCATTTCTGAGGTTAGGGACAGAGCCCTCAAGTATGTTCCATATGTATATTATTGTGTACCGCTCTCGCCTTCTTTCAAGAGAGTAGAGTTCCAGAGATTGTAGTCGAGACCAGTAGTCTTCACCTTCCGCTTCCTCTATCTTAGACGTAAAAGTTCTTTGTATAGCTTCAATGCTCGCAATGTCTCTTTTTCTGTGTGGGCTTGTGAGTACTGAGCAATACTCAATTATTGGTAGGACTAGACTCTTCCATAATGAGCATGATGTTTGCTTTTCTGCTGCGGAAGCTCCTCCAGATGATTCCCATTATTTTTCTAGCCGTTGTGATTTTGATTTTATAGTGCTCTCTGAATTCTGCATCCGACGACATTATTACTCCAAGATCCCTGACTTGTGGATTCGGTGTTATCTTTTTGGCTTGCGGAGTTTTGTACCCTTTTTTCTGTAGCTCTTTGTTATTACCATATTTTAGAAGTTGGAATTTTTCTTCGTTGAACTTCATATTGTTGTCTTCTACCCACTGGAATAATGTTTCAATGTCGTTTTGTAGTTTTCGTATGTCATCTTCGTTCAATATTTCCTTACATATCTTCGTGTCATCTGCGAAGCATGATACAATACTGTCCTTAATATCTGCATCAATATCTGCAATCATTATTATGAACAGCAAGGGAGCTAATACTGTCCCTTGTGGGACAGAGCTCACGACTTCCGAGACTTCCGATTTAACTCCGTTTACCACCACTCTTTGCGTTCTTTGCGTCAAGAAATTAAATATCCACCTTCCTAGGTTTCCAGTAATTCCTGTATCCTTAAGTTTGTGTGCTATGATTCCATGGTCACATTTATCGAAGGCTTTAGCAAAATCAGTATATATTAAATCAATGTTTTGTCCTCGACACAATGTTCCTAATATTTTCTCCTGGTGGTCTAGTAGCTGTGACAGGCATGATCTACCCGCCCTGAAGCCATGTTGATTTGGGTTGTATAAGTCTTTTTCTTGTAGGTAGTAGGTGATTTTGGCTCTAATTATGCGTTCAAAACACTTTATAAGGTGTGAGGTGAGAGCCACTGGCCGATAATTTTTGGGCATTGCTCTGTTACCACCTTTTAATTAAATAGGGGGGCAATATTCGCGTTCTTTAAGGGGAGTGGAATTTGTCCTGTGTCGAGTGATTTCCTCCATAGTAAGTATAGCGGTTTTGCAATACTCTCTTTGCATTTCTTCAGAAATGTGGCACTCCATGTGTCTGGCCCTGGCGCTGAATTGTCTCGCATCTGTGATAAGGCCGTAATTACATCTCCTTCCGTGAACTCGAAGTCCATTAATAGGTTTGTGCCGGGATTTGTTCTTGGTTGATCTGTTTCAATGTCGAAAAACTCGTCTGGGTTTTCTACTTCCATCTCGGACTTAGGGGTGCTAAACACAGATTTAAATTGTTCCCTAAGCAGTTCACTTATTTCTTTCGGGTCATTTGTGTATTCGGCCTCCCCGTCTATCAACGGTCCAATACTCTCTTTACACTGCATTTCCTTTTCGCAAAAGTGTAGAAGTATTTTGGGTTATTTTTTATGTTTCTGCTACCTTGTTTTCCTCCTCGTTTGTCTTATGTATGAATGTTTGCTTTAGGTCCATTTCTATTTCGCCAAGTTTCCTCTCTAGTTTGAGTCTCTTTGCATCAGTTCTGCATCTGTGGAGATGTTTTACGGTTTGTCTTCGTTGCCTGAATAGAGTCCTGATTTTCCTCTCGAGCTTGCTACGTTTTCTTTCCTGTCTCTCTGGAATATGTTTCAGTATTATAGGTTTGGTTTCCGTCTCTATTATACATAGTATTTCTGTGGAGTCTTCTCGTGTAGTAGCAATTCCCAATTTACCTCCTTTAAATCTTTATTTACGTTTTCCCAATTTACTTTCTTTGAATTTATGTTTAAGCCTTCAAATATTCCATCTGCCTCTCTGGGATGCGTTTTCGGACCTCTGGGTGCTAACTTCAATTGTATATCGATGAGGTTATGGTCGGAGAACTTTGTGTGCGTTACTTTTTTATTTATTATTATCTCGTTGTTATTTGTCCACATTAAATCCAAAACGTTCTCCTTTCTCGTGGCTTCACAGATTTCCTGGTAAGGGCGTAATGTTCCATAATATCTAAAAGCATTGTTGCTTGGGTTCTGTCATCTTTAGTAATGTTGCCATGAAACTTCTCAACATATATAACTTCATCATTTTTCTTCCATGATATGAATGGGAAATTAAAATCTCCGAAAATTAGAATATTTGTTGCTGGAGTTTCAAGTAATTTTAATATGTTTTCTATTTCATTTGTAGCAAATTGGAATTCACTTTTTGTGTGTTTGGTGGTCTGTAGATGTTCATAATGGTTAGGTTCAGTTCTTTACTTCTAAATAATAACTTCAACTGTGCTGTTTGATTTCTTTACCCTCACTTCACATGTGTAAGTGTTTTTCACGTAGATACAACACCCTCCTCCTCGTCTAGCCACTCTATCTGCTCTGTATATGTTGTAGTCCAGCAATGCTATTTCAGTATTCTCGATGCAGTTTTCACAGCCTTTTTCGCACTTATGTAAGTGTGTTTCCGTTAGGCCTATGATATCTATGCTGGTTTCCGTAGCTAAATTTTGCAAGTATTGTAATTTGCAGTCTGCATGGTCCGTATAGAGGCCTTCTATATTTGTGTATAATACATTTACCGGGTTTCTTCTAATCTTCGTGTTCGATTTTCTTAAATGATGGTCGTTTCCTGGTCGATGTCGGTTCCTATTTGGTGTTATTGGTTGGGCCGTTGCATTTGGGAGTATTGCGGTTGCGGCCCGTGATACCACTGTTGTTGTTGTATTATTGGTGGGTGGTGTTGAATAGGGGGGTGATGTGCGTAATGTTGTGGTGCATATGTTTGCGGCGTTCTGTCTCTCCTTGTTAGAAGGGCAAGCTGAGCTTTTATTATTCTCATTTCTTCTAAAAAATATGTTTCATTACTCTTGCTATTTCTTCTATGTCGAATATGATCTGTTCTTTCCCGTTCTCTTCTCTGCGTACCCTTTATGTGAAAAAGCGGGCACTCTATGTTCAGGCATTTTTTCTCAGTAATTGACTGTCTGCACATACGAGGGTGAAAAAGTTGCAGTTTGGTCCGTACTTGCACTTCCCATTCCTCATCATATATTATATATATATATATATATATATATATATATATATATATATATATATATACACAGTATAATTATATATATATAAGAAAATGATACCCATTTGTCAGTTTAAATCATCTATTACCAAAATCATTTAGAGCCTAAACTCGCGCTAATAGACCACTAAATAAACATTCTAAATCATCCATGAAGGATGATTGCCACAGTAGGGCTCACCTCTGGCAACCAACCAATTTAATATAATTAGCAAAACAGCAAACCACCCAACTGACCTGTGAATTTTTTAATCATTATATGACGTCCAGTTCATAAAATCGAACACAAATGACTATTTCTTCACTCGTGACTTGTCGATAGTTGCAATAATTATATATACAGTATATATATATATATATATGGGAATGAACTCAGAATGGTCCCCTGAGTTTTTTATGATACACACAGACAGTGCATGGAACAAGGAACTCTTCTGGGATAATTAAATCCACTATAGTCCGAATAAATAATGGTAAATGACAAATACCATAGTTTTTCTTTTTCATAATGCTAGCCCGACGTGGGCAACGGGTCACTCGCAAAGAGGTCCCATAAATATAGCTTCCCTCACCGCTATCTGCAAAGCTGGATCCTGTCTGCTTTGCAGATAGCTGGTGAGGGCAGCTATATTTATGGGACCTCTTTGCGAGTGACCCGTTGCCCACGTCGGGCTAGCATCATGAAAAAGAAAAACTATGGTATTTGTCATTTACCATTATTTATTCGGACTATAGTGGATTTAATTATCCCAAAAGAGTTCCTTGTTCCATGCACTGTCTGTGTTTATCATATATATATATATATATATATATATATATATATATATATATATATATATATATATATATATATGAGATGAATTTCACAATTAAACACGTGAAATGAATGAATGATGCAAACCCACAAGGAAAAGAAAAATGATTCCAAGGTCTTTCGTGTATTCAGAAGTACACCTCATCAGGGAATGTTTTCTTTTTCCTTGTAGGTTTGCATCATATATATATATATATATATATATATATATATATATATACTTTACTAATTCATTACTCATTCTGTTTCTTTTATCACTC
The DNA here is from genome assembly GCA_023014485.1 of Bathynomus jamesi. Classification (NCBI taxonomy): domain Eukaryota; kingdom Metazoa; phylum Arthropoda; class Malacostraca; order Isopoda; family Cirolanidae; genus Bathynomus; species Bathynomus jamesi. The sequence goes on along the minus strand of JAJOZX010001430.1, from coordinate 680,866 downwards.
CACAGTATTCCCCCTATTAAACTAAATACCCTTTCGAAGTAAGCATTAGGTCATGGAAGTAAGAACACAAATGGCATTCCTATATTAAAGTGTAATAGGACTTTATGTATCATTCGGATTGGAAATATATTTTCGCCTTTAATATTATTAAAGGCGAAAATATATTTGGAATCCGAATGGGTGTCCAGGACGGAGTTGAAATGTTTCCTGGACAGCGCTATGCCATTTCCGAACTGTTCAGAGCAATCTTGGACGGTTGGTAAACCTATCGCCCATCCAACTACTGAACAGACTCAACGTCTCTGAACCTCATTATAGATTATTTATTTGTTGTCCCCGTATCTAATCTTGTGTACCTGATTTTAATGGCACCAAACTTTTAATTATATTAATACTTATTTTTAAATATGTTTTTTAGCATTTTGCAATCGTGTTTTAATTGGAGAGACTTCCTCTAATTTAAGTATTTTATGGATGTTAACGTGTCGATCTGGTATTTTTAAAGTTTTTATTTCAAATTATTGTACCTGCAAATTTCTGTAAATAGTTTTCATTACAATTTGTTTATTAAATTATTTTACGTGTCCCTGAAGATGGGAAAAGATAATTTCCAGAAACGTTTGGGTAAGAAATGGTGTACATATTACTGGTGTTCCCTCGGAACAAACATTTTATATATACACACCTTGGTTTTTTCTTCCGCCCATGTTCAATATGACGAGGATAAAGCTGTTAATCCACCTTAGACCTACAGCTTAACGTGGAATCCTAACCACGATTCACCATCCACGGGTGGTCAGAAATTATAAAGTCCACTCCCGGACTCGACTTCAAAATCTCCCGATCAGCAGCCCAGCGTCTTACCTACTAGGCTATCCAGGTTATCCATTTATTTATCAACCAGTTTTATTGTATGGAAAGATGAACAGTTGTGTGATCTGCGCGCTGCCTGCAGTCTCCGGGAATTGAACCCAGGGCCGGTGGATTTTTTTATATATATATATATATATATATACACACACACACGAGTGTGTGTATATAGAGTTTGTGCGTGTGTGTATATGTGGACATTTATAAGTAAGCTCTCGGTTGGTTCACGACAGTTCCAGATGTACTATACATTGTGGGTTGAGCTGATAAAACAGTTTTCTCCTATATTATACAGTCAAGGCTTCGGTACGAGGAAATTTACTCGATTGCAGGTAGTCGAGGAGACAAAAGGAAATTTTGTGTACTGTTTGAATTACACAACGCAGTGGTTCGCAACTTCTTTTGGGGTCATGAACCAGTTTCCAGATTCCAAATATACAGCGATTCAGGATCATATTCTGAGTGTTAAATCATATATTTTGGCTGTCCATATTTACGCTTTAAATTACCAGACTATACTTTAAATGTAAATTTAATTATCGCGTAAGTAGCATTCAAGTAAGAGAAGGTCAAGAAGGATTAAGTTCAAATAGAAATGTTGGAAATTATTAAGAAAATAGAATTTTTCTTCGATTCACCTCATCATACTTTTGGGGTTAAGGTAAATAAACCGTTTTTTCAAGGTATCTTTATTTTTAACTACAGTATCTTAAAACAAACGAGTAAGTAATACTCGCAACAATTCTCGAATAATCATTTGTACCCAAACGAGCTCAGACGGGACTTCCGCAACTTTTTGGACGGTTCAACCTCGACCCGACAATTTGTAAAAAGAGTTAGTTAATAATATATATTCGAAAGTGCTCTAGTATTATAATCGAGACTTTAATTTTAAAATTCTAAAGTCATCCGTGATGGTAATTCAACAAAGGGAACTTTTAAATCGAATATTCTCTATTTTTTTACTAACCTGTTCGAGCAGGTTAAAAAAAAGGGCGTGTTGCTCTCGAGCCAATGGTTGGGGACGAGTGAAATAACGGGTAAATTTTCAAAATATGGGTGGGTATGGGAACTGATGCGGGAAAAGTAGGCCTCTGCAGCAGACCTCCAAATAATACGATCCCAACCTCTTTGCCTTTTTCCATAATTCTGTTAAGGTAAAAGACCAAAATTCAAAGCAATTACGTAACTCAACCAAAATGAAGATGTTCGTTTGTTAAAAAATGGATTTATTCGTTTTTCAAATAATACTAAAAAAGTACCGAGGTTTCTTCCACTTCTGAAATGTCTATTTTGTGGTTTTCAAATTAAGGAAAAGCGCAAATCACTTCCCGAAGTTCGCATAAGGGAAAAAAAGTACTAAAAACAACTCGCATTTGAATCATAGAAAACTGTTCCCAACTGGAACTCGAAGAAAATGCAGTCGACCGAACAGACAAATTATTCATTACAAAGAAAATGATACAATTTGAAGGGTAACCCTCGTTTTAACTGTACACACACACACACACACACACACACACACACACACACACACAGAAACGTTCCTTAATACTTATGTCGTTTCTATTCATATATATATATATATATATGTAATTTTATTTTCACAGTTAACTAGAAATATTCTGTGAAATTTCAAGTTCATTTCATTATATGATGTTTGATGCAGTTAAAATTGTTCAAACAGTTTCAATGCGTATAGAAATTTTTTATTTTAGTTTTAAATTAAACAGGTTTGAATCGAAGTTAATAGTAAAGATGTCGGATTTTTTTTTAAGGAGCTGCATTTAATTGGGTAATAACTGTAATTATATCAACGAAATAATTGTTTTCCATTTTAAAACTCTAAAACCTCAATGCTGAGCTTACTGTCGCTAAAAATGTATTCGAATTAACTGACGCACCTTAGTCCTTAGTATAATAAAATTATATATATATATATATATATATGTGTGTGTGTGTGTGTGTGTGTACGCACTGTATTTTTGTTGTGTGTAATCAGAATCACTTAAAAATTGGATAAAAATAATAAAGGTATGTTATAATACTAGTATTTTTAAGTTGGTAATTTATTACATTTTTTCTCCCACCTTCGGAAAACCTAACTTTTTATGGTTTAAGCCAATTTAATTAATTAGTTGGTATTTTGATAGACTTAATTTGTTATTTTTTCTTATGATATTTTTTTTGTGTTCTTTCGTCACTTAACAAATTTATTATCACACACACACACACACACACATATATAATATATATATATATATATATATATGTCACGTAAAGAACGACGCTTGTATAGGAGATATTCCGCGCAAGACGAGAGAGAAGAGAAAACAACAAATGAAAAAATGAAGTACCACCTGGGAATTGTTGTTTTCTCTTTCTCGTCTTGCGCGGAATATCTCCTATACAAGCGTCGTTCTTTACGTTATTTATACTGCGTGTTCTTTGCAGTTGAATGTATATATATATATATATATATAATTAGAGTACGGCAGTATGAAGACGCTGAAAATATTATTGTAATTGTAAGGAATAATAAAGGGAGCAACTGATATAAATGCGAGTTATACGAATGTTTATTTGGAGTTACATCAGGATTCAAGAATGGAGCAAAGAACCGTTTCAACAGAAGGGTTACTGCGGAGAATTTTCGTCAAAATATCCTTCCTGATTAGCACTCACTACTGCAGGGCATTCTGCCACAGGATTTAAATAGTATTTCACTTCGGATTTTGTTCCCCTTCACTCTGCAACGGATCGCACAATATATATATATATATATATATATATATATATATATATATATTATATATATATATATACACACACTGATTGACACCTTCCGCTTTACTCCTCTATCAAGTCCACTTTGCGACAATTCATTGCGGTTAAGAAAAACTGACAGGTGGCCATTTCGTTAGTTTCAACACCTGTTGCTGTTCTTGCTGTTTCGGGTATCTTTTAAGTACTGCATTGTGGTTGGGGTCCTTATCCTGTTAATTGAGAAGTATAAAACCTTTGCCCAAAGGTCTCGTTCATGATGGAATTTTGAGTCTGTCTCGTTTTCAGTTGGATGTAGTTTTTAAGAAACTCGTACAAATTGTTACAAACTTATTTTTTACGAAATTACTTCGCTACATTGATCCCAGTATTTAACTAAAGTTTTTCCCCAAATATATAATGTGTTCCACGGTATGTCCTCAAAACGACCTTGCCTCAAGCGAAAGGACTAGAAAGTTTATACGCTTTACAGAGCCTATACAACATTTTGAAATGTAATTTTTCTCGTGGTAATCCGAGGAGGAAAATTTACTATATAGTAAATACAAAGGACACTAAACAGTAAGAGACTGGCTGGTCCCTACGAGGTTGTCTGTTTAAGGAAGAACGTTAAAAGATGAAAGAAAATTTAAGGGAAAATGAACATTTTAAAGCAAAGCAAAGCAAAGAAGGTGGTAGGTTGAAAAAGAGAGCGAAATTTAGAGATAAGAGAAAATTTTGAAGCAAAGAGGAGAGAATCCGAGTGAAATTTCTACAATACTTTTATGCGTTAACGAGTGCTTCTAGCTGCGGGTTTAAGGCAAGATAAGTAAGCATCGTCTCTTTTTAAAGGTCGTCCGAATGAAGTAAAATTTCTTACAGTACCACAGGAAAAATCGGATTTAAAAATGTAAAATTCTAAAATCGTTGAAAAGAAAAGGCAAACTGTAACATGAATGTCATTTTCATTTCAAGGGTGTGTCGCACACATCTCTCAAAATGTTTTTTGGCGTTCAAAGAAGTCGCATAATAAGTCATGTTTACATTTGTGACGTCATACTCTAGCGATGTACAAACACTCACACTGCCCTCTTTCGTCTCACGAGTAAACTACAAACATCTCGTGTTACAGTTTCTTTTCTTTTCAGTACTTAAATTGCTTATAATTAAGTAATGTTCCCCAGAGAAAGACTTTTGCCGCAAACATTTGTCCCTATAATTTCTTAGCCTTATTTAACACGCGCGTGCGCACACAAACACGCATTTGGCTACTCTACAAAACCGCGACATCTTTACGCATTCAGTTCTGTATTTCGACATTTAAAAAAGCCAATAAGTTTAACCAAACCTTATCTAACCTAACCTAACCTTAATTGTATCCCATTTTTCATTATAAAAGATAACATTTATAAAAATAAACCACCGCGACACTGCTAATGTCGTGATATGCACGTTCCTGTCGCGATGGGCTGTGTATGTATCCTCAAGATTCCGTAGGAAAGACAAGAACACACACACACACACACCAAGAGAATTAAATGTGTAGGGACTATAAATGTTTTTGCATTCATCTTCATCGATAATTCCAGATCGAACCTTTCTGATACAAGATTGTAGGTCCCCTCCACCACCACGGAGGACATACACAATACACAATTACGAACACAGTTAGGTAGACCAGCCATGAGTGGATCCTAGGGTCTTTGTTGGTCTGAAACATTATAACAAGATATGACCGCGTGACTTTTTTCCCTGCTCGTATGCACGCCACGCCACACCACGAGAAGATTATAAAGTGAATGAATTAGTGGTTGGTGTTTTGAAATTGAATGCTGTTCCGTCCGCTGGACAGGATAAATAAATTAAGTCAGTAAAATGATTCTCGTCCGGATGGAATGATCGCGTACCTCTCTCTATGCACGTCGTGGTCGATCACCTATCGTATAACTACAAATAGAAATATCAAAACATCAAATTTGTTTCTCTTTTCCTCGCTAATTTGTTTTAAGGCTTAAATAACTTTGATAAGGGTCTCGTATTTATTTTTAATTGGTTCCTTTTCTCTCGTGAGAAGTGAGTAGATAATTAATTTTAATTCCGCTTTCATTGAAAATAAATTTTAGTATAAATTGCATTGAATTGCTAAAGTCCCCCTTTCCCATCCATTTTTTAGAACTTTGCGCTTTTCTTTCGCCTTTGATCTCTCTTTTTTTAAATATCAATTGATGACGTGAACGGTTTTCAAAGTATAAAAGGACACGTACTATAAATACTTATTGCGGGAACGAGCTATTCCGTTCTCGAAAGTTGAAGGAGAAACGATAAGTTGGACGGTGATTTTGGGTTCAGAGTTAGCGAAAAAGTTTGAAACAATTCGCCATTGAGAATGAGTCGACGAGCTCTCTGTCTTAGTTCCCATGTAGGCAAAACGTTTCCTTAGTGCGGGATTCAAAAGGATTTAATTGAAACCCATTTGAGTTTGGTATACGTCACGATTTTTTTCTCCAAATGGTGGTGTTCTTCGAGTTTCCTCCTTCCGATGATTTATTTTATGGGATTGACGGAACGTTTTCATCAAAATTACAGCGCAAAAGTTGTCCCACTCTTCATTAAAATGATTCTCTAACAACTCGCTTTGTTTCCTACATCATATAAAGTTTATTATTATTATTATTATTATTATTATTATTTTGCCCTCACTCTTGACGTGAATGAATGATTTGTTTATAAAACGTGGTGGTCCATAATAAATATCCATTTTTTTTCTCTTAATATGTACTTAATTTTTATGCCTTAATATAAGCACTCATATTTTTCTTAAGTGCTTATTAACATAAAAAATAAGACATGTTTCATGTTTATTTTTATGCACAAAAAACTTTCCCGTAAAGTTTACTCATCAACCATTCACTTTTTTCGAAAACGTTTTTGTCTTTTACAATAAGAAAATATTGTATTATGGAGTTATACACGAGGTTTTCATAAAAGACTGAAATTAAGCGTGACAAACTGATAAATTCTTAAAAGAATAAACAGTCTTCCCCCTAAAGATATCGTATATTTCGATATAAATCCGTAAGAATAAGGAGTAAGTCACGTGAATATTTACGCGCGTAGACTTCATGATTTAGCTTCCGTGCTGACTGACACCCACCAGGATCATACGACAGAGATCATACTACGTCATTTGAACGCGGAGGACGGTCATCTATCCAATTACTGAATAAACCTAACGTCGCTTAACTTCACTGATATAACAGGAAGCGGGATAACAATGTAACCCAACCTATATAATGGAAAAGAATGCAATTTTTGTTCTGTTTCATAATTGTACATAAAGTTCCTGCGAGGAAATACACTGTACATTCTCGTAATTTGAAAAATGTCGTTGGCTGGAACAGCAGAAAAACCTGCATGAGAGAAACTGCTAAAATTTCTTATTTTGGTAAATTTTCATCCATGAATGAGCCGGTTTGAGTCTCGATGTTGTAGTTATCGTCGTCTATGATGATGATGTCGACCTCCGTCCTCTGATCACGATTTGATCACTTTGTCTCGGGAAGGCTTTTGGTAAAGACTCGAAAAGAATACTTTAATTACGTACGATGCGATGATTCAAACAGAATAAAACAAAATTTAGGATAATAAAATAATAATAATAATAGTATTTGGGGTTGTTTTAAACTCCTTCATAACGGCAAAGGTCACGCGACAGAAGGACACAATTTAGGAAATATGTAATAAAGGTGGAAATGAATTAGAAAAAGATTAAATTTATCGCCATGGAGAAACATAAAGGATGAAAATGGATAAATCACGAGATTAAAATCTACGAGATAGTAGTAAGTAGGCTGTTTACTGACTTGTCCTTTTAGTTACTTCTTCAAATAAAATGATAAATTTTGGGGGCCTGGAATGAATCCGAAGAATCTGGCCTACTCCTATTTTCTCTGACTGACGAGTACCAAACCCCCTGACTCACCGGACGTGATATTCGGTATGAGTCATTGATATGACGCGATCTTTTAGAGTGCGTCATATCAATGACTCATACTGAAGATCACGTGAATACGAGAAAAAGTGATGCAATAATGACAAACAATTTTGCCGGTAGGAAATTTTACCAATGGGCACTAATGGTTTAATAAAATCTGATTATGCATTTTTCGTATACAGTCTCTAAAAGAAAATAGCATGGTTGTCAGGAGACCAAGATTATTGAACCAGCTTCCGAAGGAGATTAGGAACATTACTGGTGTCAACGTAGAATTCTTCAAAAGAAGACTAGAGACACCCGGCTTAGGACGGTACCAGATGAGTCGGGTGTTCCTGGTCGTGTGAAGAGAGACCAACGCACGGAACTGCTACGAGTTTACGAAAAATATAACCTGGTTTTGTTTCCGACTGAATTGTTCATCCTGACAAGGATCAAGCTTGTTGCTCTACCTTGGACTAATATTTTTTACGTGGAATCCGAACCACGACCCACCACGGGTGGTCAGAAATTACGAAGTCCTTCCCCGGACTCGATCTTACGACCTCCCGATCAGCAGCCCAGCCGCTTAATCATGATGTCACCCAGGGTACCTATTTATCTATCACCCTATTTTTTCTCGAAGAATGAACAGCTAGGTAAACTGCGCGCCGCCTGCTTTTGCTGGGAATCGAACCACACCATGAGCGCCCGGTAGCTCAGTGGTTACGGTGGCGGACTCTGAACTGTGAAGCTCTGGTTCGCTCCCAGCTACTGGCATCGGGTGTGGTTGAGCGGGCCACTTACCCTATTTCTGCTCTAGCTCAGGTGACCCTTGGGGTATACTCAGCCCCACATAATAGGGAAATGAGCTTCTTAGATGTTACGGTGTATATATATATATATATATATAATATAATATATATATATATCCCATAGTAGAAAACTCTACGGTCCAAAACGAGTTCGTCTCTGACGAATTGCATTCTAATGTTAAACCCAAAATTCCTTAGTCCTGACATCAAAGCGTGTGCAATCTTTCATATGGGGAGTAACCCTATGTAATCCGGAGTAACCCCATGTAATCCGGAGTAAACCCTTGTAATCCCGTATAATCTCAAATAATCCTCTCTGTAATCTCAAACTAAATCATTAAATGCGATACATATATGAAAATATGCTCATCGCACGAATTCTTCGATCGCCCACCTCCGTCACCGTCAGCATCACGCCATGTAAGGCGAGCGTCTATAAACACTGCATTTTTTCCATTTTTTCATTAGGTAAATTTTACTAAAATTTTTTTACTATTCCCATAGATAAAGCATAATTGCGTCAACCTATATACCGCCCGTCCTCTCTTATCCTAACCCAATTACATTCCAAATTTCAGCTGCCTCTGATCAGTATTTACCCTTTTCTACAAAATCACTTAAATTGATTTTCTCCACCATAAAATTCAGTTGCACTATAATTTCCTTTCCAACCGATTCCTTTTTGTAGGGGCTTAACCCTACGTTAACGCCACCATCCTGGCTCCTCCAGGCCCTACGATTATGCTTTATTAGCAAAAGCTAAATGTAGACTCCGGAGAAACTATTTCAATCTTGATTGGTTCACCCCCGGAACTCGCCAGAGTCAAAATTCCCAATCGCGGCTGTAAATTGAATTTACCTCCGCCCAAATCTGAATGTAAAGAACTATCATAGGCGCTCGCTGATAAACTCCTCCCGTAAGAGGGTGACCCTTAGTTTACTTCGTTTCCGCCTACTCCGAGGTCTTAAAAACCCTGAGAGTGCCGATAACGGGGTTCTTTGCTCTCTCGTCGTACTTCCAACCACGCACGCTCTGCGACTGATCGTGCTGTGGCACTACCTCGTCTTAATCTAATTAAACTCTGTTTTATAAATAATCAAACTCTGCCGCAGATTTTGTACTTAAGAAAAAATAGTGTAATTTGTTTATTATTCTTCTTAACTAATTTTAAGATGTTTATATTAAGCTTCACATTACGTATTAGTTAAATTTCACTTCTTAAATTTAACCAAATTTATTTTTTCCCATTAAAAGATTGTGAAATTGAAGTGAATTAATAAAAACCCTGCAGTAGAGAACTTCGTTGTTTCCATTAACCGTGAAACTCAATATATATATATATATATATATATATATATATATATATATATATATATATATATATATCGTCATACAGTGTTTTCGGATCAATCCCAGAATAGGCACCTGAAATCATTTTTAGGTGCTTAATCTGGGATTGAGGCAAAACACAGGTGCTTAATCTGGGATTGAGGAGAAAAAAATATAAACAGTTTTTAGAGATATAATTTCATTGTTTTTATCAATATTTGAAAAAAATCAACTCTAACCTAACCTAACCTAACCTAATCTTTTGCTATATCTTCTGCTTTTTTGGTTAGTTTTGCTATTCTTACCAGTTTGATTTTTACCTGATTTTCACATTTAATATTTTATTAATAATATTATTCGATTTCTATTTCAGAAAATTTTTTTCTTTATTCATTAAACCACTTTAAACCTTTTATAACTTTGCCTTTATTACATTTGTAATAAACTTTGTATAAACAATAAATTTTGTAATCATCAGGTTTTTTTATTTAATTCCTTGCAAGGTGCCTATTCTGGGATTGCGGTTGAACGCAGGTGCTTCATCTGGGATTGAGGTACATCAGGTGCCTATTCTGGGATTGACCCGTGTTTTCTCCCGAAGTTTCCACCGTGCTTCGTGAAAAGAAGTCACGGCTAAATCAGGCTAAGCACTCTATGGTAACCTTCCGAAACTTTACAACCAATCGAGGTACGAGCGGTCAGTAGAAACTGAAATACCCGGCGAGAAGTGTGAGCCTGGTGCGTCCATTAGTGTCGACGTTAAACGTGACCCCCGAAGAGTTTTCTTCGGAGTTCTCGTAACCCAAGAGTGACGTTGTCGAACATCCTCCGGATAGAACTCCGACTCCAAACGAAGGGACCACCTTCGGAATTCGAGTCCATCGTCATCACTTACGTTCGAGTGGCACAATAAAACCCGCTCGACATATATATATATATATATATATATATGCACTATGTTTCTGTTTTTAACGTTTCGCTTTTATTGAGGACATGAAAGGATATTACTTTATAACCCAATATCCGTACACATTATTTCCTCTTTGAGAGCTGTTCCATCCGATATTATCCTTTTCTTTAACGTTTTTACAAGTATGTTAACGATGCTTTTGCATCGCATGAAAGCTTCTGTTATGTAGAGGGTGGACGGGAAGTTCCATTTTACAATACACACACACACACACACACACACACACACATTATATATATATATATATGCGCCTCGGTGGTGTAGTGGTTAGCGTCGCTGACTACGAATCCATCGGCACCGGGTTCGAGACCCGACGGCAGCCGGCGCGCAGCAAAACCCAGCTGTTCATCCTTCCACGCAATAAAGAAAGTGGTTGGTAGATAAATGGGTACCCTAGGTGGCCTAGTGGTTAAGACGCTGTGCTGCTGATGCGGCGTGGTTAAGATTCCACCTTAAACTGTAGGTCTAAGGTGGAGTGAAAAGCTTGACCTTCGTCAGAATGAACAATTCGGGCAGAAGCTAACCAAAGGTATAGTACTTGTAGTTGGACTTATATAAAATATCTCATGGGTAAAGGGACTTCTCATTGTTTTCAGAATCGAAGATAACGTGTAGTGACATCACATCTCGAGTGTTATGTTTAGAACTACATGAAATAGATGACTTTGTACCGCGCGTTTAGTACTTTGAGTTTTTTGAAAACATAGATGACATCTTTTTCCACAGTTCAGTATTTTTGCCTCGTGTGTATGAATCCAAATTTTCTTCGTGACTACTTAAAAGTAATGTTTTCCAGGATGTGCTTATTTATTGTTTTTAAATCTTGGCCTTTCGAGAAATTCTCGATTTATTTGCAACCAATTCGGTCCACTCACCCATCTTTTACGACTTCTGTTTATATTAATCTCGCATTTTTCTTTTATTTTCCTGCATAGTTATAAAGAAAACTATGTATTATGAAGTTGTATTAACTTATTGTTAGAGTATAATTACCTCTTTAATGATATAACTTCAGTTTTCGCCAAAACCGAGAGTTGCTTGCTGTTAACAGCATTATTTTGCCAGGGTTCAAGTGCAGGAGTAGCCTACAACTTAATGTGGAGTTCCAAACCATAGGTTGCCACATCATCTTCTGGACGCAAAGGACAGTCACCCATCCAACTTTACTAAGCAGACCCATTGCTGCCTCACTGATCAATATTAGGGTGCGTTGAAAAAAATTAATTTAATTAAACATGCTGAAAGATGCCCGAGAAGTCACTGATGAAGGAATAAGTCATATCTTTTAGAAATATTAATTTCGGTGCTGGCAACTATGAAAAAATAAATTGCGAATAAAGGCCACAAAAGATCCTTTTAGCATGTTTCCTTAAATTAACTTTTCGCGTCACAGGTATGAGGATCTCAACAATAAACTCAATTAATGCCAATGTCTATCAAAAAAAACATTAATAAACATTGTTTTTGCTTATTTTAAAATGTAGGACCCGTATGTGTTTGACCTATCATGTGTATTTGTGTGCCTACATGCGTATTTGTGACCTATCATGTGTTTGACCTAGCATGTATTTCCTGATTCAGCATTTTATTTTATTTTTTCGGAACTTCCTGGCAACCAACTACCAACTTGTGAGGATGTATTCAAAGCTTATCTTAAACATAAGCTCAGTACTGCAACATTTAGCATTCAGAAATATGCTGAAATTATCGCGGAAAAAGCGAATGATATATATATTCGTGCTTCCATTCCAACAATCGACTTCAAAAGCATAGTAATTAAGGTAAAGAGATTAATTGAGAAGGGACAAGAACTTAGAAAATATCCCATAAGTAAAAGATCTTCCAGCACTTATCAAAGTAAATACGATTCCTTCAGAAATTTATATGCCATATGTTGCTGCAAGTGCTATGCCTCCAATCCTCGTAAAAGAAGCGAGTGTAAATGCGTTAAGGCGGAGAAAATCCTGAATGATGAATGGGAGTTCTGGATTGATCAACATACTGAACGAAAAATAATTATAGGTAAGTTGGACAAAGTGAAAACTTCAAAACTACAACAAATGGAAAACAGAAAGCATAAAAGACAATTCTTTAAAGATAAACAAGAGAGTTTCGTCCAGGAAATGCAGTTGAATCCTTGTGATATTGGTGAGATCAGCTCTGAAAGTAAAAAAGTTCATCAAAATGAAGATTTCGAATTGAGCGAGTACGAGTTAGATACGAGTTAGACACCAATATCCAGAATTATGCAAGGCAGTTGATCGATGCAAAATAAGCAACCGTGATGCTTGTTTAATTGCTAATGCTGTCTTAAAAGATCTTAATCTATTATCTGAAAATACTACGATTGATCCCAGTAAACTACGTCGTCAAAGAACCTTGTGGAGAAACATAGAAAGAAAGAAGCATGAAGAACAGAATAAAGGAATAGTTTGCCTTGGATTTGATGGAAAAATCTATAAAACTCTTTCAAAAGTGGGAGAATGCCAGCAGACTTTGAATGAAGACCACTATGTGTTAGTTTCATTTCCAGGAAACTAATATATTGACCACGTTGCTCCTGAAAGTGGAAGAGCAAGTGATATTGCTAAAGAAATTATATCAGTAATTACTGACATTAACTCTGTATCGACTTTAAAAGCAGTAGTTTGTGATGCAAAAAATGTACATACATTATGATAAAAAATATAAAAATTATGATAAAAATCTGATTAGTAACATAATATTCAATGCGAACCGCAATTAGGATGCTCAGATTTGTATTAACATAAGAATAAAAAAGTGCTAATTTCGAGATTAATCATTTCCTTGGACTGTTACCTTTATAAAAGAAAATTATTCTCAGGGCCGGATTAAGAGTTTTCGGGATCCTAAGCCATTTTAGATTTTTAGTAGTAGGGGAAGCAAGAGCTAGCGCCGAAATTTTTTCACTTTCGTTCTCATCCTGTTGTAACCTAGCAATTTTACTGGGATTAACAATAATTTGATTATCATGCTCTGTAGAACCACTGTCAGTTTGAAATTTTTTTCTTTTGAAAAATTTATAAAGGTCTATTATCTTTAGCCCTGTGACACCTGCAAATAGTACTCTACAAAGTTACAAATAAAAATAGGAATTATTACTAACCATAACATTAAAGTCCATTATAATGAAATAAAAAATCCAAACAAAATCCACACAAAATTTTGGTGTGTGCAATACAATGTGAAAAACTGTAAATTAAATGAAAACTTTGAAACAATTTTAAAATGTGTAAAAAACTGAATACCAAATTTTAAAAATAACATACGTAATGTTTCATTTCATTTATTAGTTACATGTTTGAGACCAAGCGGCCTTCACACATGATCACACACACACACACACACACACATTCATACACAAAGTTTTAATCAATACTTAAAATTATCAAAATTTAGAAAGTTCACAAACTAAATATTTAAATGAATGTAAACAAAAATCGATAAACTGCTGTTGCCAGGGGCCATGAAAAATGACGCAATACTCATGAAACACAAAATCGCTAGAAAGCTAGCTAACATTTTTCGATTGGCGCATGAAATTAAATATGTAAAATATTTAATTGAATATGTAAATTAAATACGTAAAAATAATCAAAATAATAATTTATTAGCTCGAGGGGGGGCGATCGCCCCTGTTGCCCTCCCCTTCGGTACTCCTCTGAATACAGGTAAATTAAATGGAGTAATTAGAAAACTAGAGCTAACATTGGGAAGACCATTACAATGATTTATTTACTTCACACTAATGAGCTTCCCTTGAGAAAATACCTGAGAAAATACAAGGCAAAATCGGCAAGGATCTGAACTTTGATCCAAAGAACAGACCAATTGCAAAATTTCCACCTCTCGCTGGAAAAGTGATGGACTTACCAGAAGAAGTGCTAGCAGATCTTAGCAGTGACCAGCAATACCTCCATAAGGCGTGTTTGTCAATTGAAAACGGTCATGATAGAGGTCCAGCTATCAAATTGTTAGAAACTGCTCAACCTGGGTCTATCAATAATGCACGGTGGCTGACAAAAGCAAATCGTCTCTTACGTTATTACATGTTGCACGAAAAACCATCAGAGACACTTCAAAGGATTTCTCATTTTATACTGAACTTCTATACTCCTGCATGGTTCTATATCAAAATAAACTAGTCTTGCCAGGATGGGGCCAAAAGCTTTTTCTTCATGATTGAGCTCTATCAAAAACTATATATAGGGTGTCTCAATATACATGCAACCCATGTCACTGCTAATAATTCTGCCAATATTAATGTTCTCGTTCTATTTTCTCAGATTTGAAGAGAGGAGACGATAACAACTAATAATTATCAATCAAAATGCCTTGGACAAAGGAGGAAAAAAATTTTTTGCGTCATACTTATTTGGAGACGAAATCATTCAAAACTGTGCAAGCGAAATTTCGCAGGAAGTTCAACTTCAACAATTATCCCCAGAAAAGCCAAATTTATTGTTGGGCACACAATTTCAAGCCACAGGATCAGTAAACAATCTCAACAAGAAAGCAGAAACACCCAGATCTGGCAGGAAGGTGACTGCAAGATCTCCTGACAATGTGAATGCGGTGAGAGATTCTGTCGGAAGGAGTCCGAAAAAGTCAATCCGAAGACGTTGCCAAGATCTGGGTCTTTCACGTGCGTCAGTGCAAAGAATCTTGATCAAGGATCTTCAGCTGTACCCATACAGGATCCAGATCAAGCATAAACTCACACCAGCTGACATGGCAAAACGTGTTGTGATGTGCCGGTGGTTCGAGAACAAGATCGAAGAGGATCCTGACTTTCTTGATGATGTTTGGTTCAGCGACGAAGCACACTTCTTGCTCAGTGGGTATGTCAATAGCAAGAACAATGTGTTCTGGGGCACACAAGCCCCAGACGAGGTGCTTCAGAGGCCCTTGCACTCTGTGCAGGGTGTCAGGGTGATTGACAACTTCGCTCGTCGGCTTCAAGTGTGTCTGCAACGCAACGGCGGTCATTTGGAACATGTGCTCTAATAAATGTATCCTTTGATCTAGAGACCTCAAATCTTCAGTTTTTAATTGTTATCATATCAGCTTCCAGGAAATGTAATCTTTTTTGTAGTTTATTTTCTGAGTAATAAATTATTATCATGTCAATGGGTTCCATCTATTTTGAGACACCCGGTACAATTGACCAAGACATTATCATCCTGTGTTACAAAACAACTGTTACTTTTGTCATCCTGAAAATATCCTTTTATCTGTTATCGCTGACAAGAATAAGAATATTCGGAAGCTAGCAGTCGAAAAAGTGCTACAAGCGAAAAGGAGTGTTATACCGGGTGAAATTCGAATGTTTGACAAGAAATCCATCAGGCTCAACTTCTCAACTTCGACCTACATGGATATGATTGATTGGAACGAAATGGATATTATTGCTCCTTCCTTACTCTCTGATGTTATAAGTAGCACTGATGACTGCCAAAAACCAATAATTCTTGACACATACTCGTGTCATTCCCAGGCAGTTAAAAGAAATGTGAAGGAAATCTCCTCTGCAAATGAAAAAGTCTACGGACATGACGCCCGCCATGGAATGGTTTTTCTCAGCAAGAAATCTCGGCTAGAGAATCCAAAAAGGAAAACAAAGCCAAATTTTAAGTGAATCAACAGGAGGATAGCAGTTGCACTTCATATAATTTAGCGATGAACACATGTTTTGGTTTATAAAAGGAAATATTGTTATAATTTTTAACCAAACTAAATTTTGCTTCAAAATTTTTGGCTTTTCTTCAAAATTGAGGCAAAGTTGCGAGAATGCACATATTCAGAGGCTATAAAAGTTGATGTTTTTATGATAGGTGGGTACTAGAGCACCTTTTCAGCCATGTTTCATACTGACAACTTGAGTTCGATATATTTTCGCCCCGCCCTACCTGAGTGATCATACGGGAAACTATGTATAATAAAAGTCAGGAGGATCAGAAAATGGCACAGCGCTCAAGCAAATTAATACCGCTCACTAGCTTATTGTTCCCAACACCATCGGAATTTTAACCTCCGACCTATTCCCCTTATACTTAGGAAAACTGTTACACACCGAGCTACGGGTGTTGCCGTGTTGGCAAGCACAATGTATAACAACAAGGTAACGACTTATAGACCAGAGATCTGCTTAAACGGGTACAGTATTTTGAAATTTCACTGTATTTTGAAATGTAAATGAGGAGTAGTCTTTGGAGCGAACTTTTCAAGCTAAGGACAAAACTCTTTAAAACAACTTTTATTACGTAGCAATAAAGATTGTCTCAGACAACAACAACAACAACTGTCCGTGAAGTTGCGCATGACTCGAAGCTCTACGATTACCCGATTGATGGTTTCTGATGTTCGTGTTATCTCTTATCTGAACAGCCCTTTATCCTTTCTCATTTTTTTAATATAAAGATGAAGAATAAAAATCTTGTATTCAAAGTTTGGAGTATTTTAATTATGATGTAAGTTTCACTCGCCTATTTATCTGATGCTGAAAAGAGCTATTTTCATTCATACATTATTCTACAGTTATATTGAATGTTTTAAAGTTAAATAAAAAAAACCCGAACAGATAAACGAGTTAACATTTTGCTAACATTTATTTTAGGAATAGAATTTTATAGAATTTTTATTTGATTCGGAGTTGACTAATCCGTGAACGTGTGCCGATTTTAAATTAAAGTCCTTGCCCCACCCCAACCTAAAAAGTTTTAAACAGATTTTTTGACGCGATGCATTCCACATTTGAACGTGGATTTAATATACTTATCTAATTATAAAGTCTGTCATAGATTGGACGAAATAGCTTTAAATAATGATTCGTTATGCAGTAGCTCAAAAGTTCATTGACGCTACCCACTCACGATTTGAAGTTTCGTGACTAATCCTGCTGGTAACTGATAATATATAAATTTTCGTCTCGGGGTCAACTATCTTATGTTTTATATATACTGTATGTATTTCTCGTTGAGTCTAGTTCGATGTACTATTATTATTATTATTATTATTATTATTATTTGTATTGTTTTTAATATTTTATTTTGAAGGAGTTATGAAGGAGGTTTATTTTACTTTTCGTATGAAATAAATTTCTAAACGAAATAACTTATAGCAACATACTGGCCACCTCGGAACGGCGCTTCCCGTAGATCAACGTGTTAATCGATGTTACGTCTATTCAGCAGATGGATTTAGTGAGTGTCTTCCGTGTTCGGATGATGTAACGACCCGTGGTTCGTATCCCGCGTAAAGGTGTAGGTTCCTCCGTCACGTGACCTACGCTGTTACGAAGGAAGTTAAATAACTCCAAACATTATTATTTTA
Organism: Bathynomus jamesi; assembly: GCA_023014485.1. NCBI lineage: Eukaryota > Metazoa > Arthropoda > Malacostraca > Isopoda > Cirolanidae > Bathynomus > Bathynomus jamesi. Next base: position 662,792 of record JAJOZX010001430.1, on the reverse strand, counting down.
CTGTACGGCTCACATCGTACATTAATCTTTATACACAACTTGAAATATTTTTTGATTTCCGGAGACACTTCATTCATGTTGAACGTGTAAACGAAGGAACACACACACACACACACACACACACACACACACACATATACTGTATATGTTTTAGTTATATCGATATATTTTTAAAGTAAATATGAACTATTAAAAGTGCCTAGAATTTATAATAATAATAATAATAAACAAAATGTAGAGCGATGAGAATATAGCACACCACACGCAGTTTGGTGCTGCTTCTTTTCCCCTGTTTTTAGGTGACTGCGGGCGTCGTCGGAAACAATTTATACCCTCGTCTTAAGCGTCCATTTTTCTCGATGCGTTGAGAGAAAGATTCTCTCGACTTTCGTGAAAAGGATAGAAACGAAATGTTATTCTAAACACGGTTTATTTCACCGGATAATGATGCACTTCACGCAAAAATGGATTAAGAGCGCAGTTATAATGAAATTCGATTTTGTTCATTACACTAGCTAGCTTTAGAAGATTTTACAAACGAACTCTTAAGAGGATTTAGGCGACAGGCTAGAGCAGTGGTTTTCAATCTGGGCGCCACTGACATTGCCCAGGGGTGCCGCAAAGATTGTTGTAGATTGTTGATTTTTCAACATTTTTTATTGAAATTGTAATTGCAACGAGGTATCTTGTGAAAATATACACTTTCCTCAGGCTTCGTCCTTACACATTCAATTTTATCCAATAATTCAACGCTTAGCCACTTCTTCCCAGGAGGGCTTGTATGACATTTTGAAATAAAACAAAATTCACAATTTATTACTCCCATAAAGGAATGATATAGACTCTGTTTCAAGGTACGTGGTGCTCACTTGGCAGGGTTGGGGGAACTGGCTGTTGAACGGGGGTAAACGCTAATTCACAGGGGTGCCGTGAAAGTAGATAGATAGCACTGGGGTGCCGCGAACCAGAAAAGGTTGGGAACCACCACTGGGCTAGAGGGTTGGGCATACCGGCGCTCACTCACCCTTAAAGCCCTGGACGACAACTGCCTTTTGAACTCTCGGTCTCGGGCACTTCCATCGACCATCACGCCGTCCGGGAGAACTCTCTTGGTATCACGTTTACGAGTGATTATTAAAGTTGCCAAATTTTAGTCTAATAATGATGTTAGCAAATAAATAAAATTTTGGTTTTATAATTAACTATTTTATGCGACTGATCTCAGCTGAAGGGAACACTCAGAATTTAGGCGTCGTCCTTTTAAGATTATAGGTTTGTCAACACTGGAGAGAGAGTCGTTAGGTTATGAAAGGGTTGCCAGATATCTACTGCAGACATTAAGTCAATTTATAAAGTATTAAAGAGGATTAGAGGATTAAATGATTAAAATATCAATACCTTCATTTTAAAACATGGTGTGATATTTTCAAATTTTAACAACAGTTTATTTCCTGTGGAATACCATTTCCACCAAAATTTACGAGTCGTGCCCTCAAATTCTAACTGTAACATTATGTGCCCACTTGTTTATTGTGCGTGTGGGTATGGGGTATAAGACGTAAACAGTAAAGGTGAAATATAAATATAATAAAGAATAAACAATTTAACAGAGCTTCGTTTTCGTAATCCAATTTTCGAACGACTGATTTAAAACATACGTGCGGTTGGTCTGAACAAAAGATAGTTTTATCCGCAAATTCTTTATTTATTTTAACTTTGAAAGCGAGGAAATTTATTTTTAGGGCAGTATGTTCATTTTGTGTGATTTTAACGCGTGTCTTGTTAATTAATATTCTTCTAAATAGTTTATAGGCAAATGGAATTCGTGAGACAACGCGACCAGATTAACTTTTTTATTTATCTTCTATTTGAGAAGTACCATCGATTACCAAAGTCTGGATCTTACTTTTTGGGGGGAGGGGACGGGGTCGGTTAATCTTCGTAATTTCTATAGTCATATGACGGAGGGGACCTACTACACCTTTACGCGCAATCCGAACCAGGGACCGCTACATAATTTGGACGCGGAGGACGATCTACCATCCAACTATTACCCAGATCCACCGTCGCTTAACCTCGCTGATCGACAGGAAATGGTGTTACGACATTGGCCTTATACTTTACGACTCAGTGTATCCCACTTCTTGTTAGAGCATCGAGGTCAAGCGACGTTGAGTCTGTTCAGTAGTTGGATGGGTGACCCTCCTTCGCGTTCAGATGAAGTAGCGACCCGTTATCGATGGGTCGTATCCCACGTAAAGGCGTAGGTCCTCTCCATTACATAATCTTTACCGTTACGAAGGAAGTTAAGGAATCCCAAACATTATTATTATTATTATTATTATCCGACTTTAGTATAACGAACTATACATTTTCTACATTGTTCGTTGTATGCGGGCTTACTCCGTTAAGAGGCTTAAATCTTGGTGCCAGTGTTCGGAATGAGAAAAAGATTGAAGACGGCTTAAAAAGCAATTTTTCTTAAAACCTCGCGACTTCAGAATATGTAGAAGAGAAAGTGGTCTCCGCCTTCGGTTACATACTTCATGAAGGCAGAAAAACAAGTTCCCTCGTGGCTCTAAAATAGACGTTTGAGGAACAAATGCTATACACAAAAAGTAATAAAATTGTCGCACAAAGAACCGAGACACGAGAGAAGTATATTTTAATTGCGTTAAATATTTTTGTAACTTGGTCCATCTAATTTTTCATAAGCTCTTTTTCGCTGATAACTCGTTCTTTATCCTTGAATGCTCAGGGCTCACATTTGAGACTGCATAAAATCGCTTGGCGTTAGTCAAAACAAAACAGTACAGCTCGGCTAAAGACGTTTTCTTGACGTGACACTTTATCCAAAGTTTTTTTTTTTAGGTTAGACTAAGTCACATTAGGTTAGTCTTAGGTTAAGTTAGATTATTGGAATACCGATCGAAAGCCCCGTCGATGAAATATCTACAACTTACGAGTCGAGTACACTGCTACTTGGAGCTAAAGGGTTGAAAAATGTATTCGATTGAGAAATCTTTTATAGCAAAAGTACTCAGTTTGACGGGGTGGAAAGGTACTGTACTCTAAGTGTATTTGTATGTAGCCTCCACATAATTGGAATTGATCAATTTTACTCGTAATTTAAAATTTGTTTTGTCTTTGTGTGTGTGTGTGTGTTTATTTTTTTTACCTAGTTTCGAACTGAACATCAGTTTGGGCGCTTCCCTAATTTAGTTTCATAAAAATTTAAAAAAAAAATCTCAAAAAGTTTGAGGTCGACGAATAATGGTCATTCATTGCGCATATTTGACACTGAATTATGGATGAGTTTATGCTACGTCAGAAGAAGAAGAATACATTGGAGCATTTTTCATTTTCAAGTTTGTTGTATCGCCTTACAGCTAAATTCTCTCGATGTTTATGTACCATTATGCGCGCCCATTTATGACTTTATTTAAAATACTATTTAGCAAAGTAAATAGAGTTTGTCACCTCGGACTGCACGACGACGTTCACGGGGAATAGAATAACACTAGAGTGTTGTTCAAAGCTGTTTCGAATGCGTGCGTACGTTTCATCGCAGACACCTGGCCTTGCATCAGAATCACTGTTTGTTTTAAGGGCAGACAAAAGCCCCAAAGGAACAGAACTCGTTCATTGTTTGTTTACCTAATGAGGGATGAAGGCGAGGTATTCAAAAAGGATTTCATCTTTATATAGTGCGATTCTCTCTCTCTCTCTCTCCAAAGCTGTATTTATTATTTCTTATGATTATGGTTTCGGTTATAGTAAAACTTTTGTATTTGAGGGACTTTTCTCAATGCAGTGTTTGTTTTATTGCTGGATTGTTAAAAACGATAAAACTATTAGTCACTCATAAGTACACATTATATATATATATATATATATATATGTTCGAGTAGTTTCATTCGTTTGAAGTTATATTGTGTAATAAATTAGGTGAGAAGTAGAGAGAGGAGATCGTGATTAAATGTGAATATGAAGTTGTTTGTTACTGAAAGTCTGATTAAAAACTTTGATACGATAAAATATAATGGAAAGATTGTAACACAAATATAGGCAAATGGTGTTATAAAACGAAGAATTTATAAATATTTGTTTCACCTCTCACAATTTACATTTACTTCATAATGTAAATATGAACTGTTCATTTTATTTTAGAACTAAGGACTCGTTTGGCATCGTGGCCTATTTGCATTTGAATGTATGTATGGGTTGGGTTGAAAGTTTAAATAAGTGCGTAACTTATGTAGTGTTATTTTAAACAAAAGAGAAAATATAAAACAATCCCTAACACTACATTTTAATTCAATCTTCGGGGATTGTATATAGGATAAATAATGAGATTTTTGATTGTTTAACTTCGTCCGTACCGGCAAAGGTCATGTGACGAAATGGGATCCGAACCATCTCTCTCTCTCTCTCTCATATATATATATATATATATATATATAAAGAGAGAGAGAGTTGTTACATCATCTGAATGCGGAGGACAGTCACCTATTGAATTGCTAAACAGACGGAACGTTACTTAACCTTGCTGATCTAACGGGAAGTGGTGTTACAACGTGGGCACGACGTAGCCGTATTGTATAATAAGGACAGGAGGAGTTGGAATATACGGGAAAGTATTGAGAAGAGTCCTTTTATATTTGCTTTGGGAGTTCTTTTGATAATAAATAATGTTCATATATAATATAGACAAACATTGTGTCCTTCATCTTTTTTGTTTTGTTATTGTTTAACCCTTTAATGACGGATGGTACCTTAAGGTTCACCAGAAATAATAATATAAATTGTACTACAATGCCTCGTTTCTATAAATGTTTCTACTTGTTTATATATAGATGCCATTTAGTTGTTGAGAAAGGAACCCAAAACGTATATCATTTCAGTGACTAGTTACTAAAATATTTAGTTTTGAATAACAATAAAACCTATACGTTCTGGTAACAAGAGTGACCGCATATGCTGCCGACTAGTCCTTAAAGGGTTTTAACAAATTAAATCTCAAATGAAAATATTTTGACTGCAAAATTTACTCATTTTGCAGATGTAGAAATTTCTGTAATATCGCATTTTGATTCTATTCGTTTCACATTTAAACGAAAAAAAACAACGTAGCAGTGAGGCTTCACGCGACTCTAAAAGAAGAATTTCATAAATTTTTAACGTACCGCGGTCGAATCAAACTCCAACAATCTGCTATGACGTCATGCTCATATTTATGTATCAGTATATCAAACCAGACGGCGTGGCGTCTGCTGGATGCTTGGCTAGGCTCAGCTAGGGTGAGTTCTCGCGCCTTGGACGAATGCCAAGATGCCAACAGCAGTTGCAGTTACAAATTACGAGTTTGAAGATGAACTCTCTTCATTTTGTTACTCAGCAACGGCAGTTTGTTTACGCAATGATGTATTCTTAAACGACAATACTGAATAGTTATTGAATTCTGAACTGTTCTTTGTTTATGTAACGAAATTTGAAAGTTGAAAAAGGTTATTAATTTTGCCTTTGTCGTTAGCGATGTAATTTGCTCGTTTTTATTTTTAATTTACTCGCGATATCCATTCCCCCTTTTAACACTCATAAAATTAACTCTAAATTAATGTAGAAATCGTTAGCATGATTGCCGTTTTTTGGAATATTATGTGTATTGTGAAGAAATCTTTCCACGGGATCACCTGAAGATCAGCGCCCCCAGCCTCAATTACCAAATGATATCTTCGTTAAAACTAACGAAAATATCACGACTTAACCAAACCACTCGTCAAGGGCGTACAGTTGACCTAACCGGGCATTCAATTTAATTTCATTATTATACTTGGTACTGTAAAACAAAAAGCAAGAATACATGGGAGCCCTGATCCTCATGTGATCTTTTCCATGAACCGAAAGCGACATAAACGGGGATTTTATTTTATTTCATTTAATTTCAAGTGTGTGTGTGTGTGTGTGTGTGTGTGTACACACGGGATGAGCTTCATTATTTATTCAAATTAGTTTCGAGTAGAGTGAATGAGTTTTCTTCATTCCGTTTGTCATTTGGCAGTTTTTAATCAAAATGAATCGCCTCGCCTGCCCCCTTCTCAATGCCATGAGATGCCCCAAGTGTGTGGTCGGTGGTAGACTCTCTCCTAATTGGAGATTTTGACCGTTTGGATCAAGTTTACACTCAGCCTTTATTCGAACAGTTTCAGAAAGGCCTTGTGGCCTCTTTCAGACCTTTTTTTCCCTTGTTTTGAAACTAAGTACGTAAATGATAAAATCTCTCTCTCTCTCTCTCTCTCTCTCTCTCTCTCTCTCTCTCTCTCTCGTTTTATTATTATTTTTATAGCACTTCAGTTCTCTGCGCCTTGAGTCAGTTTTAAGGATCACTCTTTCTTTCTTCAGTCTCTTCATTTGAAACTCGTCTCGTATGTCTTCGCGTCCTTAAAGTTTCAAGGACATAAAGTATACACTGTATTATATTTTGCCACATTGTACCTGATCCTACTTAATATAAATGGACACAGTTCTGACTAATATTATAAATATAAATAATGTAAACAAATATTACAATTTATTATAAATTTCTTTTGAGTAAAGTATTTTTAAGTTTGAGCTTTTCAAAATTTTCAATATTAATTAGTGTTGATCAAACTGTACTAACCGATAAGAATAGGCGTGTTACAGTATAATTAATAATGGATCAACTGTACGCTCTTGATAATTGGTTAAGTCGTGATATTTTCGTTAGTTTTAACGAAAATATTCTGTCAAAATGGGGGGGGGGGATGATAACCTACATTAGGTGTATCGAAGATACTTATATCGCAAAATATCGCGAAATATTCTTCCGTAAATGTATAAAAGTCATTGTGGGTATAAAGGGTATAAACATCCGTCTTCCGCGTTAATAATGGTATTATTATTATTATACGAGACACGGAATGAAAAGAAAATAAACTTGGATATTAAGTAATCAAAGTAGATTAAACTGGTAATTAAATGCGTGTTATGTATATAACCAAATTAACTTGTCACAAAAGTAATAAACATTGTAGCAGTGAAAATGTTAACTTTATGAACCTTTTCTCTCATTATTCAATTAAGAAATGAAAAACAAAGTTAACACACACACACACACACACACAAAGCAAATTATCTACAATTAAGTTATGATTCGAACAATTTAAATTCAAAGCTCGTTTGTCCATAACCTTCATAATTACTCACCACTTAAACAGTTATAATGATATTCATACTGTGTTTTCGTAAATATGTAGTTTGGGAGCTATTGAAGAATAGGGACCCCAGCCTTCTTTAGTTAGCTTTATAAGGTTAACTAACGAAAATATCATGACCTAACCTAATCAATCGTCAAGGGCGTACAGTTAACCTAACGATTGGTTAGGTTAGGTCGTGATATTTTCGTTAGTTAGCCTTATAATCCTAACTAAAGAAGGCTAGGGTCCCTATTCTTCAATAGTTCGGTAGTTTGTGATAAAAAGTGTGGTAGTTATTGGTAGTACAGTTTAAAATTAAACTTTGTTTGCAAGCAAATTTAACTGAACTAGTGTGTGTGTGTGTGTATAATATAATCACTTGTGGGTATACTTGAGCCTTTTCCCGTCTCTTTCAGTTTGTGTTTTGTGTGATGGATGTCATTTTGAATTTTTTTAATGACATTTTTATTGTTGTTTTTGAGAAGTAGAAGGAAAAGTTGGGTCGAGTGACGGTATAAAAGAACTTTAGCCATTTATTGTTAAGTAATTTCTCGCTCCGCGGTGGCACTTCTCTTCCGCAAACTTTTGCGAAAGGTTTCTGTAATTGATTGACCTCATGGCGTAGTGCATAAATTATTGTTCTTTGTTACGTCTATCGAGTGGCTTATTAACGAAATTTGTGGTGATAATACTCGAAATTTATATATAATTTCGTTCTTTTGAACGATAAAAGAATTTTCGAAGGATAGACATAAAATTTTGATATCTAATATTTATTTGATATCTAATATTTATTTTGGTATTTTCCCGTTATCCCGGACCCCCCGACTTTTTGCCAGTTGCCAGACTTCAATTTTGACACGGAATATTTTCGTTAAAACTAACGAAAATATCACGACTTAACCTAACCAATTATCAAGGGCGTACAGTTTACTAACCGGGCATTCAATTAACCTAATTAGTTGGTAAGGTTAGGTTAAGTCGTGATATTTTCGTTAGTTTTAACGAAAATATTCTGTCAAAAGTGAAGTCTGGCAACTGGAAAAAAATCTGGGATCCGGGATAACGGGAAAGTACCTTTATTTTTATCAACTTTGATTTTCTATTAAAATCTTCATTTATAGGGAAAATAGATACTTCGCAAATTAATAATTAAAAAACAGGTTCAACTTTTTGGTCAGTGATTTCGTCCTAAGGGCAGTGAATGCACTGGCTCTATTCACATTTTGTCGACACTCTAACCTAACCTAATCTAACCAGACACGACCTAACTTAATCTAATTCTCAAATGTTGTCAATGAAATGTTACACTGAAGGAAAGTGCGTAATTTGTACGAATACAATAAGGATGTTATAACAAGAACACGGCATCCGTACTGCAGAAATATTATACAATTGCGACAAACTGAAATATACAATCCTGGAAAAAAGTTCCCCGAGGAAATATAAAATCTTTGAAAAACAATACTGAAAATTTCAAAATTCAACAATTTATAAATGGTTGGAAATATAAACTTTCCTGTAAAAATAATAATTAACTAATTGGAATGGTTGTGTATTCCGATCTTTTCCGTTTGGGGGTTTGGGGGCTAGCAGCGAATTTTAATGAAAATCGGTATACTAATGTAGTTTTGGTCACTGATTTCAAAAATAACTTTATTTTTTTGGACAAATGAAAAAGAAACATGTTAGAGCACTTTAAATAAAATAATTAATGTGTTTTTAACGAAAAGATCATGACTTAACCTAACCAATCGTCAAGGGCGTACAGTTGACCTAACCGGCCATTCAAATGACCTAACCTGGCATTCAATTGACCTAACCGGGTAATCAATTGACATAACTGGACAGTAATTCTTGATTTTTTCCTGCTACTTTTCCAGATCTGTCGGGATCCTTCAAAAAATGTATTCTTCGTAAAGTTGCACTTTTTATCGTTTGACCGACGCTTTTGGCGACAAAAAACTGGGTATTTTTATCAAAGGAACACACTTTCCCACACTTAGAGCACTTTTCATAAACAGTAGCAGTGTGTGACTCTGGCTAATTTAAACAATCCTTTGTAACTAGTTTTAAGCTAGTTAAAACACATATTAATTATTTAAAGTGCTCTACATGTTTGTTCTTCATTTCTCCAAAAAAAGAAAGTTATTTTTGAAATCAGTGACCAAAACTACATTAGTATACCAATTTTCATTAAAATCCGGAATCCACTTTTGTATTCATAAAAATTATTTGTCCAACCAATTATAAATTGTTGCTGAATCTTGAATTGTTTCGTTATTTGTTTTCGATAGATTTTATTTACTCGAAATTTTTTTCCATAACTCTGCTGCAAAACTCGTATACACGCTCTGCTTCTGGAAAATCCTAAACATGAGCTATAAGGATTGGAAATTCACGCGAGGTTGCTACCGAAATTTGCACACGAGAAAGGAGGGTCTCTATATATTAATGAGGGTGACACCTATCTCCCTCCCTACAAAAAGAAGGTGGTTATATCGCCTGGAGAAAATGACGGAGTAAGCCGCGGAAATAAAGGAATATCGGACAATGAGGAAACGTCGGAATACGCGAAAACATTTGAATCTGCACGTGATGCGCGTGATAACATCTCCACACGCGAATACCTCGACAAATATCAGTCTGAAGATCACACTTAATAAGAACAGTGACTGAACTTTGTCTCTTTGCAAACGCCATGTTTAGGAGAGTCTAAACTCTAAATCATTCATTACCGGCTCGCTTAATCGTTGTCTCTCTCTATTTTGTGAAAAATTATCCGTCAATTGGTTTTGGAAGAGCAAAACGTGATTGCTCAATTTTTTATCCTTTATAGTTTATACAGACATTATTCCGATAGAATTGTTAACAGTTCAAAAGAGAATTCTCGCCTGTGAGGTTTTTGTTTAGTTTATCGATAATATTATTCGCCCTTTTTACGCGTCTTATTTTTAAATCTTTTGAACACATTTATTTACTCGTATTATTTTAATAACATAAAAATATTTTAACGTAATAAGATCATATACTTTTACGAGCGATAACTTTGGCGTTTATTTTTATTTGTGTATGATTTTGTCTACGTTCCTCACTCGGAAAAGTCACTTAAAGAGACGAACGATCGTTTATATCCCTTTTAAAATATTCTGGCTCGAAGGAGACTTTACATATACGTCAATTTAAGATTCTTTTTGGACAATTTGCATTCCAAAATTGTACTTAAAAAATATTTTCTACTCTATGAATGTTTATGAACGCCATTTGTTAGAAAGAACTCTCTAAATCTGTTGATTCTTCTCTGTGGGATTAGCCACTTTCTATATTATTTGAGATTTTTACGTATCTATATATAGATTTTTTTTTTCCAAGAACGCTATAGAAAGACGAAGGGAAATGACTCGCAAACTTGTATAGCTAAAAATGATGACCTAATGATCGAGGTGGCCATGAGGAAGGAATTCGGATTCCTCGAGATTTTTATACCCTTTTTCTTTTATTTATTTCGTTCGGGAAATTCACTTTTTAAGTGCGTCGAAGGAAGGTCTTTGTAGGCGAAGAAACGAGAGTTTGGGGACTGTATCGCTCTCATCAACGACGCTCCGTTTTGAAAAAATCAACAGTAAAAAATAATCTAAAAAAAGGAATTGAAATTTCAGGTTTGAGGAAAAAGTTCAGTTTTAAAAATGAAGTGGAAAAAATCATATCAGAAAAGAGAGAGAAAGAGAGAGAGTTATAGCTAACACAGAACTAAGATCACTCTAGGTTAGTTCAAGAAAGAAGTTGAAATGAGAGGGAAAAAGAAAAAAAATAAATGTCGAATTACATTTTAAACGACAAAAAACAACAACAAAAACTAACGAATTTTTCTCAGAATGTTGTAGAGAAATATTTTCCTGGTGCTTGTTTGTCTTTGTAAATGTAGATTCACTATAGTTAGGTTGGGTTACGCTGGGTTAGGTTGGGTTACGCTGGGTTAGGTTGATAGTTATAGTGTTATATAGTTAATATGCTGTTAAAGTTAGATTAGGTTTAAATTGAGTTAGATTAGGTTACGCTATATGATGCTGTAGATCATTTTATGCTTCGTCGTCTTTGTTAATGTCGGTCCAAATATTTTTGTCGAGAAATTTTTCATTCGAGAACAATTTCTCGACGATTCGAGGATTGGATTTGGTTCGTTGGTCAAAAATTGTCTTTGAAAAGGCCTCACTGCCTGCCTGCTACTGCTCCGGTGTTTACGCGTGTAAGCATCGTATGAGAATCTTCAGCATCCTTTATAGTTGTGAAAAATAATTTATAGGGAAGTAGGAAGAGCATAATGAAATAGTTTCGGAGTTCATTCACACCATGTGTACTACATTTATCTGCTGTACCCATTTACGCATTAGGGGACGCTGGAAAAAAACGATAGTATGGAACAAAAGCCACCGAGACGAATCTGACTTTTTAAAATGATCATATTGCCATCCTTCGCATAGGAATTACTTGTATAAAGGAGCACGAATCGATTCAGAGGCACCTCCAGCTGATCAGCAAACCCATTTAAGAATTTCTCTGAGTTTTTTTTTTTTTTTTAACAGGTTAAAACTATGAAATTAGAACTCTGCTCAGCTGAGTTAAATGTACCGCGATTTTCCTCAATAGTACTAACCATCATCTTCCACTGTATCCCCAAACAGCATCCCTTAAAGCAGGGTCGGGAACTTTTATTGTGTGGCGGGCAAATTTAACTAAAATATTCTCTACTGGAAAAATTGCAGTTAAAAATAGTTTGGGACATAATTAAGATGTAATACTGTATGACTTTAAATAATCAAACTGTCCCCCAGGTAATTAAAAACTAGGCCGCGGACGGCAGGTTCCCCACCCCTGCCTTAAAGTGAAAACGACGTCTACCCTGAGGTTATGACTCCGGAGAGTTGTTGTTGTTCCCATCAAATTTCCTATCTTACTCCATTGGGGTGTCATCTGAGAACTCTCATTGCTCTGGACCCAGACATGACCAGTAGTACTTCCACCGCATTTATAGGCAAAAGGGAACTTTACTACTTTCAATGTATCCTAACTAGCCCTCCCTGTAAGCAGCTCGTTGTACATTGTCAAAAATAAAAATGTCTTTCCAGATCAAATTTAACGACTAAAATCGGAAGTTTTCACTCTCAAGAATTGTCATCAGTTAAATAAAAGTAAGCAAATGGGAACAATTGAAATAAAGCTATCATTTGAAAACTCCCGCTACTCTGATACCAGACCCAACCAACGCCTTCTACTACATTTACGAACAAAGAGGACATCACCAACCCCAACTCCATCCTAACCAACTACCCGTATAGCCCTCCTTAGATAGATAGATAGAAGGAGAGATAGAGATAAAAAACTGTAATATAAACATTAAGAATTAAGGAAGCACATGATAGTACTTCACATTTATGCGCCGAAATTCCAATGCTCATTTCTCACCAATTAAAGAATACTTGAACTTAGTTCCTATCTCATTTTGATGCACAAACAGTTTCATAAAAATGAATTAAAAACGAAAAATAAAAAAGAGGAAAAAGTATGATGAAAAATATGATTACATTAACGTGTTATACAACTTATAAACTTGTATAAACTTAATGTTAACGTAGTTTTAACTTCATTGTCTGGTTTTGTTTTAATAACGTCGTGTTTTATATATAGATGTCGCGAGGCCTTCCACCGTCTTATAAGAATGAAGTAAAACCATAATTAATATAATTTTCCAAAACCGACTGAATGAGCAATCGAGTGATATTTTAACGTAACATAACTTAACCTAACCTATAGCCTTAATTAACGTAATCTGACTTACAAACGCATTTTACTCGGGGCAAGATTCGATAGGTTGTCAGTTTTCTAAAGTTTTCGACCAGAAGGATATACGTATATTGCGTTAATTTCTAAGACATTTTTCTCGTATTTAAAACTGTTTCCGCGGCTGAAGTCGTTAGACAGAGTTTCCTGCCCGAATCCTTCGATATTTGCCTGTATTAAATGCTGTCTATTTACTTTTAGGATTAAACTTAACATAAAATTGAAAGACCGCAGCTTCAGTGCAGTATCTACGCTTCTCTTCCCATCCACAGCCCGCGAGTGGGAATTTCAGATTTGGGAAAGGGTAAATTGCGCACCTGAGGGGTATTTTTTATGAAAAAAATTCAACTTAGTGGAAAATCCTAGACTGAGAATAGGAATTGGAATGGAGTGATTTGAAAAATGCCTCCTTTAAAGATTCTCACTTTCGATATATTGCGAGAAAATTGTGACTTCTTACAGCGAAGGTAACTTCAGACAGTCACGAAATATCTAATTTTTTGTAAAAAGTAAATTAATTATTAAGTTGCAGAAAGAAAACAAAAAAAATTATACAAAAATTCACTCTTTTAGTCAATAAATAGGAAAAAGTAATAAACTTCACACGAATTCATTTTAAGACTGTCTGAAATCACACACACACACCCTGTCGGACCCTCCCCCTCATTTATATATATACACACACACACACACAGTATATATATTGTCTTGTATTTTATGTAATTTCTCCAAATAAGGTTCCCAAGTAGGGTTCCGAATTGGGGGTGAAGTCCACCATTTCACTGCAGTTTTCTTCCTATTCTATCGAAGTCCGACTTTTCTTTGGGATTTCAAAAGTAAATTTTTAATTGACAATTGAAACCCGCGCATTCAAGGTTGCATTCATGCGGCCTTTTCATTGCCATAATATGAGAGAGTAGCCTCGGGAGTTTTTTATCTTCGTGTGGATCATTCATTGCGACAAATTGTTTTCTTTCTACAATATTCTTAAGTCATTTTTCGCTTCTCAAAATGCAATTTTTATTTCTCTTTCTTTCAATTTCAATTGATTCTTTTCTTTTATATTTTACACTACTGTCATTTATAAGTTTCTTTCTAATTTTTTTCAAATAAGGGAGCCGTTTATCTTCATTTATATAAGGGATCGAAGCCATATCCCAATATTCATGCAGGAAACAAGAAAGTGATGTGTCTCCTTCAATGCTTCTTCGATTCAAAGGCTTTTATATATATATATATATATATATATATATATATATCGAGTATTTATTGGTCATTCTTGAGGCAAAACGACCTTTTCCTCCTCTTGTTTCAGTTGAGGTCAAAGACCTCATGACAGGCATCCAGGGATTGGCTCTTCCTGCTGTGGTTTGACGGTGGAAGAGGGACAAACAGAATTAAGAATTTGGGCAACGAGTCGAAAATAATTAATTTAGCTAATTGTTTCAGGAGAATATATATATATATATATATATATATATATATATATATATATATATATATAGTAAAATCACAAAATAACACGTGATCTTATTAATAAGCAAACAACCACAGGGAAAAAGGAAAAAAGAAACACGAATTCCGAGCGCTTTCGTGATATATTCACATTTTCAAAGACAAGAGAGAAATATTTCTCTCTTGTCCTTGAAAATGTGAATATATCACGAAAGCGCTCGGAATTCGTGTTTCTTTTTTCCTTTTTCCCTGTGGTTGTTTGCTTATATATATATATATACCTCGGCGTGTAGTGGTTAGCGTCGCTGACTACAAATCCATCGGCCCCGGGTTCGAGACTCGCTGACGGCAGCCGGCGCGCAGCAAAACCCAGCTGTTCATCCTTCCACACAATAAAGAAAGTGGCTGGCAGATAAATGGGTACCCTGGGTGGCCTAGTGGCTAAGACGTTGGGCTGCTGGTGGGGCGTGGTTCGGATTCCACGTTAAACTGTAGGTCTAAGGTGGAGTGACAAGCTTGACCTTCGTCAGAATGAACAATTCGGGCGGAAGCAAATCCAAGGTTATACATATATAAAATTTTAGTAGTGAAATATTTGGAATTCATTGTATCGTTTAGACTTTAGATAGACAAGTTTCAATGGGTATAATTTTACACGAGTTTCACTTTGAGAAAGAAGTGAAAATATGTTTGCGTAAAACGTTTTAAATAATTTAAATTAAGATAAAGCAATTTGTCCTTCGCATCATTCAGTTAATTTGAAGTGTTAATATTGTACTATTATGAAGGGTTAGCGAGTGAAGTTATTCCGAAAACGATTCGTCAAAAAATGAAACAGTTTTTATGTACTTATTTTTCTTCACGTGTTTGGTTCACGTGAATCTACGTTATATCGACACTCAAATAATTTAAGTTAACCTAAACTTAACCTAAATCTAACCCAATTTATAACCATTACAGACAGTTATTATTATTATTATTATTATTCTCGATTGTTAATGCGATATACATTATACTACATTACTACAGTATGATACGATAATATATAATATATGATAATATAGTTTCTCTCTTTAACGAATTTGGTATGTTACAATTTGCATGATAGCTCGTTGCGTGCGTTCGTAGATACATAATATAATTAGCGTGTATTTATTTGTTGCTCTCAAAAATGAATCGAAATGTGATTGTTATTTTTTTCTTTGCAGCTTCTCCCTTCGACAAAATCTGAAGACTGGAATTCTTTTCTCCGTTTTAATACTAACTATCGTAAGTACATAAACATTTTATTCCAATTTCAAATTATTAATTCCTGGTTTATTTTATTACATTATTATTATTATTATTGTTGCTGCTGCTTTTGTTGTTGTTGTTGTTGTTGCTGCTGTTAGAATCATTATTTTTACGGAGCGCCTGCTGTTTCTTTTGAAATATATGTTTGGGCATATGGAGTCAATTAAGGGAAGAAGTTGTTGTTGTTGTTGCTGTTGTTGTTGGCGGTTTGAAGACATGAATGGGCTCTTGTTTGATTTTACAGTGTGGAGAGTATCGAATTCTGTTTCGTAAAACCTTCGAAAAATATCTAAATTTTGCCTGATAAGCATTTTGAAACCAACTTGAATGAGCTGCAACCGTGATTCATTGAAGGCGGTCGAATTAGCCACTCGGACGTGATAATATTTTAATTTTGTGAATGTTTTATATCTCATAAAGCCTTTTTGAACCCTTTAAGCTAAAAACTTTGCCAATATTAGATAGATTTAATTATTGTAAACCGATGGTTTTTGGAAAGTAGTTTCGTGGTTTTATAGTTAGGTTTGTGCGACCTTCTTTTCAGTATTGATTTCATTCACAATAATTCAAGGAATAATCTCGGAATCCAATACCTGAGAGGTGTCGATTAGAAAGAGGAAAGGAGTTTTTACAACCTTGATTTGTGATAACAAATTTCTAAGTTATAGATGCCATCTTTGTGGCTGGACACGCAGAGGCATGAATTTCTCAATGTTTTTCTAGAAAGAAGATTGTACACACATTGTGGGAATGAAGATGTAGAAAATGTAATATCAGTTGAGAGAGAGAGAGAGAGAGAGAGAGAGAGAGAGAGAGAGAGAGAGAATTTGGATATTTGCCAGTTGCGTGGACGCTAAATCATTCTCGTAGCAGAACATACATAACGTTGTAAAATGTCCATCAGAAAAACTATTGATCATATTTCTTTTTTCCGTGTGTGTTTGCACATAAGGTAATTGTTTAGGTTTGGAATAATTTTAGTTTCTTGTAAGTTTACATTTACGGTAGTTTTAAAAAAAGGCCTTGCCACACAGCGCACGTTGACCAAGTGTCTACATATATGGCTCTTACTTCAAAAAGTCTATAGACTACAGGTTTATGACTTTATAAGTAATTCAAACCACTGTCCCCATTCCGTCTTTATGTGAACATCTTTTTTATAATTGTTGTTAATGTTTTGACAGAGCCTGGAATTGTTGTTTTGGTATAAACAACAAGAAAGGTCTGAGGAAGAGTCGAATGCCAAAAATTGTCAGTTTTACGATTTTTTATAATACTTTACGTTTGACAGATTATCGAAATAGAAAATTGAGATACCTTTTCCGATTAATGAATGACAAATGAATATTATTGATTTATACCAATTTATACCAATCTGTTGATACTTTGTATAAATCTCTTTCGTCTTGAGCTATAAAGGGTGGCTTAGTTCAGCTCTTCATAAGCTTTAAATAGTTCTTTGTTCTACCGATTCTTGAAAATAGATAACTAAATATATTTCTTCAGCCTTGAAGAAAAGGCCTTGACCTTAATGTCAGTAGCTATAGTGACACCGTCAGGGATCATGTCTTGATAAATCATCAAAACGGAGTTTTTCGGCCAGCAGCAGCCCGACGTATTCGTCCAGCTAGACAGCGCCCCGTAATGACCTGATATACGGATATTGCTGTGCTACCATGGCCTGCCCAGAGTCTGGATTTCAGTGTCATTGGGCATCTTTTAAATTTAGACCATCTGGAGAGGGATCTGGGGTTTAAAGCACCTACTCTATTCAGAACCTCAATATACGTTCGGCCTTTCATCATGAAAAAGAAAAACTATAGTATTTGTCATTTACCATTACTTATTCGAACTATAGGGACCTTATGTTGTTTCGTGCGTTGGTCTCTCTTCACACGGAGGTCAAGCTGGTGGCCCCGCCTCTCCAGTAGTAGTATAGTATAGTATAGTCTCCAGTATAGTAGATTTAATTTTCCCAGAAGAGTTCCTTGTTCCATGCACGGTCTGTATGTAACATAAAAGTTTCTCGGGGGACCATTCGGAGTTGCATTATTTATATATATATAAATTATATATATATATATATATATATATATATATATATATATATATATATATATATATATATACTTTAAATAATTATAAAGGCAGTGTTTATTAAAATACATTTCATTTTCAAAATGTAATAGAATCTACAGACATTATTTAATTGTTTTGTCAACGCCTGTTTTCAAACTGACGTCCGTTCTGGTCCAGGCACTGCTGATAACGCGAAGCAATGGAATCGCAAACATCACGAAACATTTCGTTTGGTATTTGTGTGCATTCTCGTTCAATGGCTGCTCTCAATTCAGCGACTGTTGCAGGTTTTATAGCGTAGACTTTGTCTTTTAAGTATCCCCATAAAAAAAAGTCTAGTGGTGTGAGGTCTGGTGAACGCGGAGGGTATTCTACGAAACCCCTTCGTCCAATCCACATCCACATCGTGCCAAGTACCACTCGCAATACTCCACTCTTCGGTCCGGATCATCTTCATTAATAGCATGGACTAATCTTGGAATGTAACTTTTCCATTGACAGCGCTTCAAAATGCGTTGGACAGACGATTCTGAAATTCCTACCTCACGACTCGCTTGCCGCACAGATTTTCTTGGACTTTGGTGATACGTTTCCAGTACTCTTTCTTGCTTTGTGGGGCTTGTCGATGTTCGTGGTCTTTCGGAACGCTTCTTGTGGACATTCTGAACAGTTCCATCGGCTTCAAACTTATCTCTAATTCGAGTGATGGTAAGTCGCGTTAGTGGATCTGTTTGAAACTCCCTCCTAAACTGTCTTTGCACTTCAACTGCGTTTTCACACTTCCAGTAGCATTTTAGAATGAATTTCCTTTGTTCAAAGCTTAGTCTGACTGCCATTATTAATTCTAATGGGTTTAACTTGGAAAGAAAGAAACATCAATTGAGCTATCAGCTGTTAAAGTGTGTATACATTTTTTTGGGACGCCCTGTATATATATATAATGTGTATATACTAAAACGCCTGCTGCACATTCCGCAGCAAAAGTCCCTGAAACAGAACTTACGGGAGGACTGAGAGGGACGGACGTGTTACTAAACTCTTACCTGGTTCTCCCTCAGTGTGTATACTAAATTTGGTGCAGATTACCCTCGTCGTTCAGGTGTGTATAGACGAACATAGAACATAATCCGACATCATCATCATTATCTCCTCCATATATAAATAAGACATATATACACAGTATATATATATATATGTGTGTGTGTGTGCACGCGCGCGTAGGCAACTGGGCATATGTGAGGTCGTGTGTGTGATAATTCAGAGATGTAGTGCGGTAACTTTTTTGGTGAGGTAACACTTTTGGTACCTCGGAACATTAAAAAATATTCGTATATAAAAAATGTTAGAGAAAAATATGTTGCTCCTAATTGGATTATGTTATGTTATATGTTATGCTAAATTAGAAAGTTAATTAAATTTTTAGATATCTGAATTTAAAAAAGTTGGCATCTTTCTTATTCGAAGGAGCGCATATATAACCTTCGTGGTTTAACTTTGCTTTTGCGTCCGACCAAATTGTTCATTCTGGCGAAGGTCAAGCTTGTCACTCCGCCTTAGACCTACAGTTTAACGTGGAATCCGAACCACGCCCCACCAGCAGCAGCCCAGTGTCTTAACCACTTTCTTTATTGTGTGGAAGGATGACCAGCTGGGTTTGCCTGCGCGCCGCCTTCCGTCTCGATTCCGGGGCAGATGGATTCGTAGTCAGCGACGCTAACCACTACACCACCGAGGCGCACTTTATATATATATATATATATATATATATATATATAATATATATATATATATATATATACAGGGTGTTTCATAACATGTGGGACGCACTTTCAGGATGGATTCAAGACCTAAAAACAATGAAAAAAGTTTATATAAACATATGCCCAAAATCGCTTTGTTTCCGAGTTACAGCCCGTTATGTGTTCCAGCAAGTATCCGCCTTACTTTTAAAGGAAGTGCTCAAAATGACCGTCTTGCGCTTGAATACACGCCCGAACACGCCTCGTCATAGACCGCCTGACGCGTTCAAACATTCCAGGTATTGCTCCGATTTTCTGGCATCCTTGTTCTACACGTTGGCGAAGCATTTCAACGTTGTCAATGGGTGTCACGTAAACGATGGATTTCAGATGACCCCACAGGTAAAAATCGAGTGGAGCGCTCCGGAGAGCGAGCAGGCCACACAATGGGTCCTCCACGCCCTATCCATTTATCAGGGAAATGGTCATCCAAATAGTCTCTGGCTACTCAACTAAAATGAGGCGGAGCGCCGTCATGCATAAACCACATACGACGTCGGACACCAAGAGGAACTTCTAGTAAACTACTTAAATCATTCCTTAAAAAATTGGAGTAGGATTCTCCTGTCAATCTTCCAGGCAAAACAAAAGGACTGATTAAGTTGTCGGCAATAAGTCCTGCCCATACATTAATACTAAATTGTTGTTGGTGCCTTGACTGGATGATGACATGCGGATTCTCTTCGGCCCAGTGATGAGTGTTGCGAAAATTGATCACGCCATTTCTTGCGAAGGCAGCTTCATCAGGAAACAACATGGAAGATAGAAAAAGAGGATCGCGAGTACACTCTTGATGGAATCAAGTGCAAAAAGCCTCTCGTGGTGGGAAATCAGCTTCAGTAAGGCCTTGTACTCTCTCAATGCGATATGGATAAAGCTGTTGTTCCCGTAAAATTCTCCACACAGTTGTGTATCGTACACCCACTGCTGCTGCTATCCTTCCGGTGCTGACACCAGGATGTTTCTCCACGCGATTCAGGACCCGCTTCTCCAACTCAACAGTTCTGGCGCTGATTAGTCTACTACCATTTGAAACTCGCTTATTGAATGGTCCATTGGTCTGGTATCACCAAGACGCTCGTCTATTCTCTGAAAGGTCTTCTTATCTGGCAGACGGCGATTCGGAAGCCTTTCCGCATACAGACGTCTTGCTGCGGCCGCATTACACTTAGCCGTGAAACAAAGCCTGAATGAACCTCAGCCAAGGAATAGACCCCATCCAAAGAAAATTTTGCTATGCGTTTGGTGGGATATGCAAGGAATTATTCATTTTAAGCTTCTGCCAGATAACCAAACAATCACAGCTGAAGTCTACTGCCAACAACTCCAGCGATTGAAGATGACATTACAAGAAAAACGTCCTGCATTAATTAATCGCAGAGGTGTTCTATTCCACCAGGATAACGCGCGCCCTCACACTTCTCGAATCACCACTGCCCAATTGGAGGCATTTGGTTGGGAAAAATGCCTCATCCACCTTATTCTCCGGATATCGCACCTTCAGACTACCATTTATTCAGAAGTCTGCAACACCACCTAGATGGACAAAAGTTGCAATCCAGGGAAGCTATCGAAAACGAAGTGATCGCTTTTTTTAACTCGAAACCAAGGGATTTCTTCGAACGTGGCATAAAAAACTTTTCTACACAGGTGGGAGGAGGTTATAGAGAAAGAAGGGAATTATATTGATGATTAATTTGTCATTGTCATTTAATTTTTGTTGTGGATAAACTAAAAATTCGGGCAAATTTGTCCTTATAAGTCATTTAATTTTTGTTCTGAATGAACTAAAAAATCGAGCAGAATATATGTTACAACCTTATATATATATACACACACCGGTATATATATATATATATATATATATATATATATATATATATATATTTTTTTTTAATTCAGGAAGAACCGATTCGCCTCTATTTAAAGGGCATATCTCAGCGGAAAAACAAAGAAAAAGTGAGAGGAAAGACAGAGGAAAAAGAAGGGGTGGAGGGGACAGTCGAAGTGGAAAAAGACCAAGGATGACAAGGACTGCAGGGTCGAGCCCCATCATCCTTGGGTGCTAGGGCCGGGAGGGCGCACGTGAAACCTCCAGGAACAAGCACGTACACACGAGCACAAAGAGCACTCAAGAGCACGAGCTTAGAACCCCCTTGTGGGGATATATATATATATATATATTAGTGGTGGACCGGATATCCGCATCATTTTTACATCCGCATCCGCACTTCTGACTGCGGATGTTATGCGGATATTACCTCTAATAAATTATGGAACTTACAATTAAATTAGCTTATAAAGTAGCTTATAAGGCCCAGTCATGCACATTTCATGTAAAGTATTAATTATTTATTAATGAAGAAACAAATGCATAAACCTCAAAATATAGATACCTGGTAACACAGAAAATTGAATGAAACTTGTTTCATTGAATTTTCTGTGGCTGAAACTTTTGAGAAAGTTATTATTTTTATCATAATGAAAACATTAATATTAATTTTAATTCTTATGCATTGCCTGCCATAATAGTAATATCACAAAATTTGAAAAATTATGTCATATATTCATAATTCTATATTATATTGATATATTAACTAAATAGCCGCATCCGCGGATATTGAACTTAAAAATCCGCATCCGCATCCGCAGATGTTGAATAACTGACATCCGGTCCACCACAATAAATATATATATATATAACGTAAAGAACGACGCTTGTATAGGAGATATTCCGCGCAAGACGAGAAAGAGAAAACAACAAATGAAAAAATGAAGTACCACCTGGGAATCGAACCCGGGATCTTCCGATTGCCGGTCAGACGCGATAACCACTACACCATGGACTTCACTCTTCCAAATGCCGTAATTCCTCTACATACTCGCAGAAACCAATGCCCCAAGGGGGCACCTCCCGCATGCCGTAACATTATATACATTCAACTGCAAAGAACACGCAGTAAAATAACGTAAAGAACGACGCTTGTATAGGAGATATTCCGCGCAAGACGAGAAAGAGAAAACAACAAATGAAAAAATGAAGTACCACCTGGGAATCGAACCCGGGATCTTCCGATTGCCGGTCAGACGCGATAACCACTACACCATGGACTTCACTCTTCCAAATGTCGTAATTCCTCTACATACTCGCAGAAACCAATGCCCCAAGGGGGCACCTCCCGCATGCCGTAACATTATATACATTCAACTGCAAAGAACACGCAGTATAAATAACGTAAAGAACGACGCTTGTATAGGAGATATTCCGCGCAAGACGAGAAAGAGAAAACAACAAATGAAAAAATGAAGTACCACCTGGGAATCGAACCCGGGATCTTCCGATTGCCGGTCAGACGCGATAACCACTACACCATGGACTTCACTCTTCCAAATGCCGTAATTCCTCTACATACTCGCAGAAACCAATGCCCCAAGGGGGCACCTCCCGCCTGCCGTAACATTATATACATTCAACTGCAAAGAACACGCAGTATAAATAACGTAAAGAACGACGCTTGTATAGGAGATATTCCGCGCAAGACGAGAAAGAGAAAACAACAAATGAAAAAATGAAGTACCACCTGGGAATCGAACCCGGGATCTTCCGATTGCCGGTCAGACGCGATAACCACTACATCTTCTGACCGGCAATCGGAAGATCCCGGGTTCGATTCCCAGGTGGTACTTCATTTTTTCATTTGTTGTTTTCTCTTTCTCGTCTTGCGCGGAATATCTCCTATACAAGCGTCGTTCTTTACGTTATTTATACTGCGTGTTCTTTGCAGTTGAATGTATATAATGTTACGGCATGCGGGAGGTGCCCCCTTGGGGCATTGGTTTCTGCGAGTATGTAGAGGAATTACGGCATTTGGAAGAGTGAAGTCCATGGTGTAGTGGTTATCGCGTCTGACCGGCAATCGGAAGATCCCGGGTTCGATTCCCAGGTGGTACTTCATTTTTTCATTTGTTGTTTTCTCTTTCTCGTCTTGCGCGGAATATCTCCTATACAAGCGTCGTTCTTTACGTTATTTATACTGCGTGTTCTTTGCAGTTGAATGTATATAATGTTACGGCATGCGGGAGGTGCCCCCTTGGGGCATTGGTTTCTGCGAGTATGTAGAGGAATTACGGCATTTGGAAGAGTGAAGTCCATGGTGTAGTGGTTATCGCGTCTGACCGGCAATCGGAAGATCCCGGGTTCGATTCCCAGGTGGTACTTCATTTTTTCATTTGTTGTTTTCTCTTTCTCGTCTTGCGCGGAATATCTCCTATACAAGCGTCGTTCTTTATGTTATTTATACTGCGTGTTCTTTGCAGTTGAATGTATATAATGTTACGGCATGCGGGAGGTGCCCCCTTGGGGCATTGGTTTCTGCGAGTATGTAGAGGAATTACGGCATTTGGAAGAGTGAAGTCCATGGTGTAGTGGTTATCGCGTCTGACCGGCAATCGGAAGATCCCGGGTTCGATTCCCAGGTGGTACTTCATTTTTTCATTTGTTGTTTTCTCTTTCTCGTCTTGCGCGGAATATCTCCTATACAAGCGTCGTTCTTTACGTTATTTATACTGCGTGTTCTTTGCAGTTGAATGTATATATATATATATATATATAACGGGTGTGCCATAAAAAAGGGTACATTTTAAAAAGGCTATAAAATCAACATTTGTCATTTAATTTTAATAAAACGTCTACACAGTAAAACATATGTATTTATCTATATGCAAACAAGTTTTCAGACTAAAATATCAAATAATTCAAATTCTATCAACATTTAACGAAAGAGTATGATTTTTCTACTTAACATGCAAAAATGATTAAACCTGTTTAATACTTTTTTTTTTATAAAAATAATTTTTAACGTAAAATTTACCTGAAATTATTAAAAAAAATTGTTTGAAATGCTTTCCTTCCATGTCAATAACTTTTTTTATTCTTGGTCGGAATTCATCTATGGCTCGATTTACTTGTTCCTGTGGAAGCTCTTCCCTTTTTGAATGGTGATCTCGCGTAAATGAGCGACATCTTTTATCCTAGTCCTGTAGACTCGCTCTGCTAAGTTCTCCCATATTCCGGCCAAGAATAAAAAATGGAAGGAAAGCATTTCGTACAATTTTTTTAATAATTTTGGGTAAATTTTACGTTAAAAATTATTGTTATAAAAAATATTAAAAAGGTTTAATAATTTTTGCGTGTTAAGTAGAAAAATCATACTCTTTCGTTAAATGTTGATAGAATTTGAATTATTTGATATTTTAGTCTGAAAACCTGTTTGCATATAGATAAATACATGTTTTAATGTGTAGAAGTTTTATTAAAATTAAATGACAAATGTTGATTTTATAACCTTTTTAAAATGTACCCCTTTTTTATGGCACACCCGTTATATATAAAATAATTATTGTTATATTATTAGTATTTGGTAAACTGTTTGTGATCATTCGTCACGAGTGTTGAAATCGGTCTGTTTGAAGCTTTTTTCACGTGTGAAAGAAGAAAGGCATTTTCTTTGGCCTTTCTTCGAACCTCAGAAAGTGACATACACAATTACGTCTCTTTAGTATGCAGGATTATCCCAGATGAAATAACCTTTGACTCTAAATAAGAAATCTGCTGCCTCGCTCATTGTGAAGGTGGAATGGGGCATTTGTACCCGTTATACCCTCCTATAAGTCTTCTAACAATTCCGAATTCACTGTTTTAATGTGGATATATTTTTTTTTACGGGGTACGTGAAGGCATTTGATGGTGTCTCTGAGCGGGAAAATACTTCACAATTTTTATTTTAACTTTTGATTAAAGATTGGCGTTTCAGACGATTTGAAATGATTTGAATTTAGAATACGTTAAAGATGAAAAAAGAGCTAAACATAATTTTTAGAAATCTTCAAAAATAAGTTTTTCATTATTTATTACTTATAAAAAGTAGTATACCTTTATTACAAATTATAAAATACAAATGTATTTGTCGTTTTGATACATCTGTGTAGCCTTGGGACACAAATTTGAGGTGCATCCTCGTTCTGATGAATCATATGTATAGTCGGTTACCAAATTGCGATATAAATGGGCTACAGTTATACCTTACGGCCGAAAGCACCCCGCCTTTGGTAACTGATGGTACCTTTACCTTACGTGTATGGGCATGTAGGAACACGTAGCGTAGAATAACGAAATGCCGTAGAAAAGATATCGACTGTTAGTTGAAAATTCGGATTATGTTCCTTCCAATAGTAAGAAAATAAGAGGGACAGTTAGTTGACCCACCGTATCTCAGGCATTGATATTACCTGATTAATTAAGGTGACCTCCACCGACGCGACGTAACGTTTGAACATTATTTTGTAGAAAAAAAATGTGAGAATGAAAAATAATTGCGGGTGATTTGACTCACAACATTTTTATTAAAATTGTGTTATCGGTTATATTATATCTTCCATTTTTTAACTTGTGAAAAAACATGATTTTAAATACTGGAACTTTATGTCAACAGCTTACAGCATTGGTACTAATTTACGTTAGCATTACGGTGTAAACATTTTTGGGTATAGGAATTACTTGGCATCTTGTTGGAAACATCGCGAGCGGGTGTATTTATTCCATAAAAGATTTCGTCGTGAAGCAAAATACAGGAAAGACAACCGCCCAGCTTTAGGCAGCAATGGGGTTCGAACCCACGACTGAGTGGAGTCTCAGCACTGCCGGGTGGCGCCCTAATCGATCGGGCCACAAACACCCCTATTTATCTCTTATAACTTGTATATTTTGTTATTAGAAAAACTTTAATTTGAAAGTTACAAAAACTGCATAAATGTATTTAAGTTCCCTTACACCACCCATCTCGCTCTCTCATCAGTATTCGACATACCTTTGGTAACCTTTGCTTTGCTTCCGTCTCAATTGTTCATTCTGACGGAGATCAAGCTTTTCACTCCACCTTAGACCTACAGTTTTAACGTGGAATCCGAACCACGCCCCACCAGCAGCAGCAGCAGCAGCAGCAGCCCAGCGTCTTAACCACCAGGCCACCCAGGGTACCCATTTATCTACCAACCACTTTCTTTATTGTGTGGAAGGATGAACAGCTGGGTTTTGCTGCGTGCCGGCTGCCGTCACCGGGTGTCGATCCCGGGGCCTACGGATTCCCAGTCTGCGACGCTACCCACTACACCACCACCACCACCACCTCTGATTTCATATTTTGTTTATTTCAGCACCTTCGACGTTCTCCCCAGAATAAGCTATGTCGTGTCCACATCGCAACACCATTTTCCGTTAGATCAACGAGGTTAAGCGATCCTGTGTCTGTTCATGGGTTGGACGGGTGCGTCCTCTTTATTTAGATGATGTAGTGACCGTCAGATGATTCGGATACCATATATGCAAAACTGTATATAGCATGACATGACCTTTGGCGTTACGAAGGAGGTTAAATAACCCAAAACATTGTTAGATTATTTTTCCCGTAAAACATATATATATATATATAATATATATATGATGAATAAAACCACGAAGGAAAGGAAACACAGAATGGTGCTCAAGCGCTTTCGTCTAATGACATCCTCAGGAACACTGAAGTACATAAAGAGTTACAGCCTATATATAGGTTACAGAAAACTATATATATATATATATATATATATATATATATATATATATATATATAAATAAACGGAGAAATAAAATTAAAATTAAAAATTAAAGGATTGTGGGCGGAGCATACAAATTTGTAAGGAAAAACTATCGATTTTTAGCACAAGATCAAATGAATTGTTTCCAACCAATGTTATAGAAAAAAAAAAAAACCTACCGATTTTTAGCACAAGATCAAATGCATTGTTTCCAACCAATGTTATAAAAAAAAAAATACAAATTTATACTGAAAATCTGCCCGGGTTTTAGCACTGCCCTTCTTGTATATAAAAATAAATTGAAAAATAAAAGTTAATAACTTTTATTTTTCAATTTATTTCAGCATCGGTAGTTTTTTTTTCTATAACATTAGTTGGAAACAATTCATTTGATCTTGTGCTAAAAATCGATAGTTTTTCTTTACAAATTTGTATGCTCCGCCCACAATCCTTTAATTTTTAATTTTATTTTTATTTCTCCGTTTATTGTACCGTATATATATATATATAAATAAATTATATATGTAAAAAATATATATATATATATATATTTAAAAATAAATTGAAAAATAAAAGTTAACAACTTTTATTTTTCAATTTATTTTTATATACAAGAAGGCCAGAGTGCTAAAACCCGGGCAGATTTCCAGTATAAATTTGTATTTATTTTTTTTTTATAACTGGTTGGAAACAATTCATTTGATCTTGTGCTAAAAATCGATAGTTTTTCTTTACAAATTTGTATGCTCCGCCCACAATCCTTTAATTTTTAATTTTAATTTTATTTCTCCGTTTATTGTATATATATATATATTAGTGATGTAGGTCACATCCGCATCCGCGGAACATCCGCACATTTTCTCGCATCCGCATCCGCACCCGCATCCGCACTTTGGACTGCGGATGTCGTGCGGATGTGGACCGTTGAGATAAAATGTCATTAATAAGCGGAAATTATCAAATTCTACTATATTAATAGAACTAGTTCATTGTGCGCAAAAGTGATGCAAGCGACAAGACGAGAGGCTGTTCTTGTATGAAGTTACTCTCTTGCAACCTACTTAGATCCACGTTACAAAGCTAAGTTATTATCACCTAGTACATTAGAACGAGTTAAATCATCACTTGGCAAAGCAGTTGAAGAGCTTCAATCTCTTGAATCTGTCGCTTCGCCACCCACCAAAAGAATAAGTTTCAGTGACAGAACCAACACCTTCAACAAGCAAATCTATCACAGAATCTGTCTCTCAGTTTCTTGAGTCAAGCAGCAATGACGAGACCTACGCGATGTCAAAAGATGTAGTAAAAATGATCGAGAGCTATCACCAAGAAAAACGCCTGGCTGCATGTGACAATCCTATTAGTTGGCGGAAAAATACGCAGAATATTTATCCATACTTGAGTAAACTTGCAAGGAAACATTTAGCCTGTCCTCCAACAAACGTACCAAGCGAGAGATTATTTAGCAGTGCTGGATTAATATATGATGAAAAGAGAAACAGACTGGCAGCAGAAAAGGCAGAAAAATTAATGTTCCTTAAGCATAACCTTCCTATAATTAAGTTTGAACATTAAACGATGAACATCTTAGTTTACTTTATTTTAATTACTCATTTATAAATATGCCTAATAAAACTTTAAACTTAATAAAATAGTTATCAAGCTAATTAAAGATCTCTTTCTATAAGGGTGGAGGTTGGGGAAAGAGGTCGGTGGGGTGCATTTGAGTTGGGTTCACGTCCCGCATCCTGGTAACACAATTATGGTTTGTAATTGTGGCTGAAACTCAACAAAATATAACGAATTTATTTGCAGACGAATTCACTAATTGATTTCTATATTAGTTAGATGCTTGATATTATTTTATATGTTCAGAGAAAAGTACAGCAATTATTGTACAATTAATCAATTATACTACATTATAGCTACAGCTCTCTCTATATAACTTATTATATACGTTAAACACAACAAATTTCGAATATATCCTAAAAAATAACGAAAATGTCGACATCCGCATCCGCATCCGCGGATGTTGAAATCAAACATCCTCATCCGCATCCGCATCCGCGGATGTGAAAAAAATGACATCCGCTACATCACTAATATATATATATATATATATTTTTTTTTTCTGTAACCTATATATAGGCTGTAACTATTTATGTACTTCAGTGTTCCTGAGGATGTCATTAGACGAAAGCGCTTGAGCACCATTCTGTGTTTCCTTTCCTTCGTGGTTTTATTCATCATAAATATTTTTCACGTGTTACTTCGTGAAATAATTTTCATATATATATATATATATATATATATATATTAACCTATTTATTCCCTTGCTCAAGAAAATAAGAGATTCTATTATGGTTAATAACCTCAATTCATCTTGGTCACAACATATGTAATTCCTTCATACATTCATCATGAGGACGCAGTAACAATGGCTTCCGTGGTGGCTTGGTTGGTGCGAAATTCGACTGACAGTGCGAATGCACCCCCGCCACTACTCTGTGATTGGACGGGCTCAGGTGACACTCTTCCCTCCGTGTGGGAAATAGGCGTTTCAGATGTTATGTAACAATTTTTAGATCTGTGAACTAAATGTTTTGGAAGTGTTTCCTGATTTGACCACCCGGGTATGAAGAATGCTCCTTCTTAAAAGTTATTCTCTACAGATTCGTTTCCTGTGGAAAAGATTTTCCTGTTTCCGGGAGTTGTCGAGAGAGAGAGAGAGAGAGAGAGAGAGAGAGAGAGAGAGAGAGAGCCTCAAAGACCTTCCGGTCCACTCTGGGAGGTTCCTGTTATTAAACAAGTTTATTTTTCTTTCAACTATCCTAGCAATAGTAGAAAACTGGATAGAAAAGTATAAGGCCCTCTCCCCACCCTCCACTCCCTCCCTGCCAGAGGCAGTTACGGAAAAAGGTTGAAGAAAAAACCTTGACCCTGGAAAAGTAGTCAAGGAAATTTTACAGGAAAGTGGAGAATACATAAAAAGCTCTATAATTAGCATGCTCACAGAGACACCGTGCAAGCGAATTCCTGCAGAGTTATGTTACGTTTTAGTCTTAAACTATGGGAGTATTCAGTACTTTGTCAGCCTATTTTTATAGGAAAAGAAATTGCCGCAGACAGAGGTCCTAAATGTCTTTAATTCCAGTTTAAACCCATTATTTTTTTTTGTTGGATTGGCACTAAGTGAGAATAAGTTTCTGTAATCTACCCTGTCTATTCCATTGAGCATCTTGAATACTTGAATAAGTTGACCGTGCAACCTCCTCGTCTCTAAGGTAAACAGATTTAGGCGCTCCAATCTCTGTTGGTAGCTTTGCATTCTCATCGAAGTGATCAATTTTGTAGCCTTTGCTTGTACTCTTTCTAACCTTTCTATGTCCTTCCTGAGGGATGGAGACCAAAACTGCGCACAGTATTCCAATTAAGGTCTGACTAGTGAATTATAAAGAGACATTACAGTCTCCTTGTTCCGAAACTGGAACTGTCTTTTAATATAACCTAATATTTTTAAGGCCCTCTTTTCGACTTCTGCACAGTGCTTCGACGGTTTCAGATCATTGCTGATACAGACTCCTAAGTCATTCTCTAGATCGGCCTCAGTCAAGTTCGATCTTCGGGTTTTTATAACCTATGTGCATTACCTTACATTTGTCCAAGTTGAATGGCATCTGCCAAGTAGCAGACCATTCGCCCAACCTGTCAAGATCATTCTGAAGTGTTCTTACGCCCTCCTCAGTACCTACACTACTTCCTAATTTCGTATCGTCTGCAAATTTGGAGATTGTACTTAGAAACCCGACGTCTACATCGTTAATATAGATGACAAAAAATAAAGGACCCAGAACGGAATCCTGTGGGACACCACTGGTGACGGGCGCCCACTCCGAAGCCACTCCATTTATTACCACTCTCTGCTTTCTATCTTTTAACCAGTCCTCAATCCAGTTGGAAACGAGCCCAGTGATTCCTAGTCCTTTGACTTTAGCCATCAATCTCGCGTGAGGGACTTTGTCAAAGGCTTTTTAAAAGTCGAGATATACTATATCTATTGCCCTACTTACATCGTATAGTGTATGCATATTATGGAAAAACTCTAACAGGTTTGTCAGACAGGATCTATGTCGCCTAAATCCATGTTGAGAATAAAAAATTAGATTGTTAGATTCAAGATGATACACAATACGTTTTGTAATGATGGATTCCAACAGTTTGCCGACAACTGATGTTAAACTGATCGGGCGATAATTACAAGGATTTTCCCTATCACCCTTTTTAAAGATTGGTGTTACATTTGCTAACTTCCAGTCGGTTGGAACGTTCCCTAACTCGAATGATTGTTTGAATATGGTTACTAAGTCGTCAATAACATTGTGGCTAACCTCTTTTAATGCCCTTGGAAGAAATAAGTCGGGGCCAGGTGATTTGTATTTGTTCATCTTATCAATTCATTGCTGTACCTCATTTCTCGTAAAATTTATGGCCTCTACGGGATGGTCACCGTCATATGTAATCCGAGGACTTGGCACTTCAGTTGTGTCTTCCTCTGTGAAGACTGTAACGAAGAACCCGTTTAACGTATTAGCTATATCTTTATCACCGAATTTCAGTACGCCATTTCTATCTTTTAGGGGGCCTACAGAATTTTTAATTGGCTTTCTGCTATTAACATGGGCAAAAAATTCTTTAGGGTTAACTTTACAGAGTGAGGCAACTCTAGCTTCTTCATCACGTTTGGCTGATCTAATTAAGGACTTAACCCTTCTACGTAGGTTTATATAGTTTTCTGAATTAGTCTGGTTGAAATGTGACTTAAGTAGTTTGTAGGCTCTATTTCTTCCCGTAATAACACTGCTAATTTCGTTGTTAAACCATTTCGGCGACTTTGTTGACAAGGAAACTATTTTAGTGGGTATAAAAGTGTTCTGTAATACTCTAAATTGATCCCTATATGAGCTCCAGGTGACATTGACATCCTCACTTATTAGAACTTCAAGTGTGTCTAAACTACTTCGGAAGCTTTCAAAATTTGCTCTCGAGAAATCTAGTCTTTCACGAGTCTTTTCGCGTGTATTAACTGGAATCCTGAGGTCAAACCTAATCAAATTATGATCGGTGTTACTCAAATTTTCACCAATAGTCAGGTTAGAGACTAGGTCATCTTCGTTCGTGAATATGAGGTCTAGTTTATTATTACCCCTTGTAGGACCGTCAACCCATTGACTTAATAAGTTATCATCGGCAAATTCCAACAGTCTTGAGCCCTCAGCATCAGCATCATGCGTTTAACTCTTTTATTTATGCTAATGGCTTTACTTAAAGTATAGTCACTAGCACGCACTCGAGGGAGAATCCCTACAACCATACCCATATCTGTCTTATCCCTAACCTTGTCGGTTAGGATCTTGAACTCTTTTACAATGGACTCTGTCTGCCCTCCTGTCCCTCCCAGAAAAACATCATTGCCACCAACATGTACAATGATGGGGCAACTTTTATTCTTGATATTAATTTTGACTAATTCCCTATTAATTATCTGACTCGTGGCACCTGGAAAACATTGGAGTGTTCTCTTGGTCACGCGTCTTGCTCCGAAAAAGTCCCCTTGATTCCTTACCATAGAATCCCTAATTACTGTAAAAAGGATTCATCCTCTTCGTCGGCAAGTAAGTGAAACTTATTTTTGACGGTAATGGGTTCCGAATCCTTATGTTTGGTTTTGGTTTGGAGGGTCTTTTATTTTTGACCAATTGGAATTCTCGTTCCTCCGTCCTACTTTCCGGAATATTCACCATATTTTCCAAGCGAGCCACGCTTTGTTCTAGATGTTTAACCTTACAGTTTATATCTGCTGATGTGTTTTCAGTCTGATCTTGTCCACTGGGTTGGATTTCCAGTGCTACGACTCGAGCTTCAAGCCTTTTTATTAATTCCTTTAACTTCCTTTTCGTGGTTTTCTCTAAGTTTACAAAACAAACATATACTCAGGGATGTGATGTCGCTGATATTACCTTCGGGGAAGTCGACGCACCAATGATTAACTTTACATTTAAAGCATTCCGCTTTCAATTTAGCTGCCCCTGTCATATTTTCTCTCGTTTTTCTACGATACGTTACTTTAAATAATACAATATGTTACTTTAAATAATATAATATGTTACTTTTAAATAATACGATACGTTACGATATGTTACTGTAAATAATACAATATATTACTTTAAAAAATACGATACGTTCCTTTTAAATAATACGATACGTTACTTTTAAATAATACAATATGTTACTTTAATTAATATAACGGATGGTGAGGGGGTGAATGGTGAGTGCGGAAATAAACACGTGTTACAGACCGGAAACTGAGTTGAAGACAGAATTGAATGGAACCTGTGGGCTGCCGTTAGTAACAATGCAGTCTGATATTAATTTAAATAATACAATGCTATTTTTATTAATATATTGGTTAGTGACGGAGGAATGGTGAATGCAGAAATACAGAACTAAATAAATACGCGCGAACGATTGGCACGTGTTACAGACCGGAAGTGGAATTGAATACGGAACTGAATGGGATGTGTAGGGAGCCGTTTATAACAATGCGGAATGATGTTACTTTAAATAATATGATATATTATTTTAATTAATATAACGGATCGTGGGGGAGAAGTAGCGAATGCGGGAAATGGACCCGCGAAAACACGCGTTACAGATCGGAAACGGAAATAGACTCGAATATACAAATCTTACTACGTAACTCGTCCGAAAATGCAATCTGTAACAACCGTCTAAAACCATGCAAAATTATTATTTCACGTTAACTTTACCAGAGAAACTCAGCCGAAAAAATAGAATTTAAACAATACGGAATTATGTTCGTCAAAACCAGAAAAGGAATAAATTAAGTCTAATTAATAAGCAATAGTGCTTGGCCTAACCTCAATAATAAAGTAAATAAATATAATTATATTTATCTAACAAATTTTGTTAAATCAAACTTTGTCACTTAGTCACTATCGAAAAAAAATAGCGGAGAGACCACACAGCACGTCCGCCTCCAAAGAAATCTAATGAGAGAGAGAGAGAGAGAGAGTTACAAGGAAAAGAAGTACCTCAAAAGGCCTTGCGGCCCATACCGAGGAGGTACCAATGGCAACGGGTGCCAGGGAAAATTTTGTAAAGGTTTATTTTTCTTTCAACTATCCTAGCAGTAGTAGAAAACTAGATAGAAAAGTAGAAGGCTCTCTCCCCACCCTCCTCCCTCCCTGCCAGAGGCAGGTACGGAAAAAGGTTGAAGAAAATACCTTGACCCTGGAAAAGTAGCCAAGGAAATTTTACAGGAAAGTGGAGAATATATAAATAGCTCTATATTTAGCTTGCTCACAGAGACACCGAGCAAGCGAACTCCTGCAGAGTTTTCTGAGGTTTTAATCTTAAACTATGAGTGTGTTCAGTACTTTGTCTAGCCTATTTTTAAACAGATTTACACTTTGACTGGAAACAACCTCTGAGGGAAGTTGGTTCCAGATATTAACTATTTTATAGGAAAAGAAATTTCCGCAGACTGAGGTCCTAAATGTCTTTACACACTCAAATAGTGTGCAAGATTTCGTCTACCCTTTTCTTGAACTGATCCACAGAGGAACTGTTCACAACTTCCGAAGGTAACCTGTTCCATGTGTCACAGATCTTATACGTAAAGTAATTCCCACACACACTAGTCCTAAACCGTTTCAAATCGAACTTCCAACCATTGTTGCGAGTTGGGTTATCATTTAAACTAAACATACTTCTAAAATCGACATCGTTGAACCCGCGTAAGAGCTTGAAAACCTCGATCAGTTGACCGCGCAGCCTCCGAGTTTCAAGCGAAAACAAGTTCAGGGCGCGTAACCGTCGATTGTAGCCCATATGCCTAACGGAAGGGATTAACTTTGTGGCCCTCGCCTGCACTCGCTCCAGCCTCTCAATATCTTTCCTGAGGGTGGGCGACCAGAACTGCACAGCATACTCCAGGTGCGGCCGAACAAGGGAATTGTACAGTGAGAGCACAATCTCCTTGTTCCGAAACTGAAATTGCCTCCTGATATAACCTAATAGTTTCTGAGAGAGAGAGAGAGAGAGAGAGAGAGAGAGAGAGAGAGAGAGAAGTACCTCAAAAGGCCTTGCGGCCCATACCGAGGAGGTACCAATGGCAACGGGTGCCAGGAAAAAATGTCTACACCCTCAAATAGTGTGTAAGATTCGGTCTAACCTTTTCTTGAACTGATCCAAAGAGGAACTGTTCACAACTTCTGAAGGGAGCCTGTTCCACGTGTCATAGATCTTATAGGTAAAGTAATTCCCATACATCACTAGTGCTAAACCGTTTCAAATCC
The DNA here is from genome assembly GCA_023014485.1 of Bathynomus jamesi. NCBI lineage: Eukaryota > Metazoa > Arthropoda > Malacostraca > Isopoda > Cirolanidae > Bathynomus > Bathynomus jamesi. Next base: position 627,101 of record JAJOZX010001430.1, on the reverse strand, counting down.
AACTTCCAACCATTGTTGCGAGTTGGGTTATCATTTAAACTAAACATGCTTCTAAAATCGACATCGTTGAACCCGTGTAAGAGCTTGTAAACCTCGATGAGTTGACCGCGTAGCCTCCGAGTTTCCAGAGAAAACAAATTCAGGGCGCGTAAGCGTCGATTGTAGCCCATATGCCTAACTGAAGGAATTAACTTTGGGGCCCTCGCCTGGACTCGCTCCAGCCTGTCGATATCTTTCCTGAGGGTGGGTGACCAGAACTGCACAGGTGCGGCTGAACCAGGGAATTGTACAGAGAGAGCACAATCTCCTTGTTCCAAAATCGAAATTGCCTCCTGATATAACCCAACAGCTTCTGGGCTTTCTTTTTCACCTCTATGCACTGTTTGGTAAACTTAAGGTCGCTGCTAATTAGCACACCCAAGTCCTTTACCAAATCAGTGGCGTCGATATTACTCCCTAACGTGGCGTAGTCCGACTTGGGAGTGGCGTAGCCAATGGGCATCACCTTGCATTTACCCAAGTTAAACGGCATTTGCCATTTTTCGGACCACTCTCCTATCCTTCGTAGGTCCAGTAGTATAGCCGCAAAAGGGGAGAGTGCAAGAATGTTGCAATGTTGCAAGAGATAATGAGCAATGTTGCAAATAGGGGTGGGGATATGTTGCAAATGGAGGGTGGGTATGTTGCAGAGGGGTGGGGGTGTTGCAAAGGGGGGAGGGGGTACCCCTGAAGGGGGAGAAGGGAGGGAGCTTCGGGGGGAGAAGGAAGGATGACTTCCCCCCAAAGGGGTTGCCTTAACCTAAGAGAGAAAGGATAGAAGGAGGAGGGCTTTGGGGGAGAAGTTGGGACGTCCCAACCCCCCAAAGGGAAACTAAGCTAAGTCTTAACCTAAGAAGGAAGGAAGAAGAGATCTTTATTCAGCCGCATTCATCATCAAACTGCCAGCTCTGAAGCGAGGCGGGTCTTATATAGAGGAAGGTTGAGTTACCAGATACCATTTTTATTTTAGTTGTTCAGGTATACATTATTAGGGTGAGTTGCTAAACACCACCATTTATTTTAATTCGTTATCAAAGCAAACGTATTTTCTCTTTTAAGAGAAATAATCACCAATATTGACAATAAAAAATTCAATATGTTTATTAATTATTTATTGTAAATAAATAGAATTTGCCTTCTACTGCACAAAAAATAATATAATATGGAACGTACAATCGTCAAAATAATAGTTCAGGCGAAATACACAAACACAATTGTATTTGAACAACTTTCTCCTTACCTTATATATATATATATATATATATATATATATATATATATATATACACAAACAATTGTATTTGACCAGCTTTCTCCTTACCTTATATATTCTGAAAAAAGCAAAATCGAAATTTTTCTGATTTCCAATTAGTAATTTTACAAAGCAAAACTCCTAAAATACAGAAGTACAATGATATGCAAGCATGCATTTCATTCGAAACTTGTACAGATGATTTTTTAATATTTCCGCTACAGCTACCACTTTTTAGTTTTCTGAACTCCAATTAGTAACTTTTTAAACTTTTTACAAATGACTCTTTAAGTTATACACTAATATTAAAAAGGAAACTTTACAAACCCGACTTCTATTGCACAAGCAAAACTTTTAGAATATTCTTCATTACACACCTTTCATATATATATATATATATATATATATATATATATATATATACAGGGTGTCCCCAAAAAAACTATATACTCTTTATAGCATCATATATTTTATAATTAAAAAAAAACCCAAACAATATATTGTTATACCAATTGCCAATGAAAGGTAAATTACTAATCTAAGTGATCAAAATGTTATAGCGAGTTGTTTGCATATAAAATTTAATTAACTACGCCAAGTGCTCAAAATGTTCTCCGGCGGCATATAGTTTTTTGGGACACCCTGTATATATATATATATATATATATATATATATATATATATATATATAAAGAAGTAGTTACGTTCTATTTGCTTTCTTCCTTTCAAAGCGTCTCTGGAAGGAAAATTCTGAGCAGGTGCGTCTCACGGTAACCACAAGCCTAACCACAAAAGTTCCAATTTGACCTACTTCCATCCAGCTCGAGAAAAACGTCTTCTGACAACAAATGTTAAATTTGATATTGTTATTATCATAATGAATTTAAAACAATATAAATAAGTTCATAAGCAATATGTGATTGTTTTCCAATAGGCTAAATTATTTTTTAAAAATATAAATATATAAAGGCTTGAAAAGAAAAAAAAAAAATATATATATAGATATATGTACAGAGATAGAGAGAGAGAACCACACACACACACACACACACACACACACACACACACACACACATGTATTATTTAAATAACATAGGAAGGAATACAAAAATATTTATAATTTCTTTATTATAAAATCCTCTCGAATACATTAATCCGTGCGGGGAGAAATGTCGACCCGATCCTTCAACCAGCGTATTAAACACTAGGAAACCTAGGGTACCCATTTATCAGCCAACCACGCAGAAATTCAATAACTAAATACAATTTTACCACACTACTACGCGAGAAGTCAAGCCGAATATAATAATCGAATAGTGTGACAGTTAAACATGCACAAAACATGAATCTTGGGAGAAACTTTCGATACCCCTATTAAGTTTTCTGAAATCTATTTAGTAACCTTTTACAAATGACTAATTTATACACCAATGCTGAAAGGCTAACTTTACAAGCCCCGACTTCTATTGCATAATCAAAAACTTTTAAAATATTCTTGACCGCTACGATAGTGAGGGTGAAATTTTCAAATTGATCCGCGGCTTCCCTCGCAAATACAATCATGCTTAAAAACACACAAAGATGCTTTCGCTAGCTACAACACCAAATACAAATTTATAAACATTTCCTTTTCATTCGAGGGTTTATTCTAGCAGGACAACCAGGGTGCCGATTTATCTACGATCCAATTTTCTACCTTTTTTGTTGTAACTATTAAAGAAATTTTTCTCCAAAAAATATATTGTATAAAATAAAAAAAATATTCCAAGGCTTTTTGTGTGTTCAGAAATACATCTCGTCAGGGAATGATTGCTAGCTCTTTCACATAATTTCATCGAGATAATTCAAGCTCATATACAGGATCTACATTGTCTATAAGATCTGTGGCGCGTGGAACATGCGCCCTTCAGAAGATGTGAACATCTGCTCTGTGGATCAGTTGAAGAAAATGGATAGGCTGAAGTTTGCGATGTAGGAATTTTTTCCATGGAACCGTAACCACTGATACATCCTCGGTACGGATTGCAATACTTATTGAGGTACTTGTCCTTGTATCTCCCTCATGTACACCTCCCACATTGTGTCCGACAACTAATACAGAAACTTTCCAAAATTGTTGTGAAAGATGCAAAAGTTTAATGACAAAAAAAAGAACAGCTTCAGAGTTCATTTACACCACACATACACTTATCTCGTGTACACAGTTAGTGGGAAATAAAACACACCAATTAAATTCTAAACTCATTCAAAATATCCTAAAGTAAGCATATAACACCCCTCAATTTCGGCGACCAGATGATGTAGTGACCCGTGGTACGGGTGCTACGTAAAACTGTGGATAACCTTCATCAAATGACCTAGATATTGCGAAGGGAGCTAAGCAGTCCACAGCAATCAATCGACAGAATCACTGACGAAGCATTGTTTTATACATCCGGTTACAACAACCAAATATGCATTATACAGTGCCCGCGAAAAGTATCCGATCACTCAAGAAAATACAATATTTTCCCTTGATATTCAGAGACACGTAATTCACTTTCTATTTGTTCTAGCGACATCTGGTAACTTTGAGGTTGCTCGCTGATATGAGAGCTATCCAACGCATTCTCAAATTAGTGTTCTGGTAGCCTTCGTTGCGGGTGGCTGTGTCTCAAATTTGTCAGATTTCACTGTTTGTGTAAATTTCTTGATATTTTTTTTTTTTTACAGAAAGTGGTGTAAATAAAATTTATATATAATGTGTGCTAAAAAACAACTTAAGAGTGATTGTCGAGGTGCTATTGTTGCTTTGCATGCATGTGGGAAATCACAGAGACAGATAGCTAAGGAATTAAACATATCCCAAAGTACCGTTAATTTATGGGTTTCACGGGCTAAGAACAATGGTGGCCTAACCACGCCAGTCCCTAAAAAACGATCTGGCAGACCGAGAAAAACAAATTCGCGAACAGACAAACTTATGAAACGTTTAGTATTGAAAAACCCAACAATAACTGCGAAAGAAATAAAATTTAATATGAATAATTTGTTATCTGGTGTTTCTGAACGAACTATCCAGGAGCGGCTCCAAAAAGAACTCGGATTACCATCTCGCCATGCTGCTAAGAAACCGTTCATTAATGAAAAAATGCGTAAAAAACGTGTCGCATTTTGTAAAAAATACATTCATTGGACTGTTGATGACTGGAAGAAGGTTTTATTTAGCGATGAGTCGACATTTTTGACATTCAGAAGTTGTCCAAAAAAGGTTCGCCGGCCTATTGGCTCAAATAGGATGGACCCTAAATACACCCTAAAGACAATGAAACACCCTCCAAGTGTGATGGTTTGGGGTTGTTTCGGTTACTATGGGCGTGGAAACTTATATTTTCTTCCGAAGAACACAACTATGAATGGTGCACGGTATTTAGCAATGCTACAGGATAAACTTCCAATGGCAATGGCAATCCAAAGGACAAAAACATACATGCATGATGGTGCACCATGTCACAGGGCCAAAATAGTGACAAAATGGATTACTGACAATAAATTTGATATTTTGGATTGGCCTGGTAATAGTCCAGATCTCAATCCGATAGAAAATCTGTGGCTAATAATAAAAAATAAGGTTGAATGCCACGACACTGGCTCAGTCGAAAAATTACAAGAGGCCATCAAAAAGGTATGGTGCAAGGAAATATCAGTGGAAGTTTGTCAAAACTTGATTAAATCCATGCCAAAACGTCTAGAACAAGTCATCCAAACCAAAGGACAGATGACAAAATACTAATATAAGGTTAGTATACATTTAAACATTGTTTTTTATGTAAAAAATACAAATTTCAAGGGTGATCGGATACTTTTCGCGGGCACTGTATAACAACCAAACCTAATGGTTACTCTGATTACGACACAACTGGATTGAAATTGTAACCCAACCACGGATAGTGAATTAACTTTTGGATTAACCTTTTGGAATAGTTGTACAAATTAATTTTTTATGTACGTACGTATGTATGTGCGTATATATGTATGTGCAGCAGTTGTACGAGTACTTTTTATGCATAAGAGACAGATTTGTGGATGAAGATATGCTAATAATTTTTAACTAAACGTAACTATCGTGCGCAATACGTTATTTCTGTGACCCTTCTAAACTAATTTATGTTCTTATATATAAATAATTTGTCATAATTAAATTTATACAAATGACTTATATTAACATAGTGGCGGTATGCAATGTATAAATTATATCACTGTTGCGAGTTATCATTTAAACTAAACATGCTTCTTAATTCGACATCGTTGAACCCGTGTAAGAACTTGAAAACCTCGAGGAGTTGACCGCGCAGCCACCGAGTTTCCATTGAAAACAATAGGATACCCATTTATCTACCAACCACCCAGACATTTTCGTACATTTCCACAAACTAAACACAATTTATTCACACTCCGGCACACTATTTGAGAAACACGTGCCCATATTTTTTCTTTTTGCATAGCACACGATACTCGTCTCTAAATTCTATTAAGTACTCACGCAGACCTTTAGCCACAATCTCACTACAATCCTCATGATATATATTAATGTTGTGGTAAAAATACTTAAGATTCTCCATGATGACAAGATTTACATTCTCTGTCACAGGGTACGGTATGACACAATATATTATAATTTAGCTTGTCGCACCACTCATCAATAAGACTCACTAACCATAGCCGCTGCTTCTCTTCTGCACGTGTTGTTTCTTCTACTTCACGGTATATGTAAGCTTTTATAAAGTTTAGCTCTACAACATAATTCAATACAACACTTGTACCACGTGACATATGCATGAGAAATGAAATGCAGCACATTCAACACGTATTACTAAAATATTCTTCCTTCGCACGGTTCAATGTAGCCTTAAAAGCATCAAAGGATGGTAGAATAGGAGTCTTTCACTGTTCACCACATCTTCACACTTTACCGAGTATCACTTCATAAAACTCGAGTACGCAATATTAAAGGTAGCCATCACTATTTTTCGTCTACGTGAGAGAATACACATCTACAATCCATGGCCTGCACCGCTCAACTGAGCAAGCAGGGATGCCCAGGTAGTAGCAGGAGTCACGTGACGATCATACAGGGGGCGGAGCTTAGGACAGATAATTCAAATGAATGAATTTATTAATATCTTACAAACTGTTAATTTCTAGGAGAAAGAATAAGCACGAGATATCCCATTATAAAAGTTACGCCAGGAATACCGGGGGTACTGGGGCACAATAGTACCCCGGGTAGAGTTTAAGGGTTAAACTTGCAAAAAACTCGTAATAATTTTGATACTACGATTTCAAGGTTTTACGCACTTCTCTGTTCATAGTTAAACATAGGCGTAAGTTTTCTTCAAAACTGATATTAAGTCAGTTTAAAACTTAAGCTTACATAATGTTTAGTTAACTTTAAACATGCTTTTTATTATGTATTAAAATCAATTACTTATTTGAGGCTTAATAGTTCTTCCTCTTTCGAACTCTGTTATCTGAAAGCTCTTCACTCTATGGTCCTTATGGTTTCCAGTCCTATTTATTAATGTTGTCTTTAAAGGACAGGACGTAAAAATGAATTCTTACTGTGATAACTTTATTCTCAAATGAAAGAGTTAAGTTTCTTTAGAGGGGCATTGTGCTGGTGAAGGAGAGAGTAGGTCTTTTCTTACAAAACACACGTTTATAGTATTCAATTCTTGAATGAAATCCTATCACTGCTAAATTTTACATACAAGTTGTATGTCAGTCAGGCATTGAACGAAACGTTTTTGTAACACTGAATTCGATGTGTAACATTAGCGCAACTTCTCCAGATTGATATATATATATATATATATATATATATATATATATATATATATATATATATATATATATATAATACTAATAGAAGAAATGAGTTTTAGTATTTTGGTAAATATATTTATATTTAGATGTTATATTGACGTATTTGTCAATTTTATTGGAAACAGATTCAAACAAACTAAGGATCTGATTGATTTGAAAGAGTTTGGTAATGACGTCACAACGACATTGTATAAAGGCAGGCGAAACTTTCACTTTAATTCATTACAAGATTGGAAATAGAGGATGGAGCCGTGTTAGTTATCTCTCTGCGCCTTGACCAATTGCTAAGTGGTGAACATGATATCTGACGTTCCAAACGGGTTTCAAGCACACAATTTTCTAAATATATCGCTCGGTAAAATTGCATCCAGACGTTGTACAACTATTCCAAAAGGTTAATCCAAAAGTTAATTCACTATCCGTGGTTGGGTTACAACTTCAATCCAGTTGTGTCGTAATCAAAGTAACCATTAGGTTTGGTTGTTATATAATTCATATTTGGTTGTTGTAACCGGATGTATAAAACAATGCTTCGTCAGTGATTTCTGTCGATTGATTGCTGTGGACTGCTTAGCTCCCTTCGCAATATCTAGGTCATTTGATGAAGGGTATCTACAGTTTTACGTAGCACCCGTACCACGGGTCACAACATCATCTGGTCGCCGAAATTGAGGGGTGTTATATGCTTACTTTAGGATATTTTGAATGAATCTAGAGTTTAATTGGTGTGTTTTATTTCCCACTACTGTGTACACGAGATAAGTGTATGCGTGATGTAAATGAACTCTGAAGCTGTTCTTTTTTCATAACACTTTTTGCGTCATTCGCAACAAAATTGGAAAGAGCTTCTGTGATAGTTGTCGGATACAATGTGGAATGTGTACACTGTGTACACGAGATAAGTGTACGCATGGTGTGAATGAACTCTGAAGCTGTTCTTTTTTTGTCATTACACTTTTGCATCTTTCACAACAATTTTGGAGAGTTTCTGTATTAGTTGTCGGACACAATGTGGGAGGTGTACATGAGGGAGATACAAGGACAAGAAGTACCTCAATAAGTATTGCAATCCGTACCGAGGATGTATCAGTGGTTACGGTTCCATGGAAAAAATTCCTACATCGCAAGGTTCAGCCTATTCATTTTCTTCAACTGATCCACAGAGCAGATGTTCACATCTTCTGAAGGGCGCATGTTCCACGCGCCACAGATCTTATAGACAATGTAGATCCTGTATATGAGCTTGAATTATCTCGATGAAATTATGTGAAAGAGGTAGCAATCATTCCCTGACGAGATGTATTTCTGAACACACAAAAAGCCTTGGAATAATTTTTTCACTTTATACAATATATTTTTTGGAGAAAAATTTCTTTAACAGTTACAACAAAAAAGGTAGAAAATTGGATCGTAGATAAATCGGCACCCTGGTTGTCCTGCTAGAATAAACCCTCGAATGAAAAGGAAATGTTTATAAACTTGTATTTGGTGTTGTAGCTAGCGAAAGCATCTTTGTGTGTTTTTAAGCATGATTGTATTTACGGAGGAAGCCGCGGATCAATTTGAAAATTTCACCCTCACTATCCTAGCGGTCAAGAATATTTTAAAAGTTTTTGATTATGCAATAGAAGTCGGGGCTTGTAAAGTTAGCCTTTTAGCATTGGTGTATAAATTAAAGAGTCATTTGTAAAAGGTTACTAATTGGATTTCATAAAATTTAATAGGGGTATCGAAAGTTTTTCCCAAGATTCATGTTTTGTGCTTGTTTTTCTGTCACACTATTCGATTATTGTATTCGGCTTGACTTCTCGCGTAGGAGTGTAGTAAAATTGTATTTAGTTATTGAATTTCTGCGTGGTTGGCTGATAAATGGGTACCCTAGGTTTCCTAGTGTTTAATACGCTGGTTGAAAGATCGGGTCGACGACATTTCTCCCCGCACGGATTAATGAATTCGAGAGGATTTTATAATAAAGAAATTATAAATATTTTTGTATTCATTCCTTCCTATGTTATTTAAATAATACATGTGTGTGTGTGTATGTGTGGTTCTCTCTCTCTCTCTCTATCTCTCTCTCTGTACACACATATATATATATATATTTTTTTTTCTTTTCAAGCCTTTATTTATATTTTTAAAAAACAATTTTGCCTATTGGAAAACAATCACATATTGCTTATGAACGTATTTATATTGTTTTAAATTCATTATGATAATAACAATGTCAAATTTAACATTCGTTGTCAGAAGAGGTTTTTCTCGAGCTGGATGGAAGTAGGTCAAATTGGAACTTTTGTGGTTAGGCTTGTGGTTACCGTGAGACGCACCTGCTCAAAATTTTTCTTTTAGAGACGCTTTGAAAGGAAGAAAGCAAATAGAACGTAACTGTATTTCTTATATTATATATATATATATATATATATATATATATATATATATATATACCACGTGACCACAAAAATTGTCCGTTTTTAATCGCTTATTACTCAGCCATTATTGCAGCTTCACAAATGAAATAAAAAGCATTCGAAAGAGAACATTTTAAAGTTTTAATTTATTCTACATGTGTTCAAAGTGACGTCCCTGGACATTCTTGCATTTCACACAACGGGAAAGGAAGTTATTTATTACATTTTCCAAAACGCTGCATTCAATGGACTGTACACTCTCTACCACCGCTTGCTTTAATTCTTCGATAGAGGATGGCTCTTGCCTGAATACTTTGTCCTTGACAAATCTCCAGATAAAAAAGTCCAAAGGTGATAGATCGGGAGATCTTGCGGGCCAGGGAAACTGCGAGCGATGAGAAATGAATCTTTGTTCAAAAAATCTTGTTAAACATTCCAGTGATTGCCTAGTTGTGTGGGCTGTTGCTCCGTCTTGCTGAAACCACTTGTTACTGCAGTTTTCTTGTTCAAAAACAGTGTTCAACATTTCTACATATCTTTCTGAAGTTACTGAAAGCGGTCTCCTTGTCTCTGGGTCCTCAAAAAAGTAAGGACCATAAACCTTGCTTGCTGCTACTCAAACCACACCAGACAGTAACTTTTGGTGAATGCAGAGGTTTCTCCAAGTGTATATTTGGCTTGTTTTGTGACCAACACCGGTAATTCTGTCTGTTGATGAACCCATTGAGATAGATGTGGCATTCATCACTGAATATTATGTCACTTAATCTTATCTGGTTTTGTTCAATTATTGTTTCAATGCGTTCACAAAACATCAAACGACGCTGGTAGTCTTGTTCGCTAAGCTGTTGCAAACATAATTTTGAATGACTTCATTCTCAAATCCAACGTGATTATTTTCCGAATGCTCTCCCGTTTGATTCCTGTCACAGCTGATAGTCGTCTCACAGATTTCTTGTTGTCCGTTTCAAGCTGATTTGCGACTGAATCAATGTTTTCAGCGGTTCGCACACCTTTGCTGCGCCCAGAGTTGCCTTTATGCATGTTCTTGATTGAGCCGTGATGTTTCTATTTTGCGAAAATCCTGCGAATCGTTTTAGGATCAATGGTCCTTTGCTGACCGTATTGTCGTCTGAAAGACCGTTGGGTGGCAACTACCGAGCCATGTTTGATCATCTCTTCTGCGATGAAAACACGTTGCATGTCCGACAAATAACCCATGATTGTGGTGGATAAAACTGTCATTTTTTTATAAGTACTGATTTCGTATCCAGGATATCGAAAAAATTAAATAAAACTTTTAAATATTCTTTTTCGAAAGCTTTTTATTTCATTTGTGAAGCGGCAATAATGACTGAGTAATAAGCGATTAAAAACAGGGACAATTTTTGTGGTAAAAAAAGACGGAGCAACAGCCCACACAACTAGGCAATCACTGGAATGTTTAACAAGATTTTTTGAACAAAGATTCATTTCTCATCGCTCGCAGTTTCCCTGGCCCGCAAGATCTCCCGATCTATCACCTTTGGACTTTTTTCTCTGGGGATTTGTCAAGGACAAAGTATTCAGGCAAGAGCCATCCTCTATCGAAGAATTAAAGCAAGCGGTGGTAGAGAGTGTACAGTCCATTGAATGCAGCGTTTTGGAAAATGTAATAAATAACTTCCTTTCCCGTTGTGTGAAATGTAAGAATGTCCAGGGACGTCACTTTGAACACATGTAGAATAAATTAAAACTTTAAAATGTTCTCTTTCGAATGCTTTTATTTCATTTGTGAAGCTGCAATAATGACTGAGTAATAAGCGATATATATATATATATATATACATGAAAGGTGTGTAATGAAGAATATTCTAAAAGTTTTGCTTGTGCAATAGAAGTCGGTTTTGTAAAGTTTCCTTTTTAATATTAGTGTATAACTTAAAGAGTCATTTGTAAAAAGTTTAAAAAGTTACTAATTGGAGTTCAGAAAACTTAATAGTGGTAGCTGTAGCGGAAATATTAAAAAATCTTCTGTACAAGTTTCGAATGAAATGCATTCTTGCATATCATTGTACTTCTGTATTTTAGGAGTTTTGCTTTGTAAAAAGTTAAAAAAAAATTACTAATTGGAAATCAGAAAAATTTCGAGTTTTGTTTTTTTCCGAATATATAAGGTAAGGAGAAAGCTGGTCAAATACAATTGTGTATATATATATATGTATATATATATATATATATATATATATATATAACACATATATATATTATATATATATATATATAATATATATATATATATATATATATATAAGGAATGACAAAAGAAAATAGACAGGGCGATGTTTAAATAATTAAGTCTCACTTTTTATTGATTACCTTATATATATATATATATATATATATATAAGGTAAGGAGAAAGTTGTTCAAATACAATTGTGTGTTTGTGTATTTCGCCTGAACTATTATTTTGACGATTGTACGTTCCGTATTATATTATTTTTGTGCAGTAGAAGGCAAATTCTATTTATTTACAATAATTAATAAACATATTGAATTTTTTATTGTCAATATTGGTGATTATTTCTCTTAAAAGAGAAAGTACGTTTGCTTTGGTAACGAATTAAAATAAATGGTGGTGTTTAGCAACTCACCTTAATAATGTATACCTGAACAATTAAAATAAAAAATGGTATCTGGCAACTCAACCTTCCTCTATATAAGACCCGCCTCGCTTCAGAGCTGGCAGTTTGATGATGAATGTGGCTGAATAAAGATCTCTCCTTCCTTCCTTCTTAGGTTAAGACTTAGCTTAGTTTCCCTTTGGGGGGTTAGGACGTCCCACCTTCTCCCCCAAGTCCTCCTCCTTCTATCCTTTCTCTCTTAGGTTAAGGCAACCCCTTTGGGGGAGGTCATCCTTCCTTCTCCCCCCCGAAGCTCCCTCCCTTCTCCCCCTTCATTGCTTACCCCCTTCCCGCCTTCATTGCATTCTCCCACCCCTTCATTGCATACCCCTCCCCCTTTTATTTCATACCCTCCTTTGCAACACCCCTTCCGCAACATACCCCTTCCCCTTTGCAACATACCCCCACCCCAATTTGCATCATTGATAATTATCTCTTGCAGCGTTGCAACATTCTTGCACTCTCCCCTTTTGCGGCTATACTACTGGTCCGCACGCAGTTGCTCGATCCATCGATCGAGCAAGAGAGAGAGACTAACGCTAAAGATTCTTTTGATGGAGTATTATGGGCAGGGCATGTGGCATAAAGGAACACCTTCAAATTATATTTAGAGCTCGTATATTTTTATCGAATAATTTCCTTTCTTTGTTTCGGCGCTGTGGGGGGGCACCAATGCCAGATTTTTTTAGTCTTCAGAAAGGACTTATCTCGAACGCCACAAAGAAGGAAAATATATATAATGCCTTTTTACGTCTTGGTGCCAAATAAATTTGAAAATATTGTTTGTTTTAATACTTTTCCAGATACAATCATCATTTATGTATGTATGTATGTATGTGTGTAAACGCTTTGAGAAATGTTTTAGTGGGTAAAATTTTCAGAAAATCTATTCGTTCCTCATCTTCATTACATTTTTACTCATTATTTTAATAATAAAATTATAAATATGTGAAAACGTTTGCTCACAATCGTACATTACGTTAAATTGAACAAATTTTGGAAAATGGAAGTTAAAATAAAAAGAATAATCTAAAAATGTTCGAGTCAGTAGTAGATGTGTAGATGAATTTTGTTCTTTAGGAATATAGGCTTTTAAATAGATACGTATCTAGATTCTAGAAGTTGTAAAGCGATTTTGTTTGAGTTTTCTTTTTAGTGATAATTATTAAGTGTGTAAAATTGTTTGGTAACGGAAGTGGGAGAAACTGTATATTCAATATGCACGTTCACGGATTGCTGAGTATTATGGTGTGGTAAGGAATTTTTGTCCATGAGTAGGGATCGGGAACCTTTAACAGCTTAAGAGCCACATTAGGTCCTTCAAAAATGATCAGGAATAAAAAGCCGCTGGTATAAATACGCTTTCTTCTGTCGTTTTATAGTCATAATGCAAAATGCGATAAATACATAATTAGTCTAAGGAACTTGTCTGTCTTGTATTAATGATATTAAAAAATAAAATCAATACCAATAGTGATGATATTATATTAACAATAATATTAACAACATTAACAATAATATTAACTATTTACACACGCGAAAGGCATATAGCAGAAAAGACTATAAGTACCTCAAACAGCTACGTAGAATGTGTAGCAGCAAAAGCTGAAAAATTAAATATGGTACTAATTGTAATGTACAGACCCCCAAACACGCCAACCTCAAAATTTTCAGATTCCATTACAGAGGTAAGAAAATGGGTAAAAGATCTACACTTTCCAACGCCAAATATTTTTCTCTGTGGTGATTTTAATTTCCCATTCATGAAATATAAAAGGATAGGAAAAAATATATGTATACACCAGGACAATTGGGGGCACACGAGAAGACCAGGAGCAGGTAAAAATGCTACTAGCTCTAGCTGATGAATTTATGTTAACGCAAGAAATAACAGAAAACACAAGAAAAAACAACTGCCTAGATTTGGTAGTCACAAACAACAGTAATCTAATTGATAATGTAGAAATATCCCCAACTATGATATCGGACCACAACATCATTGAAATAACAACTAATATAAAAGCAACAGGAAAGGAAAGAACACTCACAACAGAAAGAAGCAAATTCGAAATTTTTAATTTTCATTCCAAAGCTATAAACTGGGAAGATGTTACATCCAGCATGGAAGTAATAGATTGGAAAACCATTTTCGAAGCCAAGACAACGGAGGAGATGCTAATGACGTTAGAGGAGAAGACGTTAGAAATTGTGGAAAAACATGTCCCACAGATACAACAAAGAGGAAAGAGAAGCAGGTTCGAGAGACAAAAGAGGGCATTGTTTCGAAAGAGAAAAAGAGTGACTGCAAAATTAAGTAACTGTAAAGATAACAATATCAGAAGAAATATTAAATTATAAACTGCAAAGTGTCGATGACGTCATACAGGAACTAATCGAGAAGCATACAGAAAAAGAAGAATACGACGCTATAAGAAGCGATAAAGGCTAACTCAAAGTACTTCTATAATTTCACAAAAAGAAAGTCGAAAAACCATGCGACTATCGGACCTTTAAAAAACGAGAACAGTGCTTTATCTGATGATCTAACAGAAGTATCTGAAATATTAAGAGCTCAGTACGAATCATCTTTCAGTATCCCAAAAACTGACAAATTGATATGCGATAGAAACGCGTTCTTTGAAGAAGAACTATAAGGGGAAAGTTTAACGGACTTCGGCTTTACGACGGATTATATTACACAAGCTATAAGGAAACTAAAAACACACTCAGCGGCAGGACCGGATAAATGGAATGCCACACTGATCAAAAACTACAAGAATGCAATCGCTGACCCCCTATACTGGACATGGAGACGACCACTAGACACAGGAGAATTACGGGCATCCTGAAGAGCGCGAACATAGTCTCAATATATAAAGGAGGAGATCGATCCGAGGCCAAAAACTGTATGCCAGTGTCGCTTACATCTCATCTCACTAAAATATTTGAAAGAATAGTTAGACAGAAAATCTATGACTTTCATGAAACTTCTAAAAAAATTCAATGATAACCAACACAGGACGTTACCAGAGACAGCACAGTAACATCCTTTGCGGATGACACAAAGATCAGTAGAAAAATAGGAAACCCAGAAGATATTGGATCTCTACAAACCGACATAAACAGAATCCACAAGTGGACGGAAGACAACAATATGAAGTTTAACACCGGTATTGAGAACCTTTAAACGAAAGGATAGGAATGTAATGCTTCCTCTACTGAAAACCCTGATCATACCCAAACTGAAATACTGCTTGGTCCTAACATCCCCATATAGAAAAGAAGACATTAGACAGCTGGAAGGGATCCAGAGAAGCTTCACAGCCAAGATCAACGGGTGCAAAGAACTAAATTGCTGGGAAAGGTTACGTGCACTAGACTTATATTCACTGGAAAGGAGAAGAGAGAGATACACACCATTATTTGAGGGGTCGCGCGTCTTAAGGTACCTAAGCGCCAAAATTAAAATTCGTCAGAAATCGCTTCCAATGTTCAGCAATATTCTGGCAATAGTATCTCTGTTATGAATTGAGCTAAAACGTTCATTTTTGGCTAAATTAGAGTTCTAAGTATGCTAATGATGTTGATGAGTTTTTGGAATAGATTTTCATATTTTATATTTTATATATATTTTTAAATTTTTTTATTTTCTTATTATGCTGAACTTTGGGTGTGATTTCTGGCACAGAATGAGGTGAAAAAAATAGTTCGCTTCATAAGGTTTTCAACCATACTTCTAGTGTCATAAAGTCATTATAACCCAAACCACGCGATAGAAGAAGGGTGAAAATAGTAATATTCATCAAAAACACGTTTTCGCCTATGGTGGCGTTTAGGTACCTTAAGACGCGCGACCCCTCAATTATTTTACACTTGGAAAATAATGGAGAAACTAGTCCCTAATCTTACTCTGAACCCTATGACTCCCCAAACAACGGTGGAAAGTAGAAACGGTAGACTGTGTCGTAGTCCCAAATTGAAGGCGAGACAGGGAACATCCTTAACCCTGAAAGAAAATAGTTTTGTGGTGAGAGGACCAAAACTGTTTAATCAGCTGCCCAAAGACCTAAGAAACACGAAGGGAGTTGCAGTGGACATCTTCCAAAGAAGATTAGACGCCTGGCTCAGAACAATCCCCGATGAGCCGGGTGTACCTGGCTATGTGAGGTGGAGAGCACAAGAAACGATCTCACTACTTCACCAGGCCAACTCGAGAGGAGGGACGACAAGCTTGACCTTCTCGAAATGAGGAATCATTGCACGGAACCTTTGTAAGGTTGTAAGGTTACTACTCGAAAAAATAAACAGAGTATTGTAATATTCATACGTGTTCACTCTAGATTTTGTCCTTTATTATTAATGAAGTACTTTCTATTTATTTGTAATAATAAATAATAATAATATATATAATATAATATAATATAAATAGGAGCTACAAGAATGGGTCTTCGGAGCAGCAGGTTTCCAACTCTCGTCCTAGAGTAAGAATGATGACGATATTGGCACCATTGAAAGCCAATCCATAGACATTCTGTAAATGTAATATGACGTCCGGGTATTCTGATTTAGTTTACATCTTTCGGCGAATACCATTTGAGACCATTCATCACACAGTCCGACATCTCAGCGCTTAATCGGGCGATCGCCCATCCGCAATTTTGCTCCAAAATCAACCGACCCTCAAAACTGTATAAAGTTGGGATAAATTAATGAAAATAAAATAAAAATAAAAAATTTCTTTGGCGAGAGAATAACTCTGCTACAACTAAAAGCAAAAATAGACTAGAAAAAAAAGTAATGAAAATAACTAGAGCGATTGAATGCCTGGTTAGGTCAACTGTACGCCCTTGACGATTGGCTAGGTTAAGTCGTGATATCTTCGTTAAATTGAGGCTGGGGGCCCTGATCTTTTTTTTTTAATTGAATAACCTTTATTAATAATAAAATAAATACATTCGTTTCAATTTACAATGACATGAATAATTGTGAAGCTCGACTATTTATTTTATTTAATTTGTCCCTTAAGCTTTAGGCTCTACTGGGCTCTTATTAAAAATAAACAGCTAGTTGTTATTAATTAATAATAAATAAATAAATAAGTAAATAAGTACTATTAATAGTTAAAACATGTATTAATCTTAAATTATCACTACTGACACGACAAATACAAGGTCACCATTGAAGGCACTATACCAATACCATACAAAGAAACCAATATTATACACGAGAGATAAGAACTGAACAATCCCAAGAAATGTGTTTTTAATACTAGATTACACACGAGAAATTAATTATTAGTAAACAATAGTAATGGACATTAATCATAGATTTTTGTTAGTATGCCATTATTAATCGGGATTTCAACTTGGTTTTAAGCAAATTTACATTCACAATATTTTTTATATCTTCAGGTGATCCGAGCGATTTTTACGTATTTATCATTTCATTCATTTTATTAATAAAACGATCTTTCGTAAAAATCTATTGAAGATGAGAAAAACATATGGTACTTGTAGGTTATCTGATTATCTTCCCCCCACCAATTTTGACAGAATATTTTCGTTAAAACTAACGAAAATATCACGACTTAACCTAACCAATTATCACTGGTAAACAAAATTTTTGTCACAAGTAAACTGTTTAGTGTTTTTTGCATACTTTTTTACGCTGAATTAAAAAATGCAATTAGAATCTTTCTATCACCCATAGGTTTTGTGTGACTGATACGTATTACTGTATCTTTTATATAGCGTATAAAGATTTTTTAGAAAACTGCGCTTTATTTATAACGATGACATGTTAGTATTGGAGAGAGCAAGCTAAATTGGGTGCTAGCAGGTCATTTGTAAGACAGTTGACTTGATTCCTTGGGTACGGGTTATCAGGCAAGGCGGGCTGATACATGTATCTACATGTTCAGACATGCACCGAGTCACTGTCTGAGGCGCACTGTTTTGTCAGTTGTGTGCCAGTTGTGTGTGAGCGTCACAAGTGTTACTCAATCTGTTCTGTGAAGTGTGTTACATCCTGCAGTTACAGTTCTGTGTTAATGAAGCTTGCATTATGCCATGAAAGTGTTTAAATCACCCAGGTAATTTCTGCTATGTGTGTGGAGAGGTAACCTTCAAATCTCAGAAACGAACCATTACTCCACTGATTAAAAAATGTTATAAGCTTTATTTAGGGTGCAAACTAGGTGACCAAGATAAGTACTGGGCCCCTCATATTTGCTGTGTGACATGTGTTAGGCTTCTAACTGGTTGGAAAAATAGTTCTCGTCACATGCCCTTTGCCGTGCCTATGGTTTGGAGAGAACCGAAAGAACATTCATCAGACTGTTATTTCTGTTTAACAAACATATCAGGGATTACTTCTAAGTCCAAACATACGGTGAAATATCCTAATTTACCATCATCAATGAGACTTGTTCCACACAGTGAAGAGCTACCCGTACCGAAACCACCAGAAAATGTGACCATGGACGAAGATGACTTCGATGCTGATGAAGTTCATCCAGACCAGGTAGGAGAACAGTTTGATAGTGACCCAACATTTGAAGCAAGTGGTCCTTCCTCGGAACCTCATTTAATAACTCAGGGAGATCTTAATGACCTCGTTCGTGATTTAAATTTGTCTAAAAAACTGGCTGAAATTTTAGCTTCAAGATTGAAAGATGTTTTTTTCGCAACCGCCAGGATGAATTTAAATTTTTTTCTCAAGAAAATGGTCTAGTATTTTGTAATGATGCTGCTTCTCTTATGAAGGCCCTTGGGCATCAACACAATACAACGGAGTGGCGCTTGTTCATTGACTCCTCAAAACTTAGCTTGAAGGCTGTGCTTCTCCATAACGGAAATAAATACTCGTCAGTGCCTTTAGCTCATGCTGTCAACATGAAGGAGTCATATGACAATATGAAACTTCTCTTGACAATTGTTAGGTATGAGAAATATTCCTGGCATATTTGTGGGGACTTGAAAGTGATTGCTCTTTTGCTCTGCTTGCAACTGGGATATACTAAGCACTGCTGTTTCCTGTGTGAATGGGACAATAGGAACAGAAAAAATCACTACATACAAAAGCAGTGGCCAAAACGAGAATCATTTATTCCAGGAAAGAAAAATGTGGTGAATAAGCTACTGGTTAATCCTCAACTAATTTACTTACCTCCATTGCACATCAAACTTGGACTGATGAAAAGTTTCGTCAAGGCGCTGGATCAAAATAGTACGGGATTTCTGTACTTAAAGAGTAAATTTCCGAGGCTAAGTGATGTTAAAATCAAAGAAGGGATATTTGTAGGTCCTCAAATAAGGGAGTTGATAAATGATGAGCAGTTTGAAGATCAGCTGAATGAAGTGGAAAGAGCTGCGTGGCAATCATTAAAAAATATTACTAAGAATTTTTTGGGAAATCATAAGGCCGAAAACTACCATGAAATAGTGAATGATCTTTTGAAGGCCTACAAAGCTATGGGATGTAATATGTCCCTAAAAATACACTTCTTACACTCCCATTTGGACTTCTTCCCTGAAAACCTTGGCACCGTCAGTGATGAGCACGGGGAACGCTTTCATCAAGACATTTCCAACATGGAAAAGCGGTACCAGGGCAAGTGGAGCCCAAATATGTTGGCTGACTACTGCTAGACCCTCAAGAGAGATGTTCCACAGGCGAAATACAGCAGAAAATCAACCAATGTCACCTTTTAGGTAAGTACAAAGGCTATGCATTAATATAGAAATATACATTTTTTATTAAAATATAACTGTGTGCCACATAAAAACCTTGCGTAATGGAGAAAATCTAACAACATATTCGGGATCAATCCCAGAATAGGCACCTGAAATCATTTTTAGGTGCTTAATCTGGGATTGAGGCAAAACACAGGTGCTTAATCTGGGATTGAGGAGAAAAAAATATAAACAGTTTTTAGAGATATAATTTCATTGTTTATATAAATATTTGAAAAAATCAACTCTAACCTAACCTAACCTAACCTAACCTAATCTTTTGCTATATCTTCTGCTTTTTTGGTTAGTTTTGCTATTCTTACCAGTTTGATTTTTACCTGATTTTCACATTTTTCTTTATTCATTAAACCACTTTAAACCTTTTATAACTTTGCCTTTATTACATTTGTAATAAACTTTGTATAAACAATAAATTTTGTAATCATCAGATTTTTTTTATTTAATTCCTTGCAAGGTGCCTATTCTGGGATTGAGGTTGAACGCAGGTGCTTCATCTGGGATTGAGGTACATCAGGTGCCTATTCTGGGATTGACCCCATATTCGAACTCAGCGTAAAAAATACTGTTAGGCTCACCTACTTTAATATTTGTGACAGAAAAAAAAATTATTTTGTTGACCAGTGAATTATCAAGGGCGTACAGTTGATCTATTAGTAAACAGTAAATACTATTCCAGAAACAAACAATGTTATAATTAATAATAGACCAACTGTACACCCTTGATAATTGGTTAGGTTAAGTCGTGATATTTTCGTTAGTTTTAACGAAAATATTCTGTCAAAATTGGTGGGGGGGGGAGATAACCTACAAGTACCAAACATATTTCCCGAAAGTTTTCTTATCAAAATTATTTTCAAAGCGCTTTTATATATTTTGAAGTATCCTTACCTTTTTGTAATTAATTAACCTTGAAATTTAGCTTCTTAGAAATAGTTACTTTCTAATTTAAATTATTCACTCGTACGAAGTTCTACCAATATTCGTAAGCTTTGGTTGTTTAGGAAGGTCGCGATTGTTCGTTTTCATCAGTGTTTTCCCAGGAATTGAAGTTCGAAGGGGTGTTCGAGTTTTCAGGGGGGTTGAACGCCGAGGGGTGAGACCATGAGGGCGAAGGTGTATGCGTGGCATCAAAGTTAAAAGTGAAAAACGTTCCATGGCCATTTTACTAAATTTAATTTATGTTTTAAAATCATGACATAAATTAAAGTTTGGTCTTCTCCATCATATGAGAAGAGAAGAGAATAAATTATGTAAGGACCAACTCACCCTTGTTATGGCGGGCAAAACTAAATATTGCCAGGGTGTAGCAACCCTGGGGGAAAGTTGGACAAATGGGGAAGACGCAGAAAAGAAGAAAAGAAAAGGAGAGAAAACCGGAACTTGGGCTAAAAGAACGGAAAAGGGAGGTTAAATAAGTTAAAAGGGGAAATGGGGAAGGGATAAGGATGAGAAAAAGAGGGGAAGAAAAGAAGAAAGGGAAAGGAAAGGAAAGAATGGGAAGGAAGAGGAAACCCTAAAGCTTAAGGGCCAAATTAAATAAAATAAAGGCTCTTTTCCGTTCTACCCCAGCAACAAAAAATGAAATTATATATTATTTTCTACTGTAGTTTTACTCGCTGAATTCAATAATATATATCTTATTTTGGAGAAATTAATAACAAAAGAGTTATAGTCCGTTTATTTTATTTAAAAGTAGAGATTGCATTTAAGATTTCAATAAAAATGTCCTTTCCTTTTTGTCTTCTCCTCCACAGAAATTCACATAAATAAGAATCTATCATATTTCTAGATGTTCCCCAATGTTTCTCATTCCTTTGTTTAGCTAAATCAACTGTTCGCCCTTGACGATTGGTTAGGTTAGGTCGTGATATTTTCGTTAGTTAGCCTTATAAGGTTAACTAAAGAAGGCTGGGGTAGAACGTTATTTCCTTAACTATGTTTATGAAATTCCATTTATCATCCATAACAATATCTACAAAAGAGAGAAAAAAATTAATAATTATAACCATAACTAATTAAAGCACGAATACTTTCTCCAAAATAAAATATATATTATTGAATTCAGCGAGTAAAAACTACACTAGAAATTGTTGCTGGGCTAGAACGGAAAAGATCCAAAATAAGTAGTCGAGCTTCAAAATTATTTGTGTTATTGTAAATTGAAAAATGTATTTATTTTATTATTATTTATTAATAAAGTTAATAATAATAAAAGATGAGAACATAGAGTAATATTATGAAGGAACTAACTCCTCCTCGTACATGGTTAAGGGAAACTCGTCATTGTCTGGGTCCAGCTACGTGAAAAATTCTGGGTAAATGGGGAAAAATAGGGGGAAAAAATAAAAAAAGAGAGAATAATAAAAAAGGAAAAGAGAAGGGAAAAAAGAAAAAGAAAATGTACGAAAGAAAAGGCAGGGAAGAAAAATAACTGAGTGATTAACACATTTAGTAGAATGAAAATTCGACGTTTGCCACTGCATGAGTAAACTTTTAGAATACAACAGTCAACAGAGAGGGTAAGTGATGACCACATTCGTGTTGGGGATGGAACGATTCATCGCCGCCATCTCAACGCCAGCCAAACTCGTCGCCGATCCAACTCATCGTCGATCCAACTCATCGCCAGTATGGCTCATAAAACAACGCAAATAATAGTAAAAAAAAAAAAAAAAGATTAGGAAAGGAAAAGATGATTAATCATTATATTATTTATTATTTATTAAATTATTTATTAAAAAGGTTTAAAATTGGCATTAAAAAAGGGTTACATATTCATTTAAGATTAATGGAAATTGTATGCAATCCCACGTAAATATTCTGTGGGGGTCCGTTCCTAGAAGCTTGAAACTATTCTCAAAATCCGGTCATCGGCGTCGCGATATTTTTTAAGCTTTGAAGGTGGAGCACGACCTCCTCCTACAAGCGATTCCAGATACTTGTCTCGTCCTTTCTGTATTTTTCTTAGTGCATCAATGAATTTCCAGATAGTTGGATGATCCATTCCCAATTCTGTTTGTAGACGGCGATTTGCTGCTTCGGCATGGTGGTTCGTTCTATCTTCATTCCTTAATGTTCGAGCATGCACATTCCACGTCTCGGGAGGAAATAGAGGGGCTCGTCTCCCATTTCCGCGTCTATTTAGCCGGCCGATATAATTATCCTCGAACCAGTTTAAGAGTGGGATATGTTCCGCTGACAATTGCAATTCATCAGACAGGGCATCAATATAGGAATCTAAATGATTAACCGGTACAAAGGCTAGAGCAAGTATTATTTTTGCTTTCAAAGCAAAATCTGCATCATTATTGTATTGAGAAATAAACCCCAATGCAGCTAAATGCTTTTGCAGGTTCTGACTTAAGTGAAAGAAACACCCTTTTATTTCGACTTCAGGGAATATTTCTTTTATGGCAGTAAACGCTGCTAACTCAAAATCACATACAAGAGATTTAGGGTTTATGGTTGGCTCAATAGCTTTAATCATTTCAAACATTCGTAAGTATGTGACCCTTTGTTTGTTAGGTAAAAGAGCATAAGTTATTGGCAGAACACCACCAAGTTTTTGCGCAAGAATAATATAAACCTGTGAAAATAAGCTTGGAGCTACCTTAAATGTTCCATCAGCATACCAAATATCTGATGAAACTAAATGCTGCAGCCAGCTTTTCCTTCCAAATAATAAGATCCTGTCTTCACCGGCCCCGCTGTCCTTCACTAGGAAATCTTCTTCTGTGTCTGGACCTGTCTTATATATCGTATATTCATATGGCAATCATGGCCGTAACTACCTATGAGGTCACCGAGGTCCGGACCTCGGTAATTATTTCCTAAAAAAAAAAAGAGACTGAACCGTGAAATATTGCTGCAGCTTTAATAAAAGTATTTTTGCTAACAGGTCCCTTTGTACAGTATTTAATTATAGACAAGGGTTTTGTGTTTAGTGTATAGCTTGGGCTGTGTTTGTAGATGTCATTTTGGTCTGAATTTTGCTCGTCCCGCCGCGCTCGAAAAAAATCTGGACCTCACTAATTTCTAAACCCTAGTTACGGCCCTGAATTGGCAATGTTAACCGTTGAAGGTCTGGAGGGTTAGGTGGGGGAGCGCTAATTTCCTTCCGTTTTCGCCTTATTGTTTTCCTCATTGCTGACGCAGTAGGTAACGATCCTTGGACCGTTTGAGAAACATTTGTTAAAACTTCATTAATAACAACACATGGACTTTCCATTGTTTCAACAGCACGCCTTTTCATTTTGGTTGTCACTCGTGCCACATCTACATTAACTGCTGATGGATAATTATGAGAATGCGCATTTATTTCCTTCACTACAACTCCAAACTTTGTATGAATTCTGGCTTTACATCTACCGAGTTGTTCACAACGCCAAAACATTAAGTCACTATCCACTTTGCTCACTTTATCAAAAATAAATAGGTTACCATTGTTGGCAAATTTTTCTCTGCCTCGCTGGCTGGAAATATGTTCCATCTTGAAGGGTTTCTGAAGTTTAACAGTGGAAGCTTAACAGAAATATAAGATACTAACATCTTTTTCAAGCTTAAGTAAAGTTGCCAGCTTTCTCTAGAAGAAAAACATGTTAATAAAGTAAAGTTGGTTGGTTTTCCTAGTTATTAATTAATAATATAGAAAATTTAGAATATAGAATCTTATATTATCAAAATATTCAAAATATAAAATATTTATAATTTCCATTGTGTATATTGTGTATACATCTATATTTTTCTGGTGATGAGTTGACTGACGATGAGTTGGATCGGTGATGAGTTGGCTGGCGATGAGTCAGCGGTGA
Organism: Bathynomus jamesi; assembly: GCA_023014485.1. Lineage (NCBI taxonomy): Eukaryota > Metazoa > Arthropoda > Malacostraca > Isopoda > Cirolanidae > Bathynomus > Bathynomus jamesi. The sequence goes on along the minus strand of JAJOZX010001430.1, from coordinate 602,308 downwards.
TGAGATGGCGGCGATGAAAAGGTACCGACCCTTCGTGTTATATGTAAACATTTAACTTTGGTTAACTGAAATCATCACGCTTAAAATACGAGGGGAAACTAGTGTGGAAATTTGTAGAAGTCTCGAATTTCCAGGGGGCTTTGTCCTATGTACCCCCCACCTGGGCTTTGCCCCTGGACCCCACGAGGGGCCTTAGGGCGGGCCCCTGGACCCCACGAGGGGCCTTAGGGCGGGCCCCTGGACCCCATGCCATTATGCTCGCGCTGCTTGCTCGAAATGCTAACTTTGAACTTTGAGGAAATCTAAGTTTGTCCACCCAGGTCCAGAGCTGGCTACGTCCCTGCCTGTAGGGCCCACCTTAGCTAGTAAATTAAATGTTTTTTTACCGTTCCGAGATATATTGTTCAGAAACAGGAAAAGCATAAGTATTGTAAGTGTAAATATCAAGTTGTTAAATTATATTATAACTGAAACGAAGTTTCCAACCAACAACTAAATGGTTTTTTTTCCAAGATTTTTAAAAAAAATTTTGATCTAGTTGGAAAATGACTAAAGTGGCAACATTGCACGAGTGCACGTGAGTAGTTGACCGCGCTATCGTGGGTGTTGGGAAAGTTCAGCGGGGCATACAAGTGTACAGTACAGTAGGTAAATGCCTTGTTTTCATGGATTTGAATTTTGGGCCATCCATTTTGGGCCAACTTCCAACATTTTTCCAGCTTTTATTACTATGTAGATTTTTTTTTAAGAACATCAATAATAGGTGACATTTCTTATGTTATCAACTTATCAGACATAAAGTAAATGTTATTTATTATTAGAAGCATATCTGGGTGTAGATTAAACCAGACTTTCATTTCTCAACAATCCTTTCTCGAGTTAGTTTTTAAATTCAGATAAATTAGAGTATTTGTATTAATTTATAAATTGTTTTAAAGAAAGAAATATCAACTTAAAAATAAATTTTAAACAATTAAAAAATTACGTTTCTAAACTTACTCAATTGCTTTAGTTTCTCTTTAAAGTTTGTTCTTTATTTTATATCATTCATAGAAAATGTAACTTTTAGTGCATAACAACTATTATATATTATATAGTCATTATATTATTATTATTATAAAGACACTGTATTTTAATTTTAATTTCCCATTCATGAAATATAAAAGGATAGGAAAAAATATATGTATACACCAGGACAAGGGGGGCACACGGGAACACCAGGAGCAGGTAAAAATGATAGTAGCTCTAGCTGATGAATTTATGTTAAAGCAACAAATAACAGAAAACAAGAAAAAACAACTACCTAGATTTGGTATTCACAAACACCAGCAATCTAATTGATAATGTAGAAATATTCCCAACTATGATATCGGACCACAACATCATTGAAATAACAACTAATATAAAGGCAACAGGAAAGGAAAGAACGCGCACAACAGAAAGAAGCAAATTCAAAATTTTTAATTTTCACTCCAAAGCTATAAACTGGGAAGATGTTACATCTAGCATGGAAGTAATAGATTGGAAAACCATTTTCGAGGCCAAGTCAACGGAGGAGATGCTAATGATTTTAGAGAAGACGTTAGGAATTGTGGAAAAACATGTCCCAAAAATACAACAAAGAGGAAAGAGAAGCAGGTTCGAGAGACAAAAGAGGACATTGTTTCAAAAGAGAAAAAGAGTGACTGCAAAATTAAGTAACTGTAAAGATAACAATATCAGAAAAATAATAAATGATAAACTGCAAAGTATCGATGACGCCATACAGGAACTAATTGAGAAGCATACAGAAAAAGAAGACGACGACGCTATAGAAGCAATAAAGGCTAACTCAAAGTTCTTCTATAATTTCGCAAAAAGAAAGTCGAAAAACCATGCGACTATCGGACCTTTAAAAAATGAGGACAGTGATTTATCTGATGATCTAACAGAAGTATCTGAAATATTAAGAGCTCAGTACGAATCATCTTTCAGTATCAAAAACTGACAAATTGATATGCGATAGAAACGCGTTCTTTGAAGAACCACAAGGGGAAAGTATAACGGATTTCGACTTTACGACGGATGATATAACACAAGCCATAGGGAAACTAAAAACACACTCAGCGGCAGGACCGGATAAATGGAATGCAACACTGATCAAAAACTACAAGAATGCAATCGCTGAGCCCCTATACTGGATATGGAGACGATCACTAGACACGGGAGAAATACCGGGCATCCTGAAGAGCGCGAACATAGTCCCAATACATAAAGGAGGAGATCGATCCGAGGCCAAAAACTATAGGCCAGTGTCGCTTACATCTCATCTCACTAAGATATTTGAAAGAATAGGGAAATGGATATATAATTTGCTTAGTGAGCGGCGGCAATTCGTTACAGTACAGGGAGTATCTTCATCAGAATCAGAGGTCCTCAGCTCAGTACCACAAGGAACAGTATTAGCTCCACTACTCTTCATAATCATGCTAACTGACAGAGATGAGGACGTTACCAGAGACAGCACAGCAATATCCTTTGCAGATGACACAAAGATCAGTAGAAAAATAAGAAACCCAGAAGATATGGAATCTCTACAAACAGACATGAACCGAATCTGCAAGTGGACGGAAAACAACAATATGAAGTTTAACTCTGAGAAATTTCAGCTGTTACGGTACGGAAAAGGGGAAGACCTAAAATCCATGGAGTATTATACCCCAAATGGAGAGGAAATTCAAGGAAATTCTAGAGCAAAAGATTTACGGGTTGTAATGAGTGATGATGCGAAATTTGAAACACAAAATAAGATAGCAGTAAAAAGAGCAAAGAGAATAACGGGACAGATGTTGAGAACCTTTAAACGAAGGGATAGGAATGTAATGTTTCCTCTACTGAAAACCCTGATTATACCCAAACTGAAATACTGCTCGGTCCTAACATCCCCATGTAAAAAAAGAAGACATTAGACAGCTGGAAGGGATCCAGAGAAGTTTCACAGCCAAGATCAACGGGTTGCAAAGAACTAAATTACTGGGAAAGGTTACGCGAACTAGAGCTATATTCACTGGAAAGGAGAAGAGAGAGATACACCATTATTTACACTTGGAAAATAATGGAGAAACTAGTCCCTAATCTTACTCTGACCTCATAACTCCCCAAACAACGGTGGAAAGTAGAAACGGTAGACTGTGTCGTATTCCCAAATTAAAGGCGACACAGGGAACATCGTTAACCCTGAAAGAAAATAGTTTTGTGGTGAGAGAACCAAACCTGTTTAATCAGCTTCCCAAAGACCTAAGAAACACGAAGGGAGTTGCAGTGGACATCTTCCACAGAAGATTAGACGCTTGGCTCAGAACAATCCCCGATGAGCAGGGCGTACCTGGCTATATGAGGTGGAGAGCACAAGAAACGATCTCACTACTTCACCAGGCCAACTCGAGAGGAGGGACGACAAGCTTGACCTTCTCGAAATGAGGAATTATTGCGCGGAACCGTTGAAAGGTTTTATATATATATATTATATATATATATAATATATATATATATATATATATATATATATATATATATATATATATATATATATATATATACGGGATGAGTTTCACACTTCAACACTTGAAATGAAATGAATGAATGATGCAAACTCACAAGGGAAAAGAAAAAATAAAATGATTCCACCTGTTTTCGTATATTCAGCCATACGCCTCGTTCGGGAATGAAGGGAGAAGGCGACATTAGAACAGAGAAATAAAGAGAGATTAGCGCAAGGTTAACAAGCACTGATTAAAGAAGACAAAAGACAAAAAAAACAGTATAGTGTTGTCATTTACTATTACTTATTCGGACCATAGTAGATTTAATTTTCCCAGAAGAGTTCCTTGTTCCATGCACGGTCTGTGTGTAACATAAAAGTTTCTGAGGGGACGTTGGATATATATATATATATATATATATATATATATATATATATATATATATATATATATATACCTTAAGAATGACGTAAGAAACTTGTATTTATTTTAAATTATAAAAAAAGTGGTTGAGGTTTAGATTAGGTTAAGTTGAGGTTAGGTCCGAAATTCATGTTCATTTAAGAGAAATAATTTTGGGCATATTTTGAATATTATTCGTGATTAATATCTTGTTAATTAATTAAATAAGTTATTTTTGGAGCTTATTGTCTTATTCCAACTGAACCTAACCTACCCGATTAAAGCTCCCAGTAAAGCCTAAAACTTAAGGGCCAAATTAAATTAAATAAATAGTCGAGCTCCAAAATTATTCATGTCAATGCAAAAAACTTCACTTTTTTCTACGTGAAGGTCAAAATATGAAAATAAAAACCCACTCTAATAGACAGAGTTTATTTCCACGACAGTTTCGACGCCCACTGGCATCCTCCTCGGGTGGATACAGAAACACGAATGAACCAAAACAAGAGGGAAAAACAGTCCAGGGACCGACCGTTAAGAAATTCGCACCTAGGTTAGATCCCATTCTCCCGACACCGGAAGGGCATTTTCATTAAGTACATTCGCGCAAATTTAAAACTATCTTCCTGTTCTAAACATACAGATTCTATTATATTTTTCTTACATAATTATTGAATTTATTATTAATTTTATTACACTTAATATTGCATAATTATTTATTACAGAAATTATAAATTTATTATTACATTGGTTATTACATTATTGTTTATTATACAGAACTTATAAACCGAAAAACGAATGAAAAAAGCCGATTAGGAAACAATCCAGAGAAATTCGCACCTAGGTTAGATACCGTTCTCCCGACACTGGAAGGGCATTTTATTACAGGGTCCGCTTATAAGTACATTCCCACAAATTAAAACTATCTTCTTGTTCTATACATACTGATTCTAATATTTTGACATAATTACTGCATTTATTATTACATTTACATTTTTTAACATTTATTATTATTACCTTTACCCTAATTATTAAATTTATAATATTACCTTTATTATTACATCTGTTGCATTTATATTTATTTCCACATTTATTACTTCCATTATTACATTTACTAAAGGCGAGTAAGGAAACATTCCAATCCAGAGACATTTAAGAAATTCACACTTAGGTTCGAACACGTTCCCACGACTCCGTAAGGGATTTTTTGACCAAGAATCTCATTAAAGGTCTAACTTATAAGTACCTTCGCATAAATTAAAATTATCTACTTTTTCTATACACACAGATTCTATTATTTTTCTTTTGACATAATTATTACATTTATAAAGTACCTTACTTGATTCCCAATCTATAGCATGATTATTTGGCTGGCGTGATAAAAAATGGCATTATTAGTATTACAACTTCTGAAGGCATATTTGTGTTCTTTAATACGGGTTTCAATATTTCTTCCAGTTTCTCCCACGTATACTAAATCACAACTTTTACAGGGAATGCTGTAGACACAGGCTTGTTCCTCTTTTGCCACGTTATTCCTAACCAATTTACTTTTCACGGTAGACGAATATTTGAACGCCAAAGCAAACTTAAAATCTTTCGTCAACGGTTTTACTCTTTCTAAGCCGGCAATGTAAGGCAAACTCACATACTGTTTTTGGTTAACTGAAGGTTCCCGAGGGGCATAAAAAGATTTTCTGGCTTTAAAATACGCCTTTCTGATAAACCACTCGGGATATTTTAAATCCTTAAAAATGTTCCAAATCTTTGAATTTTCCGGTTCCAGCAAATGTGGGCTACAAATCCTGTGCTCTTAGAAACATGGAAGAAATAATTGGGCTTTTAACCCCTTCATCATGATATGAAAAATAATGAATGTACGAATTACAATGAGTAGGTTTTCTATAAACCGTGAAATTGGGCTTTCCGCTTTCGTTAATGACCAAAACATCTAGAAAAGGTAATTGTTTGTCGTTCTCCCATTCATATTTAAATTTAATAGAGGGAACAAGATCATTTAATGACTGAAAGAAAGTGTCAAAGTTGTTCCAGTGGTCAGGCCAAAATGAGAAAATATCATCTACATAACGAAACCAAATTAGATTCCTGGGACATATTGTTTGCAACAATTCCGACTCATAGTATTCCATGTATAATGTACTCAGTATTGGGGATAAAGGAGACCCCATTCCCATACCAAAACGTTGCAAATAAAATTCTTCACCGAAGGAGAAGGCATTATTGGTGACACAGAGTTTTATCAGTTCTAAAAATACAGATGTGGGCATGCCTAGTTCTACGTTACATGTTGGCAATTTTCTATCTAAAAAACTAAGTACATCATCAATGGGAACTTTCGTAAACAAGGACTCAACGTCAAAATTGATCATTCTTCCCCGTTTTAAATCTAAGGACATAACTTTGTTAATAAAGTCGTGGGAACGTGTTCGAACCTAAGTGTGAATTTCTTAAATGTCTCTGGATTGGAATGTTTCCTTACTCGCCTTTAGTAAATGTAATAATGGAAGTAATAAATGTGGAAATAAATATAAATGCAACAGATGTAATAATAAAGGTAATATTATAAATTTAATAATTAGGGTAAAGGTAATAATAATAAATGTTAAAAAATGTAAATGTAATAATAAATGCAGTAATTATGTCAAAATATTAGAATCAGTATGTATAGAACAAGAAGATAGTTTTAATTTGTGGGAATGTACTTATAAGCGGACCCTGTAATAAAATGCCCTTCCAGTGTCGGGAGAACGGTATCTAACCTAGGTGCGAATTTCTCTGGATTGTTTCCTAATCGGCTTTTTTCATTCGTTTTTCGGTTTATAAGTTCTGTATAATAAACAATAATGTAATAACCAATGTAATAATAAATTTATAATTTCTGTAATAAATAATTATGCAATATTAAATGTAATAAAATTAATAATAAATTCAATAATTATGTAAGAAAAATATAATAGAATCTGTATGTTTAGAACAGGAAGATAGTTTTAAATTTGCGCGAATGTACTTAATGAAAATGCCCTTCCGGTGTCGGGAGAATGGGATCTAACCTAGGTGCGAATTTCTTAACGGTCGGTCCCTGGACTGTTTTTCCCTCTTGTTTTGGTTCATTCGTGTTTCTGTATCCACCCGAGGAGGATGCCAGTGGGCGTCGAAACTGTCGTGGAAATAAACTCTGTCTATTAGAGTGGGTTTTTATTTTCATTATTCATGTCATTGTAGATTGAAAAAAATGTATTTATTTTATTATTATTGATAAAGGTTAGTCAATACCCACAACCATTTATTTGAAATTTAAAATAAATTTGAGTTTCCGACGTCATTCTTAAGGTCTACCTATGTATACAGTACCGTATATATATATATATATATTCCGAACATACGATTTATTCGTATTCATTTATTTAGTTTTTAGGCTAATATTAAGTTTCATGGAGACCAGATTATAATAGGTTAGGTTTACTTACTCGCTTACTTTGTGTTCGAACGACCGTTCAGGAATCTGCGGTCGACCCCTCTGCAGCATCCCGCCTCATTTGCAAGATTTAGGTAGTTATTTTAGAGTGGTTAGTTATTTCCGACGTGACAAATTTCGGCCATCATAAATTTCGACCTTGTCAAAAACACTGGTTTTCGCGAAACTTAATATTTAATGGTTTTTCTTTTAAATGAGCGCATTACCTTTTTTCTTATGAAGTAAAACGGAACATGATTTGGGTTTCAGATCTTGCCTTTGGCAACAGCTTGGCGGAGGCACCGCCATAAACATGGAAGAAGAATACCTATCAGCAATCGTCTTCACGGAATGTATGGTCGCTCTTGGAGACAGTGGGAGAGAGATGAGAGAGTTAAAAGACAAGGGGTAAGTTCCTTTATACTTTTCACCCTAGACTAGGGCTTCCGAACCTTGGGGTCGCGAAGATCATATTTGGGGTCGCGAACCGATCCGATAATTTTATTTTCAATTCTCTTCCTACGGCCGTCCGAAAAGACATTTAGCAATCATGACTAGTTGCATATAACAGCTGAAATCCATTTCCTTCCCGCGCATAATATATGTATGGGATGAATTTCACAATTAAGCACGTGAAATGAATGAATGATGCAAACCCACGAGGAAAAAGAAAAATGATTCCAAGGCCTTTCGTGTATTCAGATGTACATCTGAATATACGAAAGGCCTTGGAATCATTTTTCTTTTTCTTTGTTTGTGGGTTTGCATCATATATATGTTACAGTCAAAGTGTGTAATGGCTGAAACTTTTAGTCATTTCGCGAAATGGTTGTTTCACTTGGTCATTTTGCGAAATGACTAAAATCTTCAGCCATTACGCGAAGTGGCTGAAATTCCACCTTGGTCATTTCGTGTAAGATCATTTGCCCGGTTAGGTCAACTGTATGCCCTTGACAATTGGTTAGGTTAAGTTGTGTTATTTTCGTTAGTTTTAAAGAAAATAACACGACCTAACCTAACTAATTGTCAAGGGCATACAGTTGACCTAACCGGGCAAATGGTCTTGTAAGTTGTTATTTTTGTTAGTTTTAACGAAAATAACACGACATAACCTAACCAATTGTCAAGGGCATACAGTTGACCTAACCGGGCTTTCAGTGGCGGACATCGGAATAACATTGAAGGCCCGGTTAGTATATATTAAATGGACGTGTTATGTGCCTTGAAAAGTGGACGCTCAATGTTCCGGTTGAGGTTTAAGTTTTGTTTTTTGGCTAAAAATACAATAGTTACCCCTTTTTCTTTGATGTATTCAATCCGACGTGAATGCAACGAGTTTCTTGCGTATATTGAGGTTCTGAATGCAGTAGGCTAGGTGTAAGCTGTAAATCCTAGATCCTTTCCCAAAGCTGGATCCTATCTGCTTTGCAGATAGCTGGTGAGGGAACCTATATTTTGGGGCCTTTTTGCGAGTAACCCGGTGCTCACATTGGGCTTTCCATCATGAAAAAGAAAAAACTATAATATTTGTCACTTATCATTACTTATTCGAACTATAGTGGATGTAATTTCCCGGAAGAGTTCCTTGTTCCATGCACGGTGTGTTTAACATATAAGTTTCTCAGGGGACCATTCTGAGTTTGTGTGTATATATATGTATATATATATATATATATATATATATATATATATATATATTAGTGGTGGACCGGATGTCAGTTTTTCAACATCCGCGGATGCGGATTTTTAATTTCAATATCCGCGGATGCAGATATCTAGTTAATCTATCAATATAATATAGAATTATGAATATATGACATAATTTTTCACATTTCGTGATATTACTATTATGGCAAGGCAATGCATAAGAATTAAAATTAATATTAATGTTTTCATTATGATAAAAATAATAACTTTCTCAGGAGTTTCAGCCACAGAAAATTGAATGAAACAAGTTTCATTCAATTTTCTGTGTTATCAACTATTTATATTTTGAGGTTTATATATTTGTTTGTTCATTAATAATTAATTAATACTTTACATGAAATGTGCATGACTGGGCCTTATAAGCTACTTTATAAGCTAATTTAATTGTAAATGGCATAATTTATTTGAGGTAATATCCGCATAACATCCGCAGTCAGAAGTGCGGATGCGGATGTTAAAAATGATGCGGATATCCGGTCCACCAGTAATATATATATATATATATATATATATATATATATATATATATATATATATGGGGCCTTTTCCGAAATTTGGACTCTCCGATTTTTTTTTAAATAAAATATTTAATGTAGATTTTTACACTGATTTAAAAAAATGTGTCTTTTTGGGGAGAAATGAGCAGTTCAAAAGTTATGTTTGTTATTGTAATTTTGTATGGGATATAATGCCCGGTTAGGTTAATTGAATGCCCGGTTAGGTCAACTGTATGCTCTTGACGATTGGTTAGGTTAAGTTGTGATATTTTCGTTAAAACTAACGAAAATATCACGACTTAACCTAACCAATCATCAAGGACGTACAGTTGACCTAACCGGGCAAGGCGCCATATATATATATATATATATATATATATATATATATATATATATATATATATATATATATATATATACTTTTACTTTTGTTGAGTTTGAATGACGGTTCAGGATCAACCTGCGGTCGACCCCTCTGCAACATCCTGCCTCATTTGCGGGATTTGGTGAAGGAGGGAATTGCTGTCTGAGCTCCTCCTGCCCTCGTAGCCAGCCACGCTGGCACAGGAATCTGTCCAGCTGGTTCTTGAAGTTATTCAGGTCGGTGTGCTGGAGATTCCTCACTTCTTTCGGAAGGACATTGAAAAGCTTTGGGCCCCGTATTCGGAGTGTAGTTTCCATCCTCGTTTCCATGGCCCCTTGTCCCATCGCAGCTGGGACCGTATAAAATCTGCCTCTTCTCTCATTCCAGTTTGTTTCTATTTCATTTCTAAGGTTAGGGACAGAGCAGAGCCCTCAAGTATTTTCCATATGTATATTATTGTGTACCGCTCGCACCTTCTTTCGAGAGAGTAGAGTTTCAGTGATTGTAGTCGAGACCAGTAGTCGTCACCTTCCGTTTCCTCTATCTTAGACGTAAATGTCCTTTGTATAGCTTCAATGTTCCCAAAGTCTCGTTTTCTGTGTGGGCTTGTGAGTACTGAGCAATACTCAATTATTGGTAGGACAAGGCTCTTCCATAATTTGAGCATGATGTTATCTATGTCGAAAAATTCGTCTGGGTTTTCCACTTCCATCTCAGATTTATGGGTGCAAACACAGATTTAAATTGTTCCCTAAGCAGTTCATTTATTTCTTTCGAGTCATTTGTGTATTCGGCCTCCCCGTCTATCAACGGTCCAATATTCTCCTTACACTGCATTTTCCTTTTCGCAAACGTGTAGAAGTATTTTGGGTTATTTTTTATGGTTTCTGCTACCTTGTTTTCCTCCTCGTTTGTCTTATGTATGAATGTTTGCTTTAGGTCCATTTCTATTTCGACAAGTTTCCTCTCTAGTTTGAGTCTCCTTGATCAGTTCTGCATCTGTGGAGATGTTTTACGGTTTGTCTTCGTTGCCTGAATAGTGTCCTGATTTTCCTCTCGAGCTTGCTACGTTTTCTTTCCTGTCTCTCTGGAATATGTTTCAGTATTATAGGTTTGGTTTCAGTCTCTATTATACATAGTACTTCTTGTGGAGTCTTCTCGTGAAGTAGCAATTCCCAGTTTACCTCCTTTAAATCTGTGTTTACGTTTTCCCAATTTACTTTCTTTGAATTTATGTTTAAGCCTTCAAATATTCCATCTGCCTCTCTTGGATGCGTTTTTGGACCTCTGGGTGCTAACTTCAATTGTATATCGATGAGGTTATGGACGGAGAACTTTGTGTGCGTTACTTTTTTATTTATTATTATCTCGTTGTTATTTGTTCAGATTAAATCCAAAACGTTCTCCTTTTTCGTGGCTTCACAGATTTCCTGGGTAAGGGTGTAATGTTCCATGATATCTAATAACAGTGTTGCTTGGGTTCTATCGTCTTTAGTAATGTTGCCATGAAACTTCTCATCATATATAACTTCGTCATTTTTCTTCCATGATATAAATGGGAAATTAAAATCTCCGAAAATTAGAATATTTGTTACTGGAATTTCAAGTAATTTTAATGTTTTCTCTTTCATTTGTAGTAAATTGGAATTCACTTTTTGTGGTGTTTGGTGGTCTGTAGATGTTCATAATGGTTAAGTTCAGTTCTTTTACTTCTAATATAATAACTTCAACTGTGCTGTTTGATTTGTTTACCTTCACTTCACATGTGTATGTGTTTTTCACGTAGATACAACACCCTCCTCCTCGTCTAGCCACTCATCTGCTCTGTATATGTTGTAGTCCAGCAATGCTTTTTCAGTATTCTCGATGCAGTTTTTACAGCCTTTTTCGTACTTATGTAAGTGTGTTTCTGTTAGGCATATGATATCTATGCTGGTTTCCGTAGCTAAATTTTGCAAGTATTGTAATTTGCAGTCTGCATGGTCCGTACAGAGGCCTTGTATATTTGTGTATAATACATTTACCCAGTTTCTAATCTTCGTGTTCGATTTTCCTACATGATGGTCGTTTCCTGGTCGATGTCGGTTCCTGTTTGGTGTTATTGGTTGGTCCGCTGCATTCGGGAGTATTGGGGCTGCGGCCACTGATACCACTGTGGTGGTTGTATTATTGATGGGTGGTGTTGGTGTTGAATAGGAGGGTGATATGCGTAATGTTGTGGTGTATATGTTTGTGGCGTTCTGTCTTTCCTTGTTAGCAGGGCGACCTGTGCTTTTATTATCCTTATTTCTTCTAAAAAATGTTTCATTACTCTTGTTATTACTTCTATGTCGAATATGATCTGTTCTTCCCCGTTCTCTTCTCTGCGTACCCTTTATGTGAAAATACGGGCACTCTATGTTCAGGCATTTTTCTCAGTAATTGGCTGTCTGCACAAACGAGGGTGAAAAAAGTTGCAGTTTGGTCTGTACCTGCACTTCCCATTCCTCATCATATAGAAGCATTTTGTCCGGTGATTGTATATGCAGTTTGACTCATATTTGCACGAACCTATTTTATAATATTCACATATGGCCCATCGTTTAAATTCCCTCTGAGATTTATGTGATTCGATTTCTTTCTTCTGCTCCGCTACCACTTCTTCTCGACTCAGTGGGGTTGTTTTTTTCGGCTTGTATTTCGTATCTCCCTCTTTTGCCGTGGGTATTTCTTTATCTGAGGCTGCTTTCGCCCCTCCCTGTAGTGTGTTTTCCATCTCATTTTCTCCTTCCCTTTCGGTTGTGCAGGCGTTTTCTGTTTCCTGTTTTTCTGTCTGTAAAACTGCTGTACTTGGTTCTTCTATTTCAACATTTTGTATTTCCCTCTGTAGTAATTTTCTATTGTTTTCCATGCACTTGACGCACAAGAAACCATAAAGGCGTATGATTTTGTTATTTATTCTATTTACAATTTTCCTGTCTTTTCTATTTAAGTTCATGAATGCATTCGTAGTGCTTAAAGGTATTGCACAGAATGCAGTTTAAGCTCGAGGTCTGGTCTGTTTCATTTTTGCAGTCACAGAGCTGATGTGCCGCGCATTCCATTACACATAATCCGGCTCTACTGCTGTACTTGGTTCTTCTATTTCAACATTTTGTATTTCCCTCTGTAGTAATTTTCTATTGTTTTCCATGCACTTGACGCACAAGAAACCATAAAGGCGTATGATTTTGTTATTTATTCTATTTACAATTTTCCTGTCTTTTCTATTTAAGTTCATGAATGCATTCGTAGTGCTTAAAGGTATTGCACAGAATGCAGTTTAAGCTCGAGGTCTGGTCTGTTTCATTTTTGCAGTCACAGAGCTGATGTGCCGCGCATTCCATTACACATAATCCGGCTCTATTCAGTTTTCGGACTTTCCCGCAATTTACACATTTCTTCGTATTTTTTGCCATTTTCTCCTTGATTTTCCTCTTCTTCTCGCTTCTCAAATTTCTCTCGATAACTCGACCTCGATATACCTTACAACCTTACAAAGGTTTCGCACGATGATTTCTCATTTCGCGAAGGTCAAGCTTGTCGCCCCTCCACTCGAGTTGGCTTGATGAAGTAGTGAATTGGATTCTTGTGCTCTCAACCTCACATAGCCAGGTACGCCCTGCTCATCGGGGATTGTTCTGAGCCAGGCGTCTAGTCTTCTTTTGAAGATGTCCACTGCAACTCCCTTCGTGTTTCTTAGGTCTTTGGGCAACTGATTAAACAGTTTTGGTCCTCTCACCACAAAACTATTTTCTTTCGGGGTTAAGGATGTTCCCATTGTTCCCTGTCTCGCCTTCAATTTGGGAATACGACACAGTCTACCGTTTCTACCTTCCACCGTTGTTTGGGGAGTTATAGGGTTCAGAGTAAGAATAGGGACTAGTTTCTCCATTATTTTACAAGTGTAAATAATGGTGTATCTCTCTCTTCTCCTTTCCAATGAATATAGGTCTAGTTCGCGTAACCTTTCCCAGTAATTTAGTTCTTTGCACCCATTGATCTTGGCTGTGAAGCTTCTTTGGATCCCTTCCAGCTGTCTAATGTCTTCTTTTTTATATGGGGATGTTAGGACCGAGCAGTATTTCAGTTTGGGTATGATCAGGGTTTTCAGTAGAGGAATCATTACATTCCTATCCCTTCGTTTAAAGGTTCTCAATATCTGTCCCGTTATTCTCTTTGCTCTGTTTACTGCTATCTTATTTTGTGTTTCAAATTTCGCATCATATGTCATTACAACCCCTAAATCTTTTGCTCTGAAATTTCTCTGAATTTCCTGTCCATTTGGGGTATAATATTCCATGGATTTTAGGTCTTCTCTTTTTCCGTACCGTAACAGCTGAAATTTCTCGGTGTTAAACTTCATATTGTTGTCTTCCGTCCACTTGTAGATTCTGTTTATGTCGGTTTGTAGAGATCTTATATCTTCTGGGTTTCTTATTTTTCTACTGATCTTTGTGTCATCCGCAAAGGATGTTACTGTGCTGTCTCAGGTAACGTCCTCATCTATGTCAGTTAGCATGATTATGAAGAGTAGTGGAACTAGTACTGTTCCTTGTGGTACTGAGCTGAGAACCTCTGATTCTGATGAAGATACTCCTTGTACTGTAACGACTTGCCGCCGCTCACTAAGCAAATTATACAGGGTGTACATAAAGTCAGGATCTATTTTTGTGAAGCACTTGGAAATTATATGGAATTCAATCATAAAATGATAAAGTGGTAACATTTATTAAATAATTAAGAGTAGGATTCGACGTGACGCCCATCAGTATCTCTGCACAGCTCAAATCGTTCCGCAGCATTTCTAAACACATTCTGGAGCATTTGCGGGGTTATGTTATCTGCAGCAGTTCGTATACGTGTACGTAAGTTTTCAAGACTCGTAATCTTCGTCTGATAGACGCGCGATTTGATAAAGCCCCATGCAAAGAAATCTAAAGGGGTTAAATCTGGTGATCTCGCTGGCCAAAGTCTGTTGCTTCCGCGTCCGATCCAGCGATTTGCAAAACGTCCATTTAGATAATCCTGAACAATTTTGGCATAGTGAGAAGGAGCACCATCATGTTGATAGACGACGGTACTAACAATCCTATCCCCGTCGTCTATCAACATGATGGTTAGGGTGACAATAAAAATCGAAAGTTGGAGTTTTTTATTGGCCATTTGTTCAATGCTGCTACTACATGAGAAAACAATGTACTGTAAATATTAGGTCATTCAGATAATATTTAAGGGTGTCTCAAGTGAGGTAAATAATTCTCCTTATTTATTAATATTTTTTTTAATTACTTATTACGATTGGAGTACGCCTGCACTTAAACTTTATGAACTAAAACTAACGTTTATTTACATTAATTAAAAAAAAAATTAATTTATTTTTACTAGGTAATGAACAATTAATTTGTGTTATAAGGAGAATTATTTACCTCACTTGAGACACCCTTAAATATTATCTGAATGACCTAATATTTACAGTACATTGTTTTCTCATGTAGTAGCAGCATTGAACAAATGGCCAATAAAAAACTCCAACTTTCGATTTTTATTGTCACCCTAAATTGATGGTGCTCCTTGTCACTTTGCCAAAATTGTTCAGGATTATCTAAATGGACGTTTTGCAAATCGCTGGATCGGACGCGGAAGCAACAGACCTTGGCCAGCGAGATCATCAGATTTAACCCCTTTAGATTTCTTTGCATGGGGCTTTATCAAATCGCACGTCTATCAGACGAAGATTACGAGTCTTGAAAACTTACGTACACGTATACGAACTGCTGCAGATAACATAACCCCGCAAATGCTCCAGAATGTGTTTAGAAATGCTGCGGAACGATTTGAGCTGTGCAGGGATACTGATGGGCGTCACGTCGAATCCTACTCTTAATTATTTAATAAATGTTACCACTTTATCATTTTATGATTGAATTCCATATAATTTCCAAGTGCTTCACAAAAATAGATCCTGACTTTATGTACACCCTGTATGTCCATTTACCTACTTTTCCTGCTATTCCCATATACTTCAGTTTATGTATTATGATTCTATAGTCACACTTGTCGAACGCTTTAGCAAAGTCTGTGTATAGTACAATTAGTACATCATAGTTTTCACTACTTTCAAGTGCATCAATAATGTTGTTGTAGTGTTACATTAGTTGTGATAGGCATTATCTCCTGACCGAAACCCATGTTAGTTATCATTGAATTTTTTCTGAGTTTCCAAAAAAGTCATAGATTTTCTGTCTAACTATTCTTTCAAATATTCGAGTGAGATGAGATGTAAGTGACACTGGCCTATAGTTTAAGGCCTCGGATCGATCTCCTCCTTTATATATTGCGACTGTTCGCGCTCTTCAGGATGCCCGGTATTTCTCCCGAGTCTAGTGTTCGTCTCCATATCTAGTATAGGGGCTCAGCGATTGCATTCTTGCAGTTTTTGATCAGTGTGGCCGGTCCTGCAGCTGAGTGTGTTTTTACCCTATAGTTTGTGTAATATCATCCGTCGTAAAGTCGAAATCCGTTATACTTTCCCCTGGTAGTTCTTCTTCAAAGAACGCGTTTCTATCGCATATCAATTTGTCAATTTTTGGGATACTGAAAGGTGATTCGTACTGAGCTCTTAATATTTCAGATATTTCTGTTAGATTATCAGATAAAGCACTGTTCTCGTTTATTGAAGGTCCGATAGTCGCTTGGTTTTTCGACTTTCTTTTTGCGAAATTATAGAACTTTGAGTTAGCCTTTATCGCTTCTATAGCGTCGTATTCTTCTTTTTCTGTATGCTTCTCGATTAGTTCCTGTATGACGTCATCGATACTTTGCAGTTTATCATTTAATATTTTTCTGATGTTGTTATCTTTACAGTTACTTAATTTTGCAGTCACTCTTTTTCTCTTTCGAAACAATGCCCTCGTTTGTCTCTCGAACCTGCTTCTCTTTCCTCTTTGTTGTATTTTTGGGACATGTTTTTCCACAATTTCTAATGTCTTCCCCTCTAACGTCATTAGCATTTCGTCCGTTGTCTTGGCCTCGAAAATGGTTTTCCAATCTATTACTTCCATGCTAGATGTAACATCTTCCCAGTTTATAGGTTTGGAGTGAAAGTTAAAAATTTCGAATTTGCTTCTTTCTGTTGTGCGTGTTCTTTCCTTTCCTGTTGTATTTATATTAGTTGTTATTTCAATGATGTTGTGGTCCGATATCATAGTTGGGGATATTTCTATATTATCAATTAGATTACTGTTGTTTGTGAATACCAAATCTAGGCAGTTGTTTTTTCGTGTATTTTCTGTTATTTCTTGCCTTAATATAAATTCATCAGCTAGAGCTAGTAGCATTTTTATCTGCTACTGGTCTTCTCGTGTGCCCCCCTTGTCCTGGTGTATACATATATTTTTCCTATCCTTTTATATTTCATGAATGGGAAATTAAAATCACCACAGAGAAAAATATTTGGGGTTGGAGAGTGTAGATCTTTTACCCATTTTCTTACCTCTGTAATGGAATCTGAAAATTTTGAGGATGGCGTGTTTGGGGGTCTGTACATTACAATTAGTACGATATTTAATTTTTCAGCTTTGGTTTCTACACATTCTACGTAGCTATTTGAGGTACTTATAGACATTTCTGCCATATGTCTTTCGCATGTGTAAATAGCACATCCTCCTTTAAGTCTCACTGTTCTGTCGGCTCGGAGGATGTCATAGTTGTCAATTTGTATTTCTTTTTTGTCAATACAGGACTCACAATTTTCATAGTTCGCCTGGCAGTCCTTTAGATGAGTTTCCGTGAGGCATGCAAAGTCTGCTCCATCTTCTTGCATGAGTCCTTTCAGGTATAACCCTTTGTTAGGGAAATGGTTTGATTTAAGGCCCTGAACGTTGTCTAGGATTATTTTTATTTTTTCTCTTTCGTTTTCGCATACAGGTGGTTCCGATTTGTTTTCCAATGGTGGTGCGTGTTTTGTTGCCTTGTGGTCGTCCGAGAATTTACCTCTTTTTATCTTTGACGGTACCTGTTGTCCCGACAGCGCATGAAGTGCCTTTGTGGTGCGTGCCTTCTGTCCGGCTCTCGAATTCCTATATTTGTCAGCTGGTTTTGTAATTACTGGATAGTATTTAGCAGTTGGATTGTGTTGGCTGCGTCTAAAAAATTGGTTTTTCGTTGTGACAATTCCGGACCCTTGTGTCCCCATTATTTCATTCTTTTTTGTAACTTTCGAGTCTGCTATCTCCGTTTCTTTAAAGACCGCGATTGAATTTACCGTCTGTGTACATGCTCCACGTAGAAATTTGATCCCCACGACGTGTTTCGCGTTTGAGACAAGAGTTATTTCCCTATCATTCCAATTCATGCAGATAAAGTCATTCAGTCGTTGACAGAAATCACATCTAATCGCCGAGTTTTCCGTTGTTTCGAGATTACACAAATTACAGATTAAGTAAGAATTTGGACCCATAGCCATTGCTATTCCTTCATTAGCGTAAAAAGAAATACCCACACAAATTCTTTCTTTATTTATTTTATTTTTTTTTATTTCTATTTCTTTCCTTTCGATGGTCGAGGGTTTTTCGAGGGTTTTCTGACCTTTGCATTTTATGACCTTCTTCCTGCTTTCTTTCAAACTTTCTCGAATGCCAACCATATTTCGTTTTGAATATATACGTTAAAACTGGCGATAAATTATGTAAACTGTATTGCACTTTCTTAGTTTTAATGGATTTCACTTTATATATATATATATATATATATATATATATATATATATATATATATATATATATATATATGAAAATTATTTCACGAAAGTAACACGTGAAAAATATTTATGATGAATAAAACCACGAAGGAAAGGAAACACAAAAAGGTGCTCAAGCGCTTTCGTCTAATGACATCCTCAGGAACACTGAAGTACATAAAAGGTTACGGCCTATATATAGGTTACAGAAAGAAAAAAAAAATAAATAAATAACATACATACACACAAACACATATATATATATATATAAAACACATACATATCTACACACACACACACACACACACACATATATATATATATATATATATATATGCAATAAACGGAGAAGTTTGTAAGGAAAAATATCGATTTTTAGCACAAGATACGTGTTACTTTCACGTGTTACTTTCGTGAAATAATTTTCATATAATGAACACCACGCGTTCCTTCGGCTTGCTGTTCCCTCTCTTGTCTCCGTTTGTATCTTGTGCTAAAAATTGACTCACCCTGTATATATATATATATATGTATGTGTGTAGATATATATATATATATGTTTTTGTGTGTATGTATGTTATTTATTATTTTTTTTTTTTTCTGTAACCTATATATAGGCCGTAACCTTTTATGTACTTCAGTGTTCCTGAGGATGTCATTAGACGAAAGCGCTTGAGCACCTTTTTGTGTTTCCTTTCCTTCGTGGTTTTATTCATCATATATATATATATATATATATATACTGTATATATATATATAAAATGTTATAATGTTACAGACAAACAAGGACTCTAGGATCCACTCATGGCTGGTCCACCTAACTGTGTTCGTAATTGTGTATTGTGCATGTCCTCCGTGGTGGCGGAGAGGACCTACAATTTTAAGCGGGTTCCAAACCACAAAGCCTTAATTTTACTACCTTAAACTATACCCAATCTATCAACATATGCGTCTAATCGATTTTTAAATATGTTTACAGACGTGCTACTAATTACTTCTACCGGCAAACTATTCCAGCTATTTACTATTCTATGCGTAAAAAAGTTTTTGGCAACTGCTGTCTCGAACCTTCTACTTGTCAACTTACACCCGTTATTTCTAGTCCTATTATATTGAGATATTTCGAAAAAACTATCTCTATCTACGTTATCGAACCCATTCATAATTTTAAAAACCTGGATTAGATCACCCCTTAGCCTTCTAATCTCGAGTGTAGTCAATTTTAACTCCTTAAGCCTATCCTCGTACGACTTTGACCTAAGCGACGGAATCATCTTAGTTGCTCGTCTTTGAACTCTTTCGATTTTGTCTATATCTTTTCGCATATGCGGATTCCAAAATTGGATCGCGTACTCCAAATGGGGTCTAACTAATGATTTATAAAGATTAACAATACTGTAATATCGCGCAATTTGTGCTCAAAATTCCGAGCTATAAAACCTAGCACTTTGTTTGCTTTATTGACCGCTGCGGTACTTTGTTTCGCTACTTTTAAATCACCGGTGATTATAACTCCTAAATCTTTTTCCTGCTCTACGCTTGCTAACTCCTTCCCTGACATACTATACGCAAAATTACCGTTACGCGAACCTATATGTAAAATTTTGCACTTATCGACGTTAAATCTCATTTACCATGTGACTGACCAATCAACGATTTTATTCAGATCTTCCTGGATTTTACCTCTATCTTCGTCATTAATCGCCCTACCACCCAGCTTCGTGTCATCCGCACACTTTGAAACTGTACTGACTAGGCCGACATCTAAATCGTTAATATATATAAGAAAAAGCAGGGCCCAATACATAACCCTGAGGAACGCCGCTCGCTGCATTAGCCCAAGACGACTCCGCTCCATCAACGACCACCCTCTGTTTCCTACCACGCAACCACTCTTCTATCCAATTTATTACTACACCCCTGATTCCATGAGCCTTAGTATTTTTAATGAGTCTTTTGTGCGGTACGGTGTTAAACGCTTTTTGAAAATCTAAATACACTACATGAACCGCCCGATGACTATCGTAAACTTCAACCATGCTTTCAAAAAATTCTGAAAGATTAGTTAAGCAAGATTTGTTTCGCCTTAAACCGTGCTGCGTATTTCTAACTAAGTTATGCAATTCTAAGTGTTCGACTGTACGATCCCTAATTACTGATTCCAGTAGCTTGCCTACAACAGACGTTAAACTGATTGGCCTATAATTTCCCGCCGCACCTTTATCGCCTTTCTTAAAGATAGGTGTTACGTTTGCTAACTTGCATTTATCTGGTACGCACCCCTCAGAAATAGACGCATTAAAAATCTTTGTTAGCAGCACAACAATGCTTTCTTTTAATTCTTTAAGTTGTATGGGATATATGGAATTCGGCACCGGTGATTTACGCATTTTCATTTTATCAATATAGCGCATTACCTCCCTTTCACTAACCACAATATTTTCCAAAGTATTACCATTATCAAAAGGTATTATGTCTATGACCGTAGGGATATTCGTTACATCTTCTATAGTAAAAACTGACGTAAAAAATTCGTTTAGCAAGGTAGCCATTTGCTTGTTTTCAGAAACTAGCTCTCCGTTAAAATTTTTCAACGGCCCCAAGACGCATTTTACTGGATTCCTATTGTTGACGTATTGAAAGAATCGCTTGGGGTTTTCTTTGCCGTCACGAGCTATGGAGATTTCAATTCGCGCTTGGACTTTTTTATTACACTTTTCGCTTCACGCCTGAGATATGTAGTCGTTTTGTAAAAATATATATGTGTGTGTGTGTGTGTGTGTGTTTGTGTTAGTGGTGGACCGGATGTCTGTTTTTCAACATCTGCGGATGCGGATGCGGATCTTTAATTTCAATATCCGCGGATGCGGATATTTAGTTAATCTAGCAATATAATATAGAATTATGAATATATGACATAATTTTTTCAAATTTCGTGATATTACTATTATGGCAGGCAATGCATAAGAATTAAAATTAATATTTTCATTACGATAAAAATAATAACTTTCTCAAGAGTTTCAGCCACAGCACAGAAAACTGAATGAAACAAGTTTCATTCAATTTTCTGTGTTACCAGCTATTTATATTTTGAGGTTTATATATTTGTTTCTTCACTAATAATTAATACTTTACATAAAATGTGCATGACTGTGCCTTATAAGCTACTTTATAAGCTAATTTAATTGTAATTTGCATAATTTATTAGAGGTAATATCCGCATAACATCCGCAGTCAGGAGTGCGGAAGCGGATGTTAAAAATGATGCGGATATCGGCAGATGCGGATGCGGATATCCGGTCCACCACTAGTATATATATATATATATATATATATATATATATATATATATATATATATACTCGTATATAATCCTTCACATTAAGGAATAATAAAAATAGTATTATTCCATTGGCGATTTCTCAACATGAGACTATTTCATTCAGTCGTTATACTCTACCTAATCCCAATTTTACTGATAGGTTTATATTTTCGTAGTAATTTTTTTTCATAATAATCTCATATTTTAGGGCTATTACCCTGACGAAGAGCAACCTGAATCAGGTCCATGGTCCGACTGGATTCAGATGACAGGATGTTCCAGGACATGTGGAGGTGGTGTCTTCAAGGAAATGCGGACGTGCGACATGTACGTAAGATTGTTGAAAGCAGGGTTCTCTTTGCTCTTTGCATGGTCAAGATTAATTCTTTGACTAAGTTGCGATCAGCTCCCCCATCAGTTCCGAGTCTTTTTCTTTAAAACTTAAATTTCTCTTCAGAATTCTCGATGATGGGCGTTAGCTGCCCCTTAAGCTACACTAAAACAATTAAAATTCAGATTCTTTGTCCGAAAGATAAGTACAGATAATGTAGAAGTACAATATTATTCAATATAAGGACAGCATTTGTAAATACGTTTTAAGTACAGTACTAAAGCTATATCAAAATAACTGCCACATATGAGACAACGAAAGTTAGCATTAATGGCAAAATTTAGTTGCGTTTATTATGCACAATTTACATACTTAGTGTCGTGACATTTACGTACAGTAATTCGGATTCATTCTTGAAATAATAATAATTATTATTATAATAATAATAATAATAATAATAATAATAATAATGATGACAGGTTTAGATAATTAGATAATTTAGATAATGTAAGTTAACGGTATATGGACAGATTTTTCTGTAGGGTTAAGTTGTAAATGCGTGAATATGAAAGCTTATAAATTAGTGACAGTTGTTCATAAATGGTTAAAGATTAAGTTCACAGAGAAAAGTAACAGTCTGTTTACTCTCTTTTTATAACGCTGTCGAGATGTTAGATATCAAATTTTCCGAGCTCTTTAATCCGCGCACATCAAAATTATGGGATTTTTTTACTTTTATTAATAATTTTCAGTCAGGAGGGCCAGAAACCGGCACAACGCTCAGGCCAGACGAATGTGGCCCATTGCGCTAATCCGGGATTATTATTAACCAACACCATCCGTAGTGGAACCCTCGATCTCACTGTCTTTACTTCGCTTATAGGGAAACAGTGTTACTAAACCACAGGTTCTGGCCCTCTTTGCTCTAACTTTCACATCAACACGGTGTTTATAACTTCTCATTTTGCTTCCACCTTTATGCGCCATTTTGTTTTTGTCCTTTTCATTTATTTACTTATTAGTAAGTAAACTTTTAAATTCAAATATGGAGTTCTTAATACTTTTTCAGAGAAGGAGCGTGTTCGGGGAATGACAGAAGATACTCATCGTGTAACGTTCAGGTAAAAACATTGTGACTTTTTCTCCCAAAGTTGTTCCCTCCTCAAAGCTGTCTATTAAAACATACCAGTATAGGCCTAGTTAAGAAAATTACGTTGATAGTTAATTCTATAATATAAATGTTAAATCATTTATTTCATTATATGTATGTATAGTAGGGTGGTCCTTGCTTAGGGGGTGAAATTTCAAGTTTAACATTTTTCAGCTCCCACCCGCGGAAATCGTTCGAATGGTCGAGAAAACTCTCTAGGTGATTTATTTTTTTAATCGGACAACGTTTACCCCTCCCTCATTGAGCATTACCATTAAGCTAATTTTTTTACTTTCAAGTAAATGTTACATAATTTGTAATGTTTGTTTTTTTCATTCTTTCCAGATTTTCAGTGGTTGGATAACTAATGTGTGTAAAACTGTAAATTCTAATGATTATAATTTAAACTGAATAACTCCTTTAACCATAAGTCAAGCTACCCGTCAGTGGTTGGATAACTAATGTGTGTAAAACTGTAAATTCTAATGATTATAATTTAAACTGAATAACTCCTTTAACCATAAGTCAAGCTACCCGTCAGTGGTTGGATAACTAATGTGTTGTAAAACTGTAAATTCTAATGATTATAATTTAAACTGAATAGTGAATAACTCCTTCAACCTTTAAGTAGATAACCTGGATCATGGCAGCGAAGCTGCGCTACCTGATTGCCCCGCAGGAATCGATCGCCGGGTCGCAACTTCCTTCGCAAAAAGAGGTCTTGGCCCTGACGGTCTACAGGATCGACGTCCAGAAGAAGTCACTTCGAGAGGCCGCCAACCAGGTCGTCGAGCTCGTCACCGAGGTGTGGTCCAAGGCGCGAATCCCCCTCCGCCGGAAGGACCACATCGTCACCAAGATTGAGAAGCTCCACAAGGAGTTCAACGATGTGAAGAGGAACAAGGGGCGAGCTAGCGCTCAAGCGAAGCGGGAGGACGAGTTCAGCGAGCGGATGATGAACCTGTTCGACGTCGCTGCCGCTAACGCCATGGAGCTGCTCAAGAACGAGGAGGACAAGGCGTTCCTCCTCGCTCAGCGCGAACCCGTCGGCGCGGCAAGCTGGGGTCCGTCG
This sequence comes from Bathynomus jamesi, assembly GCA_023014485.1. NCBI lineage: Eukaryota > Metazoa > Arthropoda > Malacostraca > Isopoda > Cirolanidae > Bathynomus > Bathynomus jamesi. Next base: position 577,709 of record JAJOZX010001430.1, on the reverse strand, counting down.
ACTCGACGCTAGCCGCTGTCGATGCCCGCGCATCTCAACGCCAAGGGGAAGAAGACCGACGGAGGCAGCGAGCCGAGGAAGAAGCGACGACATCTACGGCCCGAGTGGAGCTCGAGTGGTCTTCGTCCTCTTCCAATGGTGCCGCAAGCGCAGCGGAGAGCGACGACCATGGAGAAGAAGGGAGCCCTCGGGCTCCGAAGCGCTCCAGGCGGGGCACGACGAACATCGTTTTGGCGGCTGTGGCGTCGTCGCTGGATCGCACGAAGGTGACCGACCGAGGAGCTGTCTACGTCCTGACAGAGGTTGCCCGGTCGCTTGGGCACGAAGTCGCAGAGCTCAATATCAACCGCAGCTCCATCCGCCGACACCGGCGCAGGCACCGCTCCAGGCTCAACGTGGCGCTCAAGGAAGAGCTGAGGGCCGGCAATCTTGTCGTTCACTGGGACGGCAAGCTCATGCAGGACTTGACGAGCAAGGAGCAAGTCGATCGGCTTCCCATCTTGGTCTCCGGTAACGGCGCGGTGCAGCTCCTGGGCGTCCCGAAGCTGCCGAGTGGAACGGGCTCTGAGATGGCCAAGGCCGTCCTCAACGCGTTGGAGGAGTGGGAGCTCACTGAGCAAGTGAGTGGCTTGTCATTCGATACCACAGCCTCGAACACCGGCCGGAACAACGGAGCGTGCGTCCTCATCGAGCAACACCTCGCGAAAGACTTGCTCTACTTCGCGTGCCGCCATCATGTGCTGGAGCTCCTCCTCGGTGCGGCGTTCACGGCTGTGATGGGCCCCACGTCCGATCCTGACGTGACCCTCTTCAAGCGTTTTCAGGAGCGCTGGGATTTCCTGGACAGAAGCCAGTACGAGTCCGGCGCTGCGCACCCCGATGTCGCTCCTCTGCTCACCACTGTCGACACGGAGTGGTTTGAGAAGGCGATAGTCGAGCGCAAGGACCTGCGCGACGATTACCGTGAGCTGCTCGAGCTCACCCTCCTCTTCGTCGGTCACGCCCCCCGCGAGGAGTGCGTTTCCGAGCTCCCGGGCCGATTCACCACGCCCGCTGGATGGCGAAGGCAATCTACGCCTTGAAGGTCTGGATGTTCCGACAGCAGTTCAAACTCACGGCGAGGGAGGAGAGTGGCCTCCGGAGCATCTGCATCTTCGTCTGTCGGGTCTACGCCAAGGCGTGGACGGAGGCTCCGATCGCCGCAACTGCCCCCCGAAATGACTTCGCCCTCCTCAAGGACCTGCTGGCCTACTCTGACATCAACCCTGCGGTGGCCAAGGCGGCGCTGACCAAGTTCCAGAACCACCTCTGGTACCTGTCGGAGGAGCTGGTGGCGCTGGCGCTGTTCGATCCGGGGATCGCCGTCGATCAGAAGAGGAAGATCATCGCCTCTCTCCACGACCGGGTCGGTGAGGAGTCCCCGGCGAAGCGGCCCACGCTGCCAAACCGAGTACTCGCCGGGCTTCAGTTGGAAGACCTGGCGTCGTCCAACACACGAGGTTTCTTCGAGAAACTTCGACTGGAGGACGGCTTCCTCGAGGTCGACCCGGAGACCTGGCCGAAGCGGGAAGACTTCAAGACAGCGGCGGCACGTGTGGGAGGGCTCGCCGTAATCAACGACCATGCCGAGCGAGGAGTTGCCCTCGTCCAAGAGTACAACCGGACGCTGACCCACGACGAGGAGCAACTCCAGTTCCTCCTGCAAGTCGTCGCTCGCCACCGCTGCCAGTTTCCGGACTCTCGGAAGCGAACCCTACAGACCCAGGATCGCTAACCGGGCAACAACGGCAACAACTGCAACCGGGCAACAACTCCGGGGGTAAAAGTTGAAGGTCGATGAGGGAGGGGTAAACGTTGTCCGATTTAATAAAAAATTCAACTAGAGAGTTTTCTCAACCATTCGAATGATTTCCGGGGGTGGGAGCCGAAACTTCCCAACTTTGAATTTTAAGGACCATCCTAATGTATAGTATTCGTTTTTAGTTTATAGAGTTATAAAGTAGGCTGACAAGTTGAACTCTCATGCAGTGCATGGCTTTTGAGTTTTTTTTTTACGAAGAGAACAGTGTATGAACTCAAAATCCGTGAAGTTAGGAAGTTAGCTGAATGACACTCGGGGTAGCAACGCTATCGCAACATTTGTTAAAATACTAGGTAGTGACTAGGGTGTCTTGACTTCATGCATAGAACTTTCATCCATTTTGTAGCATTACATATTAAACAAGATGTTTTAATTGAAAATTTTACGGGATCGAATTTGTCGAATATGGAAGTTTCAAGAATTTTATATTTCGAAGACATAAAAGTGTAGATTCATCTTAAACCTCCGTACATACACTACAGCATTAAAATCTAATATCTTTCTTTAACCCATTAGGAATGTCCTGAAGACTCGATAGACTTCAGAGCAGAACAGTGTGCAAGATATAACAATGTTCCTTTTGAAGAACAATATTATTCGTAAGTCAAGTTTATGAATTTTCCTGAATCGCAGTAATATAGTAGAGGCTAGATGAATTTAAATAAAATGAATGTAAGAAGCATCGTTTTCGTTTTGTTTTTCTCTTCTACTCCAGCTGGAGAGAGTTTCTTACTTCCGGGGTTAAACCTTAACCCTAAGGAATTTTAGGTACAGCCTAGAATTAGGCGTAAGATAGAGGTGCTGTATCGTAGTATCTCCCCTACAATTTCTCCAGATGTTATACTTATGGGCAGTTGGTCCAGGAACTCCACTGTAGATTTCTTTACTGCCCCTGTCCCTCCCACCCCTATTGGGATTATCTCAGGTTCTACATTCCACATTCTCCGTATTTCATGTTTAAGTCTCTGGTATTTTAAGACCTTTTCCCTTTCATAGTTAGCCACATTCCAGTCCGCTGGGACTCGTACTTCCACCAAGAGGCATTTGTTACCCTCCTTCTCTCTCATTACTACAGTATGTCTGGCCTGCATCCTGAAACCCTGATGTCAGTTGGTATCTCATGATCATATAGGAGCAGCACTTTATCATTGTTCTCTATTCCTTGTGGAATATGTTCCCAATGCTTTTCTGTTTCTAGCCCTATCTTATATTTCTTATATAACTTGAAGTGGATTAGCTTGCAGACTGCATTGTGTCTGTCTGTGTCGTTTCCTCTGTGTAGGAATATTTCGCATCCAGATAGTATGTGACTCACAGTCTCTGGGCTCTTTGAGCGCAGTCTGCACATCTCAGTTTCATTTTTACTAGGGATGCAGCGGAACCAGAATATCAAGCTCCGGCCGGAACCGGAACTTTAAGTGTTGCTTAAACAATGAAAAAAAAATCTGTTTCATAGGACACCCAGAAATGCTAGTATGATATTATTGGTCTTTGTATCGGTTTTTAAACTAATTTCTAAAACTAAAGCCGTGAAATGAAGTTCAAGTAGGCCACTTTGTTTTATATGCTTTACCACTTTTCATACATAGTATTTAATTATTAACCATAAAATGCCTTTATAAGCTACATTATGTGAAAGAAAAAATAAGAAGCATTAAGAATTGCTTTTGTGTTACATCATGGATTGGAGGAAGAATAAGAACATTAATAAGAACATGTTTTAATTCATGAAACAGTAACCAATATCACAATAAAAAGTTCCGGTTCCAGCCCGTTATTTTTCTAAAGTTCCGACCGGAACCGGAACTTCATAAGAATTGAGGTTCCGACCGGAAGTAACTATTTTATTTCTGCATTTTCTGAAAGTTTATATGTTAATGCAGAACTACCACTCAAATTATAAAGTACTGTATGTAAATTTTAAAACGTATTTTAAAATTTTTTGCTCTAACCCTCTTTATCTCCGGTGTAGGGACTTTTTTGAATTGAATTGAATAACCTTTATTAATAATAAAACAAATACAATCGTTTCAATTTACAATGACATGAATAATTTTGAAACTCGACTATTTATTTAATTTAATTTTGCCCTTAAGCTTTATTGGGCTTTACTGGACTTTGTTTTTGTGAGCTAATTTTTTAACTTTGACTTCATACTCATGTACATTATTCCAATTTATTTGAATTTTTTCTTAATTTTTAATTTTCACTGACTCTGAATTTTTATTTTGGTTTTGACCTGGAATTTTAATTTTAACAGACACATTTACTATGATATAAAAATTTAAAGTCAGACAAAATTCTGAATCAAAGTCAAAGTAAAAATTTAGGTTGCGTGCAGTACTCAAAATTCAATTAAAAATTCGTTCGGATCACCTGTCCAGAAAAACTTCGTCGGCTGGACCTCATCAATGGCATGCTATACTTTATTAAATCGATATAGGATGCATATCATATTGACAAAGCTGGGCACAAACCGTTAATCCGTTAATCGTTAATTAACGAAGTTAACTTTTTCGTTAACGATTTAACTTTTAAGTTAACTTTGAAAATCATTATCGGACTAATTAACTTCCGTTACATTTAACTTCCGTTAACTCAAGTCCGTTAACCCAAAAAATCATAAATAAACGTTTAAAAGTTTCTATTATTTTCAGTGCTGAGCAGGTGCGCAATTAATCCGCCACTGTTAATAGTGATGAACGAATTTCCATTTCCGCAGTGCAAAATCAGGCGATATATTTGTTTCCGTCGCCACAATTTGTGTCTTACCAAATATGGTAGTTATTTATGGCATTGGTTTGAGCAAAACATGGTCGACTGTAAAATCAGGCGGAAAGATTTGCCATTTGAGTTGAATGTTTCAACTTCTTTCAAGAAATATCACGAGCATTTTAAGGCACTTTCAATAATATATACAGTATGTAACAATTACAACAAATAACTACATTCGTTTCATTTGCAGTCTGTCTCTTGCGCAACATGTTTGTGCTAGTGAATATTTAAAAATAATCGTTGTCAAGTAAGTCATGTATATTTATAATATGTCTGTGAGTACCTTATTAGTAGTCTCCTTGATACATTTCAAGAACCATAAAACTGATCAGGTAAGATTTCAATTCTCATGTCACTTTGATGACATAAATTAAGTCAATTGATGTCTTACAATGGGAGCGTTTTCACCTTAACCCTTTATGTCCTGGCGGTACTTCTAGGTACCACATCTTTAAAATCTCCATAATATTTTTCTACCCGGTTGATCCTGCCGGTACTTTCAAGTCCCAATGTGAATTAGTTTCTTTATGAGATAATAGATGGCGTTGAGAAGTAAATGTGAGCGTGTGGCGCCAGAGGCTGTTTACTCTTTAGTATCTCTGCCATCCCCTCCAGTGCTGCAGTGGAGCGTTTGTTCTCTATGGGCAAGGACATCCTGAGGGCCAAGAGATCATCCCTGTCTGATGAAAACTTTGATATGCTAATTTTCATGAAGGGCAACATGCATCTCATGGACAAAATGGAGAACGAGAAGAAGAGGGAAAATTAAATTATATATATATTGTGTTTTTCATTTTTTTATAATAAAAGTTAACGTTAACGGTTTATCGGTAACTTCCGTTACATGTTTAACGAATTAACGGATTAACGGTTAACGAAGTTAACTTTTTGGTTAACGGATTAGCGGTTGACGAAGTTAACTTTTTGGTTAACGGTGCCCACCACTGCATATTGAATACATGTTTTAATGCGTTGATATTGTATTTTCCTGTTCTTTCAGAATAAATAAAAAAATGACACTCTGAAGATATGTAACCTAACTGCCTAACTGTGCAAGGGTCATGACAGTACGAAAAAAAGTAAAAAAAAATACATACGAGGCAGTAGTAGTTTCATTAACAGTTAACAATTACGAGTTAACGGTAGATATGGTTTTACGATGCGAGATAATTTTAAGAGTTTATTCGTAAATATGGACATGTTCTTTGTGCCTAAGTGGTGGATCAGATCCATAGGAAAAGTAATTGGGGATAGAAATGTAGCCTACAAGAGGTATAAAAGGGATTAGTCTCATCAACATTTTAATAATTATTATGTAGATCCATCCATCCATCCATCGTGTTCTGCCTATCAGGCAGGTCCAACTCATGTGTCCCGCCAAAGTGTTCTATCCTGAGCTATCCTTTTCATCTCATGATAGCTCCTGCCTGCCTTCAAATCATCCAGCATTGCTTTCCTTTTCTTTCCCCTCGGCCTCCTTCTACCTTCATATCTACCCTCTATCACCTCCTTCAACAATCCTTCTCCTCTCAACACACGTCCGATCCATTTCTTCCTTCTTTATCTTATCACCTTAATGAGTCTTCTTCTTTCCTCCCTCACCCGTTGCAGTACTTCCTCATTACTTTGGTGTTCCCTCCCAGCTTATCTTTAGCATTCTTCTCCATTCTTCATTCTTATGTAGATATTCGTAGAAAAATAAATGATTAATTAGAAGTGTCAAACGCGAAAGTGAAATAAATAAATTTTAGTGAATGTGAAGAAAGGCAAATTTTTACGATTATGTTTAATCATATGAATCTGTGAGGGACAATATTGGGTCATTGGTAGATTCAAGTGGTAAATTAATAAATAACTATAGAAAGATTGGTGCAATTTTAAGTAACTTATTTACGTCTGTCTTTACTGTTGATGATATACGTCACTTAGTTTATAGGTTAGTAACTTGATTAACATAAATGCTTACTAACATAACTGTTTACTCAGAAGAGATTGCGCAGTGCACACAATATAGGCAGGTTACAAATCAATAAATCGCTTGGTTCGGACTTTTTTAACCCAAAGCATTTAAGAGTTAAAAAATGAAATACTAGATCCTTTAGTTCAAATATTTAATGAATCTTTATCGCAGGGGGTTCTTCCTTTGAATTTTAAATTTGCTAATCTAACTCCAATCTTTAAAATCGGGGGCTAAGCAATACGCGGGAACTTATAGGCCTATTAGTCTAACTTCTGTTATAGAAAAGCTCTTTGAATCCGTTATTCGGGACCGAATATTTGAACATCTTCAAAGCAATAATCCTATTAAATATAATCAACACGGGTTTTGTAGAAATAAAACTTGTTTACCAGACTTCTTAGAATTTTTCCATAATGTTATCAGGATTTATGTTGTTGTTGTTGTTGTTGATTAGCCGATCAGCCCACCCTGATCGAGGAAGCCGGCGGCACGCAGGTAACCGATCGCCCTTTCCGGAGTGGACCAGAGGTTCAGCGCACTAGTGATGTTGTGTTGTGTTTTATGTTGTGCCAGAGCGGTACAGTCTGTCATAATGTGTTCAATTGTTTGCTGTGTGTCCTGGCACAGGTGGCGGGTGTCGTCTGTGGAGTTGTCTAGTTTGTGTTTATATGTCTGTAAGTTGGGGTGATGTCCACATCGGAATCGTGCTAAGTTAACTCGATCCGATCTGCTCAGGCTGATCTCTGACCTGTTAATGGGTGGCGGCTTCGCACCTAGGACCGCATTCGGACCGAGTCGTGTCAGTGCTTTGTGGGTTAGGCATGTGTGTGTGTGTGTGTGTGTGTGTGTGTGTGTGTGTGTGTGTTTTCTGTACTGTGTGATATCTATGGGGCATGGTATGGCATGGAGTATTTAGTTATAATGTCTCTCTGGTGTTACCTTAATGGTGCGAGGTGTCAGTACATGATTGTACATGTAGTGGCAAGGGTGTTGTGGGTTAGTGTCGCTGCTGCCATGAATTGTGTTCCCCTCATGTCTAAATGCTCCCTAACTTTCAGTATTTTTGTTTCTGTGTGCAGGTGTTCTATTGGTGTTGTTTGAGTGCATCCTGTAATGACACGAAGTGCATTGTTTTGTGTTGTCTGTAAGGCGTTTGTGTGTGTGTTTGAGATAATGGGTGCCCAGCATGGGCTAGCATTGTCCATAACTGAGCGAATATAGTGTTTGTATATGAGTGATGTTGTTTCCTGCTGGTGTCCAAAGTTTGTGCCTGTTAGTACCCTAAGCGTGTTAAGTCTTGACGTACATTTGTTTTTAATGTTCTGAATGTGGTTTGCAAAAGATAATGATGTGTTGTATGTGACCCCAAGTATTTTGGTCCTGTGAGTGTGTGGAATGTTGGTGTTGTTTAGTGTAAGCTGTGGAGTTATCTGGTGTTCTTTTGTATTGATTGTAAGCAAGGTGATGGTTGATTTTGTGGGCGCTACTTTGAGTCTGTTGTGTGTGAGCCAGTCTTGTATACTGTTTATGTATGTTTGTAGGCTATTTGTAGCGGTGTCGATGTTGTTGTGGGTGGATGTTAGAGTGATGTCATCTGCATATGATGATAAGGTAAGCTTGTTATCTATGGGTGTTGGAATGTCATGCATGTATAAGTTGAAGAGTGTTGGTGAGAGAACAGAGCCTTGACGGACCCCGTTCTGAAAAATCTTGTTTTTGGATGACTTGCCATTAAATGTGACATGTGAGTATCTTCCTGAAAGATAGTTGCTCAGCCATCTTTTAGTGTTATTGTGCATGTTTGTGTTGAGTATTTTGTTTATGAGAGGGAAGCGTGGGATAGCATCAAATGCTTTACTAATGTCTATTGTTGCTAATAGTGTACGTTGAGCTGGTCGTCTGGAGTTGATGCCATCCATGATGTGCTGCGTGAGATTAGTGAATAATGTCGTGGTTGAGTGGTGAGGTCTGAATCCATGTTGAGTAGGCGATAGTGGTATGTATAGGTTGGTGATTTGTAAGATTAGTCTTTGTTACTTTGGAAGGTGTGCATAGTAAAGTAATAGGTCTATAGGAAACTGCTTTTGTTGGATTTTTGTTTGGTTTGAGTAGTGTAATAAATAATTTTACCTTGTTTCCATATGTGAGGACTGATACAGTGTTGGTATGAATATGTGCTGATATTTGTGAGAGCTAGTATTTCCTGTAGACCCAAGTGTTTAAGATGTATGTTAGATATGTTGTCTGGTCCAGTAGCCTTCGAATTCTTAATGTTTTTGATGATCTTGGTGGTCTGGTCTGTATTGAAGGGTGTAATGGTCGTGTCGAGTCTGTAGGGTTTCTTGTGCCTGGCTGTTTGTCTGTCTGCGTGTTTCTGGTTGTTGTCTCTGTTTAAGTGACTTATCTTTGCATAGTGATTAACTAGAATGTTAGCTTGTTGTGCATATGTTGGGATATTATTTTGGCTGCGACAGATAGCCGCGTGTGAGGTGTGAATGCCGTTGTTAGAATGGGTAATGCTGTTTATAGTCTTGTATAGCCTGGATGTATCTGTGGAGTGGTTTAGTGTTGTTATGAATTCCCTAAATGTTTCTGTTTGTTTTTCTTTGAGTTTGTTGTTTATTTCTGTGTTGAGCTGTTGTATCTGCTGTTTTATGGTTTCTGTGTGTGGTGTTTGTGTGTTATGTTTGAGGTTGTTACGTTGCCTTATGAGGTGGGCTATTTCTCTAATGTAATTTGGGTTGTATTTCCTAATGTTTCCCTCGGGTATGTATTTGTTTGCATTATTGATGATCTGATTAAATGTCTTGAGTGTTGTATTGATGTTTATGATGGGTGTGCTTTTTAATGTGGTGAATTGTTCCTCAGTCTCTATTTTGATTTATGATTTATGTTGGTAATTGGGCTGTAAATATGTACAGTATACTATAACTAGCGGAGCGACCCAGCGTTGCCCGGGTGGAAGTTGAACGCTCTTGGCTTGTTTCAAGACATTAAAATAAAAAAGTAAGTATATATATATATATATTATATATATATATATATATATATATATATAATTTAAAGTATGGAAAAGAACGCAGCCATGAAAATCTTGAGCTTCACATTGTCTCAAGTTTTGTGAAACTTAAGACTTTCATGACTATAATTTTATTGACCAAATAATTGAACCCCCAGTAATTAGGGGACCGGAGGCCCCCCAATTACTGGAGGTTCAATTATTTGGTCATTAATAAAACTATAGAAAAGAACGCACAATGAAAATTTTTGAGCTTCAAATTGTGTCAAGATTTGCGAAGCTTAAGATTTTCATGGCTGCGTTCTTCTCTATAGTTTTATTGACCAAATAATTGAACCAACAGTAATTGGGGGAAGCAGGCTCCCTAATTACTGGGTGATACGACGAAAAATAAAAAACAATTTGAATAATTAAAATTTAATACAACCAGCCTACCTCATTATATATATATATATATACATATACACACACAAACTCAGAATGGTCCCCTGAGAAACTTATATGTTAAACACAGACGGTCTGTGTTTAACATATATATATATATATATATATATATATATATATATATATATATATATATATATATATATATATATATACAGCAAACAACCACAGGGAAAAGGAAACACAAAGTCCGAGCGCTTTCGTGATATATTCACATTATCAAGGAGGAACAGAAAATAGTTCCTCCTTGATAATGTGAATATATCACGAAAGCGCTCGGACTTTGTGTTTCCTTTTCCCTGTGCCTGTGGTTGTTTGCTGATTAATAAGGTCACGTGTTATTTTGTGATTTTAGTGATATATATATATATATATATATATATATATATATATATATATATATACAGGGTGTCCCATAAGTCCGGCATCATAGGAGAAATTCATATTTTTCTATTTCTACAAACCATAATTCATATTTTTCTTATGCTCGGGATGCCAATTTCCCGTCCACCATTCTGTTCAGTGACGAGGCTGTTTTTTATGGAAATGGTGAGGTAAATCGACAGAACACCCGCTACTGGTCTCAAAACAACCCTCACTGGTATACCTCTTCAAAGGAACAAGGTGCATCTCGGGTGATGGTATGGTGTAGCATTTGGAAGGATCGCATCATAGGCCCCCTCTTTTTCGATGAACATGTCACTGGAGGCCCCTACCTACGTATGCTCAAGGAAGAAGTATTTCCCAGTGTCTTGAACGAAGAAGGAAATTCCCCAACATGGTTCCAGCAAGACGGCGCTCCTGCACATTACAGCACCCAAGTAAGGAAATACCTGTACCAACAATTCCCTGGTCATTGGATAGGACGTCGAGGGCCTGTGGAATGGCCAGCTAGAAGCCCGGATCTCACGCCACTAGATTTTTATCTCTGGGGCCACTTGAAAGCGCTGGTATACGCAAAGAAAATTAGGAGTGTTGAACATTTGCGGCAGCGCATTATTGGGGCATGTAACACCATTACTCCTGACATCATTCACCGTGTGCTTGCTGACTGGGCATCACGTCTGAATTTGTGTATTGAAAACAATGGTGGACATATTGAGCAAGTTCTGTAAATAAAAGCTTTTGTTTTGCCTTTTTTTATTATTTTTCCTATGATGCCGGACTTATGGGACACCCTGTATATATATATATCGCCTAAAAATTACGCGCTAGAGCTCCGCCCATTTTATGACGTGTTTATGATGTCACTATCTTTCAACCAATCCGGACTACAGACGGCAAAAACGGCCTCAGATGACCTCAGAGGCCGACGCCACATAGCCTATGTTCTTCCCCGGCCTCAGTTACCCCTATCCCCTAGATCTCATCCAAATTTGGCCAGTGGTTTGGCCGGCCATAAAAAATAAAGTTCGCAGTTTGCAGTTCGACCGTCACAAATATAGATATACTGTATTGTATATAGATATATTTCGATTTTCAAAATACTTTTGATAAAACTTCGCATAAATGATTGTTAGTAAAACTTAAAGCTCTGGGAATGAGGGGCAGATTGTTAACTGGATTGATAAGTGATTACCTGGTAGAAAATAAAGGGTAGGAATAAATGGGGAAGAGTCATAGTTGGCTAATGTAACCAGTGGGGTTCCGCAGGGGTCAGTTTTGGGTGCGTAAATCACTATTTTACATAATGTATGCCTGTTCACGATTTGACCTAAATTTGCAGTTAATACTAAATTTGCAATATTATGTAATTCATTTTAAATATTTAATATAATATTATGGTAGTCTTTGGTATTAGGCAAAGAAATGATGCGGCGATCAAATGGTAGCCCGTTGCTGCACTCTTTCCATTTCCTTTACTGGTATGTCCTGTCGTAAATATGGGGACCAGGAGTGAAGGGAGTGTTCCAGGTGGGGCGTACTAAGGAATTATATAATGTTAGCAAAGTTGGACCTTTTCCAGTTTGTGTACCGTTTTTCATATAATTTATTTTTGAGAATATTTTTGTTAAAACTAACGAAAATATCACGACTTAACCTAACCAATTATCAAGAGCGTACAGTTGATCTATTAGTAAATAGTAAATACTATTCCAGAAACAAACAATGTTATAATTAATAATAGATCAACTGTATGCCCTTGATAATTGGTTAGGTTAAGTCGTGATATTTTCGTTAGTTTTAACAAAAATATTCTCAAAAATAAATTATATGAAAAACGGTACACAAACTGGAAAAGGTCCGCAAAGTTTTCTCCGACTTAAATTCAAATGATCTACCAATAATTCCTAAGATTCTATTTGCTTTTCTAACCGCTTCGATACATTGCTTACTCGGTTTAAGAGTGTCGGCAACAATAATACCTAAATCATTCTCTTCCGTGTACGTGCACGTGAGGTAACGGAAAGACTTGCAACGTTTGATGAGGGCAGGGGTAGGGCTACAGTTGACGAAAGCTGAACCAATACTAACGTTGAAGACGTTAGTAATTTGAAGGGTGAGGTGCGTAACCTAGTTTCTAGTTTAGGTAGTTTAACGGGAAGGTTGGATAGAATTGAGGAAAGGGTTAAGGTTGGTCCGAGATTAGTAGGTGGGGAGGGATTTAGAGAAGTTAAGGGTGGAGCTATGCCACGTACGTTAGGTGATAGGAATCCTCCCCCCCCCCCTATCGAGGTTTCGAACCCTTTCGCCCATTTGGATAGAGACGTGAACGAAGGGGAAACTATTTTAATTGGGGACTCTTTAGTGCGCCATATGGATAAAGAGTTCGTTGAAGGGAATCCAATGAAGAGGAGGAGGGTCTGTTTCCCAGGGGCCAGGGTTGACAGAATTAGAGACGAAGTGGATAGGATTGATGTTGCCTCCCATCACTCGATGTTGGTGACGATGGTTGGGGGCAACGACTCGTATAGGCCTGATACGAGAGTGCCTCACCTTTTGGAGAGATATGGGGGGTTAATTAGGTTCCTGAAGGCGAGGTCAGATATTTTTGAATACTAAATTAGAAGAAATTTGTGCTGAGGAAAATGTACCCTGCGTAAAGCTGTGGTCAGAATTCAGTGATCCTAGCCTTTTTATAAAAGATGGTGTGCATTTTAATGGAATAGGTAATGCTAGGCTAGGTAGGTTAATTGATGAAAACGTTCGAAAGCTGTATAGGTCGAAGTCTTCTTTAAACGTTGTGGGTCCGGGAAACGCATGCCCGACGTGAAAAATAGTTTAAAACGCCGACCCGTGGTAAAAAATAACTTAAACATCTTTTATTGCAACGCGCGTATATTGGAAATAAATTAAACGAATTTAAAGCGACAATTTATTCCGGCAACTACGATATAGTTGCTATCACTGGAACGTGGTTAAATACCGTGACTCGGGACTTGTTGGGGGAACTTGATATACCGGGTTTTAAACTCTTTACTAATGATAGGTTACACAGGATTGGTGGCGGCGTTTTGCTGTACATTCGTAATTCCCTTAGGGCTATTGAGGTTCAGATAGATTTTCCGGCAGCAATATGCGTTGAAGTTAGGGCGCGTAGTCTTAGTTTCAATTTTGTTGTTGTTTATAGACCTCCCGTTCAACCCCTCGATACCGATACTAGATTTTACACACTTCTTAGTAACTTTATTAATAATCGGGATAGTATAACTGTCGGAGACTTTAACTGCCCTAACGTTAATTACGAGACTTTTACTGGTAACGATGAGGGTTTGAGATTGATTGAGTTCATGGAAGATAATTTTTTACGACAGATGGTTACCGAACCAACGCGCGGTGACAATATTTTAGACGTGGTGATGACGAACGGCGAAAATATAGTTGAAGGTTTTGAAGTAAGCGAGAGTTTAGGATGTAGTGATCATCAAATTATTAGGTTTAAGCTATTGATAGAAAACACTAAGGATAGTAACGTAATAGAAGTCCCTGATCTTCGTAGGGCCAATTTTGATAGTTTTGCGGATAGGATGAGAGTAGTGGACTGGGATAACTTATTTATGCGTAATGACGCAAATTTGCATTGGGAGGCGTTTAAAGATAGTTTCTTGAATATCGAAAGGGAGTTTATTCCTCGTAGGCCCAAGCGCGCTAGAAATCATGGTAGGCCCAAGTAGTGGACTAGGGAAATAGGCGAGTTCATAAACGAGCGTAACAGAGCGTATAGACTTAATAAGCGCAATGGCATGGTAGCTAACGTTAATAGATATATCGAGCTTCGACATCAGGTTAAAAGATCAGTTAGGAGTGCTAAGCGTAATTTGGAGATACTTATAGCTGCGGATAGTAAACATAACCCAAAAAAGTTTTTCGATTACATGAATAATCGTAAACCGATAAAAGATAATATAGGCCCTCTCGTGGTCGCTAATGGCGCTTTGGCTTCCGACGCTCGGCCGATGGCGGGTATTTTTAATAGCTTTTTTGCGACAGTTTTTACAGTAGAAGACGTCAATAATGTCCCCGATGTGGACGATATCGTTCCATTTAGCAGCGAGACTATTTTGGATGAAATAACTGTTTACGAGGGTGAGATTGCGCATTATATCGATAGGCTAAAAGTTAGCAAGACTCCAGGCCATGACGCGTTTTATCCTAGACATCTGAAAGATTTGAAAGACGTTATTGTAGGCCCCTTAACGAAGATTTTTAATCAGTCACTGGAAACGGGGATTATTCCTGAAGACTTCAAATTAGCTAACGTCACGCCCATTTTTAAAAAAGGCGACCGCACAGTAGCTAGCAATTATAGACCAATTAGCTTAGCGTCAATTGTCGGTAAACTTTTGGAATCTGTAGTTAGGGATCGTATCATCGATCACTTAGAAAGTCGCGTTTTGATCAATAGTAGTCAGCATGGGTTTTGACGCCATAGATCTTGTTTAACTAATTTGTTAGAATTTTATAACGAAATAGTGCGCGAATACGATAGGCATAGAGCGGCTGACGTTATTTATTTATATTTAAAAAAATCGTTCGATACAGTTCCGCATAGAAGATTAATTGCGAAGGTTTAAAGCGCACGGTATACGCGGTCAGGTAGCTAACTGGTTAGAGGAATGGCTTTGTGCTAGGAGACAGAGGGTCGTTGTTAATGGTAGTGAATCGGGGTGGTTGGATGTAGGTAGCGGTGTCCCACAGGGTTCAGTGTTAGGCCCATTGCAATTCGTAATTTACATTAACGACATAGATGTAGGATTGACTAGTAACGTGTCAAAATTCGCGGACGATACTAAAATAGGCGGTAAGGTTGTTAACGAGGACGATAGAAATAGGCTCCAAGACGATGTAAATAGGATTATGGAGTGAACGGATAAGTGGCAGATGCAATTTAACGTAGACAAATGTAAAGTTTTGCATATAGGTTCTCGTAACAATAATTACACGTACACGATGGATGATAGAGAGTTAGCGAGCGTTGACGAGGAAGTAGATTTAGGCATACGCGTATCTAAGGATTTAAAAGTTAGGAACCAGTGCCTGGAGTCTTACGCAAAAGCTAATAGGATGTTAGGCTTCATAGCGCGCAATTTCGAATTTAAATCGAAGAATATTATATTGCCCCTTTACAAGTCCCTAGTCAGGTCTCATTTAGAATATGTAGTTCAGTTTTGGTGCCCGTATTTGCGTGAGGATATTGATAGGTTAGAAAGGGTTCAGCGTCGCGCCACGAAACTAATTCCGTCATTGCGCAACAAGTCTTATGAAGATAGGATTAAAGAGTTAGATTTACATTCACTCGAAATTAGGAGATTAAGAGGGGAGCTTACTGAAATTTTCAAAATCGTTAATAAAATCGATAACGTAAATTTTGCTAAACTGTTCACCGTACTTGTAGGTTATCTCCCCCGAACGCTTGATTTGTCATCGTGGCAAATACATAGCATGAAGTCGCAGTAAATTCATTCTGGCTGAAAAAGCAATAATTAAATTATGCAAAGGATTGGTAATATCTACTGAAATAGATACTATTAAATATATAATTTGGCTCGTGTAATAATTATTGATACGATTTATTTTTTTAACTAATTTATGGCCGGATTCTGAAAGATCGCAATTATAAAGTTAAGGATCACCTGAAGATCAGGGCCCCCAACCTTTTTAAGTTAGCTTTATAAGGCTAACTAACGAAAATATCACGACCTAACCTAACCATCGTCAAGGTTAGGATCACCTGAAGATCAGGGTCCCCAGCCTTCTTTAGTTAGCCTTATAACGCTAACTAAAGAAGGCTGGGGACCCTGATCTTCAGGTGATCCAAAGTTAATGTAAGTTGTATAACAAATCAACAAACCAATGTGCATCAAACATTCTAGAATGAAATGCTCGTTTGATTATTCTGCGTGCGTGCTATTTGCCATGATGACAAATCAAGCGTGGGGGGGGGGGGGGGGGGGGTAACCTACAAGTACCTTGCTCACTTTCGATAATAGCAATACTCGTAATAACGGACTTAAGTTGCGTGGCAGACGTTTCATTACTAATATCGCTAAAAACTTCTTTACGTTTAAAGTAATTGATAAATGGAATAATCTTCCCGCGTCAGTCGTGAACTCTACCAGCGTTAATGTGTTTAAGAACCGTTTAGATAGCATTTAAAAAATATTAACGTTGTTTAATATAATAATAAAACAATTAGTAACAGGAGCTCTGGGGGTGGTGATCGGGGATGAGTTTGTTGACGACTAATGCCAGCTTGTGACATGCCAGCGTGTGATATGCCAGCAAAAAAAAAAAAACTTAGACTAACACGAACTTAGATGCAGCTCGTAGCGTAAACTAACCCACTTTTTGTTATTTTTTTTTCTCTCTCTCCTTATTTGCATGTGTGTAACTCTCTTCATTGCATGTCTGTAGTTTGCATGATATGATAGTTTTTGAGTTAAGAATGTGTTGCATGGTTTGTAATGCGTTCTTATTTTACTTCTTTTCATCTTTCACCTCTTTCAGGCAGAGTGGGCTGCATCCTCTACCTCCCTATGGAGTGGAAGACCAGTCTGCAACAGCTGGAAGTATTCTCTTCGACTATTTTCCCAACTTGTCGGCAGTGGCCGGCGGACGATGATGGTGTCCTCCTTTCTCTTTTTCTGAATGAATTTTAACCCACGAGTGATAGGTTTTGCTACTTACTTAACCCCATATTCTCTTCTTTTAACCCCTTACTTTCTTCTTTCTCTCGGGCTAACCTTAGAGTGGATCTTAGGGTCTTTGTTAGCCTTAGCTTCTGTAGATCTGTAGATTCGTTAGTATCTTGTTGCGCATTGAATACATTTATTTAACATTGTTTCTACCGACATGCAACATTTCGCATTCATCTCTATTAAAGTTCATTTGCCAAATTTCCACCCACCCGAGTAATTTATTAATATCTCGAATCTGCAAACGTTCTGCCACGGATTTTGTTCGTCCTTCTAGTTTGGTATCATCCACAAATTTTGAAATTATACTATTAATAATTCCTATGTTGATGTCATTGATATAAATAATAAAATATAAATTTATATTTATATATATAATATTTATATATAACGGGTGTCCCAAAAAAACTATATACTCTTTATAATTTAAAAAAACCAAACAATATATTGTTATAGCAATTGCCAATGAAAGGTAAATTAGTAATCTAAGTGATCAAAATGTTATAGCGAGTTGTTTGCATATAAACTTTAATTAACTACGCCAAGTGCTCAAAATGTTCTCCGGCGGCATGAATGCACTTTTGAATGCGTCGACTAACTGATTCGCAGACATGGACTAATGTGGATGCTGTGATGGTCCCACACTTTTCCCTAATTGCATCCTTAAGGTGTTCGAGTGTTGCGGGTCTTGTACCATAAACTGCATCCTTCAGGTAGCCCCACAAGTAAAAATCAAGTGGAGTCAAGTCCGGTGAACGTGGAGGATACTCAACGCTTCCTCTTCGTCCTATCCAACGGTTAGGCAACGTTTCATCGAGGTACCTTCTGACATCACAATGATAATGAGGGGGGGCTCCATCTTGTTGAAAGTAAAAGTCGTCGTTTCCAAACAACTTCCGAACTGCAGGTATAATTTCTGTCCGCAGCATGTCGAGATATGCGGCACCGGTAACTGTCCCATTAAAGAAAAATGGTCCAATCAAACCCCTGGATGATAAACCACACCATGCTGTTAATCCTGGTAAATTAACATGTTTATCCACATAAACGTGTGGATTATCAAGTGACCAGTACCTGCAGTTGTGTCGATTTACTGTGCCATTCAGCTTGAAGGTAGCTTCATCAGACCACACGATTTTGTTGTATTGAAAGTGCATTCATGCCGCCGGAGAACATTTTGAGCACTTGGCGTAGTTAATTAAATTTTATATGCAAACAACTCGCTATAACATTTTGATCACTTAGATTACTAATTTACCTTCCATTGGCAATTGCTATAACAACATATTGTTTGTTTTTTTTTAAATTATAAAATATATGATGCTATAAAGAGTATATAGTTTTTTTGGGACACCCTATATAATAAAATAATATTGTATGTATGTGTATAATATGTAGTATGTAATATAAAATGTTGTTAGGGCTAGTAAGGTTGTTTGGTATAGACGGAGCGATTATAAATTAGTCCTAATTTTCCCTTCTGATCTGTTATGACCTCAAGGTGGATTCCTTACACGAAAGGTCCTCGGCAGTGCGAACTCAATTGCCAGCCGAAGGGAGAAAGGTTCTACTATCGCCATGCGATGAAAGTTGTTGATGGTACCCGATGCAACGCAGAGCTCAGAGATGTCTGCGTCGATGGAGGATGTGTGGTAAGTTAAATTAGTACAGATAGATTTTATCTTTAAAGCATATAGATTTTGTTGATACACACGATAAAAATTTAGTGTCTGAAAAGAGAAACGGGGAAACAATATGATGATGAAGTTCGGCGTCATTGAAAGCGATGAAGTTTCGTCACTTATCACTTTTATATTTCTCCATTTGTTACAATTAATAATTCATTTTCACCAAACGTTAGAATGAGTAGGGCTCAGGCAACCCGAAAACATGATTTAATATAAATTAGTTTAGTCGTTGCTCTCCACAGAAGATTACCGAAAGTAATCGATATTGAATCCCGCAACTCCTGTGGTCTATGCTGCAGTTAACGCAAAATCAAAATGGTTATATTCATCGAGTGATAAATTAAAAAATTCCCGTTTATTTCATACTTGCTTCTATCCTCTTGCCCAGTGTAGGCATGCAAAATGACAGATTTGTCTCTCTTCCAAAATAAACTCACTCGGATAAACTATAGGTACTTGTGAACGTGACACTATGCCTAAGTTTGTTTCTTAATTATAGCTGTAACAGTTCAAAGTTTTAATTTTCGAGGAATTGCATAACTGCCATTATTCCATTACAAACATTTTTTTTTATCTTCAATAGCCAGTTGGTTGCGATTTGATCATTGGTTCGAGGACTAAGGAAGACAAATGTCGCGTCTGCGGAGGGGATGGATCCGAGTGTACAACCATTTCAGGAGTGATAGATGCTCCTTCTCTCACCGTCGGCTATAATGACATAGTTCTGATCCCAGTCGGAGCAACCAATATACACATTGAGGAGGTTCAATCATCCAATAATTACCTTGGTAAGAAAAATATTTTTTTTCAGATTTTACCTTAAAAACTTTAAACGTTAATTATTGAGATAATCCTGCGTATGTATTATTTACCTTAACTTTTAAATTAGATCGTAAGAACCTTTTCGACATTATCAGTGTCAAAATTATTATTATTATTATATTATTATTATTATTATTATTATTATTTCATGATAAGGTTTAAGGAATGCGAGCGGCGTTTATTATTTAAACGGCGACTGGAAGATCGATTTCCCAAATGCCATGAAATTTGCCGGAACGACAGTTTACTATGAAAGGAAACTCGAGGGCGTGAGCATCTTCGCACCGGAAGTAATACGTTCTTTAGGACCAACCAACGAATCTTTGTATTTAGTGGTAATTATTATTGCTGTCTTTATTCTTTACAACTCTTACTGTTTCCCATAATTATTATTATACAACATACCGGCTACGTCGTGACCCCATCGTAACAACACCTCTTCCGTTAGATCGGCGTCGTTAAACGACGTTCGGTCTCTTCAGCAGTTGGATGGATGAGCGTTCTCTGCATTCAGATAATGTAGCGACTCGTACATGCTCACAATCCCATACAAAGCTGTCGTTTCCCTTCGTCACATGACCTTTGCCGTTACGAAGGCGATTAAACAAACTTAAATGTTATTATTATTATTATTATTATTATTATTATTATTTATACAAGATACTTAATAAAAGAATGACTATTTGTTTCCTGCTTTCAGCTTTTATACCAAGAAGCCAATCCTGGAATTCGGTACGAGTTTAGTATCCCGAAGAAGATTAAAGAAATGGAAGATATCGTTTATGAGTGGCGGATGAGTGGGTGGGGAGAGTGTTCAGTTTCGTGCGGTGGAGGTAAGTTTGAAATCCTAGCGATATTTATTTTTTTTAGGTTTCCGTGAATCGGTCGGTTAGGTCGTTACGTTGGTTGTGTTGGGCTAGCTCAGGTTCATCTCATTTCTCCGAGTTCACGCCCACCCCTCCGCTGTGTGGGAAAAATAGGGGTTTCGAATGTTTTAAGTTTTGGGGTGGAAGCCTTGTGAATCAAATCTTTTGGTGTAGTGTGACTAAGAAAACTAAGAAGATTAGCGTGTGGAATATACACACACACACACACACACACACACACATATATATATATATATATATATATATATATATATATATATATATATATATATATGCACTAAAATCACAGCATAACACGTGATCTTATTAATAAGCAAACAACCACAGGGAAAAGGAAACACGAAGTCCGAGCGCTTTCCTTTTCCCTGTGGTTGTTTGCTTATATACAGTATATATATATATATATATATTATATATATATATATATATTTTAAATGACTAATTAATTTCGTCGTATTAAATAAAATTTTTGTTTGTATTAATAAATGAAATGAAACGTTCATTTTAGAATTAAAAATTACAATTTTGATATTCATCATTTTCTTCATAGATTTTATAAGTTTAGTTTGAAAATAATTGAGCAAAATAACGTGATTCATTAAAGGACTGTAAATACATCATTTATGAACGTGTGTGATTATGTTTTTTATTTCTCTCCAAAATGAGGTCACATGGTGAGAAATATCAGCTGCGTGAGGGCGAGTGACTTTGAAGCTGTGGACGAAAGTCTTCAGTTGTGCGACCCGAGATTGCGACCAGAATCCAACAAGTCCTGTAATGAGCACCCGTGTCAGTCAAGGTAGAAGTATTTCCTTCATGAAGTATATATATATATATATATATATATATATATATATATATGAAAATTATTTCACGAAAGTAACACGTATCGGCAGAAAATGTCCGTTTCTCTAAATAAATGTTCTAAGCTTAAAAAAGGGAATCTAGACCTAAAGACAAACGAAGTTTGTCACATAATCGCTATTTTTTTATAACCTAATATTCAACCTTACACAAATGTTTTACATAAATTTTGGACATAGCTCAGCTGGGGTTTTGTTGATTACGTCATAGATTTTTATCTTTAGGTCTCCACGCGTCTTAGGCTTGGTAGAATAGATCCTGTTTTTTATGTAACAAAAATAAGTCAGGGGTGTGTGAGGTCAGGTGACCATTCCATTTATTCATGAAAGGAAATTAGTCGCCCGGAAAAATGTTTCCTCAAAAAGTTGCGAGTTTCACGAGTAGTGTGTGGAGGTGCTCCATCCTGCTGAAACCACTGTGAATCTGGGGTAATGCAATTATTTATTGTACGGGACAAACTAATTAGTTAGATTAGTAGAAATCTTGGATACGAATTAGGAAAAGTTATTGCTTTAAGTATGAAATGATGAAAGAACGGTTTTAATATACAATATTTATTAGTTATTAATTAATGAAAGATTAGAAATGTGTAGGTTTTATGCGGGATAAAAATCCCAGTCTGTCACATCTTTCTGAAGAAGAAATCACAATAATAAAATATACATCCATTATAAAAGAACGAGCAAATAAAAATAGGGACATGTTTTTGGGACGCTCTACAGTATATATATACAGTATAGCCCGCCATATCGTTAGTCTGGATGTATGTTTACATTAACGGAAACTCATACGTGGCAAAACCGTTTAGGACGACTTTTTGCTGTGCTGTGAGTTTGGTAACTTATGTTTGTGTGTCATATTTAAAACTTTCTGAATGAAATTAAAAACAGCAACGAACATTATTATTAAGCTCATCATTGTCAGTTTCTCCCATTTCCGTTAAATGAATTGAATTTTACAAAATATGGCTTTCTATAGTTGGCAGGTAGGAAATTGGACGCCTTGTACGAGCGAATGTGGGACGCCTAGTTGGCAATTCCGTCACGTGTATTGTGGACAGCGTGTTTCGGAAGGTCGACTGGCCATCATCAATGCCTCTTCTTGCGAAATGTTCGAGGGTCCAAAACCAGAAGATATGAGGGAATGTAACGTGGGGATAAGCTGTCCGGCGTGGCACAAGGGAGATTGGTCGCACGTCAGTACCCAAACTAATTTTATTATTAAAACGTAGCCTCGGAAAAAAATCACCCATAAACATAAAATTTCTAATAAACAAAAAAAAATTACTAATTGAGTTTTGTTCTTGAAATTTAATTACTGTCACCAAACTGAATAAATAAATAAAATATGCAAATTAGTAATTTTTTTTCTGCTTTCTAGAAATTTTAGGTTTGAGATTTTTTTCTGGAACTGTAACGTTGGGGTAGCGGAAGAAGTCGATCTGCACAATGTCGACATGCATGTTGTGTTTTTCTTAGATTGGGTTCGGAATCCCAGATGAGCTTCAACGGCAAATCTCTGAAGGGCTACCTTAACTTATAGCCTAAGTTAAGCTAGACTAAAACAGACTATGGACTTGGAGGTCCTCTTCGGTCCTAGCTCAGGGTTGTCAACTCGACGCGAGCCTACTTTAGGCCTTAGTTAGTATAAAAAAAAAGGGGGCACTATTTATGGTCTTCTTTCGAAACCTTGCAACAACAACACAACCTGCACCATCGTACGGTGCAACAATCCGTATCTACAGCACCAAACTGAATTGCGAGAGAGCTCTCTATAAGACCACGTCCTCTCAGTGCCACTTTCAACAAAAGAGTAGAAATGACGCTGCCACCATCCAACTGATGCCACAAGAGCCCAAAAAAGTTCTCTAAGATAAATGACAAATTTTCACTAACGTTTAAATTGGGTTAGGTTAGATTAGGTTACATTACGCCCGGTCAGGTTACGATTGGTTAGGTTAGTCTGGTTAGGTTAGATTAGTCATTTTCATTGGAAATCTGAAATGTAGTTTGAAATGTGAAATCCATATACAGTACTTGCATAAGGTCGATCATCGACATTATGAGATTGGATTTTCATGTAATGCGTAACTTCAATTTAAAATTATTGATTCTTTACTAGAAATGCATCAGATTAAAAGAACAAATCCTCTCCCAAAAGAGGAGATGATTTCATTCAGTTGAAATTCCGCTGTTTACAATTAATTTTAGTGGTTAAAGGGATCATTTCCTTATTTTCCTTATTGTTTTTTCAGTGCGATAGACTCTGTGGAGACGGCCACCAGTACAGGAAGGTTATCTGCCACAGTGTCACGGATACTACAACAGTGATGTTGGAGGACGATAAATGTAAAGAAGAAAAACCTGAAAACAAGAAGACGTGCAAAGCTCCTCCCTGCACTGGAGTCGATTGGACTGTTTCGGAATGGACTGAGGTGGATAATTTTTCTTACGTAAATTTTGTGTGTAAGCGAGAAACTCGTCTCTTTTGACATCGCTCGATGACCTTCCTTCATTTAAGTTTAAAATTTTTATAATACTTTTACCGTGAACTCCTTAGTTGTACGCTTAACTTATATTATTGCAGCGTATTCAAATGACCAGTCAGGATAGCCTAGTGGTAAAACGCCAGGCTATTAATCGGAAGGTTCTCGGTTCGAGTCTCGTCTCGGACTTCAGATTTTAACGATGAAGGTTCATCTCTGAGTCTCCGTTGGTGGGGTAAAGGTTCGGATCCCACGAAAAGCTGTAGGTCCTCTCCGTCATTTTACGAAGGAAGTCAAACAACCGCAGATATCATTATTTATTGTATTAAAATTGATATAATCTTCAATTAGCATTGAATTGGTTAGAATACGTCGTGATTAGGATCGGAATGCATTCATTTATAAACCAAAATAGACACGAGAATTAGCATTATTCTCATAATTTCTAATCGTTATTCTATTTAAGTTGTAGAATTGTCGCTGAATGAAATAAAATATCACTGATTCAGTTTAGGGTTGTTTAATTTAATAGGATTTGGTCAACTTTGAATGTAACATTTACGATTTTTTAATAAAAGTTGAATAGAATTTTGGGTCGTGTAACATTTTACTTAGGTAATTAAATTTAAACGTTGTAATTAATTTAAACTTTCATTTCTTACAAGTGTTAGAAACCGTTTTCTTAATTCGTAGTGTAAATCTTCGTGTGGAGCCGCGGTTAAAACGCGCAAAGCCATCTGCGTTACTCGAGAGGGAGAGGTTGTGCCAGAGGTGCTTTGCGGAGCCCACCGGAAGCCACCGCTTTCGGAAGATTGCGAAGAAGATCCAGAATGCAAGTACCGATGGTATTCCTCCGAATGGAGTGAGGTCAGTCGTGCTTTATAATTTATTTTTGATGTTTTAACGAAGATTGTAGTAAATT
Organism: Bathynomus jamesi; assembly: GCA_023014485.1. NCBI lineage: Eukaryota > Metazoa > Arthropoda > Malacostraca > Isopoda > Cirolanidae > Bathynomus > Bathynomus jamesi. The sequence goes on along the minus strand of JAJOZX010001430.1, from coordinate 552,846 downwards.
GTATAACTGCTTTTCTCTTCTGAAATCTATTGGATGTTACGAAGTGTCAAAATGTAATTTTAGCAAGTCAAAATAGTAATAATTAAGGAAATTAATGCATTAATTTAGTTTATTATTATTATTATTATTATTATTATTTCTCATCATCTGTGTCACTTCACCCACATAAATTTCCTTGCACTCATTACGTTTCGTTTTAATCCGTGTAAAAGTTTGGTAGTAACATTACAGATCACCTTATTCCTATTCCATTTAGCGGATCCCTTTTCTCTTGATTTTCATAAAAATGACATAATGTACAACATTCGTGTTCCACTTTACCAACCTTTATAATCCACTCTTATTTCGCACAAATATTCAACTATAATTAAAATACTGCGGACTTAACTCATTAGAGTCAAAACCAAAAAGAGTTAAAATTTGACTTCTCCATTTACTGTTTTGAACCTTATCCAATAAACCTTTTTGAAAGTACAGTACATACAGTACTTACGAATGTATCATTTCCTTTTGAAGTATTTTTCTCGCTTCTAATTTAGACCAAAGGAACTTAACATACATATATACAGTAACCCCTCGTTAATTCGTTAATACGAATTAATACTTTATCAGTATTTCGACCCTTGTCGAAATACTGAGAAAGTACAAATTACTACGAATTAAAATTTTTAACCCAATTCGATTTGTCTCTGATACTAATTCGAACTTTGTACGAACCCATTCCCCCACTTTCGACCTGTCTCTGATGTTAATTCACGCTAGAACTCTATATTTTTGTACGCATACGGAAGAGTACTTTATCTAAATACACGTATGTAATGTATTAATAGAGAAATCATAAATTTTACAAACATAAAAGAGACATGAAAAACACTCGGACAACCATAAACAATCTTCTCGGACAACAAATTAAGAAAAATTCAATAGAGAAATTTAATGTTGATATAAAGAAATTACTGATGATACTTCTATTGCAGACTCTTTAAATATACTCGTACATTTTACTTCAATAGCGGATAAGCTTCGCTCACAATTACTAAATAATGATCACTCACCTCTAGAATATATGCCACCCACCCACTAAATTCATTTTCTTTTGTTTCTACTACTTCTACTGAGGTCCGGAATATTATTGGTAAATTAAAAAATACAAAAAATAAGATTCATAATATTCCTGTACCTATGTTGAAACTTGTCAAAGATAAGATATCTGTAACTTAAAGCTCAATGATATAATCAAACTGGCACATTTTATTTTTATTTACGAGTGTAAGAACAAAATCATTAATTTACAATGGGTAAATAGATATTTTATAACTCATCAAGAAATCCACCCTTATCAGACCAGAAATAGATCAAAGCTCGTTATACCTCAATTTAGATTGTCTTCATCTCAAAAATTACCCATTTTCATTGGATTGAAACTATGGAATGACTTAAATGTCGATATAAAAAATATTGTGAATGTAAATTTGTTTAAAACCAAGTTGAAATCCCGATTAATAATGGCATACTAATAAAAATCTAGGATTAATGTCCATTACTATTGTTTATTAATTTCTCGTGTGTAATCTAGTATTAAGAACACATTTCTTGGGATTGTTCAGTTCTTATCTCTCATGTATAATATTGGTTTCTTTGTATGGTAGAGTAATACTTTAACTATTAATAATACTTATTTTCTTATTTATTTATATATTATTAATTAATAATAACGAGCTGTTTATTTTTAATAAGAGCCCAGTAAAGCCTAACGCTTAAGGGCCAAATTAAATAAAATAAATAGTCCAGCTTCACAATTATTTGTCATTGTAAATTGTGAAACGAATGTATTTATTTTATTATTAATAAAGGTTATTCAATTCAATATTCAAATTAAAAAAGAAACTAAATTCAGAATAAATTCTGTAAAATATAATGAACCAAAAACAATAGACAACCTGTACCTACCTTATGCTGCTTACGAGTTTCCTCTTGCATTTGCTGGTAGGATCGACTAATACATTGTATCTTTCGTACATTTGAAATGTTTTCATATAATTCGAATTCTCAGAAATATTAATTCGACTAACACTTAGTTGAATTAAAGCGAAATTCGAATTAGCGGTTGTCGAATTAGCGAAGGGTTACTGTACATATCGTTTCTCATTTTATATGGGATGAGCATGACTCTTGGACGGGTATCATTCACTCATAACTATACACAAGAGTCTCCACTGCAAATAAGGTACTACCCCAACATCATGGATCTGAGTTACCTCTCATAAGAAGGTTGGAGGTCAATCTTTAACTTTTGTGCCACATTTATACCAACTCCACGTTTGTTCACACATTTACTAATTACATCTTTCCATCGTACACGAAGTCTTCCTCTACTTCTCACGTCTACGGGCTCGCCTTAATCCTGTCCACTCCATAATTTTACGTACCTTAAAATGGTTCCTTTCAATTGGTCGTCGTCGGGACTGGTTTCCTTTTGCTGGGTATCTGGCTACCTGCCATGTTGCCGTTAGAGGAATGAGGATGTAGACCAGTCCGCTAGGTCGATTGCCTCCCGTCCTCTTGTGCCTGCCCGTCCACTTCCTTACGGGGATTTGGGCTGCAGTCCGCGATGTCTGGCAGCGTCGTTGGGATGCCATCATTGGCCCCAGTACGATGCATCAGCTCGCGCATGCAGTTTGTCCCTGGGGAGGTATCCCCGTTTGTCCTGACGGTGGGAAACTGCCCTTGCCACCTCCGAATAGGCCACGCATGGCTTACCCACGGGCTTTTAATGGTGCCGGGTCCTCGACCCTACTGTCATGACTGCATTGTCCCCTCGACTGCGCAACACTTACTGGTGGAGTGGCCTAGTCTTGGGGACTCGCGGAGGCGCCATCTCTCGGATCACCGAAGGGGGAATGACGCCTCTACTCTTTCTTTGGTGTTCGGAGAGGGAGCGTGCTACCCCGGTAGCGGGACTTTTAGTTTGTGGAGACTGGTCTCCTCCCTCTTTAGCGGCGCTTTTACCCGCATTCTTTACTCGTCCTCAATTTCTCTTCATTCGTTCATCGCATTATCATCATTCGTTCTTTAATCCTTCGAGCGTTACTCATTTCATAATTTTGTTATTTAACTTTTAACCTTAACCCGCATATTCGGCGTCAATGACCTCGATATTGCGACGCCAGAGGTATTATCTCAATCACTCAATCGTTTTACAGCAATGACGCGTCTTAAATTTTTCATCTCGATTGCTCTCACTTTTGATAGTGAAATATCATATCAAACGAGCGTCTCGCATCACTACGCTGGTGAGGCGTTAGTAGATTAATAGACTTCTTACTGCATCTACACTGAAGCACTTTCTTTACGGTATACAGTTGCTTTTCTCGAGCATGATTCGCGTGATTTCAACGTACTCGTACTCCTGTTGCGGTAAGCGCATCCCTCTCCTAACTCCTTTTCTTATCCCTTTTCTAACTCTTCTTATATTCCTTCCGTTTGGCATTCCCACTTTGTCCTCGTTTGCCCGTGTAAAGTGTAAATAGTGTTACGTGGAGAGAAAGAAATAAAAACTTGGTAAGATTTCACTCGTTCAAAGTTTGGCTTCGTATATACAATTAAGATCATTATAAACTATCAACATATTCGTTAAACACTTTAGTACTTCCGCTCAGAATTATTCTTTATATCGCCAACGTTGTTTTTAAAGTTTCTATAAATTTTAACAAAGAATGTCGATGTCTTTTGAAAGACAAACCTTTTTTCGTCCGACGAACCAAATTCTTGAATAAAAAATTTCATGACAAAAATATTTGGACCTTCATTTTACGAAGACAACGAATCATAAAATGATCTACAACACCTTCTAATCTAACCTAACCTAACCCAATTTGATCTAATCTAACTTAATTTAACCTAACTTTACCTAACCTTAACTAACCTAACTTAACCTAGCGTAACCTAACCTAACTTAAGCTATACCGAACTTACATTTACGAAGACTCTACTATTAGAAATTTGCGAGACAAAATAAACTAGAAAATATTTTTTTACAAAATTTCGAGAAAAATTCGCCTTAAATTTTTGTTTATGCGGGAAGGAGGGGCCAAGGACAAATTAGTAAAGTTGCGTTTCTTTCTCAGTGCTCAGAAAAATGCGGCAAAGGATTGATAACTCGTCACGTATTTTGCGGTCAATTCGAAGGGGAGAAAATTGTATCTATCGCTGATGAAGGTAAATGTGATGCCGAAAAGAGGTTACCTTCCAACGAGAATTGCGTCGGCACGGAAGACTGTGAAAAGGAGTGGTACACCGCTAAATTCGGAAAGGTTTCCTCATTAGTTTCATTATTCTGGGAACTGCAGACATTTTGTCACGGGACATTCTATCCACACTCTAATAAACTGACTAAACCTAACCTAACCTAATCTCCCCCCCTTCCCCACATAAAAATATCGATAAAATATCACGTCGAGAAAATGTCGTTGTCCCGCTTATTGTTTTGCTATAAAGAAAGAAAATAATTTAAAATATTTGTCTGTTTCCTCGTAACCATGAATGAAAATTTGAGAGGAATTAAATGACAGCCATAGAATAAAATCATGACAACTAAAATGCCCGGTTTTTTTTTGTTCACTTCCTCAGTGCTCGAAGGACTGCGGAGGTGGATTTCAGAAGAGGCTGATCTTCTGTTTCAAAAATGAGACTAATTTGTCTTACACTAAATGTGATAAAACTCTGAAACCTTTTGAAAAAGAACAATGCAATACCCACGCGTGCTCGGAAGGTGAAGTAATATTGTAACTTTTTTAATTTGAAAATGTTACTATGTATGGTGACCCGGTAGGTTTTAAATGGATACCAAATTGTCGAAGAAATGCAATAATACATTCCTTTGCGTATTTAAGAATATAATTTGTACGTTTCCAGTTTCTTTTGAGAAAATTTATGGATTTTTAAAAGATTAAGTCGGAAGAAAGTAAGTTTCATGTATCGTAACGAGTTTCCACCGGTATCTCATACTTCCTTTGTTCATACAATCTCACATACATTTCGTCACTGTTTTCACAAACCGGCGAATGTGCAATTTTGGCCAAATTGAGATAATGCCATTTGGTTAGTAACCAGATTTGGATCTTTAACTCGTAAAATTTTGACGATTGTACTCCAAGTACTAAATCACCAGGTGACATTATAAATTAAACAGCGCAAATGCAATTGAATGTAAGGGAAATTTTCAAAGATGATTTTCTCAAAACTGAAAAATTGCAGATTCGCTGGGTTGTGAAAACAGCGACAATTTGCGAATACGGATAAAATTAAAATTAGGCAAGGTTTCATTTTAGGGGAGAAATAATACTATAACTGTCTTCGAATAAGGAGGAAATCCATCATAAATGTTATTAATTAATTAATAATAATGGACTCGTAAAAATCAGTATTTTCAATTCAGTCCAGAGTTAATCACTGAAAGCGCATCAAGAAACGAAAGAAAACGGATAAATATCGTGCGAGAAAGCCTTTATCGAAATTAATATTTCTCTCCTTCTTACGAAAGAAGGGAATTTTTAAAGCCCCCAAAATTACTAATTAGTCATTTTTACCGTTTCTTTTTTTTAAATCGACGAATTTATTTCCGCAACTACACATTTTTAAAGTTAAAATCTTCATTAAATAATTAGAAGCATAAAAATAAAATTTTCACCAAAAACTAAAATTATTTTTTATTTCCCCAAATTAGATGAGCTTATGGGAATATCTAAAAAGGAAGATGAAGAAGATATCGAATGGTGTGACGAAGATGAAATGTACGATGACGAGGTAAGAGTTTTTAATTGTTGCAAAGATACTTTGGGTGAATTAATAACACCCATAAAGTAGTTATAATTCTAAGGGAATTATATATTTTAATTAATAACTGCAGATTCACGTTGACGAGACTGAAATTGACAAAAGCGATGAGATGACCAAAGATACTGAAAATGCCACTGAGATCTCTCCTTTGAACTTTAGACGAAGGAAGGTAAGTACAGTAATGGTCATTGATGCTCCATAATCGTGTCTTATATGTTGAAAATAAAAATAAAAATTGAAAACTTACTTAATTTCCTTTAGCGTCAAGTGAGAAAAGACCCCAGCGAAAAATCTGGAAGTATGATGGTCGTCGGAGAAGCCAACACGAGTGAAATAAAGAAACACTATGAAGACAAAATGGCTGCGAAAAGTAGTGGAGAGGGAACGGGAGAAGGCAGTGGAGAGGGCACGGGAGAAGGAAGTGGAGAGGGCACGGGAGAAGGAAGTGGAGAGGGCACGGGAGAAGGAAGTGGAGAGGGAACGGGAGAAGGAAATGTAGAGGGAACGGAAGAAGGAAGTGCAGAGGGAACGGGAGAAGGAAGTGCAGAGGGAACGGAAGAAGGAAGTGCAGAGGGAACGGGAGAAGGAAGTGCAGAGGGAATGGAAGAAGGCAGTGCAGAGGGAACAGGAGAAGGAAGTGCAGAGGGAACGGGAGAAGGAAGTGCAGAGGGAACGGGAGAAGGAAGTGCAGAGGGAACGGGAGAAGGAAGTGCAGAGGGAACGGGAGAAGGAAGTGCAGAGGGAACGGGAGAAGGAAGTGCAGAGGGAATGGAAGAAGGAAGTACAGAGGGAACGGGAGAAGGAAGTACAGAGGAAATAGAAGAAGGAAGTACAGAGGGAACGGGAGAAGGAAGTGCAGAGGGAACGGGAGAAGGAAGTGCAGAGGGAATAGAAGAAGGAAGTACAGAGGGAACGGGAGAAGGAAGTGCAGAGGGAACGGGAGAAGGAAGTGCAGAGGAGGATGAAGGAAGTGCTGTAGAAAAGGAAGAGGGAAGTACTGTAGAAAAGGAAGAGGGAAGTGCCGTAGAAAAGGAAGAGGGAAGTGCCGTAGAAAAGGAAGAGGGAAGTGCCGTAGAAAAGGAAGAGGGAAGTGCCGTAGAAAAGGAAGAGGGAAGTGCCGTAGAAAAGGAAGAGGGAAGTGCCGTAGAAAAGGAAGAGGGAAGTGCCGTAGAAAAGGAAGAGGGAAGTGCCGTAGAAAAGCAAGAGGGAAGTGCCGTAGAAAAGGAAGAGGGAAGTGCCGTAGAAAAGGAAGAGGGAAGTGCCGTAGAAAAGGAAGAGGGAAGTGCCGTAGAAAAGGAAGAGGGAAGTGCCGTAGAAAAGGAAGAGGGAAGTGCCGTAGAAAAGGAAGAGGGAAGTGCCATAGAAAAGGAAGAGGGAAGTGCCATAGAAAAGGAAGAAGGAATTGCTGTAGAAAAGGAAGACGGCAGTGCGGTAGAAAAAGAAGAAAGTACAGAAGAGGAAGAAGAGGGAAGTGGTGAAATGGAGGAAGTAAGTACAACTCCATTTTCGACTGAATGGGAAGACGTTGAGGAAATCACTACGGCTATCACTACAGAGACTACAACAGGTTTTTATTTATAACTGATGCATACATGTATAAACTATACATATCTTCGTACAGTATGTTCATATCTTAAATTGATTTTTGATTTGCAGAAAAGAAACCTAAAAAAGATAAGCATCCCGGGAAGTGTAAGCCGAGACCCAAAATTAACTGCGATGAAACGGAGTTCGGGTGTTGCAGAGACGGCAAAACTCCCGCTGAAGGACCGTTCGAAGAAGGTAAAAAAGTTTGTCACAAATTTCTAGAGAAAGCGCACCTTAATGGCTAGTAATTAATTTTAATGGTTAGTTTGATTATTGAGAGTAAAGAAAATAATTAAAATGATAATTGAAAATAGCTTCTTGTTCAGATGTAATAGTGACTGATAGTAATCCCTCCAACGTCGCAATATCGAGGTCACTGATACCGTCCAGATGTAACAAAGCCGGTTTTTTTTTATGTATATTAAAGATTGCGAAGTGGCTGAAACTTGCAAGGATACTGAGTATCGCTGCTGTCCAGATGATGTTAGTCCCGCCCATGGATCGTTCTTCCTAGGTTGTCAGGGGTTGGCCATCTGTGACAACTCCTTATTCGGATGTTGTCCTGATAACTTTACGGAAGCAAAAGGATCCAATGAGGAAGGCTGTGAAGAACTTATAGAATTTAACTGCGAAGAATCCAGGTACCCTCTCGCCCAAACACATACGCGCACGCACGTGCCCATCGCGTAAGCGAGGAGCCAATTTTTAAATCTATATATCTAAAAAGCTAATTAATCACACCTAATTTAACCTAACCTGACCTTACTATCGAACCGAGAAGGGCGTGAAAAGTGTTTCGGACGCAAATGAGAGCTCGAACGGTGATTTCCGTTGTCATTAACAAATTAACCTAACCAAATCTTCACTAACCTAACGTAGCGTAATCTAACTCAGTGGTCCGCAACCTGGGGTCCGCAAAAGGCAAGTGGTATATTCTAATTCAAACAAAATCAGAATATACAAATTATTTTCGCTAAGGGGTCCTCAAAAATAATCCATATTTTACTATGGGTCCACAAGTGAGAAAAAGGTTGCGGACCACTGATCTAACTAATCAGGACCAACATATTTTGTTTCTGACAATAAAAAATTTCCAGATTTTTTATATAGATTTTTTAAGGTTTTGAACTGCTAAATGAGTTACCTAAAAATAAAACTACCCTACTACTGTGAATTATCACACATTCGACCTCACTTACACGCACATGCAAAAAAAAAAAATATATATATATATATATCAGAGCTGGGCACTTCCGCAAACCGCAAATTCCGCAATTGCGGAAGTATGTTTTTCGTTTGCGGATTTGCGTTTGCGGCAAAGTCATCGCAAATTAGTGAATTTGCGTTGCGGAACTAAGACCGCAAACGCAAATCTTTCCGCAAATTTCCGCAAGTCTCAAAATTTATGAAATTCAAATGATTAAATTTATTATTTAATTTATTTACTATTTACTTGCAGGAGGTGTTTTTGTTCAATATAATATATCAATATATGTAGTATTTTTATTTCTTCTACAATAGTGATTTATTGTAATAAATTATTTAGCCTTGTTTTTAATAAAAACAAGGCTAAAACATTAAACATTAAAAAGATATAAAAACTTTTTATACCTCTTTAATGTTTTGGATACTTTTTATAGTTAAAATTGCGATTGCGGAATTTGCGGTTTGCGGAAGTGTTTGCGGAAGTGCCCAGCACTGTAAAAATTGGAAATATGGTTTGCGTTTGCGGATTTGCGTTTGCGGCACCAAAAATGGCAAGCAGTTTGCGGATTTGCGGTTGCGGAAGGTAAGGTTTGAGTTTGCGGATTTGCGATTGCGCAAGTGATTTTGAGTTTGCGGTGCCCAGCTCTGATATATATATATATATATATATATATATACTTTGTTAACCTTGTCAGGGTTCCGTGCGTCGGTCTTCACACGAAGGTCAAGCTGGTGGCCCCGCCTCTAGTCCTGGCTTGGTGGAGGAGCGAGTTGCTCTCTTGCCCTCTCCACCGTACATAGCCAGGTACACCCGGCTCATCTGGTGCCGTCCTCAGCCAGGCATCTAGTCTTCTCTTGAAGACTTCAACTTTGACCCCTGTAACGTTTCTGAGGTCCTTTGGAAGCTGGTTGAAAATTCTTTGTCCCCTGACGACCAAGCTATTTTCCTTCAATGTTGAGGACGTCTCTTGTCAGTCCTTTAATTTGGGAACACTACACATTCTGCCTTTCCTATTTTCCAGCGTTGTTTGGATGGTAATTGGGTTTAGTTTGAAGCTTGGTACCAGTTTTTCGATCATTCTCCATATGTAGATTATAGTATACCTCTCTCTTCTTCTTTCCACGGAATACAGATTTAGTTTACGTAGTCTCTCCTAGTAGTTGAGTTCTTTGCAGCCATCAATCTTGGCTGTGAAATGTCTCTGAGTTTCTTCTAGTTTATGAATTTCTTCCATTTTATATGAGGATGTCAAACCTGAGCAGTATTCAAGTTTTGGTATGATTAGTGTTCTCAGCAGGGGAATCACTACTGTCTTGTCCCTCCTTTTGAACGTTCTTAGTACCTGTCCCGCGACTCTTTTTGCTTTGTTTATTGCTATCTGATTTTGTGTCTCGAATTTGGCATTATCGGTCATTATTACCCCGAAGTCGACCGCTTTCGTGCTTCTCTGAATTTCCTGTCTATCTGGAGCATATTATGCAGCCTGTTTAAGTTCCTCATTTCTACCATATCTGAAGAGCTGAAATTTCTTGGTGTTAAATGTCATATTATTGTTTTCTGACCATTTGTATATTTTGTTCGTGTCGCTCTGCAAGGCTTCCACTTCGTTTGCATCGCTGGTTTTTCTGCTGATCTTTGTATCGTCCGCAAATAATGTTACTATACTGTTGCTGTTTACTCCACTCTCTATGTCTGTTAGCATGATAACGAACAGGAGTGGGGCCAACACTGTACCTTGTGGTACTGAGCTGTGTACTTCTGATTCTGATGATGATACACCTTGAATTCTGACCACCTGTAGTCGTTTTCTGAGGAAGTTGTAGATCCATTTTTCCACTTTGCCTGTTATTCCCATATGTTTCAGTTTATGTGCTATTCTACCATGATCGCATTTGTCGAAAGCTTTAGCAAAATCCGTGTATATGACATCATAGTTTTCATTGCCTTCAAGTGCATCTAGGATATTGTTCTAATGCTCTATAAGTTTTGATAGGCATGATCTTCCTGATCGGAATCCGTGTTGATTTTCGTTGAATCTTTCCAATGTCTCCAAGAAGCCATAGATTTTCTGTCTGACTATTCTTTCAAATATCTTGGTGAAGTGGGACGACAAGGACACTGGTCTATAGTTCTTTGCTTGAGATCTATCCCCGCCTTTATATATAGGGACAATGTTTGCTCTTTTCAAGATTCTCGGTATTTCCCCAATATCTAGAGATCTTCTCCATATCCAGTATAAGGGTGTAGCTGTTTCATTTTTACAGTTTTTAATTAATATTGTGTTCCATTTGTCCGGACCTGCAGCTGAATGTGATTTCATTTGTCCTATAGCTCTTGCTACATCTTCTGAGGTAAAATCAAAGTCTCTTATACATTCTCCTTGCAATTTCTCTTTGAAGAATGCATCTATGTCAGGTATTGCTTTGTCACTTTTTGGAGTACTGAAGACAGATTCATACTGGGCTCTCAATGTTTCAGATATTTCTTTTAGATCGTCTGTTAGTTCATTATTTCCTTTCTTTAAGGGCCCGATAGTAGCGCGCGTTTTTGTTTTCCCTTTCGCATAGCTGTAGAAATATTTTGGATTTTCATTTATTGCTTCTACCACCTTTTCCTCTTCCCTCTCTCTCTGGCCCTTTATCAGAGTTTGTATTTCCCAATCGATTCTCTCCAGTTTTTCTTGTATTTCTTTCCTGGTATTGTTGTCTCCGCAATTAGCTAACTTCGTCGCTACTCTCTTTCTTTTGCGAAATATTCTTCTCGTTTGCCTCTCTAGCCAGTTCCTCTTTCCATTTGGCTGTGCTTTCGGAGTATATTTTTCCAAGGTTGTTAGCATTTCCTCAGTTGTTTTATTCTCTAAAACTGTTCTCCACTCTATTTGGGCCATGTGTGATCTGATTTCTTCCCAGTTTATGGTCTTGGAGTTTAAGTTAAAAGCCCCAAATTTGCTTCTTCTTCCTGTATGTGCATTGTCTTTGAAAGTTATCGCCATATTTGTTGATAACTCGATTATATTGTGGTCTGAGATAATAGTTGGAGTTATTTTTATATCCGCAATCAAGTTCGTGTTATTTGTAAATACCATATCTAGGCAGTTATTTTTCCTAGTATTTTCTGTTATCTCCTGCGTCAGCATAAACTTGTTTGTGAGAGCCATCAGCATTTTTGCTTGCTCCTGGGACATTAAAATCGCCGCAGAGTATTATATTAGGGGATGGAGAGTTTAGGGACTTTATTAGGGTTCTGATATCATGAATGGCATCCGAAAATTTTCATTTGGAGAGTTTCGAGGTCTATAGATGACTATTAGTATCACGTTTACTTTCTCTATTTTCACTGCAAGGGTTTCCACGAAACTGTCGGATTTACTTATTACCGTCTCTGTAATATGCCTCTCATAGACCTTTACGTCTCGCTGTTCTATCCGTTCTTAGTAAGTTGAATCCATCGATATGCAATTCTTTCTTATAGATACAGTGTTCGCAGTTATCGCAGTTTTCTTGGCAGTCTTTAAGATGTGTTTCTGTGAGGCATGCGATGTCCGCCCTTGTTTTGTCCATAACACCTTTCAGGTACGAAACTTTGTTTAGTGAATTGTTCGGTTTTATTCCTTGACTATTTGCCAGGACAATATTTATGTTCTTTGTTTTGCATTGCACCTTGTACATTTTAAGTTCGTTGTCCTTTGATATCGCGTGTTTTGTAGCCGTGTGGTTCTCCGAGAAGGATCCGTTCCCGCCTACCTGTTCTGTTAGCTTCTTGCCATGTAGCGGTCCGGCTCGAGGGTTCCCAGCTGTGTCAGCAGCATGTGCTGTATTAGACTTAGCCGTATTGTGTCCGAGATGTTGAAAAAATTTTGTGTGCTAAGTGTGTTTTGTTTGCTATTTGCGTACATATTCTTTTTTCTCACATTCCTTCTGTTGTCATTTGAGACTTGTCCTTTGTCCTTTGAACTTGTCGGGAGATGATGGTAGTAGCATTTTCTCCCGTACTGGCAGGTTCCATATTTCGCGAAATGACCATTATTGTAGAAGTAGTTGCACACAGGAGGGTGTTCGTATATACATTCTCCTCCCTTATATCTGCATATTCCTTTCACATAGTATTTACATATATTTTCTTCCCCATTTTTACTTATGGCCTTTGTTTTTGGTGGTTTCAGTATGGTTTCTTTATTGGCTACTTGTTTTTTTCCTATTGTTGCTAATGCTCTTTGTTTGAAAACTTTGGATTTGGTTTTGTGCCCCTGTTTCTTCTGTTGGTGTTTCTTTTATTACTATTATTTCTGCTTTTTCTGTTTTCTTTTCTCTTCGTTTTTCGCAGTTTCCTCTCGTACTATCTTCGTTCCTTCTATTTCTTTTCTCTGTTCACTATTCATAAACTCCTCTTTTGCCTTTTCCTCATAGTCTCGTTCTGCTCTAAGAGCTGTAAACGAGTTTATTTCGATTATGCAGCTTTTGCAGAAGAACTTGATTCCGTTCACTTGTTTAGCGCCTGATATAAGAGAGATTTCTTCGTCGCTCCATCTCAGGCATTGAAATTCGACTAATGTCTGGCAAAGATCGCAGCGAATCGACTTTAATTCATGTTTCTTTTTTACAGTATCCACAGGGCTGTATGAATTGATTTACCATTGCCATGTTTCTAATGGTATGTAAATGATTGTGCTCGAAATATTAACTCAAAATGTTAATTTATTAAGCGAGGTACCTGACTTGACATTAGAAATGAGGGAGGGAAAGTTTTTCCGTTATTCCGTGTGGTGGGGATGGGGGGTGTGGCACGCTGTAGACTCTCACTGATTGGTGCCCTGGAACGTACCGCGGGGGATAACTGAGGGATATTGCCTTTCGATGGGCAGTTAGATTCCTCCGAGAGAAAACACTCAGAAAAAACGTATAAATTAAATTGCTTTAATTTTATTTGCTTTATTTCAACAAACGCCGCTATTTCACCACTTAAAAAGCAAAAAATGTTCCAATTTACAATAACAAAAATGTTATTAACTACAATTGGAATTGTGCAAACTTACAACGTAAATATTTTTAAAGGAGATTTACCATTTCATAGTGTGTAAAAAACGTTTTTAACATTCCTTCAATCTTATTGTCTTGGATAAATAATTAATCAGAATTTTCAAGGTAGCCCTCTTGGTAGTACTTAATTAAAGAAAAACTTGTCTTAACTCGGACGAAGTTAAGTTAAGTTAAGTGTGGTTTTCAAAAGGTGATCTGAACACAGATTAAGATTTAAACAATTAAACAAAATGTAAATCCTAACTTACAGTTAATAGTAATCACTATAAACATAGGCGGATCCAGAGGGAGGGGGGGACCACGGGGCTTAATCGAAGCAATGCGAACATAGGCATTCAAACGTTTTACCTAATTTCGTTTAACCAGGATGTATGAGGCCTCCAAATTAAGCCCCGTTGCTTCAGTTAAGCCCCCTGGCTCCTCCTCTTGATCCGCCTGTGACTATAAATATAGAATCGAGAGTAAACTTCACAATATCAAAAGGACTACACTCTTCTGACGCTAAACGAGCACCTCCTTTTTCTCGATTGCTTTCTTTTTTATTCCCACCCACCCACCTGGTTCGTTGAGAATGGTGACACTTTTGGCGGTTGGTTGTTTTGGTTTTACATCAAGTAGATAATTAATTATAATATATATATATATATATATATTATATATATATATATATATATATTAGTGGTGGACCGGATATCCGCATCCGCATCATTTTTAACATCCGCACTTCTGACTGCGGATGTTATGCGGATATTACCTCTACCTAATAAATAATGCAATTTACAATTAAATTAGCTTATAAAGTAGCCTATAAGGCCCAGCCATGCACATTTCATGTAAAGTATTAATTAATTATTAATGAAAAAACAAATATATAAACCTCAAAATATAAATAGCTGGTAACACAGAAAATTGAATGAAACTTGTTTCATTCAATTTTCTGTGGCTGAAACTCTTGAGAAAGTTATTATTTTTGTCATAATGAAAATATTAATATTAATTTTAATTCTTATGCATTGCCTGCCATAATAGTAACATCACGAAATTTGAAAAATTATGTCATATATTCATAATTCTATATTATATTGATAGATTAACTAAATATCCGCATCCGCGGATATTGAAATTAAAAATCTGCATCCGCAGATGTTGAAAAACTGACATCCGGTCCACCACTAATATATATATATATATATATATATATATCTCTTTTTTTGTGACGGTACGTGCCGGTGCGGCGTACCGGCATCTTTTTTTCAGAGCGACGTTGACATACATCCGTTCAAATAAATTAACGTTCCCATCTCGAATGACTCATTTGGCGAGAACAACAAATTCACGTGACAATTCGTTGGTTGACCGTTGATGTCACATGACCCCCTCCGGCCTCCACCATTCCTCCGCCCGCACCAAATGAGTCAGTCGTGATGTGAACGTCAATTTGATCGGATGTTTTCTGTTTTTTCAATACAATTTAGGGACGTCTATAAATGTTAAACATTCTGATTTTTATTATGTATATTTGATTTTTATTATCAATTTTTTTATTAAAAGTTCATCACAAATTCAATAGAGAAGAGGGAGGAGGCGCAGGAAGAGGGGAGGGGTGGAAAAGGAATTTTACAATTTATCAAGATATGAGTACCGGCACCGCTTTTTTTAACAAAAAAGCACTGTGTGCGTATATATATATATATATATATATATATAATCATGCTAACTGACATAGATGAGGACGTTACCAGAGACAGCACAGTAACATCCTTTGCAGATGACACAAAGATCAGTAGAAAAATACGAAAACCAGAAGACATAGGATCTCTACAAACCGACATAAACAAAATTTACAAGTGGACGGAAGACAACAATATGAAGTTTAACACCGAGAAATTTCAGCTATTACGGTACGGAAAAAGAGAAGACCTAAAGTCCATCGAATATTATACCCCAAATGGACAGGAAATTCAGAGAAATTCCAGAGCAAAAGATTTAGGGGTTGTAATGACAGATGATGCGAAATTTGAAACACAAAATAAGATAGCAGTAAACAGAGCAAAGAGAATAACGGGTCTGATATTGAGAACTTTCAAACGAAGGGATAGGAATGTAATGATCCCCCTACTGAAAACCCTGATAATACCCAAACTGGAATACTGCTCGGTCCTAACATCCCCATATAAAAAAGAAGACATTAGACAGCTGGAGGGGATTCAAAGAAGTTTCACAGCCAAGATCAATGGGTTTAAAGAACTAAATTACTGGGAAAGGTTACGAGAACTAAACCTATATTCACTGGAAAGGAGAAGAGAGAGATACACCATTATTTACACTTGGAAAATAATGGAGAAACTAGTCCCTAATCTTACTCTGAATCCCATAACTCCCCAAACAACGGTGGAAGGTAGAAACGGTAGACTGTGTCGTATTCCCAAATTGAAGGCGAGACAGGGAACATCCTTAACCCTGAAAGAAAATAGTTTTGTAGTGAGAGGACCAAAACTATTTAATCAGCTGCCCAAAGACCTAAGAAACACGAAGGGAGTTGCAGTGGAAATCTTCAAAAGAAGACTTGACGCCTGGCTCAGAACAATCCCCGATGAGCCGGGCGTACCTGGCTATGTGAGGTGGAGAGCGCAAGAATCCAACTCACTACTTCACCAGGCCAACTCGAGAGGAGGGGCGACACGCTTGACCTTCGCGAAATGAGAAATCATCACGTGGAACCTTTGTAAGGTAAGGTAAGGTTATATATATGGTGTAGTGGTTAGCGTCGCTAACTACGAATCCATCGGCCCCGGGTTCGAGACGCGGTGACGGCAGCCGGCGCACAGCAAAACCCAGCTTTTCATCCTTCAACACAATAAAGAAAGTGGTTGGTAGATAAATGGGTACCCTGGGTGGCCTAGTGGTTAAGACGCTGGGCTGCTGTTGGGGCGTGATTCGGATTCCACGTTAAACTGTAGGTCTAAGGTGGAGTGATGTTTCGTTGGAAAATCCGAATAAAAGTGATATTACAATAAAAATCCAACAGTTAATTCTTTTTAAGTAGTGCCAAATTTTGAGTGGATATTCAGTGAACACAGTCGTATGCCTATTTAAGTGGTGAAATAGCGGCGTTTGTTGAAATAAAGCAAATAAGATTAAAACAACTTAATCTATATAATCTATTTCGAATGTTTTCTCTCGGAGGAAATCTAACTGCCCATCGAGAGGCAATATCCCTCATAGTCCGGTTGCACGGGGTGGGAACCCTGCATTGTTTGTTATAAAGCAAATCTTGACATATTTTGAAAGCTTATACCACTCCATTCAAGAATACATCGGGTGTACACCTGACCCCCGCTTGGCTTTTTCAATATGGCCGCCATTTTCCAAGATGGCCGGCGAAACTGAAAAATCCCATGTCTTGGTCAATACTTGATGGATTTTGATGATCTTGGTGTCATTTCTAGGTTTTTTTAGGATGAATCGATCTGGAGGGTTTGCAGATACGTTGGGAGTCGTTTTGACCCACATTCGTCAATACTCAAGGTCATTAGGTATTGGAGGTCCCCCCCCCCCCGCGAAATAAGGAATATCCCATATCCCGGGCAGTCGTGGAGATATTTTGGTGATCTTATCTTACTGTCGTTTTTATGGTTTTGGGTGAGACTGAGTAGTTCTATAGGCACATGATAACAGTAGGATATCATTTTGCAACTCCATGGGTCAAGTCAAGGTCATTTGAGGTTAAAGTTTGGCCTTGAAATATGATAATGCCACAGTTGACATCACTATATTTGCTTTATTTCAGTGACAATTTCTACAATCTAGCTAACTGCTGAGCACTTAATATCTTTCCTGCAGATAAAACCAGCTCATAATGCTTAAATGACATAACCCACATTATATGGATATGGATATTCGGATATAAACCGCAATTTATGCTGAAGTGCAGGGCACATGCATTCTATGGAAGGTTGCAAAGCTACAAGATATGACCTCGTAAGCAAAACAAAGCTCACACCTAGCTGCGAGATTGGCATTGACAACTTTGATGCAGTTGTTTACATTAGGTAACCATTTATTGGGGGCAAATATCAAAAGACATGGTTGTGTCAGGATCATCAATCTGCTCTTCGTTTGCGTTTTGGGTCAATGGATTGTTGCAATCCAAGCCGCTACCACATGCACAGAACATTGTGCAAGGGATTCCGCGTCCCATGCAGCCGCAGCGACTCCCCCTGCATGCTGATTGTGATTCACACCCACATCTGATTAGCTTCAGAACTTCATCTGGTGCTAAGCAGACTCCTTCACCAACTGTTTTTGGGATGAGAACTCTGTTTCGTCTCTCTCCCACCCATAATGCACAGGATAAAGTGGTGGGTGGTCACACTTTAGTGCATCGAGCCAGTTCGCCACAGTGTAGTGGGCTCTGAGCACATTTTGATGGAAAGCTTCAGTTGTTGGTGGTAGAGAACATAGTTTGGGTGCAGCAGTTCCCGACTTCCCTGTCTTCTGAGCCCATACTCGCTGACGACACTCAGTAAGAGATGAGGATTTCTTATCCCCATATCATGCAACAATGAACGCTGTTGCCTCTTTCTCGATACGGTCAAAGCATGCATCAAGGGACCCCAGCTTGTCTAGCTTTCGACCCTTCTTGGCTGTGGCCAATTGCATAAGAACATCACTCATACATTCGGAAGCAATATATTTGTCTATGTGAGTACGATAAGAAGTGAATTCTTCCTTGTTCTTTTTGCACTCACTCGCGATTTGCTTGCCCAGCTTCTTCATACACTCATCAATATCAACAGATTCCTCACACTCTTTTGCAATATTCAGGTATGAGGCAGCATAGTTTTTGAAAACTAACAACGTAGCGATACCATCCCCATGTAAGTCTACAATTTTGTCTTTGAAGTAATCTTTAACTTTCACAATTAGCGACCTACGTGACAACTTCTCACCACCTAACTCTTTGTAAAGCTTCTCTACTTCAATTGAATTCCATGATTCCATTTTGTCCTTCGACAATTCTACACACAAAGCAATGAAGGGGCGGTCTTCAGGTTCAACCCTTGACTTATTCTGGCAAGCTCTCTCAACCTCAACATGAAAGGTAGACATACAATTTTATGGTATCGGGCTTCTTCAGCTGGTAAATCTCCTTTCATGCCCAACAACCTACTGAGTACAACTTGTCCCTGCTCATCATTTTTCAGTTTACACTTTTCTATCAACACATCTTTGTAATTTGTTTTTTTATCACCAATCTTATCGGTCATAAACCTAGATGCTGGAGTGCGGTATTGCACTGGAACTTTGATGTCATATTTCTCGGGTAATATACACTCACTGACTTTCAAACAAAAGTGTTTTTTTAGGGTCATATACTGGGCCTTCACTGAGAACAACACTACGTAGTCTTTTTGGCTCCACTGTAGGGGTATCACATTCTCTTTTTTTCATGAATGCTGATAAATTCCGCTTCGACACATAAGTGGAAACACAGTTCTTGTGACAACAAAGGATTTTTGCTCCATCTTCCAAGAGAGGCTCTAGTCTCGCTCGAACATCTGGCTGCCCTCTGATGTCGCTGCTCTCTATGATTTTCTGAATCCTCCCACAATTTGAAAGACCTTTCTGACCTCCAGGACAGCTACGCAGGAAATCCTTGAAGAAACATTCGTCTGCAGCTTTTGTAGAACCTGAAAAATAAGAATTTTGTTTACCCATTCTTCAGAGTACAAATCGCATTGAAATAATTTATCCTCAGCAAATGAAAACTAAACAATACTCACCTGGTATATTCTCCATATTCAGCAGTCAAAAAACAATTTTGGAATCAGCACAACCAAGACGTCATCAAACCACTAAGTGGGCAGCACCATCAGCAATAATCTCAACAACCTGAAAATAATAAGAGGAATAATTAGACATATTGGAATTCACCTTACCATGGGGAAAATAATCCCTGATTTCATTTTAAACTCTATAGAACTACTCAGTCTCGCCCAAAACCATAAAAACGACAGTAAGATCACCAAATATTTCCACGACTGCCCGGGATATGGGATATTCCTTATTTCGGGGGGGGGGGGGGGGGGGGTGTGTGACCTCCAATGACCTTGAGTATTGACGAATATGAGTCAAAATGACTCCCAAAGTATCTGCAACCCCTCCAGATCGACTCACCATCCTAAAAAACCCTAGAAATGACACCAAGATCATCAAAATCCATCAAATATTGACCAGGATATGGGATTTTTAAGTTTCGCCGGCCATCTTGGAAAATGGCGGCCATATTGAAAAAGCCAAGCGGGGGTCAGGTGTACACCCAATGGATTCTTGAATGGGGTGGTATAATCTTTCAAAATGTGTAAAAATTTGCTTTATAACAAACAATGCAGGGTTCCAGTAAAATCAGGGTCTGTGCTACCAGACTATCAGGTATCCCCCGCGGTACGCTCCAGGGCACCAATCAGTGAGAACCTACAGCGTGCCACATCCCCCATCCCCCACCCCACGGAATAACGGAAAAACTTTCCCTCCCTCATTTCTAAAGTCGAGTCAAATACCTCACTTAATAAATTAACATTTTGAGTTAATATTTCGAGCACAATCATTTACATACCATTAGAAACATGGCAATGGTAAATCAATTCATACAACCCTGTGGATACTGTAAAAAAGAAACAGATGAATCAAAAACAATTCGCTCTGATCTTTGCCAGAACTTAGTCGAATTTCAATGCCTGAATTGAAGCGACGAAGAAATCTCTCTTATAACGGGCGCTAAACAAGTGAACTGAATAAAGTTCTGCAAAAGCTGTATAATCGAAATAAACTCGTTTACGGTTTTTAAAGCAGAACGAGACTATGAGGAAAAGGCAAAAGAGGAGTTTATGAATATTGAACAGAGAAAAGAAATAGAAGGAACGAAGATAGTACGAGAGGAAACTGCGAAAAACGAACAGGAAAAGAAAACAGCAAAAGCAGAAAAAATAGAAATAAAAGAAGCACCAACGGAGGAAACAGAAGCACAAAACCATATCCAAAGTTTTGAAACAAAGGGCATTAACAGCAATAGGAAAAAACAAGTAGACAGTGGGTAACCTGTGAGTTTTGCTTCAGGTAGACCCCCCATCTCACAATCCTACGGGATTTAATTCAATAGGTAGTTTTGTGAGATCTGCAGGAAAGAAACTCACAAACTCACCTCTTGTAAACCAAATACCTACCTATTGATTCTCATAAAATCTAGCCAGTTTCGGTAGCCCAATCTGTGAGATTTTCTCACTCGTCGTGAGATGGACGTATTTACCTATGACCTATGACCTATTGATTACCCTTCACCCGTGAGCTCAGAAATAACGCAGACGACGGCTCGAGACGTTCAAGTTACTACAACGCTCTTCTGCGCCAAAGTCCAATCTAAACCCTTTCTCAGCGAGGAGCTGTTCCAGGGTGCAGGATGACGCCTTATGAAGAAAAGAGAGAACTCCTCCCAGCACAATCGACAGTTTATGTGGTCCTACTCTCGTCGCCAGGAGCTTTGGGCTACCTCATTAAAGTCAATGAGGGGGGCGCGTGTGGGCCGCAAAAGAACCCATCAACCATAGGTCTAAATATGTCTCTCATTTCATAGCCGACCAGGTTGAAACATAGGTTTCGTAAAACTTCATTTCATAGATCACTTCCCCCTGTGGCTACTTTATTCAGCTACACGCTACTTCTGCAGCTATATTTTACTATCCCTGGCTGTTTTCAACTTATAACCGCACCTATCACTTATAGTAACTTATAGGCAACCGCGATGGGGTGCCGCGTGTGTGCCGAAAAAATACCTAAAAGATTGATGAAAATTTTTAAGCCAAATCATTGGCGTTTTACTGGAATCATAGGGCTTACCCGAAAGTCACGGCTGCTATGACGTTTCAGAATTCAACCCCCATCATCAGTAGGGGATGGGGGAAATTTTGACCGCAGGCTCCCGCAGGTAAGAGATTTAAATCTTAATCTGGAGTCGCCTAACCGGTTCTATAGGGTGAAAGACAGGTCCACTGCCTATAGATCACTCAATTTGACTTTTGGAGTCCTACGACTAAAACCACCAAAAACAAAGGCCGCAAGTAAAAATGGAGAAGAAAATATATGTAAGTACTATGTGAAAGGAATATGCAGATATAAGGAGGAGAATGTATTTACAAACACCCTCCTGTGTGCAACTACTTCTACAATAATGGTCACTGCAAATTTGGTGGAAAATGAAAAGTCTACCATCCCGACATTTGCAACACTTTCGCGACATATGGAACCTGCCAGTACGGGAGAAAATGCTACTACCATCATCTCCCGACAAGTTCAAAGGACAAGTCTCAAATGACATCAAAAGGAATGTGAGAAAAAAGAATATGTACCCAAATAGCAAACAAAACACACATAGCACACAAATGTTTTTCAACATCTCGGACACAATACGGCTGCTAAGTCTTATACAGCACATGCAGCTGACACAGCTGGGAAACCTCGAGCCGGACCGCTACATGGCAAGAAGCTAACAGAACAGGTAGGCGGGAACGGATCCTTCTCGGAGGACCACACGGCTACAAAACACGCGATATCAAAGGACAACGAACTTAAAATGCACAAGGGGCAATGCAAAACAAAGAACATAAATATTGTCCTGACAAATAGTCAAGGAATAAAACCGAACAATTCACTAAACAAAGTTTCGTACCTGAAAGGTGTTATGGACGAAACAAGGGCGTACATCGCATGCCTCACAGAAACACATCTTAAAGACTGCCAAGGAAACTGCGATAACTGCGAACACTGTATCGATAAGAAAGAATTGCATATCGATGGATTCAACTTAATAAGAGCGGATAGAACAGCGAGACGTAAAGGTGGCTGTGCTATTTATATACATGAAAGGCATATGACAGAGACGGTAATAAGTAAATCCAACAGTTTCGTCGAAACCCTTGCAGTGAAAAGAGAGAAACTAAACGTGGTACTGATAGTCATCTATAGACCTCCAAACTCTCCAAATGAAAAATTTTCGGATGCCATTGGGGATATCAGAACCCTAATAAAGTCCCTAAACTCTCCATTAGGGTGGATCGATTTTACATTTTTTTCGATTTCCATATTCTAATAGAGACAAAAACTTGCGCATGCATGAGAAAATAGCCTCTGCAAAATCTTAGCTTAATAGGTAATCATCTTCTGCCCCCGGCAGAGCGATGAAAATCATATTTTAGTAGTCAAAAACGTATTTTTCTTATAATTTTTAAAATATTTCAATATGCGTGTGTGTTATTTCATGCCTAAGCAACGATATAAATGCTATGGGAAATATATAAATGCATTATTTAAGACAAAGAGCCGATCTGAAAATATGTATATAAATTACCTATTTTTTCAACATTTGACGTTGTTGCCAGGGGCAAAAGATATTAACGTAGGACAACGCGCTTGGAAAAACGATCATATGAGGTCTTTTTCATTGACTTTATAGTTATTAGGAATAATTTTGATGCATAGTGAAATATAAGAAAATATGTTTTTGACTAGGTACTAAAATAATTTTCATCGCCTGCCGGGGGCAGAAGATGATTACCTATTAAGCTAAGAGTTTGCAGAGGCTATTTTCTCATGCATGCGCAAGTTTTTGTCTCTATTAGAATATGGAAATCGAAAAAAATGTAAAATCGATCCACCCTACAGTCTCCATCTCCTAATATAATACTCTGCGGCGATTTTAATTTCCCATTTATAAAATACAAAAAGGTGGGTAGAAATATATTTATACAGCAAGATAAGGGGGGCACAAGAGAGAACCAGGAGCAAGCAAGAATGCTGATGGCTCTCA
This sequence comes from Bathynomus jamesi, assembly GCA_023014485.1. Lineage (NCBI taxonomy): Eukaryota > Metazoa > Arthropoda > Malacostraca > Isopoda > Cirolanidae > Bathynomus > Bathynomus jamesi. The sequence goes on along the minus strand of JAJOZX010001430.1, from coordinate 529,316 downwards.
CAAACAAGTTTATGCTGACACAGGAGATAACAGAAAATACCAGGAAAAATAACTGCCTAGATCTGGTATTCACAAATAACACGAACTTGATTGCGGATATAAAAATAACCAACTATTATCTCAGACTACAATATAATCGAGTTATCAACAAATATGGAGATAACTTTAAAAGACAATACACATACAGAAGGAAGAAGCAAATTTGGAGCTTTTAACTTGAACTCCAAGACCATAATTTGGGAAGAAATCAGATCACACATGGCCCAGATAGAGTGGAGATCATTTTTAGAGAATAAAACAACTGAGGAAATGCTAACAACCTTGGAAGAAAAGACGCTGAGGATTTTGGAAAAATATGCTCCGAAAGCACAGCCAAAAGGAAAGAGGAATTGGCTAGAGAGGCAAAAGAGAAGAATATTCCGTAAAAGAAAGAGAGTAGCGATGAAGTTAGCTAATTGCGGCGACAACAATGCCAGGAAAGAAATGCAAGAAAAACTAGAGAGAATCAATTGGGAAATACAAACTCTGATAAAGGGCCATACAGAGAAGGAAGAGGAAAAGGCGGTAGAAGCAATAAAGGAAAATCCAAAATAAGAAAAGGAAAACAAAAACGCGCGCTACTATCGGGCTCTTAAGGAAAGGAAATAATGAACTAACAGACGATCTAAAAGAAATATCTGAAACATTGAGAGCCCAGTATGAATCGGTATTCAGTACCCCAAAAAGTGACAAAGCGATACCTGACATAGATGCATTCTTCAAAGAGAAATTACAAGGAGAATGTATAAGAGACTTTGACTTTACCCCAGAAAATGTAGCGAGAGCTATAGGACAAATGAAATCACATTCAGCTGCAGGCAGAGCTGGGCAATAAATACATTGAATGTATTTAAATACTAAATACTAAATACATGGGAGAAATGTATTTAAATACTAAATACTAAATACATTTTACGAATGTATTTAGATACTAAATACAAAATACATCATTTGTATTTAAATACATTTGTAAATACATTTTAAATACTTACAAATTTTAACATATGCATTCACTAATTCATGAGTAACAACAATATAAAATGAGTAGATGAGACATAAACGTAAACATAAGACGTAAACATAAACATAAGGCACCTTACGAATTCTCTTTTATTTCACGGTTGCTGCGGATCAAAACCAATCTTTCAAAAGTTTTGTCTGAAAGAGAGTTTCTTTTGGGAGTCAAAGTGATTCCCGCGAATGAGAATATTCGCTCTACCGGTGCCGAAGATGGTAATGTCGTGTTATAGCGGAGGAACAGACTTTTTATGAGAGGATGTTTTCCCAAACTGTTGATGGTCCGATCGGAATCTTGGAGAAATGTCAATACATTCATGTCTGCAGATGGTGCAATAGAGGACCTCGAAGACGAAGAGTTGTACTCTGCTAGTACAGAACGTTTATTAAACTAAACCAGTGAAAGTATTTACATTTTTATATTTTGAGTATTTAAATACATTGTATTTAAATACTCATTAAAGTATTTAAATACTATATTTAAATACATGAAAAACAATGTATTTATAAATACAGTTCTAAATACACAAATGTATTTAAATACGTATTTAAATACAAATGTATTTAAATACTGCCCAGCTCTGGCTGCAGGTCCGGACAAATGGAACACAATATTAATTAAAAACTGTAAAAATGAAATAGCTACACCCTTATACTGGATATGGAGAAGATCCCTAGACACTGGGGAAATACCGAGCATCTTGAAAAGAGCAAACATCGTCCCTATATATAAAGGAGGAGATAGATCTCAAGCAAAGAACTATAGACCAGTGTCCTTGACATCCCACTTCACCAAAATTTTTGAAAGAATAGTCAGACAGAAAATCTATGGCTTCTTGGAGACATTGGAAAGATTCAACGAAAATCAACACGGATTCCGATCAGGAAGATCATGCCTGTCACAACTTACAGAGCATTATAACAATATCCTAGATGCACTTGAAGGCAATGAAAACTATGATGTCATATACACGGATTTTGCTAAAGCCTTTGACAAATACGATCATGGTAAATAGCACATAAAATGAAATATATGGGAATAACAGGCAAAGTGGAAAAATGGATCTACAACTTCCTCAGAAATCGACTACAGGTGGTCAAAATTCAAGGTGTATCATCATCAGAATCAGAAATAAGCAGCTCAGTACCACAAGGTACAGTGCTGGCCCCACTCCTGTTCATTATCATGCTAATAGACATAGACAGTGGAGTAAACAGCAACAGTATAGTAACATCATTTGCGGACGATACAAAGATCAGCAGAAAAATCAGCGATGCAAACGAAGTGGAGGCCTTGCAGAGAGGTACAAACAAAATATACAAATGGCCAGAAGACAACAATATGACATTTAACACCAAGAAATTTCAGCTCTTCAGATATGAAAAGACTGCATATTATGTTCCAGATAGACAGGAAATTCAGAGAAGCACAAAAGCGGTCGACATATGGGTAATAATGACCGATGATTCCAAATTCGAGACACAAAATCAGATAGCAATAAACAAAGCAAAAAGAGTCGCGGGATAGGTACTAAGAACGTTCAAAAGGAGGGACAAAACAGTAATGATTCCCCTGCTGAGAACACTGATCATACCAAAACTTGAATACTGCTCAGTTTTGACATCCCCATATAAAAAGGAAGAAATTAACAAACTAGAAGAAACGCAGAAACATTTCACAGCCAAGATTGATGACTGCAAAGAACTCAAGTACTGGGAAAGACTACGCAAACTAAATCTGTACTCCCTGGAAAGAAGAAGAGAGAGGTATACCATAATCTACATATGGAAAATTATCGAAGAACTGGTACCAAACCTCAAACTAAACCCAATTACGATCCAGACAACGCTGGATAATAGGAAAAGCAGAATGTGTAGTGTTCCCAAATTAAAGGCCCGACAAGGGACCTCCTCAACTCTGAAGGAAAATAGCTTGGTTGTCAGGGGGCCAAGAATCGATCTTTAAACATGTTTATAGCCATGCTACTAATTACTTCTACCGGCAAACTATTCCACCTATTTACTATTCTATGCATAAAAAAGTTTTTAACAACTGCTGTCTCGAACCTTCTACTTGTCAACTTACACCCGTTACTTCTAGTCCTATTATATTCAGATATTTCGAAAAAGCTATCTCTATTTAGTTATCGAACCCATTCATAATTTTAAAAACCTGGATTAGATCACCCCATAGCTTCCTAGTCTCGAGTGTAGTTAAATTTAACTCCTTAAGCCTATCCTCGTACGACTTCGACCTAAGCGACGGAATCATCTTAGTTGCTCGTCTTTGAACTCTTTCGATTTTGTCTACATCTTTTCACATATGCGGATTCCAAAATTGGATCGCATACTCCAAATGGGGTCTAACTAATGATTTATAAAGAGGAACAGTAATATCGCGCGATTTGTACTCAAAATTCCGAGCTATAAAACCTAGCACTTTGTTCGCTTTATTGACCGCTGCTGTACTTTGTCTCGCCACTTTTAAATCACCGGTGACTATAACTCCTAAATCTTTTTCCTGCTCTACGCTTGCTAACTCCTTCCCTGACATATTTTACGCAAAATTACCGTTACGCGAACCTATATGTAAAATTTTGCACTTATCGACGTTAAATCTCATTTGCCATGTGACTGACCAATCAACGATTTGGTTTAGATCTTCCTGGATTTTAACTCTGTCTTCGTCAGTAATCGCCCTACCACCCAACTTCGTATCATCCGCAAACTTTGAAACTGTACTGACTAGGCCGACATCTAAATCGTTAATATATATAAGAAAAAGCAGGGCCCAATACAGAACCCTAAGGAACGCCGCTCGCTACATTAGCACAACACGACTCCGCTCCATCAACGACCACCCTCTGTTTCCTACCTCGCAACCACTGTTTTATTCAATTTATTACTACACCCCTGATTCCATGAGCCTTAGTTTTTTTTTATGAGTCTTGTGCAGTACGGTGTCAAACACTTTTTGAAAATCTAAATACACTACATGAACCGCCCGATAACTATCGTAAACTTCAACCACGCTTTGAAAAAATTCTAAAAGATTAGTTAAGCAAGATTTGTTTCGCCTAAAACCGTGCTGCGTATTTCTTACCAAGTTATGCAATTCTTAGTGTTCGACTATGCGATCCCTAATTATTGATTCCAGTAGCTTACCCACAACAGACGTTAAACTGATCGGCCTATAATTTCCCGCCGCACCTTTATCGCCTTTCTTAAAGATAAGTATTACATTTGCTAACCTGAAATTATCTGATACGCACCCCCTCAGAAATAGACGCATTAAAAATCTTTGTTAGCAGCACAACAATGCTTTCTTTCAATTCTTTTAGTTGTATGGGATATATGGAATCCGGCACCCGTGATTTACACATTTTCATTTTATCAATATAGCGCATTACCTCCCCTTCACTAACCACAATATTATCCACAGTATTACCATTATTGAAAGGTATTATGTGTATGATCGTAGGGATATTCGTTAAATCTTCTATAGTAAAAACTGACGTAAAAAAATTCGTTTAGCAAGGTAGCCATTTCCTTGTTTTCAGAAACTAGTTCTCCGTTAAAATTTTTCAACGGCCCCAAGACACTTTTTACTGGATTCCTATTGTTGACGTATTGAAAGAATCGCTTGTGGTTTTCTTTGCTGTCACAAGCTATGGAGATTTCAATTCGCGCTTGGACTTTTTTATTACACTTTTCGCTTCACGCCTTAGAGATATGTAGTTGTTTCGTAACCACAAATTGTCTTTATCGCACTTATGTAGCCTATAAGCCCTATCTCTACTCTTTATAATATCTTCTACTCTAGAAGTATACCACAAGGACTTGTTGTTTACTTTCGCACGCTTAATTTTGTACGGTACACATTCCTCATTTATATTCCTAAATACTGTTTCAAACGCTTCCCACATTACTTTTACGTTGGAGATCCCCATTACGTTTTCCCAATTGACATGTGACAATTCATTTCGAAATTTATAAAAATCTGCGTGCTGGAAGTTAGGAATTTTAGTCGAGTTAGCTGGTTTCGAGTGATTTACTGAGAGGACACACTCTACCATATTGTGATCGCTATTGCTTAACGGTTCTATTACTTGAAGATCCGTGATTAGCCTATCATCCGTAGTTATTACTAAATCTAAAATACTGTCCATCCTCGTAGGTTCCCAACCTTTTGAATAAGAAAGCTATCCTCGAGAAAATTAGCTAAACGATTACCTTCCGCGTCTCCCTGCATTGTATCGTAATTCACGTTGGCGCAATTAAAGTCACCCATAACTAAGGCCTGCTCACTACCGATTATTCTCTTTAGATTAGGGGGCCTATATATAACCGCAACAAGAAGTTTGAAATCATTCAATTCAAGTTCTGCTACAATCGAATCTATCGGTTCTGGAATTGTGTGCTTTACTTCTATAACGTTCGCAATATTATCTTTGATATACAACATAACACCTCCTCCTCGCCTACCGATTCTGTTTTTAACAAAAAGTCTATAACCTCTAATTTGATACTCCCCTACAAAGTCGCGTGTTTCAGTGCTAAGCCACGATTCATTTATCGCAATTAAATCATAGTCTTTACAAGCAATTAAAGAAAAAAATTCGTTTATTTGATTTCGTAGGCTACGAGCATTTAAGGACAGAACCTTCAAATTGTTTGTAATTGCGACACCTTCGCGAGCGCAGGGGAAATTTGAAGAAATTACGCCGGGACCGTTCGAGTTACGGCGGCCTGAAAAGAAGACAGTGTTATGAAATAGTCTTCCTAAACGCGCAGCTCCAACGTCATTAAGATGAAGTCCATCTCCGAGGAACAAGTCCCTCCTGCCTTAGAAACTATTCCAAAAATTCGCAAAATGCACTCCTTCCTGTTGGCAAAGAGACTTTAGGTTATTGTCGATGTAGGTTGCCTTGCTGTAGAAATCGCTACGTTGGATAATTCGAGGAAGTATACCTGTTTAAACAATATTATTAGTTTTTTCCTTTAGTCGCTCTAATAAGTCCCTGTACCTAGCCAGCAGCTCTTCCGATCTAGAATTTAAAAAGTTATTAGCACCTGCCGTACATGAATAAAATACGTTGTGTCCTCAGAGGTTGCATCTGTAAAATGGTCAACACTATTAGTTATATCCTCCACCCTTGCACCAGGGTAGCAGTAACGGCGCCTACGACGAGGGTTTCTCCCACAGAATTCCTCGAGCTGCCCTCGAACAATGGAATCGCCAACGAATAGTATTTCCGGTTCATCAGCATCTTCGAAACCTAAAACAGAAAATTTATTGTTTGTTATTACTGGTCGACAAGTCTTAGGTTTTCTCAATGGGGCTCCATTACGCACTTGAACGAAGGGTTGAGAACTAGGGGAAGAGAGAGGGCTATTAGTACTACTTATATTATTAGTAGAAACTGAGGCAGGAGGGGTCGTAACTGGAGTCTCAAGGGATTCTAATTTTGCCGTCAGGAGCATCACCCTTTCTTCAAGCCTCACTCTGGCCTCCTTCTCACGTTCTAACTCGTCCCTCAGCACTTCGATGCTTGAGCACCACCTGCAAACTAACTGTTCATTATTATTAGTCAAAATAAACGCGTAAGCGGCAAATTTCCCTTCACAGCGACTGCAAGTACTTGACGGGGATGCCATGCTATTAATTAAAAAAAAAAAAAAACGAGCGTTTGAAAATTAATAAATTACAACGTAGGTCTACCACGTGCTTATTGTGCCGTCACCTGCGCAACTCGCTAAAATGTTCTTGAAACGCAGAAACAAGTTCTTGTAACACAAATTTATACTGAATGGATATATACTTAATTAAGCTACCGACGAAGGATCTGCAAAAGAAAAAGTATTAATAAAACTTATCTGTCCGCTATTCGACCGACTTTTTTCTTTCCTTTTTCCCATGGTGGTGACCACACTCTACTTGATGAGCCCGTAGCCAAGGCAAAATAACCTTATGAAACCACGTTTTCTAATAGATTCGAAAAACAACGTTATATATATATATATATATATATATATATATATATATATATATATATATATATATATATATATATATATATATATATTATGATTAAGGAGCTGGAAAATTCTAGATCTAAATTATAACCTGAATGAAAGTCCTTCAAAACGTATGTTACAGAATTGTTGATGCAGTAGTTTAACAATTTGAGATGACGTTCGATAAGGACAGTAGAATTTATATAAATAATGAAATGAAGGAACTTTGCAGTCATCTTTATTAAAAAAAAAAAAAAAACTGCTTGGGTTAAATAAGTACTCCTAAACTACAAGCGTAATTTTTTTTTTGCTCTCACTCGAAGTTTTTTTAATTTTCTTGAAATGTAGATTTGGATGTTGCCCAGACGGCGTAACAGCAGCCGCAGGAATGGACCTCGCGGGATGTAAAGTTTTGGAATGCGAAGAGTCTGGAACGTGCGAATCGTGCAATGAAACGATGTATGGATGTTGCCCCGATGGAAGCACTCCAGCCACGGGAGAAGGGTTCGATGGGTGCTTAGACGTCGAAGAGAGTGGAGAAGGTTCAGGCGAGTATAGTTTGGAAGAGAGATTCAAAATGAGAGTGGTGTTGAACAAAACTAGTCCATTATTACAGTATTTATAACATTTGATTAATCGATTTTAACTTAAAGTTTTTATAATACCTGTAATAAAAAGTTAATTGTATATTTTGAAGTGAGCTTCTCACTCATAATACACTCAATGATACAGGAACTGAATCACCACTTGAACCGCCAGTTGGTACAGCTACAGTGATTTTGGCTGAATGCGTGCATTCTCCATTTGGCTGCTGCGAAGACAATTTCACCGCGGCTCACGGACAAAACTTCGAAGGGTGTTGTCTCGCCTCTCCTTTCGGATGTTGTCCAGACCACATCTCAAATGCCAAAGGACCCAGCTTTGAAGGTCATATTTTATAGCAATTAAATACGCTTAGCAAAATCAGTTTATTTGCCACAACTAAAGTTGCAATATATATTCTCCTTAAAATGTAATAGTAACATCCGGAACCCATATTTCCCCAAACAGAGGTAGTTGGACGTGAACTGCTGTGCGAGTTACCTGAACTCGAGCAATCACACAGAATAGTGACGACGGTAGGAGTCGAACCGGGCATTTCAATCTCCACCCAAGCGAGCCCCGAAAGCCGTTTCCCTAATTATATTAATAGTTGTACTCTTCGTTTTTCATAGGTCTAATTTATGTAGGGCGATTCAAAAGTCCTGCACCAAAGCTATGTGTTGTACATTTCTTTTTGAGGCAGAACTTTTGAATCAACCTGTGATCAAATTTATTGCCATCTAAGAAAGGAGTGCTAAGAAAGAAAACAAAAGCTTCTAATGTTTGTTTCAAAAGTTGTGTATTGCGTTAGAAAAAAAATTATTTGATCGGTTTATAATTAAAGGTTGTGAGAACTGTTTCTGTTGTAATATCAGGTACAGTTGCGCTCATTATTCGTAGGACACTCTTGAGAACAGATAGAGACACCTGGCATATATTTGTTGTGTGTACTACAAACGGTTGTAACATTTTATGAATGAATCTGGCGTTTAGTGAGTGAGCGCTGATTGGTTGGTTGGTTGACTCGTTGCCAAATGTCTTTAGAACATAATTATTTCCATTCATCACTCTGGGTTACATATTACAAAGGAAACATTATGAATAATTAAATATAAATGCAAGAAGGGGATATGTATTAACAAGGGGAATGTCAATGAAGTGAAAAAAAATGGTCTTGTAAAAATTAAAAAAAAAACCTTCGGACGTAATGACAGTGTTCATGGTATTGGCAAGCCTGTCATCCTGAACGAACTGAAGTTTGTGTATAAAAACAGAGTCGTTGATAGGCATTATTGCGCCCTGAGCAAATTCCACGACCTGCACCACCCATCCTCCCTATATTTATTTATCGATTCATTTATTTATTTATTTATTTACATTTAATATTGAACATAGATTCAGATATTATTTTCTTATAATGAAGACAGAGCAGAAACCTGATATATATACCTTGTGGTACCGAGCTGAGGACCTTTGATACTGATGAAGATACTCCTTGTACTGTAACGACTTGCCTCCGCTCACTAAGGAAATTATATATCCATTTCCCTACTTTTCCTGTTATTCCCATATATTTCAGTTTCTTTCGCAAAAAGAAAGTCGAAAAACCAAGCGACTTTCGGACCTTTAAAAAATGAGAACAGTGATTTATCTGATGATCTAACAGAAGTATCTGAAATATTAAAAGCTCAGTATGAATCATCTTTCAGTATCCCCAAAACTGACAAATTGATATGCGATAGAAACGCGTTCTTTGAAGAAGAACCACAAGGGGAAAGTATAACGGATTTCGACTTTACGACGGATGATATTACACAAGCCAGAGGGAAACTAAAAACACACTCAGCGGCAGGACTGGATAAATGGAATGCCACACTGATCAAAAACTGCAAGAATGCAATCGCTGAGCCCCTATACTGGATATGGAGACGATCATTAGACACGGGAGAAATACCGGGCATCCTGAAGAGCGCGAACATAGTCCCAATATATAAAGGAGGAGATCGATCCGAGGCCAAAAACTATAGGCCAGTGTCGCTTACATCTCATCTCACTAAAATATTTGAAAGAATAGTTAGGCAGAAAATCTATGACTTTTTGGAAACTCGGAAAAAATTCAATGATAACAAACACGGGTTTCGATCAGGCAGATCATGCCTATCGGCTATCACAACTAATGGAACACTACAACAACATTATTGATTCACTTGAAAGTAATGAAAACTATGATGTACTATACACAGACTTTGCTAAAGCGTTCGACAAGTGTGACCACGGAATCATAATACAGGGTGTACATAAAGTCAGGATCTATTTTTGTGAAGCACTTGGAAATTATATGGAATTCAATCATAAAATGATAAAGTGGTAACATTTATTAAATAATTAAGAGTAGGATTCGACGTGACGCCCATCATTATCCCTGCACAGCTCAAATCGTTCCGCAGCATTTCTAAACACATTCTGGAGCATTTGCGGGGTTATGTTATCTGCAGCAGTTCCTATACGTGTACGTAAGTTTTCAAGACTCGTAATCTTCTTCTGATAGACGTGCGATTTGATAAAGCCCCATGCAAAGAAATCTAAAGGGGTTAAATCTGGTGATCTCGCTGGCCAAGGTCTGTTGCTTCCGCGTCCGATCCAGCGATTTGGAAAACGTCCATTTAGATAATCCTGAACAATTTTGGCATAGTGACAAGGAGCACCATCAGCTGAGGTTCAAGGAATTGCTGCAACATGTCCAGATAAATAAGCCCCGTAACTGTAGCTTCAGCAAAGAAAAAAGGACCATAAACCTTAGATTTTGTTAAACCCATCCAGACATTAACTTTAGGCGAGTCTCTTTCCCAATTTTGGATGAAATCATTCGGTCTTTCATCTACCCAAATTCGACAGTTATGGCGATTTACTTTTCCACACGTATCGAAAGTGGCTTCATCACTAAAGAGAATGTTGTCCATTAAATTATCACTCCAATTTGTTCTACGAGATCAGCACACACAGCACTTCGTCGAGGGAAATCTTCCTCATGTAAATCATGTAAAACCTGCAAATGATAGCTTTTCTTCCGCAAATTAACTTTCAGAATTTTGTGCACAGATGACGTCGGGAGGCCGAGTCTGTGTGATGCAGCACGAACGGACGTACGTGGCTCCTCAGTGATAATTCCGCGTACTGCATTCACGGTAACATCTGACATACACGGTCGTCCTGATCTTGCTTCATCATTTACAGATCCCGTTCGTTTAAATTTGTTCACCAATTTTCGTATTGTCTTGTCTATTGGCCCCAGCTTATGAAATCTCCTTCTAAACTTCTCTCTGATGTCATTGTATTTCTTTCCCTCGATTCGCCAAATTACTATTGCCACACGCTCTTCTGTATTCATTCTAAGGGCTTCTGAAAAGAAAAATAGAAAAAAATAATTATTTCACAAAAATAGATCCTGACTTTATGTACACCCTGTACATAAACTGAAATATATGGGAATAAAGGAAAAGTAGGGAAATGGATATATAATTTCCTTAGTGAGCGGAGGCAAATCGTTACAGTACAAGGAGTATCTTCATCAGTATCAGAGGTCCTCAGCTCGGTACCACAAGGAACAGTATTAGCTCCACTACTCTTCATAATCATGCTAACTGACATAGATGAGGACGTTACCAGAGACAGCACAGTAACATCCTTTGCGGATGACACAAAGATCAGTAGAAAAATAAGAAACCCAGAAGACATAGGATCTCTACAAACCGACATAAACAAAATCTATAAGTGGACTGAAGACAACAATATGAAGTTTAACACCGAGAAATTTCAGCTATTACGGTACGGAAAAAGAGAAGACCTAAAGTCCATGGAATATTATACCCCAAATTGACAGGAAATTCAGAGAAATTCTAGAGCAAAAGATTTAGGGGTTGTAATGACAGATGATGCGAAATTTGAAACACAAAATAAGATAGCGGTAAACAGAGCAAAGAGAATAACGGGTCAGATATTGAGAACCTTTAAACGAAGGGATAGGAATATAATGATTCCTCTACTGAAAACCCTGATAATACCCAAATTGGAATACTGCTCGGTCCTAACATCCCCATATAAAAAAGAAGACATTAGGCAGCTGGAGGGGATCCAAAGAAGCTTCACAGCCAAGATCAATGGGTGCAAAGAACTAAATTACTGGGAAAGGTTATGAGAACTAGACTTATATTCACTGGAAAGGAGAAGAGAGAGATACACCATTATTTACACTTGGAAAATAATGGAGAAACTAGTCCCTAATCTTACTCTGAATCCCATAACTCCCCAAACAACGGTGGAAAGTAGAAGCGGTAGACTGTGTCGTATTTCCAAATTGAAGGCGAGACAGGGAACATCCTTAACCCTGAAAGAAAATAATTTTGTAGTGAGAGGACCAAAACTGTTTAATCAGTTGCCCAAAGACCTAAGAAACACGAAGGGAGTTGCAGTGGAAATCTTCAAAAGAAGACTAGACGCCTGGCTCAGAACAATCCCCGATGAGCCGGGCGTACCTGGCTATGTGAGGTGGAGAGCGCAAGAATCCAACTCACTACTGCACCAGGCCAACTCGAGAGGAGGGGCGACAAGCTTGACCTTCGCGAAATGAGAAATCATCGCGCGGAACCTTTGTAAGGTTGTAAGGTTAAGGTATATATATATATATATATATATATATATATATATAAATACAGGGTGTCCCATAAGTCTGGAACCATAGGAGAAAATTATAAAAACGGCAATAAAAACGGCTTTTATTCACAGAACGTGTTCAATGTGTCCACCGTTATTATTGATACACGAATGCAGACGAGATATCCAGTCAGCAAACACACGGCGAATAGTATCAGGAGTAATGGTGTTACATGCGTCGATGATGCGCTCCCGCAAATGTGCAACACTGAATTTTCTCCGCGTAGAGTGTAGACCAACGCCTTCAAGTGACTCCAGAGGTAAAAATCCAACGGGGTGAAATCGGGGCTCCTCGCCGGCCATTCCACAGGCCCTCGACGTCCTATCCAATGACCAGGGAATTGTCGGTGCAGCCACTCTCTTACCCGGATGCTGTAATGGGCAGGAGCACCATCCTGCTGGAACCATGTTGGGAAATTCCCATCTGTGTTCAAGACACTGGAGAATGCTTCATCGTTGAACATACGCAAGTAGGCGTTTCCTGTGAGAGTGTCATAAAAAAAGAAGGGGCCTATGATACAGTCTTTCCAAATACCACACCATACCTTCACACGAGCGACATCTTGTTCCTTTGAAGCAGTAAACCAGTAAGGGTTGTCTTGCGACCAGTAGCGGGTGTTCTGTCGGTTCACCTCACCATTTGCGTAAGAAACAGCCTCATCACTGAACAGAATGGTGGACGGAAAATTGGCATTTTGAGCACATTGTTCCGTAGCACATTCACAAATTTCCATCCGTCGGTCTGGATCATCTTCGCTTAATTTCTGCGGATTTGAAGTTTGTAAGGATGCCATTTGTGTGCTTGAAGAATGCGGCGGATGCTGCTTTTCGACACTCCTGTCTCAGCGGACAACCGCCGAAGAGACTTGGGGACTGTTTGTGAAATGAGCGAGGATGGTAGTGGCTGTGCCATCGTCGATGGATGTTCTCGGAGGTCCACTGCGTGATTTATCTCCTATGGATCCCGTTTCCCTGAACTTTGCTACAAGTTTGCCGACACAGCTGTGTGTTATCGGTGCGCGGTCCGGATGCAATCTGTTAAATTCCTCAGCGACCTCCCTCTGACTTCGATTTCCTACGAGCAGAATTACCTGGCTGCGTTCTTCCTTATTCAAAGACATCATGGGCACTTGCAGAAACGGAAAAACATGAATTACTTATTTTACCCTATGGTTCCAGACTTATGGGACACCCTGTATATATATATATATATATATATATATATATATATATATATATATATATATATATATAGGCAGTTTATGAATGAAAAAACGATGTTTTGATGCATATTAAATTTTAATAACATTATAACATTACCAGATTGATGGGTATCTGTAGGTTTCATACGTCACTGCTTAGAATATCTTCCAATTGGCAAATGGACGACAGCTGAATGGATACTACTGGTATGGCATTGTTATATCCGGAGCAAATGCTATTTCTAGATCAGCAACACTGATTTAGTAATAAACGGTCGCTGAGAGAAATATTTAGAAACTAAGAATGTTTTGTATTGAGGCAACATCATAAATGCATATTGTTTTGTATTAATAAGTTCCATGTTACAACTTAGGTGTTGTCACTGTTGAACCCCTGCAGCTGTGACTCTTGGTGGTCTCTCACCTCAAAGGAGAGAATTATAGAAGATAAAACTATTACAGCGATTCATATCAATAAATGGGATTCGTATCACAACCCTTACTTGGCCAATCTAGAAGGTCGATATTTCTTTGCTCAGAGAACCAGCGTGTGACGATCCGTGCTGTGTGAATTGGGGACGTGTCTTGCATAAAAATGATTCGCCCAGGGAATGGCAGAACATATGCACACACAGAAGGAAGCACAACCTCTTCGAAAATTTCTATATACTGGTCTGCAGTAAGCCTCCCTTCTATTTTGGTGAGCTCTCTTACACCATACAGATGAATCCATCCCCACCTGTTACAGGTGACATGACCGCTACGTGCTTCCTCATAGATGTACTCTTGAGTATATCTAGTATTATTCCTCCTCCAACAATGAAGATGGCCATGGGATGTGGAGGAAAAGGTTGCAACATGTTGCTGAGTAAATCGAAGTCTATTTTCTTGATGTTGCTGATTTAATTTTTCCTTGATAGCCGGGATCCGATAGAGTAACCTAGCTTCATTTAGCCGCCGGCTTACTGTTATTGCCGAAACATCAAGCTGCAATTGTTCCCTTATGGCAACAGCATTGGTAAAGGGATGTGCTTCGGCAACATCGCAGATCCTCCGATCATCCGCAGCAGTTGTCAGCCAAGGTTTCCCCGTTCTGCGGTGATCTCGTAGATTCCCTTCCTTTTGCCACTTCTTCAACCATATATAAACAGTGTTCCTAGAAATTCCAAGTTCTCTTGCAATTTGAGTTGGAGACAGCCCGCTCTCCTTCATGTCGATGATTCTTCCCCTTTCAGCAGTCTTCTGGTGATGATAATCCATTCTGCAGAGTAGTTGCTTCGGTGAGATTCAGGAATAGTGTGAGCTTACTCTGTCACCATACCTGTTAATACCTCTGTCATGACATGTGGTGTCACATAATATGTTAAAAGTCAGGTGAAATTGTTAGAATGCGGAAACAGTTTGGAAAATGTTCATTAAACTGCTACACCAGCGGTTCCCAAACTTTTTTTGTGATTACCCCTTTTGGTTAATCGCCAAATGGAAATTATCCTCCTGCAAAAAAGCACAGGAAACTCAATTTTACTAGCATGAGAATAATTATTCAAATTTTATAAACATAAGGCACTGTATATATAGAAATATACAAGTATTATATATAAGTTAAACACATATGATATTGGTCAAAGAATGGCTACAACAATATTACATAGGACGCAAGTAAAACGCGTCACCACCAACTACTAATCTAGTGCGAGGGATGCAACTGTTTCTGCTGAACTAACGCCTGAATTCTCAAGGCGCATTGTAAATCGCCTTCATTGTGCAGCTGATTTCGCAGTTTGTTCTTTATGACCATCATTGCTGAAAAGCCTGCCTCACAACAATAACTTGTCGCAAAAGGCACCAACATTTTCTTCGCTCTTCAGCAAGCAAAGGATACTCTCCATCCACTTTTTCCCAAAGTGTCTGTTTTTTTTTCTTTGCAAACTCGAACTTCAGAATAAGATCTTGTCACATTTTCAGGAATTCTGCTTTCAGATCAGGCGAGTCACTGCTTTTCAGGGCGTAATAAGTGAATGACCTCGTTTTTAGATAGCATGGCTGCGTATTAAATATGTGCTAATTCATTTATTTTCCTTAATAAGGATGTTGATTGAGGATTTGACATAGAGTGCCGACACAGAATCTAGATTAAACTAGGTTCTTTAGGTAGAAATTAAATTTTTAGCTTTTCTTTAGCCAACGTGCTACTATGAACACACCATGTCATTCTCGGAAAGTCTATAATTTTCCTCGTGGTGTAGCCGTTCGTCTTTTGTAACACTGCGACCACGACCTAAACAGTTAAACGGTCTAACTCGAAAAATTTTTTTTTCACAAAACGAACACTAAAAAAAACAGTTTTCAGGAATTCCATTTTACCCCCGGGAAATGTCAAAATTACTTCCACTTTGGGACCCGCTGTGCTTCACAGACCATCACATACTTACAAGGTCTAGTATATATCTGTGGCAGTGTTTTTCAACCTTTTCTAGGTTGAAGGGCCTTGTAAGCAACGTGTAAGGTACTGGAACCCAGATATTCTCGATCCATTCTATTCCCCTTCGTTTTGTGTGCAAAATGATGGAACACTATGTAATAAACCAATTACATATCATTATTCACTGCTTGTTACAAAATACCCCTTTATTTTCATTCTAACTTAGTTCCGTCTATATATTCTGAACTACTGGGTTTCAGTATGTTATGTTAGATATTTATTACAAAACATTCCAGAACCCTGGTAGAAAACAATGACGTATGACTAGTGGATATTTTCGCTCATCTATCGTTCAGTTGGCAATTCTAACGACGCTTCAGGTAAAAAACATAATATAGAAAACTCAGGTAGTACTCTTGCAAGTGTGTGAGACACACAATGATGCAATATATTGGCTTCCTTTTAAGCTGATAACTACCATTTACGTGTTAAGGTGCATTCAACCAATATGTCTTCTCTGGGAGATGGTAAATTGAACATGCTGACAATATTTAACACGTGTTGTTGCATTGCATGTTGTGTTAGTGTTTATTCATTGAAGTGTCAGTTAAATAGAGGATTACAGGCTTGCCGATATCATGAACACTGTCATCACGTATTATGGTTCTTATTTATAGAATATACAGTACAAGAACATTGTTTTATTCACGTCATTGACGTGATGTTATATAATGTTATATATATCCCCTTCTTGAATTTATATTTAATTATTTTGCTTGTACCTTGTGGAGAATGGACGTGTTGTGTCTCTCTCTGTATTACTGTAACACCCAAATAAGAAGGGAATAAACTACTCGGTGGTTTCAGTGAATCCGTGCATATAAACTATTGAGTGAAATTCAGTAAAATTAAGAAAGTGCAATACAGTTTACATAAATTATCACCAGTTTAACGTATATATTTAAACCGTAATACGGTTGGCATTCGAGAAACTTTGAAACAAGGCAGAAAAAAGGTCATAAAACGCAAAGGTCAGAAAACCCTCGTGACCATCGAAAGGAAAGAAGAGAAATAAAAAAAATAAAAAAATAATAATTTGTGTGTATTTCTTTTTACGCTAATTAAGGAATAGCATGACCATGGGTCCACATTCTCACTTAATCTGCAATTTGTGTAATCTGGAAACAACTGAAAATGAGACAAAAAGATGCGATTTCTGTCAAAAACTGCACGACTTTATCTGCATGAATTGGGATGACAGGAAAAATCTCTTGTCTCGAACGCGAAACAGATCGTGGGAATCAAATTTCTGTGTGACGCATGTACACAGACTGTAAACCCCTTCGCTGTATTTAAAGAAATGGAGAAAGCAAAAAAAAGATGAAATAATGGGGAAACAAGAGTCCGGAAATGTCCCAAATGAAAATTCAGGTGGATGAGAGAGAGAAGGAAATAACGAATAACAATATAATAAAGAATAACAATATAAATAGTACTGGGTGTTCCAGATAAATGGGACCCATAAAAAAAAGCCAAATATTCTTAATATTTAAAAATGACTCCTTTCAAATGTGCTCCATTAGTTGCCAAGCATTCCAGTGTTCTCGCTTGTAAGTTCTGCATCACTTTTGCAAGAGTGTGCGGTGGTATGACCTGTATCTCATTTGTGATGGCGGCCTTCAATTCTTGCAAGGTCGTTGGGTTATTTCTGTAGACCCTACTCTTTAAATATCCCCAGAGATAATAATCTAAGGGAGAAAAATCCGGAGACCTTGCGGGCCATTCAACGTCTCCAAATCTTGAGATTAACTCGCCTGGAAACGTTTGACGCAAAACTGCCATGCAGTTCCTCGTGGTATGGCAGGTAGCTCCGTCTTGTTGGAACCAGTGGTTTTCTAGACAAAGATCTCTTAATTAAGGAATAAGGAAATCGGTCAACATTTTTTCGTAGCGATCACCATTTACAGTGACCGTGTTTCCGGTGGAATCCTCGAAAAAGTACGGCCCTATGATCTGAGATGCAGTAAGACCACACCAAACAGTTACACGCTGACTATGCAACGGGACTTCGGTAATATTCAATGGATTTTCTGTTGCCCAGAAACGACAATTTTGTTTGTTTACAGTTCCATTCATGTGAAAATGGGCTTCGTCTGACATAATCAAAGTTGCTAGAAAATTGGTAGTGTCATTTACCTTCTGTTGGATCCATTGACAGAATTGTCGTCTTCGTGCGAAATCTCCATCGTTTAGTTGTTGCACTGTTTGAATTTTATATGGAAAGAGCATTAAATTTTGCTTGAATATACGGTGTGTTGTTCCATATCCAACTCCTAACAGCTGAGAAGCACGTCTGATGCTTATGTTAGGATTATCCTGTACAATTTCATGAGTTCTGTTAATGATCTCGTCTATCCTTGCTGTGCGCACTCTTCCAGTTGGTTTTCTTTTTCCAATGCTGCCAGTTAGGGAAAAATTTCTGACACACCGACGGATTACTTTCTTAGAAGGTGATTTTAACATCTGAAAATTTGTCTTGAAAGATCTTTGAGCTGAAACTACACTTCTTCGATGCTCATAATATTGCTCAGTTATGAAACGCAGCTGTTCCACAGTCCATGCAGTCATCTTGAAGGGTTAGTTTTAACTAACACTTTTATTTTGTTTTGTATCTTATCTTGTCTTGTATTGTCAAAACCTATACAATCCTGTACAAACTTGTAACTATCCTCTTTCGAATGATGCGTATGATTTTATAAAAGGACTTATACTTTAAGAGTTACAGGGGTTTCTTTTGGGTCCCATTTCTCTGGATCACCCTTTATAATACAGAATGAAGACATAGATGAAAGAAAAGAGAAGTAAAAGTTGCGAGGTAATAAAACTGTCCAACGAACGAAATGATAAAAAGATAATGACTAAAAACGTAGGAAATAAACAGCCAAATAAAAATAATGAAAATACCAAAATTAAGAATATTGAAAATAATAAGATGATAAGAAGTAGAAGCGTAGAAAATATCGTATGTAAATACTATGCAAAAGGGAACTGCAGATATCGGGATGGGCAATGCATCTATGCACATCCCACATTATGTAACACATATTACACAAGTGGAGATTGCAAATTTGAAAAGAAGTGCAAGTTCCACCATCTTACTGTTTGCAACACCTATGCAAGATAATCAAGATATGGGAGGTGCAAATACGGACAAAAATGCCCTTACCACCACCCTCAAAGGAAGGCAACGGGTGAACAGGAAAAACGAACATCAAAGAAGGGTACCAATTTTTTAGACGTAGCCAACACAGTTCAGCTGCTAAATACTATCCAGCAAATACAAAGTCAGCTGACAAATATAGGAATCTGAGAGCCGGACAGAAAGCACGCACAAAGATAAAAAGAGGCAAATTCTCGGAGGACCACAAAGCAACGAAACCGGCACCACCATTGGAAAACGAATCGGAATCACTTGTATACGAAAACGATAGAAAAAATAAAAATAATCCTAGCCAACATTCAGGGCCTTAAATCAAATGATTCTCTGGACAAAGATTTATACCTGAAAAGACTCATGCAAAAAGCCAGAGCAGACTTTGCATGCCCCTCGGAAACTCATCTAAAGAACTGCCAGCGAACTGTGAAAACTGTGAGTTCTGTGTTGACATAAAAGAAATACAAATTGACAACTATAACATACTCCGAGCCGACAGAACAGTGAGACGTAAAGGAGGATGTGCTATTTATACGCGCGAAAGACAAATGGCAGAAATGACTATAAGTACCTCAAACAGCTACGTAGAATGTGTAGCAGCAAAAGTTGAAAAATTAAATATGGTACTAATTGTAATGTACAGACCCCCAAACACGCCAACCTCAAAATTTTCAGATTCCATTACAGAGGTAAGAAACTGGGTAAAATATCTACTCTCTCCAACCCCAAATATTTTCCTCTGTGGTGATTTTAATTTCCCATTCATGAAATATAAAAGGATAGGAAAAAATATATGTATACACCAGGACAAGGGGGGGGGGGGTAACACGGGAAGACCAGGAGCAGGTAAAAATGCTACTAGCTCTAGCTGATGAATTTACGTTAACACAAGAAATAACAGAAAACACAAGAAAAACCAACTACCTCGATTTAGTATTCACAAACAACAGCAACCTAATTGATAATATAGAAATATCCCCAACTATAATATCGGACCTCAACATTATTGAAATAACAACCAATATAAAAGCAACAGGGAAAGAAAGAACACGAACAACAAAGAAGCAAATTCGAAATTTTTAATTTTCACTCCAAAGCTATAAACTGCGAAGATGTTGCAGCCAGCATGGAAGTAATAGATTGGAAAACCATTTTCGAGGTCAAGACAACAGAAGAGATGCTAATGACTTTAGAGGAGAAGACATGTCCCAAAATTACAACACAGAAGAAAGAGAAGCAGGTTCGAGAGAAAAAAGAGGTCATTGTTCCCGAAAGAGAAACAGTGACTGCAAAATTAAGTAACTGTAAAGATAACAACATCAGAAAAATATTAAATGATAAACTGCAGAGTATCGATGACGTCATACAGGAACTAATTGAGAAGCATACAGAAAAAGAAGACGACGCTATAGAAGCGATAAAGGTTAACTCAAAGACTGCTATAATTTTGCAAAAAGGAAGTCTAAAATCCATGCGACTATCGGACCTCTGAAAAACGAGAACAGTGCTTTGTCTGATGATCTAACAAAAATATCCGAAATATTAGGAGCTCAGTACGAATCATCTTTCAGTATCCCAAAAATTGAGAAACTGATATGCGATAGAAACGCGTTCTTTGAAGAAGAACTACAAGAGGAAAGTATAACGGACTTCGACTTTACGACAGATGATATTACACAAACTATAGGGAAACTAAAAACACACTCAGCGGCAGAAACGGATAAATGGAATGCCACACTGATCAAAAACTGCAAGAATGCAATCGCTGAGCCCCTGTATTGGAATAACAGGAATAACAGGAAAAGTAGGGAAATGGATATATAATTTGCTTAGTGAGCGGCGGCAAGTCGTTACAGTACAAGGAGTATCTTCATCAGAATCAGAGGTCCTCAGCTCAGTACCACAAGGAACAGTATTAGCTCCACTACTCTTCATAATCATGCTAACTGACATAGATGAGGACGTTACCAGAGACAGCACAGTAACACCCTTTGCGGATGACACAAAGATCAGTAGAAAAATAAGAAACCCAGAAGGTATAGGATCTCTACAAACCGACATGAACAGAATCTACAAGTGGACGGAAGACAACAATATGAAGTTTAACACCGAGAAATTTCAGCTATTACGATACGGAAAAAGAGAAGACCTAAAATCCATGGAATATTATACACCAAATGGACAGGAAATTCAGAGAAATTCTAGAGCAAAATATTTAGGGGTTATAATGACTGATGATGCGAAATTTGAAACACAAAATAAGATAGCAGTAAAACAGAGCAGAGAGAATAACTGGGCAGATACTGAGAACCTTTAAACGAAGGGATAGGAATATAATGATTCCTCTACTGAAAACACTGATCATACCCAAATTGGAATACTGCTCGGTCCTAACATCCCCATATAAAAAAGAAGACATTAGATAGCTAGAAGGGATTCAGAGAAGCTTCACAGCCAAGATCAAGGGGTGCAAAGAACTAAATTACTGGGAAAGGTTACGCGAACTAGACCTATATTCACTGGAAAGGAGAAGAGACACACACACCATTATTTACACTTGGAAAATAATGGAGAAACTAGTTCCTATTCTTACTCTGAACCCTGTAACTCCCCAAACAACAGTGGAAAGTAGAAAAGGAAGACTGTGTTGTGTTCCCAAATTAAAGGCGAGACACGGAACATCCTTAACCCTGAAAGAAAATAGTTTTGTTGTGAGAGGACCAAGGCTGTTTAATCAACTGCCCAAAGACCTAAGAAACATGAAGGGAGTTGCAGTGGACATCTTCAAAAGAAGATTAGACGCCTGGCTCAGAACAATCCCCGATGAGCCGGGCGTACCTGGCTATGTGAGGTGGAGAGTACAAGAAACCAACTCACTATTTCACCAGGCCAACTCGAGAGGAGGGGCGACAAGCTTGACCTTCATGAAATGAGAAATCATCGCACGAAACCTTTGAAAAGTTGAAAGGAAAGGTATGTTTCCTTAGTAATATGTGTAGAGACCAATCAGAAATTCTTTTTCTTACCGTTCTCAAACATTATGGAATCAAAACAAAGGCTATAAAACTCAAACAAGTGAGCATGAAACAGGCTCACGGAGGAAACAGATTTTGTGGTATTTCCCGAAATGCCCACAGAAGACGTCACCAAGGCCTATAAAATGCGAGTTCTTTCTCAAATCACACACGCTTGCCATTCTCTCGTTTTTGTCATATCTCGCCCTCGTCTCCGTCGTCAGTTACAACACTCGTCATGCCATCCTTTAGGACTCCAGTCGAGCATACACGAAGTCTGTCATGAAGTTGGGCCCTCTACAACTTCATCCAGCAAGAAGCAACATCACTGTTGCAGGATTTCCGCTGACCCCCTTTTCAGCAAGTTTCAACCGGCCCACAACACTCATCCTCTCGTCGGTAAGGCCAGTCCGCCTTCAGAGCCATCTACATTGAAGCCCAGCTCCGTAAACCTTCTCTGAGGCCACAAGCCTAGCTTTGTCTTCGTGTTAAGTAACTCCCGCGTAGCCTACATGGTAGGGGGGGGGGTCGAAATTTTGTATTTTTATTCTACACACTGCTCGGAGTTTCCTTTGGGCCCCTAAACAACATACTGTAATTACACCGCTATGCCCCCCCTTTTTTTAAATTGAAATTAAATTGAAACCAATTCTTTGAATAAAAAAACCTGATAAATGACAAAAATTAAAGTAAATAATGATATAAGTAAAGTTAAAGTAAGTTAATATATATATATATATATATATATATATATTAGTGATGTAGGTCACATCCGCATCCGCATCCGCGGAACATCCGCACATTTTCTCGCATCCGCATCCGCGTCCGCATCCGCACTTTGGACTGCGGATGTGGACCGTTGAGATAAAACGTCATTAATAAGCGGAAATTATCAAATTCTACTATATTAATAGAACTAGTTCATTGTGCGCAAAAGTGATGCAAGCGACAAGACGAGAGGCTGTTCTTGTATGAAGTTACTCTCTTGCAACCTACTTAGATCCACGTTACAAAGCTAAGTTATTTTCACCTAGTACATTAGAACGAGTTAAATCATCACTTGGCAAAGCAGTTGAAGAGCTTCAATCTCTTGAATCTGTCGCTTCGCCACCCACCAAAAGAATAAAAGTTTCAGTGACAGAACCAACACCTTCAACAAGCAAATCTATCACAGAATCTGTCTCTCAGTTTCTTGAGTCAAGCAGCAATGACGAGACCTACGCGATGTCAAAAGATGTAGTAAAAATGATCGAGAGCTATCACCAAGAAAAACGCCTGGCTGCATGTGACAATCCTATTAGTTGGTGGAAAAATACGCAGAATATCTATCCATACTTGAGTAAACTTGCAAGGAAACATTTAGCCTGTCCTCCAACAAACGTACCAAGCGAGAGATTATTTAGCAGTGCTGGATTAATATATGATGAAAAGAGAAACAGACTGGCAGCAGAAAAGGCAGAAAAAATAATGTTCCTTAAGCATAACCTTCCTATAATTAAGTTTGAACATTAAACGATGAACATCTTAGTTTACTTTATTTTAATTACTCATTTATAAATATGCCTAATAAAACTTTAAACTTAATATAAATAGTTATCAAGCTAATTAAAGATCTCTTTCTATAAGGGTGGAGGTTGGGGAAAGAGGTCGGTGGGGTGCATTTGAGTTGGGTTCACGTCCCGCATCCTGGTAACACAATTATGCAATTATGGTTTCTAATTGTGGCTGAAACTCAACAAAATATAACGAATTTATTTGCAGACGAATTCACTAATTGATTTCTATATTAGTTAGATGCTTGATATTATTTTATATGTTCAGAGAAAAGTACAGCAATTATTGTACAATTAATCAATTATACTACATTATAGCTACAGCTCCCTCTATATAATAACTTATTATATACGTTAAACACAACAAATCTCGAATATATCCTAAAAAATAACGAAAATGTAGACATCCGCATCCGCGGATGTTGAAATCAAACATCCTCATCCGCATCCGCATCCGCGGATGTGAAAAAAATGACATCCGCTACATCACTATATATATATATATATATATATATATATATATATATATATATATATACACAATAAGAAATCTTTCTCCGTATATTACTTAAAGAATCAATTGAAGCATACTAAAATCAAAATATTCACCTTAAGAAATTTAATTGAAGCATATTAAAACCAAAATATTCACCTTAAGAAATTTAAAATCGTAAATTACTGACACCACTGGCCTTTCCATTAGAACACAGGTAGCTTTTTTCTCGACTCCAGTACATTCAAAATAAATTTATGGCTGTTTTCGTAACCAATTCTATCTTGTGATGCTTCTGTTACCACAGTTAGAGCAGGTTCTACTCCCTGGCTGTGACAGAGAAAAGGAATAAGCTGAAGTGATTCATTTCGAACTTTAAGAAGACCATCATTTGTCAAATTCTGTAAAATAGGTGGAGGGATGATGGTTTCGTTGTCCCAGTCGATCATGTTAGGACAATCGTCTGCTTCAAAGTTCAGTGTTTTTGGCAGCTCAAAATTTCTCGCATTGGTGCTCCTAGTTCTTGCTCGAATGATGTGCTGAAGAGCCAGCTCTCTGACCTCTCTTCTTGTGTCTGTTATCATTGAGAGTAAGATATTCTCTGGGTGGGCAAAATAGGCGTTATTTCTGAGGACACGCTCCATAATCATCCGATGCTTTTTATCTGAGCTTTAAGTAAGTGCATGATATACCAAAAATTAGATGATCCCTCATTTGCCTTTGGATGAGACTTTATCCAAAACCAGCCTGGAGCGTAAACCAGCATTATAATTTTTACTAGGTCTTGGATGTTTTTGTCTGGATTCCGTGTAGAGACATATAAGCGCAGGATCCTGTTTGCTCGTGTTAGCCATCTTCCATGATGGAGAGCACCTGGGGATCTGGTGGCTAACGCTTGTGAGATGTGTCCAGATTGTATGCTAACGCACATTTCATACATATATTTTTGGTCACTGCTGAAACTTTTAACAATATCGGCCGAAACTTCTTTAATGTTGCCCTCTACAGGGGTATAATCAACTATATCAGGTTTGGTCAAATCCTCTCGGAGTTTATTTCCAAGAGAACTTTTGAAGGTGTTTGGTCCCGAAGTTTTTCCATCAATTGCTTCAGATACGTGCCTGAAGGGCAGTTCGTTTGCATGCAAAAGGCAAATCAGCCATTGTACCAGCCTGTCTAGATATAATTCAATCAATTTAGCACTCCGCCAATCCTGCCAGTGTTCACTGGGGTGCCATCGCATAGCAAAGCTTTGAGGGATTCTTTGCTATTAGAATAAACTATAAAAGTTATTTCATCTGCAATACAACAAGCAGTTCCGTTATCTGGAGCTACATGATCCATGTAAACATCACCAGGTTCTTTGACTATTACATAATGTTCTTCGTACTCCATTCTCTTCTTTGTCTTAGTTTGATCTTTTCTACCATCAAATCCGATGCCTTCAATCTGTGTGTTCTCTGATTTCACTTTGATTATGTTCTTTTTACCCACACGTATTCTTTCTCTTTCCACTTTTTTCCTCTCCAACATATTGGTTTCGTCTAATATTTCCATATCCTTCAAAGCTGCATTTACTATAGCTGCAGTAGCTCTGTAACTTACACGGTATCTATCTGCTGTTATTGTTAAGTTATCATAAATAATTCTGTTCTGATGGTTTTCTCTCAGCTCAAAATCCGGAACAAAGTCAATATCGTCGCTGTCATCATCAATTTCTATGCTCTCATCTTCCATAATATGTAAAGGGTCCAGTTTGCTGGTTGAGGCGACATTCATATCTAGCCTTATCTTGGCTCTTCTTTCTAATCCTTTAACTCTATCGTGAGTCCTTTTTCTTGCGGAAGTCGTTACTCTGTCGATTGATCCTAGTTGGTTTTTTCTTTGTTTCTGCCCCACAAAAGACTCCCAGTCAATCATTCGAACTCTAATATCACATCTGTAATCCGTTCGACTGATTTTTTTATCGTAACAAGTACAAGTGCAAATATCAAACATTTTATCGAATGTCTCCACCTTCTGCTGAAAACTGTTGTTTCTTTGTTTTAATGGTATTTTATTTAGCTTTGCTGCAGATTCTATATGTGGAAAGGAAAACTTCTCCCAAATGGCTTCCACATCTTTAGTGACAATTCTTTAACATTCTTTTGCTGTTCTAGAACCTTTCGAAATCAGTTCTTCTCGTTTTCTTACCAATAAATAATGCCTAAATACGTCAGCCTTTGAAGGAGTCATTGAAGGTGGAAATTCTGCAGGGTGACCAAATGTTGAATTGTGCGTTTTGCTTCTTGTCGCCATGATTTCACTTATTTAGGCCTAGTAGCATTAATAACAAGAAACCAATTGTTAAATTCTAGCAATTGAATCATTCAATCTGAATTTAATATAACTCATTCGGAATTAAATCATAACTCATTCAATCATAAACAATCTGAAACTAAACAAAAAAACGTGACAATAATTTATATAATTCATCTAATCTATCTAAATTAATCTATGTAATCTATTCAATCTATCTAAATAACCTTCCAAATTAATCTAATCTACTTAATAAGACTTAATATAATGCATGATTGTCACATTTGGGGTTTATATCTGTGGAGAGAGTAAAATGGGGGGGGATGCTATGGAAGGGGTAAGGGGGTTCGCATATACTAATTTTTTTTACAAGATGTTGAGATCATCATTTCCAACTACGTGCATACTGTGGAATTGGAGAAACTCGGTTTTTGATATGTTTCGAGCCCCCCTACTACATAGTATAACCTCAGCCTAGCGAATAGGCTATCTTCAAAGTGTTCACAAACAACGGGGTAACTAACTCTCCTATTACGACTGCGGTAGTCCTGTTCAATTATTTTACCGTATTCAATTATCTTGCAGTACTTGTATCTGCTTGTTTATTTGCTCATTTATGTATTTATTTTATTTGCCTAATCCGTTTACTGTACCAACATCGTACTTTCATTACCTCAGTTATTGTTGGGCTTAATTACTTATTATTGTGCGTTCACTGCCGCATATCTTCTTAGCCTACCTAAAATTTCTTGTAATTATTATATTCACTTAACGCTTATACTGTATAAACCATTTCTCATTGCTAAGAATCAGTCCTTGTAATATATCACAATTACCATATTTAGAATTGTTAATCACTGTGAACAAATAATTTATTTATTTTTCTAATTAAACACAAAACAAAGTAATTTCTCTCTCCTTATTAAATATTGTTTGTTTGGGCTGTGCCCTGAACTGGTGACCCTCATTATTTATTTCAATTTAATTCATAAATTATAGTAAGCCTACTTTCTATGCTACATCAAATTGGTGATGTGTAGGCCACAATATATGTAAACCAGAGTGATGAATGGAAATAATTGTTCTAAAGACATTTGGCAATGAGTCGACTAACCAATCACCGCTCACTCACCCAGATTTATTCATGAAATGTTACAACCGTTTGTAGTACACACAACAAATATATGCCAGGTGTCGCTATCTGTTCTCAAGACTGTCCTACGAATAATGAGCTTAACTGTAAATAATGTCTGAGCATTTGCACTAAGTCAGTATCTGAAGGAGTGGTTTCGAATGGTTTTATACCCAATATGAACCTAATTCTAACTGATAAAAGGAAATTATTTGAAATTTAAAATGTATAAATGAACTGCAAATTATCAACTTGGAAACTACAATTTTCAGGCTGTGGATGTGAATTCAGCGCTTTTGGATGTTGCCCAGACAACGAAACGGTTGCCAGAGGACCCGATAATGCCGGATGTGGATGCGAATTTACTGAATTTGGCTGTTGTCCTGACAGCCATACTCCGGCTGTTGGAGCTAATAACACTGGTTGTCCTTGCAACACTTACGAGTTTGGATGTTGTCCAGATGGAATTTCTATTGCCAAAGGATCTAACAAAGAAGGTTCGTTCATTTTCCTTTAATCCAGTTCGAATAAATCTTTTAACTTAATGATCATCCTATATTATATAAGATAGCAAATGCTTCGTTCATCTAAACACATATAGCATGGTAAGTGTTATGTATGAAGTTAATAATAAAAAGTTTCCTTGCCTATGAAGATAATACTGATCATATTACACGTGAATATGATGGTAGACACGAAAATAAATTCATATAATAGAATAAATATCGTTCAAATATCAGCGGTTCCAATAACACTGTGTAACACTGATTCTGTTTATATAGAATTTTTTATGTCTTTATATGCATTTGTTTGCGCTGAGTCCAAATCTGGCCTTGGTTTGTGTATATCATCAATGGTTTCAGAGATAATCCATTTTTCATGTTTTACCAGTATAATGTTATTATGGGCGCAGCAATATCAGAATAATCAGGAATTGTTGAAAACAATCCGGATGTTCGTTGACAGTTTCTTGCTCTAGAAATTGCCCGAAACTTCCACTGTGCCATATAAAGAAGAGCGCAGAGTCTGAGAAGTCAGTAAGTGTGAGCACACAAAGAAAGCAGGTTGTTTGTCTGATGGTTACCAGCACTGAGGTATTGTGTTTCTGTGCTTCTCTGTGCTGACGATTTGAGTGTTATCGGTCCTTTTTTATTGCGAACATTATTTCAGTGTTGTGAATACATCTTTTTTCTGGAATCTGTAATCTGTTGCAGATTTAATAACTCTTCTCTCTATATCTGCAGGTTATAATTAATGTAGTACAGTTTGGTAAAGAGAATGGCAACTAGAGCTTGTAAACACTCGCCGGATATATTCTGCTACGTTTGTAGGTATTACATAGACCCCAAAGAAGTATCGCACAAGATTGTGAAAGGCACCAAGTTCTGTATACCGAAAGCGGCATGAAGAGTTTGCAAGGTTCTACGATGTCAATGGCTCTCTCTGTTATTGCAGCGAGGTTAATGGTCTATTCATAGCTATTGGGTTAACACATATACCCTCAGAGTGGCGCCTGTTTATTGACAGTTCAACTCAGAGTTTAAAAGCTGTTCTACTCCACAATGGGAACAAATATCCATCTATACCAGTTGCACATTCTGTTCAAATGAAAGAGGACCATGAAAATGTCAAACAATTGCTCACTCAAATCAGGTATGAACAATATAACTGAGACGTGTGTGGTGATTTCAAAATGATTGGTTTCCTGTTAGGTTTACAAGGAGGGTTTACTAAATATTCATGTTTTCTTTGCCTGTGGGATAGCAGGGCTTCAACTGAGCACTATAAAACAGTTCAGTGGCCTCCACGTGAAGGACTGCAACCAGGAAAGTACAATGTACTCAGGGAACCTCTTGTGAAGCCTGACATAGTTCTGCTACCACCTCTCCATATTAAGTTGGGTCTAATTAGGCAGTTTGTAACTGCGTTAGATTTTGGAGGGGAAGTTTTCCAACAGATTCGGGTCATGTTCCCTAAACTCTCTGAGGCCAAAGTCAAGGCTGGCATCTTTGTAGGACCACAAGTCAAGGCGCTGTTGAATTCAAAGAACCTTGAAGCCAAGATGACTCCGATCGAAAAAGAGGCTTGGTGTTCTTTCCGTGATGTAGTTCGTGGGTTTTTAGGCAACCATAAAGCACCAAACTATAAGGAGTTAGTGTCAAACTTGATTAAGTGCTATGGCAAAATGGGGTGCTGTATGTCTTTAAAATTACACTATCTGCATTCACATCTAGACTTTTTTCGTGATAACCTGGGCGATGTGAGTGAAGAACATGGCGAAAGATTCCATCAAGATATTCAAACGATGGAGAAAAGGTACCAGGGCCATTGGGATGCTTCCATGATGAGAGACTACGTATGGTCGCTGATCAGAAAGGATAAGAATGTTCATACGCGGAAGTCGCGTTCTTCACTGCATAACGAGGCTTGTTATTCTCTTATCGGTTCTCCTCATGATATATATTATATCCTTTGCACCATTTTGGGTTTGTCAAACAATTTTGGCTCAATAAACATTAATTTCCAATAGTGTTTTTATTTTCAGAAAATATTTATGTTGCCTTCTTTGCCATATGAAAAGTGTGATAACCTATATTTTTGAAACGGTTGATGATAGAGCAAAACCAATATCATTTTTGGAATTAGCGCCCCGAAATCATTAAGAAACGACAGAAAAATAACAATAAACAGAAAATTTTTCAAATTTTGTTATCCAGTGATAATCGGGATACACTGGTCCCTGAGGTAGGTAGGACCTGACGTATACCAACTATTGAAACCTATGTACAGTACAATATACATAAAACTACTATGGAACTCGTCAAGAATTAAAAATTAGTTAATAAAGAGTTTTCCCAAGGATTGTTGCCTTTGTGATTAGTCTCTCTACGGTAACACTTAAATCCCACTTGTATAAATTATTTTTTATTTGGTAAACTACTGTATGTGTAACTTTAAAAATGTCTAAGTTTTTTGGGGTAAAATAAACAAAGTACCCGCATTAAACCTGTTTTAATACAAACAAATTTAAGTGCAGTCTAAAATTATATCTGTACTCGTCTCAGAATATCCATTTAAGAAATTGAACCATCGGGAGACAATTCTTCTTATATTTCCCTACACACGTTAGGACAAGTGTGCTGTATACAACAAACAACATTTATTCCCACAAAAATGAAGAATATCAATATCACTTTTCATAAACTTCTGCAACATTCGTGGCCCTTCTTCAAATTTTCAATCTGTTGAACATCACCTCTCCTCTAAACTTCACTTTCTCTTCCTCACCGAAACTCGGGTGTTTGGGTCGACTGACAGCATCCCATTTACTGTACTCTCCACTTTCTGTATACTCAATTTCACTTCAAAGGCGGATGTTGCGTACAGTATATGTACGCAATGACTTAGCTTGCTCTTGTATTCCCGAACTTGAATCCTCCGAATTCTATACCCTCTGGCTACAGTTTACAGTACATGCCAATCCCAAACTAAATACATCTGCGCTGTCTACCTTTCTCCTAATTCTATTGACTATCCAAAACTACTTGACTACCTCACTTCCAAAGTGGAATACATTCTATCCCACTCTCCTTTTGCTGAAATCTCCATTTCAGGTGATTTCAGTGTTCACCACCACCTTTGGCTTTACTCCCATCTTTGGTGAACTAGCTTACGATTTCTCTATCTTGAATGAACAAGAGCTGGTTGTACAGCACCCTACTCGTATTCCCTATCGCCTTGGAGATAGCCCAATCAATCTGGATTTATTTCTCACCTCTCACCCTTCTTACTCTGTCAAACTTTTTTCTCCGTTGGGCTCCTCCGACCACAATTTTATATCTGTTTCCTGTCCTATCGCTCTAATTCGACCTTTGGATCCTTCCAAGAGGAGATGTCTTCGGCACTTTGGCGCCGCTGATTTTTAGGCCCTAAGGCAATACCTCTGATTTTCCATGGAATGATTACTGCTTCCGTTGTCGTGGCCACTCCGAGTGCCCTAGACGTTTCACCGAGGTGATTCTCTCGGGCATGGAAGCGTACATTCCATATTCTATTCCTACTACTAATACAAAAAATCTTCGTTTAACTTTGCTTGTTCTAATGTTATCCGCCAAAAATTCCTTCATAAGGCAAAAATGTGAAAATCTACTCCATTCTAATTCTTCTCGCTCTTCCTGGCATCTAACAAGAACCTTTCCAACAACTTTACTGCTTCTTTCCCTCCTCTTTTCCATTATGGCTGTCCATTTGACGTCTTTTCTCCTGATAAAGCTGAATTCTTCTCTCAAACTTTCGCCTCCAACTCAACCCTGAACGATTCTGGTGCTGTTCCTCCCTCTCCTCCTCCCTCTCCTCCTCCCTCTCCTCCTCCCTCTCCTCCTCCCTCTCCTCCTCCTTCTGACTTAATTATGTTTGAAATTAGAATCTCTTCCAAAGGGTCTTTTTCTGCCCAATCTGGAATCGTCTAATTGTTTTGATTTCTTGCCTTTCTAAAGTTTTTGAATCTATCCTCAATAGGAAGATTCTTAAACATCTCTTCTCACAATCTTCTTTCAGATCGTCAGTATGGGTTCTGCAAATGACGCTCTACTGGCGATCTTCTTGCATATTCCTCTGATTCTTGGTTATCCTCCTTTCGGGATTTCAGTGAAACCTTTGTTATTGCGCTTACATATCAAAAGCTTTTGACAGAGTTTGGCACAAATCCTTAATTTGAAAATTGACTGACCTGTTTATTAGGGTGGATCGATTTTACATTTTTTTCGATTTCCATATTCTAATAGAGACAAAAACTTGGCATGCATGAGAAAATAGCCTCTGCAAAATCTTAGCTTAATAGGTAATCATCTTCTGCCCCCGGCAGAGCGATGAAAATCATATTTTAGTAGTCAAAAACGTATTTTTAAACCCTAGCCTAGAGTCATAAAATTTTGCGTGTGTGTTATTTCATGCCTAAGCAACGATATAAATGCTATGGGAAATATATAAATGCATTATTTAAGACAAAGAGCCGATCTGAAAATATGTATATTATACATATTTTCAGATCGGCTCTTTGTCTTAAATAATGCATTTATATATTTCCCATAGCATTTATATCGTTGCTTAGGCATGAAATAACACACACGCAAAATTTTATGACTCTAGGCTAGGGTTTAAAAATACGTTTTTGACTACTAAAATATGATTTTCATCGCTCTGCCGGGGGCAGAAGATGATTACCTATTAAGCTAAGATTTTGCAGAGGCTATTTTCTCATGCATGCGCAAGTTTTTGTCTCTATTAGAATATGGAAATCGAAAAAAATGTAAAATCGATCCACCCTACTGTTTATATCCTTCTATCTGTGCCTTCATCTCTGATTTCCTTTTTGGCCGATCTGTAGTTGTAGATGACCACTGTTCTTCTCCTAAAGCTATTAATAGTGCTGTTCCTCAGGGCTCTGTCTTGTCACTCACTCTTTTCCTTTTATTTGTCAATGATCTGTTAAGTCGCACTTCGTCCTATCCACTCTTATGTTGATTCCACTCTTCACTTCCCCACCCGCTTCACAAAGCATCCCTCTCAACAGTCACTTCATGATTTGTGTGTGACGGCTATGATGCACTTGATCTCTGATCTTTCTTCTATCTCTGATTGTGGCAGAGAAAACCTTGTGGTTTTCATTACCTCAAAAACTCGGTTCCTCCACCTGTCTACTTATCACAATCTTCCACACGACTGTCTCCTTACCTTCAACAATACACAACTCAATCTTTCCTCTTCTATTAACATTCTTGGCGTTTCCTTTTCTCGTGATCTTTCCTGGAAAGATGACATATACTCTCTTTCTAAAATAGTTTCTAAGAGATTCGGTGTGCTGTACCGCCTTCGCAGTTTCTTCACCCCGACTTAGTTGCTGCGTCTGTACAGGGGTACATCCCCTGTATGGATGTGTGGAATATGCTTCTCGTGTGTGGAATTCCCCGCCTTTTACCGACTGGCTTCAATCCCTTTCTCTTCGCCGCAGTGTTGGCTCACTCTCTCTCACTATCGCTATTATAACCGACAATGCTCTTCTGAACTCTATAACTGCATTCCTCTCCTTTAAGGAGAGCACGCATTACCTGAGTTTCGGCACATTCTCATTCCTTTTCTGTCCAACTCTCTATAACGCAAGAGTTAATCGATATTTTCAATCTTTCATCTACTCAACTGGTCAACTCTGGAATAATCTTCCTCAATCCATCTTTTTCCCTGTCTCTGACCTCCAATCTTTCAAACGCAGAATGTCTAAGCATTCTCGAAAACGTTGAACCTTGATTTTGGCTCGTCTCTTCCTCTATGGGGAGGGGGGAGGCGTTTTTGTGGACATTCGCCCTTGGCCCTTTCTTCCTGCATAAAAAAATTACCGCAGTAGCATTTGATAGAAAACTTTGCTGACGTTCGGCGGCTACGACTTCTGACTTAACATGGATCATTTACGTTGTTCACTTGACCTTGACTGCTTACACTGTTGTCAGGTAAAAATGGGTGTCAAGCTGGCAAGTAGCACACACACACACACACACACACACACACACACACACACACACACACCATCATTGAAATCTGGCAATCCTAATTACAGGTATAATTTTTTATCACAGTATAATTTTTTTATATGCAACAAAATTCTTTTTTGATAATTAAATATATGGATCTTTTACATAAATATGCGCCAAATTAAACCTTTCTAGGATGCGGCTGTGCCTATACCGAATTTGGTTGTTGCGAAGATGGTCGAACACCAGCTGAGGGCCCCAATAATGAGGGATGCGGTTGCGAAGCTTCCCAGTTCGGCTGTTGTGCGGATGGAGAAACTGCGGCACAGGGAGAACTATTTGAAGGATGTGAAGAACAGGCACCTATAGTACCTGGAGGTGGGGTTATTTTACTTTATATATAATATATATCACTAGTATCTCGTTGGGTAATTATAAATGGTAAATTGTCGCATTAGGCTATGGGGTAGTTTAATAACTATAAAATCACAGTAATGTAATAAATAGCAGTTTTACGTGGGATTCGAATCATCTACGAGTCACTACATCATCTGTACGCGGAGGTCGGTCACCCATCGAATTACCGAAAAGATCCAACGCCACCTAACTTTAACGCTGATCAAACGCGAGTATGGTCACGACGTAGCACGAGAGTTTATCTTGTTTAAAATAGCTTTAAAAAGGAAAGCTCGGAAACGTGTACTCGTCTTTGACTTCCAGTCTCTAAACATTTAGATAGAAAATACCAAAGTAAGAAAATAAGTTGGTTGCCAAAAAAAATTATACGAAATAAATGATTTTACTGTATTTAATGTACTTATTTCGCTTCTTATTTAGCGTTCCTATTCGGGAATGGAAAGGTATGTCAGTCCTAAGGAAGAATATGTTAATGTTGTGTTTGTTAACTTGTTTCAAAAAGGATCTGTATGAAGTTCTGTGATTATTATACTTATATCATTTAATTAATGTGATCTGTCATTGGAAATTTATTTTTAATATTTAAAAGAGTATTTCCTCAAATTAGAGTACAGTAATTCGGTTTTCTTTATATTCTACTTTAAAATTCCTTTTCCTTCGTAAATCTCTCTCTCTCTCTCTCTCAAGAGTCGAATTCCCCATCAATCTGCGGTCCAAATGAAATCATATTTCATGCCATTGCTTCTTTGGTCTTCACTCTCTTGAACTCTTTCCTACTGAGCTGATAACCAGTGATAAACATTTCTGTATATAATGTATGAGAGATTTTAGTTTTGTTTCACTCCTGACTGTAGGGTGCAACCTCCTATAGCTAAAAATATTTCTTATAAAAAAAAAAATCCACAGACACGCTGACATTTTTTCTGGATTTTCCATCGTTAAACATCTCGTGGAACTTTTAACGGTAGTACATAGTTTTGTTTCCTCCGACTCCATGAGTTTTGTTTTAAACGTCTTATTGCTTTTTACTAGCATATAACCTTTCAGTAAATGACGCAAGCTTAATGGAACGAGGGTTTTTACATGCGGGTTGAAGTGCAATTTCAAGTTAAGATATGTACATTTATGTACAATTCCGCTGTGCGTCTGTACTATCACGAACTCTCCTTCCTATTTTATTGCCTATTAACACGATCGATTTTTTATGATCAATTAAAATGTGTTTCCAGTCATATCTTACAATTTCCTTTCACCGGTATTTGCAGTGCACTATAATAAACTTGAGGTTTCTTTGTTTTTGTTTCATAAGAGTGATAACTTTAACTGCCTTTATTTTAATATGTGTCTAGATTAACTCTGATTAGTTTATTCAGTGCTCATTCCTAATTTAGGTACTTGTAGGTTATCTCCCCCCCCCAATTTTGATAGAATATTTTCGTTAAAACTAACAAAAATATCACGATTTAACCTAACCAGTTATCAAGGGCATACAGTTGATCTATTAGTAAATACTATTCCAGGTTAATATTCGTCTTTTAACCCGCTCACGCGCGGTTAAAACAGTACAATATATTGAATTGCCATTCAAACCTGACTAAGAAAATATGGATCTTTTCCGTTTGACTGCCGCTATTGAAACATAAGAGGTGAGTGCCCCCAGCCTTCTTTACTTAGCCTTATAAGGCTAACTAACGAAAATATCACGACCTAACCTAACCAGTCGTTAGGTCAACTGTACGACCTTGACGATTGGTTAGGTTAGGTCGTGATATTTTTGTTAGTTAGCCTTATAAAGCTAACTAAAGAAGGCTGGAGGCCCTGATCTTCAGGTGATCCCCTTATTTTTCTGAGTACACGATTAAAACTTAAAAACTAAGCATGGATCTTGAAAGTAATTAAAATTGTTTATAAGAAACAAAATTTGAAGGGGAAATTAAGAAAAGCTTTTTTATAAAGTAACTTATTTTGTATCATCAAGACATTTCAGTTAAAATAAAAAGTTTAATTATGTTTCAATGGCGGCAGTCAAACGGAAAAGATCAGAGAATATATATTGTATGTTGTGCAAATTTGTTGAAATGTGTTTTTTTTAATAAAATATACTTCCTGTTTTGGCTATAATATACTTTTTTCATAAAGTATTTTTCATGATTGGGCTATTTTTTCGCTACTCTGCGACTTAATTAGTTGGTTGGGTTTTGTTCTGGCTATTTTTTTTTTTTCAAATTGGATTCAGTTTAGTGGTGTTTGTGAAAAAATTATGACGTGCCATTCGTGTGATTTTGACTTTGAGAACTTGATTCGTCATGTGCCCTAGATGAAGACAAAGGATTGAATGTTTTTATCAATTACGGCATTATTCTCTCATCCTTAACTTGCCCGAAATGTGACAGTGAGTGCCTAATACGAAAAGATCAGAAGATATTTAGGTGAAATAACCAATATTAACCTGTGAGATTAAATGAATGCCGGGTTGGTCAACTGAATGCCCGGTTAGGTCAACTGAATGCCCGGTTAAGTCAACTGAAAGCCTGGTTAGGTTAATTGAATGCCCAGTTAGGTTAATTGAATGCCCAGTTAGGTCAACTATACACCCTTGATGATTGGTTAGGTTAAGTCGTGATATTTTCGTTAGTTTAAATGAAAATGATGAGAGCAAACTTTTCTGGTTAATTTTGAGGTGTTTTGTACGAAACGGCCATCCGTTTCGGTAATTATTCATTTTTTGACCCAGTCCCTTTTTATAATGAGAGCAAACTTTTCTGGTCAATTTTGAGGTGTTCTGCACGAATCTGCCATCCGTTTCCTGTGCAAATGCGTAGTTTTTGAGATATCGTCATCTTGAAAACTATGCATTTGCACAGGAAATGGATGGCAGTTTCGTACAAAACACCTCAAAATTAACCAGAGAAGTTTGCACTCATTTTCGTTTAAACTAACGAATTTAAACGAAAATATCATGACTTAACCTAACCAATCATCAAGGGCGTACAGTTGACCTAACCGGTGTCATGTACTGAACTGTCCGCAAAACATTAGGACTCAATTTGTGATGTGTGATCTTTACGGGGGCTCCGCCCCCGTACCCCCGAGACCTAAATTATACAAATGATAATGTAATAACATATGCCAACCTTGCATGGGTAGTCCGCTAAATTTCACCTGCCCTTAAACTGAAACGACACACGTTTATTTTCAGGATTTTTTTTACGGCACCTAAAGACCTTCTTGTCTCTTCTTAAAATACAAGCACTATTGCATTTAGGGCAGGTCATGAATGTCTTAATTATTCTGTGATTGAAAAAAAGGTCTAAACTCTTGTCTTCATCGAGGGCAATATGGCGGATCACGTCTTCAAAATCAAATATGCATAACTGACACGTCATACTTCTTCACAAAAAAAAAAAAACTGAACAGAGTTCAACAGATGAACAATTGCTAAAAATGATTTATTTGTAAAACAGGACAAATTGAATTACGCAGAAGTAGCCAGAATCACCAAAAATAAGAAATATTCACCAAATAGTATATATATATATAATTATATATATATATATATATATATTGAAAAAACACCAAAAATAGGAAATATATTTTAATAAAAAAAACACATTTTATACAAATTTGCACAAGATAATATATATATTTTCTTATTCAGTTTTGATTGGTTATTCAATATATATTGCTGTTATAGCTGGGTGTGACTGGGTCAAAAAACGAATAATAACCTTCGTTTCCTGTGCAAATGCGTAGTTTTCAAGATGACGACATTTCGAAAACTACGCATTTGCACAGGAAACGGACGGCAGATTCGTGCAAAACACCTCAAAATTGACCAGAAAAGTTTGTCCTCATCATAAAAACAGACTGGGTGTAGAAACGAATAATTACCCTATTCCAGAAACAAACAATATTATAATTAATAATAGATCAACTGTACGCCCTTGATAATTGGTTAGGTTAAGTCGTGATATTTTCGTTAGTTTTAACGAAAATATTCTGTCAAAATTGGTAGGGGAGGGGAGATAACCTACAAGTACCCTAATTTGTTTTAATTTATTAATTTTGTAAGTGTTTTACAATTGTTCCTCTTGTTTTTAGATGAAATTATTTTCCAGCATATTTATATATTTATGATCTATGAATGTTGTTCTTCAGTGCAAGTCAACTGAAAATGGGAGACAGTATTGTATATAGGTCTAAGATTCTGCACTAAAATTGTCATATTTAACAGAGGTGTGTGGCTTTGATAAAGATAGAGGCCCATGTCGGGATTTCTCTATGAAATATTACTTTGATATTGAATACGGTGGCTGTGCTCGCTTCTGGTACGGAGGATGTGAAGGTAATCTGAATCGATTCGAGAGTGACGAAGAATGTCAGGCTACGTGCGTTGAACCTGAAGGTTTAGGTAAGGAAGTTTTAATCGTATCTCTGTCTGTCTGTCTGTCTACATATATACATTACTGTAATGGTAACTTTTTTCTTGCCCATACGCTGCTCCCACCATTGGCCAGCGAGGGAAGGGGGAGAGAAGTCGAGATATTTGACCTATTGTTCTATTGTTCTGAAAGTCGTTTGCATTACTAAGCATATGACGCTGAATCGAATGGTGTATGTTTTATGATGATTCGAC
Organism: Bathynomus jamesi; assembly: GCA_023014485.1. Lineage (NCBI taxonomy): Eukaryota > Metazoa > Arthropoda > Malacostraca > Isopoda > Cirolanidae > Bathynomus > Bathynomus jamesi. The sequence goes on along the minus strand of JAJOZX010001430.1, from coordinate 490,045 downwards.
AATGGGAAGTGAGTTTAAAATTGTTGCAATGGCTTCTCACCAGGGTTTTAGTATATCCCGAGATCAGTCAACGTATAGTGTCCACCATTCGACAAATCATTCCGAACCATGAAGAAGCCATTCTTGGGAAGTTCGTTGGCAAATAGATGCAAAGTGAATTTAAGCAGATATTTTAGTGTTAATTTCAATAAAAACGAACCCCCACACGCCGTATACCTGCGTATGGCCAGGGTTCTACTCTTACCTATACGGCATGCCTGAAATTTAAGGTGGGGATGCGCTGTATGGCCACGTATGTCCCCATTACAGTACTGCATATATATATATATATATAACCTTTGGTAAACATGTTTGGTTTGCTTCCGCCCGAATTGTTCGTTCTGACGAAGGTCAAGCTTTCTGCTTCGCCTTAGACCTACAGTTTAACGTGGAATCCGAACCACGCCTCACCAGCAGCCCAGCGTCTTAACCACTAGGCCACCCAGGGTACCCATTTATCTACCAGCCACTTTCTTTATTGTGTGGAACGATGAACAACTGGGTTTTGCTGTGCGGCGGCTGCCGTCACCGGATCTCGATCCCGGGGCCGATGGATTCGTAATTGGCGACGCTAACCACTACACCACCGAGGCGCATGGTGTGTGTATATATAATCCCATTATATATATAGATACTACTTTATAGTTACCGGTTTATAATTTAATGTTGCATGATGTTAGCACTATAATAATAATGATGATGATAATGGCTAATTGATTGTTAATGATAAGGCTGGAGTCACCAGGTCTTTGCAGACCAAATAATGTTATTAAGTTATTAATTAGGTTCATTGATAGAATAAGTTTTCTTCCTTTATTAAACAAAATAAATGATTTATGAATGAAAGAGAAATAAAAGATTGCATTTGTCGAATACAAGTTCGGTTGGAATGAAATGTGTACTTCATTAATGACTTCAATATCATAATGACTTCAATATTAATAATGCGCGATGTAATGATTAGTCTTTATATAAAGTTAAGTGAATGACACCAGGCCCATAGATTGAACCTTATATATATATATATATATATATATATATACACCTCGGTGGTGTAGTGGTCAGCGTCGCTGACTACGAATCCATCGGCCACGGGTTCGAGACCCGACGGCAGCTGGCGCGCAGCAAAACCCAGCTGTTCATCCTTCCACACAATAAAGAAAGTGGTTGGTAGATAAATGGGTACCCTAGGTGGCCTAGTGGTTAAGACGCTGGGCTGCTGATGGGGTGTGGTTCGGATTCCACGTTAAACTGTAGGTCTAAGGTGGAGTGAAAAGCTTGACCTTCGTCAGAATGAACAATTCGGGCGGAAGTTAACCAAGTGTTAACCAATTATATATATATATATAAGCAAACAACCACAGGGAAAAGGAAACACAAAGTCCGAGCGCTTTCGTGATATATTCACATTATCAAGGAGGAACAGAAAATAGACGGAGATTACAAAGTAAATGAGTTAAATAGACAAGCAAAAAATTCACAATCGGCACCTCAAATTAAAGGCCTTAAAGCCCTCTAAAGATTTTTTCAATTGATAACATAATCTGTAGGCAGCTAAATTACTAAATATAAAAAAAAAGAAGTATACTGTATAGATGAAATTAGACAAAAAAAACAATACAGAGAACAAAAATTATTATAATGGTTATTAACACTAATATTTAATTAAAACAGGCAATTAATTGGCAAGAATTTAATGAAAAACAAATAGATAACGTAGATAACAAATAGATAACATAATCTGTAGGCTGCTAAATTACTATACAGATGAAATTAGACAAAACACCAGTACAGAAAACAAAAATTATTATAATGGTTATTAACACTAATATTTAATTGAAGTAGGAAATTAAGAGGCCCGAAATTAATGAAAACAAAGGGAAAGTTGCCATCGTCTTACAGATTATTACAAAATTTCTACAAACAGTCTGGAAAAAAATTGTTTTCCCAAAAGCAACCCAGTTCAAAAGTCCAATAAACCCCCCCAGCAACCAAAGATTATACACGAAAGAAATATTACAATTAAAATAGACACATAAGAATGTTAACAGTTCTTACAATAATATTTATTTATTTAACCAGGGCAAACCATTAAGGGGCAAGAAGTTAAGAAAACAGTAGGCCCTTCGCCAGCTTTCTGACTATGCACGAATCTAATTTGTACAACCCAGGGCTAATATTAAGGACCAAATCCGCATTATTCTTGATCACACTTGATTCCAATATATTTCTGCTAACAATAGATGAAATTAGTAAAATATACAAAATTGCTTTTGATTTAAAATACCCAAAGAACTGCATAGATAAGTCCTTAAAAATGGCAAAGAAAACCTTCTACGAAGTAAAGGATAAGATTCCTCATAACACAAAAAATGTTTTAGTGTTACCATTCAGAGAAAATTTCCTTGATCTGCCGAATCTGCTGAGGACTTTTAACGTAAATATTGCGTTCAAAAATTTAGATGTAATTAAGAATTCATTGATTAAGAACTCCCCTTTAAGTGAACATGGTTGTGTATATAAAATCCCTTGCACAATATGTAATAAATTTTACATTGGCCAAACTGGTAAAGACCCTTGAGTTACGTATTAAACAGCATCAATACAGTATAAGAAGTGGCCAGGAATCTAACGCCATTTTCATTCACGTAAGAGATACTAATCATCCCATTGATTGGAAAAATGCTTCCAAATTAAGGTTTAGTAAATCTATTGTTAGCAGAAATATATTGGAATCAAGTGTGATCAAGAATAATGCGGATTTGGTCCTTAATATTAGCCCTGGGTTGTACAAATTAGATTCGTGCATAGTCAGAAAGCTGGCGAAGGGCCTACTGTTTTCTTAACTTCTTGCCCCTTAATGGTTTGCCCTGGTTAAATAAATAAATATTATTGTAAGAACTGTTAACATTCTTATGTGTCTATTTTAATTGTAATATTTCTTTCGTGTATAATCTTTGGCTGCTGGGGGTTTATTGGACTTTTGAACTGGGTTGCTTTTGGGAAAACAATTTTTTTCCAGACTGTTTGTAGAAATTTTGTAATAATCTGTAAGACGATGGCAACTTTCCCTTTGTTTTCATTAATTTCGGGCCTCTTAATTTCCTACTTCAATTAAATATTAGTGTTAATAACCATTATAATAATTTTTGTTTTCTGTACTGGTGTTTTGTCTAATTTCATCTGTATAGTAATTTAGCAGCCTACAGATTATGTTATCTATTTGTTATCTACGTTATCTATTTGTTTTTCATTAAATTCTTGCCAATTAATTGCCTGTTTTAATTAAATATTAGTGTTAATAACCATTATAATAATTTTTGTTCTCTGTATTGTTTTTTTTGTCTAATTTCATCTATACAGTATACTTCTTTTTTTTATATTTAGTAATTTAGCTGCCTACAGATTATGTTATCAATTGAAAAAATCTTTAGAGGGCTTTAAGGCCTTTAATTTGAGGTGCCGATTGTGAATTTTTTGCTTGTCTATTTAACTCATTTACTTTGTAATCTCCGTCTATTTTCTGCTCCTCCTTGATAATGTGAATATATCACGAAAGCGCTCGGACTTTGTTTCCTTTTCCCTGTGGTTGTTTGCTTATTAATAAGGTCACGTGTTATTTTGTGATTTTAGTGCATATATATATATATATATATATATATATATATATATGGGATTGAACTCAGAATGATCTCCTGAGAAACTTTTATGTTACGCACAGACCATGCATGGAACAAGGAACTCTTCTGGGAAAATTAAATCCAGTATACAGTAGTTCCAAATAAGTAATGGTAAATGACAAACACTAGAGTATTTTCCTTTTCATAATGTTAGCCCGACGTGGGCAACGAGTTACTCGCAAAAAGACTCCAAAATATAGCTTTTCTCACCAGCTATCTGCCAAGCAAATAGGATCTAGCTTTGGGGTAGGATCTTGGGTTTAAAGCAGCCTAGCCCCACTATCTCTAAACCTCAGTATAAGCAAGAAACTCGTTGCGTTCACGTCGGATTGCATACATCAAAGAAAAAGAGGTAACTTGTATTTTTAGCCAAAGACCAGAACTTAAACCTCAACTGGGAAATTGAGCGGTCACTTTTCAAGGCACTTAACACGTCGTTTAATGATGGGCTTGAACTCAGAATGGTCTCCTGAGAAACTTTTATGTTACACACAGACCACATCGGGCTAACATCATGAAAAGGAAAAACTATCGTGTTTGTCATTGACAGTGATGGACACCGTTACATTAAATTGGGCGGCGTTACCGTTACACGTCGAAAATGTACTCGGCGTTACCGTTACATCGTTACTTTTGAAAATCCTTAAAGCGTTACCGTTACTCGATACATGTAATGATACAAGTAACTAGTTACATTTGATATTTGTTTGTGCCTTCACACGTATTTTGAAACTACAGATAAACTTACAAATGGCAGCCATACCACATAAATTCTAATAGCTACTATTAATTATTGACTATATAAATGTTCTTCTTTTAAGAACGATATATTGCACAATAATTTGCACCCAATGATTTTTGGGAAAGATGAAGAGACCTAGAAAATATAAATTTAGTTGTTGCCACTAACACGGAATAGTGAATTGCATTTAATAGTCCTCATGAATGGAATGGAAATGTTATCAAATTCAAGTATCGAGTAACGAAAAAATCCGTTACAGTGATAAAAAATTTGCAAAGCGTTACCGTTACATTGATACATTTGAAAATCTTTCAGGCGTTACCGTTACTCGTTACTTTTGTAACGTTCGTTACGTAACGTCGTTACATGTAACCCGTTACTGCCCATCTCTGGTCATTTACCATTACTTATTCGGACTATAGTGGATTTAATTTTTCCAGAAGAGTTTCTTGTTCCATGCACGGTCTGTGTGTAACATATATACAGTATATTGCTTAATGGAGGTACATTTCTTTCTTTAAAAAAATTTTGTTTATTCAAAGAGTTCTAATTTTATCAATATATTCCTGCAAAGATGCTTGTCGGCTACCCGCCGTGGCCGGACCTTGTACGGGGTCACAGCCATCGTGGTATCATGATAGTAAAACGCAGAGCTGTCAGCCATTCGAATACAGAGGCTGTCTCGGCAACAACAACAGGTACCCAACGAAAGAAAAGTGTGAAGAGGTGTGCGTAATTCCTGAGAAAACGGGTAAGTAGAACGAGAAGACATCAAGAATTGAAACCACATTTGTTTTACTGTTGTATATTAACAAGAGACAACCGATCCTAATTTGATAAGTTGTTATTATTTCTTGCACAAAAAATATTTTATCTTCGGTTCGCTTTTTTATGGTTCTTTATTAAATGTTTTGATTCACAGTAAACAAAATCACGGGTATTCCTACTAATTTTATTAATCACACGAAATATTAATCCCAAACGTTTGAAATGAGCTAAACCTTCTTAATCACTTACACGCAAAACATCTGAGAGAATCTAGACGAGTGGCTTTTTTCACTGGCAAAACCCTTCGCTTATCACGCCTTCAGACATTTGCTTACTGGAGGTGCGACCGGGGCCTTGCAGAGGGAACTACTCTCGCTGGTACTATAACCAAACAGTGGATCATTGCCGTCCGTTTACCTTCGGCGGCTGTAAAGGCAACGCAAACAACTTCCTCTCGGAGAAGGAGTGCATGCAAAGGTGCATCAGAAGCCGGTCTCAAGGTGCGAGTCCGTGCGCGCTTTTATAAGCTCTTCATCCTCTCTATCTGTTCATTTCGCGTCTGACAGAGAACGAATGAAACACAATTCTAAAGGATATCTCTATTATAATAATGATAATTAAGGTTATTTAACTTCCTTCCTAACATTTAGGGTCATATAACGGAGTGAGATATCGCTATACAGGGTGAATCAAAAGTCTGGAAACATAGGAACTATGCTTTTCAATGCAAATCTTTGGTTAGCTTAGCTTCCGCCCGAATTCTTCATTCTGAAGAAGGTCAAGCGTTTCACTCCACCTTAGACCTACAGTTTAACGTGGAATCCGAACCACGCCCTACCAGCAGCAGCCCAGCGTCTTAACCACTAGGCCACCCAGGGTACTCATTTATCTATCAACCACTTTCTTTATTGTGTGGAAGGATAAACAGCTAGGTTTTGCTGCGTGCCGGCTGCCGTCACCTCGTCTCGAACCCGGGGCCGTTAAATTCGTAGTCAATGATGCTAACCACTACACCACCGAGGCGCATATATATATAATATATATATATATATATATATATATATATATATAATCGCATTGAAAACATCGTTCCTACGTTTCCAGACTTTTGACTCACCCTGTAGTTTTTAAATAATGAGACGCCTTACTCGAAAATCCTGAATCACAAATTAAGTTTCTTTTTTTCTCTGTCACTCAAATGTAAATAAAAAATTATTTGTGGAATTTTATTCTTTGTTGAGTAAGTAATTTAATTTAGAAATTATTGACGATACATTTCTTTGACAAATTCTCTCTATTTAATTTTGTTCAAAACAAATATCAATTTACCTAATTTTCTGCTGAATAATTAAAGATGGATAAATAGTCAGTTTGTAGACATTAAATACGAGTGTATTCGGAAAGTGAAGAAACATAAGGGACAGTCTAGTGTTAAGAATAGGACACTATGGCGGGTGTGAATTGCCAAGATGGCAAAACTGGTGAAGACTGAGGGTCGAATGCGAGTAATACTAGATTTGGTGTATCTATAAATCTTAAAGGCATTACTAAATTGAGAAAGTATCGCGAGTTGAACGCGCGACGAGTCAGCCGGAATTGAACGTATTTTATTTTAGGAGCGGTTTGAATGAAGGTGCGTTAATTCAAGTATGGATGTAAAAAGTATCTTAATAAAGGAAATTCGAAACCAATTGGTTTTTATACGTAAGCTGACTTGGATATTGAATGAAAGTGAATGGCATTTACGAACTTAAACGGGAAAAACTGGTTTTACAATTTAGGAGTGATGGTTCGGAATCTAAACTGTTAAATGCACTTAAAAAACTCTGGACCTAAATTATACTTAGTTACGCTTGTTTGGAAGTAAAATGTACCATAAAGTAAAAAAAAAAAGGTAGTACTGGATCTCCCAATAAATGTGTCTCCATCAAAGAGGAAGGAGTTAGCAGAATTTCGAAAGAAATTTTTTTGAGAGATTTACACTTCTCCGAAGGTTAAAGGTTATTAGAGATACAGTACAACATTCTCTTTTTTATGAAGGTGTCATCGGAAATCTGAAATAATGCGTTGATCATACGATTGCAATGAATAATTTTTTTCTGTATTATGCCAACCTTTGGAATAATATGTCACCTGATATACCACTTCAGGGAAATCCCTAACCTTGTCATGAAAGATAACATTGGATCCCTGTGGATCCCCGTGGTTGATCCCTATATATCCTGGTGTATATAAATTGATTTGAATGTTTTCAGTCCAGAGTTCAAGCGTCGTGCCTACCCAGTGAAGAATGGTAAATGGATTCTTTCAATGTGTGTGTGTGTGTGTGTGTGTGTGTGTGTGTGTGTGTGTGTGATAAATAATTATTATTATCACCATCATCAGTGAAGAGGGACAGAAACTGGCGCAGCGCTCAGGCCAGACAAATGCAGCCCATTTCTCTAACTCTCATATTAATTACACTGGTATGCATATGAAATTTTTTTGTCTGCTGTGAGGGTTTTTTCAACTCATATTATATAATTCGACCATGCTGAATTCGAAAATGACATTGGTTTTCCTCAATCAGGTCAGGTTTTTTCTCTCTTGGCCATTTATTATAAGTCCAATTTTATCCTCAAATTTATTGATTTTTTTAGCTTAAACACTGTAGATACGAGTAATATTATAAGAACACTCGTGAAAAATGAAAACATTGTGTGAATAAATACTTTTATTCATACAATGAATATGGAAAAAAGTTTATTGAGGAAGGAAGGAAGTTTTTTTGGCTTTCCGTCTGTGTTTTTCTTCGGGCACGTCTCGCTTCAAACACCAGCAATAGTCCGCCAGCATATTGATATCCCAGTTTCCCTGGTACCTCTCTTCCATTATTTTGATATCTTGGTCAAATCGTTCACCCTGTTCCTCACTATAATCCCCGCAATTTTCAGGAAAATAGTCCAAGTGGGACCACAAAAAGTGCATTTTTATGGACATGCGCGACCCATGAGCTTTGAAAGCTTCCATCAAGTTTTCGACAACGGACTCGTATTCTGGACTTCTACGCTTGCCAAGAAAATCAGTGACAACCGATTTGAATGTCTGCCAGGCATTCTTCTCAGTTGGAGTCATTGCGTTTTCGAACTGAGTATCCTTGATCAAAGTTCGAATTTGAGGACCATCAAAAACCCCAGCATTTAGTTTAGCATCAGATATATGAGGAAATTTACTCTCGAGATATCGGAATGCTGAACCCTCCTTATTCATTGATTTGATGAAATTTTTCATCAAGCCCAGCTTAATATGAAGTGGTGGGAGCAAAATTTTTGTTGGTGGTACAAGGGGCACTGAAACGACATTATGCGACCCAGGCTCAAAATTCTCTCTGGATGCCCATTCACGCTGTGCATAGTGCTTCTCATCCGCTCGGCTATCCCATTTGCAGAGGAAACATGGGTATTTCGTGTATCCCCCTTGCATTCCCAATACAAATGCCACAATCTGAAAAAAATGAAAATATTTAAAGAATTTAGAGAATTTGTTCTATCAGATAAAAAAATCTATGCATTGGACTGTATCACTTCTGTGGGGAAGTCAATAGCAATAGTTTACTTATGATATTAGTATTACCTTCAAATCTCCACAGATCCTCCAGTTATGTTGGTCGTATACGAGAGCATCCAGTAAAATTTTCATGTTATCGTAGCTCTCAGTAAGTTGTACGGAATGTGCTACAGGGACTGATGCAACCCTATTCCCAATGTTGAGAAGTACTGCTTTCAAACTTCGTTTAGACGAGTCTATAAATAGCCTCCATTCTGATGCGTTATATGGCAGGCCCAAGGATTCGATTAGCCCCTCAACATTGCAGCAGTACACTAAGGAAGAGGTATTTTCGTGCACTGCAAAAAACTTGCGGAATTCTTCTCCTCGTTTCCTATACCAGGAGAATGTTGTTCCCGGAGCCAGCAAGTTGTCCTCTCGAAGTCGTGAGCCCAAGATCTCGGCAGCTAATTTGGAAAGTCCTAAATCCCTGGTAAGATCATTAAGTTTGGCCTGGTTGAGAGGCCTCGGCTCATTTGAAGCGGTATTTTGAGGTATATACGACTGGGACTGGTCATTGGCATTGGTCATTGATTCATCATCAGAATCATCGAAGTCCAGGGTTTGAGGTGGGTCGGGTATTGGAATTCCAGGACCATGGGGCACAGGTCTCATAGCAGAAGGAATGTCAGGGTATACAACAATGTGTTTATTCTTCTTGTTAACTCCTGAAAATAGAAACACAGAAACATGGATATAAAACTTGCATATGAAATAGAAGAAGCATTCAGACAGTGGCGGCTCGTGAGGGAAGGCTGCGGTCTGTAAGATATGAAATAGGTCGATGGAGTCTGTATATTTTCTTTCTTTTTCATTCATATTGTCCCTTTGGGGACAATATGAATGAAAAAGAAAGAAAATATACAGACTCCATCGACCTATTTCATATCTTACAGACCGCAGCCTTCCCTCACGAGCCGCCACTGTCTGAATGCTTCTTCTATGAATGAATGAAAAAGAAAGAAAATATACAATCATTGTATATGTAAATGTAACTTGTATAACAATATGTATGTGTAAATGTATTTTCTATAACAATATGTAAATGTATGATTACCATTATGGTGAATATTATGCTATATATGGTGAATATTACATTATGGTGAATATTATGTCAAGTTTCATACGAGGATTTCAAAATATTTAAGAAAAATAAATTTATAAGCCCACCTTGGAGGTTTGTCATGCAGAAATAGCAATCTGTCACGTGATCCTTTCCTTCTCTCCAAATCATGGGAATTCCAAAAGGCAAAGATTTCGCTCTGCCTTTGCTCCATCTTCTCAAATTTTCAATGCACGTCTTGCAGCACATATGAGGGGCGAAATTTTTGTCCTGGTCCCCTAGCTTAATTCCAAAGTATGCTCTATACATTGTCTTCACAAATTTAGTGATTTGGGACTGGTTATTTAGCATGGTAACCGTCCCACATATGTAGCAGAATCTATTGGGATCATTTTTACACGCTCTATTCATTATGAAATATTTTATCTATATGCCTGAAAAGTAAAAAAAGATATATACAAGTGAAACAAGTGATGATAGATGTTCCTGTTCCAATTCCGCTTTGACAAAATCACGAAAAATTCTATTTTACTTATGAGGCCATAGCCGGATAACCTGAGCTGATTGAGAAAAATGGATTGCAGATTCGAAATCAGCAGGAAAAACTATAAGAATCACTTACAAAACCCTTGACAGCAAAATTGATGCATACCAGTGTTATCAGCGCCATCGGGAGTCGAACCCAGAACGCCAGTGTTTTCATTTCGCTCATGGAAAAACGATATTACCGACTGAGCTATAGGCGCTGTCTGCGTATGTGGGTGGAATGATATATTAAAGCTTTAATTAAAAGGATAATTTTGACCATCAATTAATTAATTAATTAAGAAATGTATACAAACTAAGGTAGTGAAAAAGTGTTCTACATGCGCATACAATACGCGTGATTTCAATGCAATAATGACATCATTGATTTACAATAACAAAGTAAAGACTTAATTTAAATGGTATTTTCATTAGACTGATCTTTTTAGGATTGAAATAATTTGGTTATGGGAAAAACATTACCTTTCTAAAGATATAGATAGTAGATTACGTAGATTTTAAACTGAATAACAGTAATACTATATTTAGTAATAATAATAATACTTACATTTAGATTTTATAACCCGGGTGGCAGCGCATAAACAAATTCTGTATTTAAAAAATATATTGTATATTATTACCTTATTCGCTGTAAAATTTCTTTTAGTCGGAGATAAGTAGAGAGTAGAAGTAGAAAATCTCTTATTGTTTTGTATTTCTGCATGGGTTAAAAATATTTCATTGGCAAAACGGAACAATGAACTTATAAATTTCTTTGACAGTTAAGTTTTTTCGTATAATTACGCAGCTTTTGATTAGTAATTAGTAATAATAATAAACAATTAAAATTAAAATTTTAATATTTAGCCAAAATGCAACTTTTTTTTCAGTTCAAATTGATCACTAGAGTAAAGTTTTATTTTGCCAATGCGATGTTAAATGGTTACATCTTCTTTTTACTGTGATCGCTATACATAGACATCTGCACGCTGCCCAAAGCCTCTGGTGTTTGCGACGAGACATTGCCTCGCTGGTATTTTGATTACACTGAGAACAGATGCATGCCTTTCTACTTCACGGGTTGCGATGGTAACGCCAACAGGTTCATGAGCAGAGGGGAGTGTGCGGCTACTTGCGCTCATGACGAAGCAGGTACTAACGCGCTTTCCATTCTGTCAGCACCCTAGACTATGGGAGATCAGGAATGCTTTAATTGTTTAAATATGCTAAAGGTAGAATAAAATAAAATTATTATGGCAGTGTGGGATAAGCTCCTGCTGTTTGTTTTCACGTACAGATTTTTTTATTTGTTATTTTTTGTAGATGACCGGGTATTACTGCGTATTAGGTCTTCCATTTTACTATAATAATAATAACGCTAATAATAATAATACTTGCGCTGTTGACAAAGCCAATGCCCTACCCGCAAATACGTTAAAACTCTTGCTTTTTTCCAGCGGTGATTTATACGCAGAGATCACTTTGAAATGCGTTAAGTAAGCGAGCAGTTAAGCCTCAGCAATGTCTTAAGCACAACTACTACTAATACTACTACTACTCGCTCACTCAATGCGTTACAAAATGATTACTGCGGAAAACAGTAAGAAATTTTAATATTTTTGCGGATAGATCATCTTTGCTTTCAACCGTTCAATTGCAAATGCCCGTAAACGTACAAAATCTTGGTTCTGTAAACTTAAGTCAATCTTCAGACACTAAATTTCCACCGGTTGAGGGCAAATAAAATGATTTATTTCCTCGTCACGTCTTCTTCTTTGGAAGTTGTTTATCAAATGGAAATTATTGAAATAAAAGTGAAAACTTGCGTTTAGTAAAATTTGCAACTAATTTATAAGTTTTGAAGCCATAGTAAATGGATCTTTTTATTTCAGAATTGTTAATTAGCTTTATAGGAAGAAAATTCTGTATAAAGGTTTGCATTTATAATAATAATAATAATATAATAATAATTACGTGCTCGATAAGAACTCGGTACGGAAAAATGAAGATGATGCCAAGAAGCTTAAAATTAACATAAAGAAGAAAGAAATATTGAAAAAGATTACCAGCTTCCAAATTTAAATAGTTATAGTCTTAAATACTCTTCCTTTTTGTTCATCGACGGAAAGTCGAAGCGAACTACAATATCTTATAACACTGTTATAAATCGTTGTTGTAAACTTTAAAGACAAATACCTTAAATTGGAAATATATCATTCTATTCTTTTCTTATTTGGAAAGTTTTGTAATAATTTGTCATTAAAACGTATGTTACTTTAGGACACGCTTTTTTCTTTCGCATTTTAAGCAAATTTATTGTAAACATTTGTCTTTTCTTTCTGAAGTGTAAGTTCAGGGTTCAGATTGTTTGCGTACTCAGAAAGCCTTCTACAGTATTATAATTGTAATCTATGTGTACGGTTGGTGAGCCCGTGTGAACGACCCCTATTTAGTATTTTGAGGTCTGATCAAAGCAGTTTAGTTTGCCGAGAATGCTTTTCAGTTTTCACAATCTTAAGACTGATGGTGATAAATGGAATTTAATTATTTCTAATACCTGCGGTATCTTTTAATTTGCGGTTTAGCCCCAGTTAAGAAAATGTTTTGCCTTTTCGAAGGTCTATGAAAATCCAAGATGAATACTTACATCCTAGGCCGCTCATACGTAGGGAACTATGAAAATTGACGTATTAAGTATTGCACTCTAGCAATTAATATGAAATGAGTAGTTGTCATTACGTAGTTAGAATGCATTAATTTAGTGACGGATATAGAAAAGAAATGTGTTATCTGTCGTCCGTCCTATGATTTATGTAGAAAACCTTTTGGAACTCGTTTGATATTAACTCAAATGCACACTATTATTAATTTATTAATCATAATATGTATTTCTTCAAACCTATATGCGGGAAGCCAGGTAGCAAATCATTTATTTTGTAGACTTGCGTAAAAAGGAATGTTAGAAAATTTAATTCACTGACCAACAGAATCTCTGAGTCAAAACGCTTGTACCATTCCAAAATCCACTGGTAACTGCACAAATTACGAAGAAAGATACTATTACGATCTTGTCGCTAGTAAATGTCAACAGTTTTTGTATGGAGGGTGTGAAGGAAATGAAAATAACTTCCATTCACTGGAAGAATGCCAGTTGGCTTGTGAGGATGAAAGAATACCTACTGACCCAGAAAAATTTCCAACAGGTTTGATATTCTTTTCTTTTTTTTAATGTTCAATTCAGCTATTGTTAGTGTAAATGTTTACTAAATCCTAACATCGATACTTGTACCGAAACCAGCTAATTACTAAGTGGTTTAAACTTTCAAAAATATTGCATTTTAACACGCAGGACTAACAGTTTCATTGTTTCACTGCGAGTGATGGTTCCTTTTGCAAATGATTCTGTTCATAAATATTTAAGGAAATGCTTTATGTAACACGCTCCTCACTCGCGTTTCATTTTAGTAATCATAAATTTTGCTCGTGCTTCCACATAAGTATTCTTCCACTGCCTGCACTCTGTCTACGCCATGGTTAATAATATCTTTTCAACCAGAGTCATGCTTCCTGGACAGTGACCAAGGTCCTTGCGGAGAATTTACTGCTCTTTGGTATTATGATAGTAGCGATGGAGCTTGTAAGCAGTTCTTGTATAGCGGCTGTGGGGGCAATCTTAATCGTTTTGAAACACGACAGGAGTGTGAAAATAAATGTGGAGAAGTGCAAGGTATATAATGCTGCTTTAGTTTTACTTACACATACAATATACTACTGTTAGCATGCGCAGAGTTTACGGATTAATAGTCAGATCAGACATCTGTGAAATTTCATACTTTTGTGAAATTGAGTGGAAAAAAGATGGGCCAATAAATTTACAAAACAAACATCCACCAAAAATTTGAACCTTGAATTCGGTGTCAATGAATAGAAATTTGTAAAGTTATGTTCTAAACCAATTGTCTCGGCTTTAATGTAAATATTCAACTTTCACTGGCTTGAGAATTTCTGCTCAAAATATTTGTGAATTTATTTGTATATTACAGTGGAAAAGTATGAACTGACTACACATACGTAGGCTTAGATTAGGGCATAATGTACGTGATACCTCCCTTAAACTTACTACACCGTCAGTATCTTTTACTTCTGCATGTATTTCTGAAATTTGTTAAGAGTCGCAAGAAGGGGGAGGGAAACTATATATATTTTTATCGCATTTTAGATATTTGTCAACTCCCTGTTGTGGTTGGCCCTTGTAGTGGAAGTTTCAAGCAGTATTACTACGATCATACCCAAGACAGTTGTTTTCCATTTGACTACAGTGGCTGTCAAGGCAATAGAAATAGGTTAGGGAATGGAGAAATGAAATGTCATCAATAAATAATCGGGTAAATGTAGTACTTCTCGATTTTGTATATTATTTATCTTCTCATAGGTTCGATTCACTTCACTTATGTCAACAGAGATGTCAAACGAAGAGCCCTGAAACGTCAACCCATTATCCAGATCTTTCTAGAACGGATGATTCGAGTCGCGTAGAAGGTAAGAAAGATGTGTGTGTGTGTAGTAGTACATTTTTAAAAATATTTTAAACTAACTCTACCTAATAGTTCGATTAGCAGTAAGACAGGTGATCCAAAGTCCCCGAAATCAATTTTCGTAAACCTGAAAATTTGCAAATATTTACCTAATTTTCAAAACAAGCGATAAGAAGAAAGACAAAAGCGTGACTGCGAAAAGGTAGACTTATAAATCTAACATTCGTGGTGCAAATGTATTTTTGTGTCTCCTCACCTCGATGATGACTCTAAGGCATTTCATCGGGTTAATCATGACAATTTTTTTTATGTAGGAAGGAGGGGCCAAGGGCGAACGCTCGCAAAAGTGCCCCCCCCCCCCCCCGCTCCTCATAGAAGAAGAAGTGAGCCAAAATCAATCAAGGTCCAGGGTTTTCGAGATGCCTAGACACTCTGCGTTTGAAAGATTGAAGGTCATAGACGGGGGGGAAAGATGGATTGAGGGAGATTGTTCCAGAGTTGACCGGTTGAGTAAATGAAAGACTGGAATTACCGATTAACCCTCGCGTTGCTGCGTTAGAGAGTTGGAATGAGAATGTGTAGAAAGTCTGATGGTGCGTGTGCTCTCCTTAAAGGAGGAGGCACGCAGTTAGAGAATTCAGAAGAGCAATGTCCGTTATAATAGCGATAGTAAAGACAGAGTGAGGCAACATTGCGGCGAAGAGAAAGGAGTTGAAGACTGAGTAAGAGGCGGGGAATTGATGAGACGAAAAGCTTTTGATTCCACCCGGTCAAGTACGGCTGTGTGGGTTGAGCCACCCAATGCGTGAGAAGCATACTCCATACAGGGGCGGACGAGGCCCCTGTATAGAGACAGCAACTGAATGGGGGTGAAGAAACTACGAAGCCGGTACAGCACACCTAACCTCTTGGAAGCTGTTTTAGAAAGAGAGTATATGTGATCTTTCCAGGGAAGATCACGAGAAAAGGAAACGCCAAGAATGTTAAGAGAAGAGGAAGGATTGAGTTGTGTGTTGTTGAAGGTAAGGGGATAGTCGTGTGGAAGATTGTGCCGTAATTCATCTACATACGCGTGTTCTTTGCAGTTGAAATGTATATATAGATACGGCATGCGGGAGGTGCCCCCTTGGGGCATTGGTTTCTGCGCGTATGTAGATGAATTACGGCATTTGTTAGAGTGAGGCCCGTGGTGTAATGGTTATCATATCTGACCAGCAATCGGAAGATCCCGGGTTCGATTCCCGGGTGGTTACCTCATTTTTTCATTTGTTTCGTTCTCTCTTCTCATCTTGCGCGGAATGTTCTCCTATACAAGCGTCGTTCTTTACGATATATATATATATAGGGTGTTCCATAAGTCCGGCATCATAGGAAAAATAATAATAAAAGGCAAAACAAAAGCTTTTATTTACAGAACGTGCTCAATATGTCCACCATTGTTTTCAATACACAAATTCAGACGTGATACCCAGTCAGCAAGCACACGGTGAATGATGTCAGGAGTAATGGTGTTACATGCCGCAATAATGCGCTGCCGCAAATGTTCAATACTCCTAATTTTCTCTGCGTATACCAGCGCTTTCAAGTGGCCCCAGAGATAACAATCTAGTGGCGTGAGATCCGGGCTTCTAGCTGGCCATTCCACAGGCCCTCGACGTCCTATCCAATGACCAGGGAATTGTTGGTGCAGGTATTCCCTTACTTGGGTGCTGTAATGTGCAGGAGCACCGTCTTGCTGGAACCATGTTGGGAAATTTCCTTCTTCGTTCAAGACACTGGGAAATGCTTCTTCCTTGAGCATACTTAGGTAGGTGCCTCCAGTGACATGTTCATCGAAAAAGAGGGGGCCTATGATGCGATCCTTCCAAATGCCACACCATACCATCACCCGAGATGCACCTTGTTCCTTTGAAGAGGTATACCAGTGAGGGTTGTTTTGAGACCAGTAGCGGGTGTTCTGTCGATTTACCTCACCATTTCGATAAAAAACAGCCTCATCACTGAGCAGAATGGTGGACGGGAAATTGGCATCCCGATCATAAGAAAAATATGAATTATGGTTTGTAGAAATAGAAAAATATGAATTTCTCCTATGATGCCGGACTTATGGGACACCCTATATATATATATATATATATATATATGGTGCAAACCACAAAGAAAAAGAAAAATGATTCCAAAGCCTTTCGTGTATTCAAAAGTACACCTCGTCAGGGAATGTACCTCTGAATTCACGAAAGGCCTTGGAATCATTTTTCTTTTTCCTTGTGAGTTTGCATCATTCATTCATTTCACGTATTAAATTGAGAAATTCATCCCATATATATATATATATATATATATATATATATATATATATCCCCGGAAGGGGGTCCTATATATATATATATATATATATATATATATATATATATATATATCCCCGGAAGGGGGTCCTAAGCTCATGCTCTTGAGTGCTCTTTGTGCTCGTTTGTACATGCTTGTTCCTGGAGGTTTCACGTGCGCCCTCCCGGCTCTATCACCCAAGGATGATGGGACTCGACTCTGCATTCCTTGTCATCCTTGGTCTTTTTCCACTTCGACTGTCCCCTCCACCCTTTCTTTTTCCTCTGTCTTTCCTCTCACTTTTTCTTTGTTTTTCCGCCGAGATTTGCCCTTTTAAATAGAGGCGAATCCGTTCTTCCCGAACTTAAAGTTCTTCCGAACTTAAAATTTATATATATATATATCTATATCAAAACTATTGACTTCTCCTTAGGGAAACGGAGCTTACAGATGAAAAGAAGGACCAACACAACAGCAAACATTTTCATTTATTTTTTATACTTCAGACGTTTCGACAAATCTTTTGTCATCATCAGTGAATTATAAGTCTTAAAACCTTAAAACAAAAATGAGAATAATGAAAATTACATCAATACACAATTAAAATCATTAAAATTATATCACTACAAAAAATTAAAATCACTAAAATTAAATTAAAATTACCTCAACTGGTAAATACACAATGTTTACATCAACCTCCATACTTGGCAGAAACAGAGAAAACTGTATGGTCAGTAAATTAGAAGGTATGATATGTCTATGAAAATCGGTTGGTTAGTTAAAAGAGCTGTAATTTGTAAGATGAGCTATTATTGTTAATGGAAAGTTTGTTTCTATAGATATACAAAGATTCTAAAATTTGGCGTTCTGTAAGGTTATTGGATCTGGTTAGAATTTCGAACTGAGTTTTGTGAAGGGGATGGTTGTTTTCATTACTATGGTTTCTAATTGTGGAGGGCTACTGAGGGGACGGTTAGTACGGACTGATAAGCCCAAATGTTGAGAAAGGCGTATCTCCAGTTGGAGTTGAGTACTGCCAATATACGCAGCCTGTCGCACGTGTATTTGTAAACAACATTAGGGCGTACAGTTTTGGGGAATTTGTCTTTGAACTTTAACAAATTTGATAATTTAAGTGGGTTGACGAGGGCGAATCTAAAATTTATTTGGGGATAACTAGACTTGACCAGTTTGGACACTTCACCTCGAATACGCAATGATAAACAACCATAAAAAGGTAATTTAATATATCTGGTTTCTTTTTGTACTGTAGTTATGGGGAATTTAGTATTAAAAGTGTTATTTAAAAATTTCTTTAATTGGTTGTCAAAAAGATTAGAAGGGTAGTAATTATTAATAAAGTACTGTCTTAAAAATTTAAAGGATCAAGTAAAGATAAGCACCCCCAACCTTTTTAGTTAGCTTTATAAGGCTAACTAACGAAAATATCACGACCTAACCTAACCAATCGTCAAGGGCGTACAGTTGACTTAACGATTGGTTAGGTTAAGTCGTGATATTTTCGTTAGTTAGCCTTATAAAGCTAACTAAAAAAGGTTGGGGGTGCTTATCTTTACTTGATCCAATTTAAATTCTTCGTTTAATGAGAAGTAATCTGAACAAATCCGGTAACTTCTTGTTAATAATGTTACTATAGCACTAATCTTATATTTATAAAACATACAACTTAAATAATTGGTTCCTAAACCAGTAAAAGTTTGTTTTCTAAATAGTGAGGTCTGGAACTTGTTATTAACCCGGTTAACTAGAACATCCAGGAAAGGTAAACTATTATTTGTTTCGTTTTCACATGTGTACTTAATATTACTATGTTGTTTATTAAGGTAATGAAGAAAAAGTTTTACGTGTGAAGGATGTTTAAATATTAAAAAAGTGTCCTCCATGTATCTTCTGTAATATACGGGTTTAAAACTATTAGGACAACTTTTCAACCAAATTTCTTCGTAATGGCAAAGAAATGCATTTGCTAGTGTTAGGCTCAACGGGGAACCCATAGCTACCCCATCAATTTGGCTGTAAAGGTTGCTATTAAATAAGAAAAGATTATCAAAACACGCTATTTCGAGGAGGTTTTTAAATTGAGTCTGAGTGAGGCCATTAATAAGAGTATTACCAGTAGTGAATAACTTGTTTAGTACGATATCTAATGTTTCTTTTAAAGGGACATTAGTAAATAATGACGAGATATCAAAACTGGCCATAGTAAGAGAATCGGCACGATTGATCTCATATCTTTAGCAAAATCAAACGAGTTGTGTATATACTGTGTATATATATATATATATATATATATATATATATATATAATATATATATATATATATATATATATATATATATATACACCTTACCTTACAACCTTACAAAGGTTCCGCGGGATGATTTCTCATTTCGCGAAGGTCAAGCTTGTCGCCCCTCCTCTCGAGTTGGCCTGGTGAAGTAGTGAGTTGGATTCTTGCGCTCTCCACCTCACATAGCCAGGTACGCCCGGCTCATCGGGATTGTTCTGAGCCAGGCGTCTAGTCTTCTTTTGAAGATTTCCACTGCAACTCCTTTCGTGTTTCTTAGGTCTTTGGGCAACTGATTAAACAGTTTTGGTCCTCTCACTACAAAACTATTTTCTTTCAGGGTTAAGGATGTTCCTTGTCTCGCCTTCAATTTGGGAATACGACACAGTCTACCGCTTCTACTTTCCATCGTTGTTTGGGGAGTTATGGGATTCAGAGTAAGATTAGGGACTAGTTTCTCCATTATTTTCCAAGTGTAAATAATGTGTATCTCTCTCTTCTCCTTTCCAGTGAATATAGGTCTAGTTCTCGTAACCTTTCCCAGTAATTTAGTTCTTTGCACCCATTGATCTTGGCTGTGAATCTTCTTTGGATCCCCTCCAGCTGTCTAATGTCTTCTTTTTTATATGGGGAAGTTAGGACCGAGCAGTATTCTAATTTGGGTATGATCAGGGTTTTCAGTAGAGGAATCATTACATTCCTATCCCTTCGTTTAAAGGTTCTCAATATCTGACCCGTTATTCTCTTTGCTCTGTTTACTGCAATCTTATTTTGTGTTTCAAATTTTGCATCATCTGTCATTACAACCCCTAAATCTTTTGCTCTGGAATTTCTCTGAATTTCCTGTCCATTTGGGGTATAATATTCCATGCACTTTAGGTCTTCTCTTTTTCCGTACCGTAATAGCTGAAATTTCTCGTGTTAAACTTCATATTGTTGTCTTCAGTCCACTTGTAGATTTTGTTTATGTCGGTTTGTAAAGATCCTATGTCTTCTGGGTTTCTTATTTTTCTACTGATCTTTGTGTCATCCGCAAAGGATGTTACTGTGCTGTCTCTGGTAACGTCCTCATCTATGTCAGTTAGCATGATTATGAAGAGTAGTGGAGCTAATACTGTTCCTTGTGGTGCTGAGCTGAGGACCTCTGATTCTGATGAAGATACTCCTATATATATATATATATATATATATATATATTATATATATATATATATATATATATATACAAAACATTGATGTAATATATACTTATTTTGCTAAAGCCTTCGATAAATGTGACCATGGAATCATAGCACACAAACTTAAGGATACAGGAATTACTGGAAACCTAGGAAGGTGGATATTTAATTTCTTGACGCAAAGAACGCAAAGAGTGGTGGTAAACGGAGTTAAATCGGAAGTCTCGGAAGTCGTGAGCTCTGTCCCACAAGGGACAGTATTAGCTCCCTTGCTGTTCATAATAATGATGGCAGATATTGATGCAGATATTAAGGACAGTATTGTATCATGCTTCGCAGATGACACAAAGATATGTAAGGAAATATTGAACGAAGATGACATAAGAGAACTACAAAACGACATTGAAACATTATTCCAGTGGGCAGAAGACAACAATATGAAGTTCAACGAAGAAAAATTCCAACTTCTAAGATATGGTAATAACAAAGAGCTACAGAAAAAAGGGTACAAAACTCCGCAAGCCAAACAGATAACACCAAATCCACAAGTCAGGATCTTGGAGTAATAATGTCGTCGGATGCAGAATTCAGAGAGCACTATAAAATCAAAATCACAACGGCTAGAAAAATAATGGGAATCATCTGGAGGAGCTTCCGCAGCAGAAAAGCAAACATCATGCTCAAATTATGGAAGAGTCTAGTCCTACCAATAATTGAGTATTGCTCAGTACTCACAAGCCCACACAGAAAAAGAGACATTGCAAGCATTGAAGCTATACAAAGGACTTTTACGTCTAAGATAGAGGAAACGGAAGGTGAAGACTACTGGTCTCGACTACAATCCCTGGAACTCTACTCTCTTGAAAGAAGGCGAGAGCGGTACACAATAATATACATATGGAACATACTTGAGGGCTCTGTCCCTAACCTCAGAAATGAAATAGAAACAAACTGGAATGAGAGAAGAGGCAGATTTTGTACGGTCCCAGCTGCGGTGGGACAAGGAGCCATGGGAAAATACCCTCAGAATACGGGGCCCAAAGCTTTTCAATGTCCTTCCAAAAGAAGTGAGGAATCTCCAGCACACCAACCTGAATAACTTCAAGAACCAGCTGGACAGATTCTTGTGCAAAGTCCCTGACCAGCCATGCGTGGCTGGCTACGAGGGCAGGAGGCGATCAGAGAGCAATTCCCTCCTTCACCAAGTCCCGCAAATGAGGCGGGATGCTGCAGAGGGGTCGACCGCAGGTCGATCCTGAACCGTCGTTCAAACTCAACAAAAGTAAAGTAAGTAATATATATATATATATATATATATATATATATATATACATATATACAGGGTGGGCCGAA
Organism: Bathynomus jamesi; assembly: GCA_023014485.1. Classification (NCBI taxonomy): domain Eukaryota; kingdom Metazoa; phylum Arthropoda; class Malacostraca; order Isopoda; family Cirolanidae; genus Bathynomus; species Bathynomus jamesi. Next base: position 467,943 of record JAJOZX010001430.1, on the reverse strand, counting down.
AGTCTGGATCCATAGGAAAATATTTATTTTAATACATAAATTACAACAAATGGTAAATACTTAAAATGAATATCAACTTTGACTCGTAAATGCGTATCCGTGATACTGTACAGTGGTTCGTACTCCAGTATAAACAACAAATTATAACAAATGCTCAAATTGGCGGCCTCTGACATCGAGACACTTAGGGATGGAATTTATGATTTTTAATAATTCTTCGAATTGACGTTCTCGAGATGCGTGTTTCATTTGATAATCTTCTTGTTGACTTTACTGGACTATTCGTTAAAGTTTCACATACCATTGCAGAGGTATTTTCATCAGTTGCAGTTTTTGGACGACTAGAACGCCGTCGATCATGTACACTTCCTGTTTCTTTGAAACATTTAAACAACTTGCCAACAGTCGCATGTGTTACTGGATGCTTATCAGGATGATCTCTATTGAATTCGGTAGCAACTTCTCGGTGTGTAGCGCCCTGTCTTGCGTACATGAGCACAAGTTCTACCCGGTCTTTTGTTGTTAGATTCGAAGCCATTTCTGGGCTGAAATAAAAAAAGTATTTGAGCATTTATACTGGAGTACGAACTACTGTAAAGTATCACGGATACGCATTTACGAGTTAAAGTTGATATTCATTTTAAGTATTTACCATTTGTTGTAAATTATGTATTAAAATAAATATACGAACTGCTGCAGATAACATAACCCCGCAAATGCTCCAGAATGTGTTTAGAAATGCTGCGGAACGATTTGAGCTGTGCAGGGATATTGATGGGCGTCACATCGATCCTACCCTTAATTATTTAATAAATGTTACCACTTTATCATTTTATGATTGAATTCCATATAATTTCCAAGTGCTTCACAAAAATAGATCCTGAGTTTATGTACACCCGGTGGTTTGGGCATACTAATAATAGTTTTCCTATTTCACTTTCAACAATAAGGTTTACCAACAAATTGATGGTGTAGGGATGGGATCACCTGTCGGACCGTTAGCAGCTGATTTTTTTATGACTCATTCAGAAAGTGTAATTTTTAGACAATCTCCCACTCATCTCAAGCCAATTTTCTATCGACGCTTCGTTGATGATTCGATAGCAGTCTTTGATAATGCGGTACAAGCGCAACAATTCTTTAACTTCCTAAATTCTTTGCACCCCAATATAACGTATCAATGGAAACTGAGCAAAATGGCTCCCTCCCCTTTTTAGATCTTTTAATTTCGAAAAACGGTGATTCTATTACTACATCAGTTTACAGGAAACCCACTTTCACTGGTTTGGGCATGAATTTTTTTAGTTTTACTGATTTCAACTATAAGATGTCTTGTATTAAAACTCTCCTGTTCAGAGGATATAATTTGACCTCTAGTTTTACCTTACTTAATGATGAATTTAATAACCTAAGATCATACTTTACTAATAATAGTTTTCCTGTTCAATATGTAGACAAACTAATTAGATCCTTCTTAAATAATGTTTATAGCCCTCAACTTCCTTGTATTACAGTGCCGAAGGATATAAAATATTTCTTGGTACCTGAAATGGGTCCTTTGAATAAGGAATTTAAGCTTAAATTTACAAAGTTGTTAAGGAAATTTTTTTATCATACTGATTTCCGCATCATATTTATTAATAAAACGTCTTTAGGTAGCTTTTTCTCAGCGAAGGATCGAACCCCTGACTCGTTGCGTAGCGGTGTTGTATATTTATTTACCTGCCCTAGGTGTCTCCTTGGGAATTACATTGGCAGCACTGTTCGCTCTCTCAGGGCTAGATTTTATTCGCATATGGGAATAAGTGGCCGAACAGGTAAAATTTTAAAAACTAAAGAAGTTCGAGTATTCGGGAACACAGTATAAAATGTAAAACTGATGTCACTTTAGACAATTTTAAAATTCTTGGTTGTAATACTTGTCCCAACTCACTAAGAATTTTGGAATCGCTTTACATTAAAACATTGTCCCCTACTCTAAATGTTGACTCATCAGCCGTCCCTCTAAATTTGTTATAATCCCTCCTCCTTCCCCAATTCCTTATAATCCCCCCTTCCCCAATCGCCCTCGCCATCTCTTGTTTTCTCGTCTTGCCTCTGCTTAAATCAGTTAGCCTCGGAAATTGCAGTGAAAGGTTAGTTAGTTTCATTATTCCAGTGTACTATTGTTAATTTTTCCAGTGTATTAATTTCACATTTACTATATGTATTAAAAATAGCTTCTTAATTTTTATATGTAAATCTGTATAACTTAGAATTTAACCCTCTTTTCTCAGTCTTTTAAAATTTGCCTTTATGAATAGGTTATAGAAATTTTCTTTGTCTTGTTTTTCATTCAATATTGATTTTAATTTCACATTGTTATTTAACAGCCTGAAGATGAGCGTATTGCTCGAAACGTTGCGCATTAAAGAAGACTTTTCATGGCATTTACATTTCTCCTTGTCATTGGATTTCTCCTAAATATTAAATTGAAGCTCTGTAGAAGCAACCCGCATGATTATATATATATATATATATATATATATATATATATATATATATATATATATATATGCACTAAAATCACAAAATAACACGTGACCTTATTAATAAGCAAACAACCACAGGGAAAAGGAAACACAAAGTCCGAGCGCTTTCGTGATATATTCACATTATCAAGGAGGATAATGTGAATATATCACGAAAGCGCTCGGACTTTGTTTCCTTTTCCCTGTGGTTGTTTGCTTATTATATATATATATATATATATATATATATATATATATATATATATATTATATATTGTATAAAGATTTTATACAAAATAAATGACTAACAATAAATTTGGTATTATGCCGCAAACTGAAGAATGCTATCCCGATCTGAAAGGGTTTTAAATTGCAAATCCTCAAAAAAAAAAACTGTGGGTGATAGAAAAAAATGTGTTTTCATTTTGGTAATGAGCGTAAAAAAAGAACTTAAGAATCGTCTACATTTATCAAAAGGAGAAAAACTTTGTTGAACAATATTATTCATGAAACTCGTAAATCGTAATGTAACTGGTTACTTGGTCCGTATATTAATATTCTGGTATAATCACCAGACAATGATTGTAAAATGGGATGGGGTCAATTCAGAGCCATTCTCTGTAACCAATGGTGTCAGGCAGAGAGGGTTATTATTATTATTATTATTATTATTATTATTATTATTATTTTATTATCCCTCTACTTATTTAATGTTTTTATGGATAATAATACTACAGGATTGAAGTAATTCTAATTATAATTAAAGCTGAATCGTAATTGACCGTTCGAGTTGGTTCAATTACAATTAGGTGACAATGATTGAATTAGGGACAGATCAATTCGATAAGACCTTAGTTGCCATATGGCGCAAAAATAAATATCAAATTAATTTCGAAAATTAGAAAATTAGAAAAAAAATACAATAAACAAAGATATCTTTGCGGTGTTAAAAGGTGTTAACGATTTTCGATATTTTTCATCATATTTTGTTATATTTCCCCATGTTTCCCATCCTTCAATAGTCAGTATGTTGGCGAGAGCCGAGTCAACATAATGTCCCACAAATTCACTCGAAAGTCGCCTTCAATATACGTTCAATTCAGCATAGCGGGAAATTTTTTTCACCCCCAACAGGACGCAGCTGGGAGCTGCGTCCTTCCGGGGACTTCTGCTAATGAAATGTAACCGAGAGATATACGAGCAGCTCCCGTGCTTGCATTGTAAATAGTGAAATTGGAAGTGTTTGTTTAGATGCCATATGTAGAGTGACCCAACATATGTAGAGTGACCCAACATATACCTAAAATTCTTGTTTTATGAATAACTCTTGCGTTACACCAATTTTGCTTAATCGTAACCAAAAGTAAAATGTGGATTTTATGTCTGTTTATAACTTTATATGATTGTTTATGTGGCTTTATAAGCCTTCCTGTTTGCTGTTACTGGAACATTAGTTTGTAAGTTAGATTAAGATTTAATTAAACGTAATAATGAGTCTATTCATAATAATGAGTCTATTCATACAGTACACCCCGATAATACCGGGTGTCCTATTCGAAATGAAACAACTTTGAAACCTTATAATTTTTTATTGAATGATGCAAGCAATGTAATATTCACACAGTAAATAGTCAATGTCATAAAGTTTCATATGATATATGGGAATTATAACATTTAGATACACTGTGCATAGTATAATTTTTCCTTTTGTTAAGATCTTCACATGTTATATGCTGAACAATTTGAAGCTTATATGGATAGAGCTGCAGCCGCTTGCGCACGACTCTATGCACAGTTGAACGAGGAATCTGCAGTTCGACACTGGCACGACGGATGAACTTTCTCGGGCTACTACCAAAGGCACCGCGTATTCGTTCATCATCATCATCCGATCTTGTTCGCCCTCCAGAGTGTTCCTTTAGAACACTGCCAGTCTCCTCAAATTTCTTGGTCCATGCATATAGGTCTCTTCTGGTGGGTGGTTCCTCGTGAAAGGTTGTACGGAATCGCCGTTGCACCAGAGTAGGGGACTTCAACTCAGCCATCCATAACACACATTTCGCTTTTTCTTGTGGGGTAAACATAATTCAATCTGAAACAAACAAAAGACATTATAACAAAAACTTATGCATATGGTGTAGTGACTAGCAAAGTTTCAACATTCTCACATTAATACTTTAAAAATTACAGAGTTTCAAAGTTGTTTCATTTCGAATGGGACACCCGGTATTTTCTAATTTGTCCATGAAATGAAGACTATTTGTTGATAATTTTAAGAAAAGTGTGTGTAATGCCGGTAAAGGAGGGACTCAATTCAGCTTTTATTTCACTAACAACTGAACACTGTAAATACAATAAGAAATCTAATAACAGCTAATTAATACAAATAGACATAACAATACTTACATTTTAGCGTTAAAGTATAGTATTAAACAAGTTAGTATTAGGTAACAAGTGCGCATAATTCAAAATTAAGGTGCGTATAACATAGCAGATAAGTATAATCAAGACTACATATAAGGCAATAGAAATACAAAACCGGCCATGACAATGCAATGTAGAACAGCATATAATTATAAGTAATAAGTATTACTAGCTAAGCAATTGCTACTATACCTTATATAGATCCGTAGGCGCAACGCAAGCTTGATAACACAACACAACCATGAATGAATAACACCATCACGAATGATTCAGATTATAACCTGGGGCAGAATGACTTGAAAGAAAAGGAATTGTAATTCGCCCCCCTCTTAAAAAAGAGAAAACTATAGGTTCAGACGATCAACGGGACGGTTTACGCGGCTCGAACGATGAGGAACGGTGACTGCAGACGGGGCAGGAACAGGGGAACCAGGAGGAGCTGGAATCACATCGTCCCCGACTGGAGGACACTCAGTAGGAACAACCTCCCCTAAAACTCGGACTCCCAAGTGACTCGTATAAAGAAACGGATCTGGCTTCCAAACCCGCTTCAGGATCCACCGGAAGCGGGTCGACCCCTGGAGCGAGGTCTTTGATCGCTACGGTGTCTTCTCGCCCATTGGGAAATCGGACGTGAGCGTATTGAGGGTTTACTTCCAATAAGCGGACTTCTTCCACCAGGGCTCATCCTTATTTTTGACGTGTCTCCTAAGAAGGACAGTTCCGAGTGCCGTAAGCCACGTAAGCATACTGAGTCCGCTAGATGTCTTGCGAGGAAATGCGAACAAACTCTCATGCGGCGTCGCATTGGTAGCGATGCACAGAAGCGAGCGAAGTGAGTGAAGTGCGTCGGGCAAGACGGATTCCCATGCACGAATAGGTAAATTTCTTGATTGAAGAGCCAATGTCACTGTCTTCCATACAATCCCGACAAATTGCTCACACTCTCCATTCCCAGTCGGATGATAAGGAGTTGAACGACTCGTCGAAACTCCGTGGTTATGCAAGAACGATTTCAGCTGCGATGACATGAAAGATGTCCCTCGATCAGAATGCGAGTAACCAGGTAAACCGAAAATGGAGAATAAAGTAGTGAGACATGCACTAACAGTGGAGGCCGACATATCTCTGCAAGGGAAAGCGCAAGGGAAACGTGAAAACTCATCAATCACGATTAGCAGAAATCGATTGTTAGTGTTAGAGGGTAAGGGGCCTTTAAAATCAATACTGAGACGATCGAATGGTCTCATGGCTCGTATAAGTTGCCCTGGTTCAGGTCGATGGAATTGCGGTTTCAATCTGTTGCAAGTATGGCAAGTTGACACGACACGCTTCACATCCTCTGCAGAGTAGGGGAGATTTCGCGCACGAACAAAATAGAGCAGACGAGTGATACCCAGATGACACAATTACTTATGAGTTCGAAGAGATCGCTGTGACTCGTTACGGCACAAAACCCGCGCAAAAGAGCATTCGCAGCAACATTAAGTTTCCTTGAATGATGTTGGATATCGAAGGAATACGGTATCAGTTCTACCTTCCATCTTGATATTTTCTCATTTTTAATTTTACTCTTGTGTTGCGTGTCAAGCATGAAGACCACGGATTTCTGATCGGTTATTAACGTAAAGTGTTTTCCAACCAAATAATGGCGCCATTTTCTTACTCATTCCATGATCACATAGGCCTCTTTTTCAACAGCGCAGTGATTTCTTTCGGCGCGATTAAGCATCTCAAGAAGAAAGCAACCGGGCGGCCTATGGCGGCCTCCGACGCATCTGTTTCGATAGTAAACGGTAGTTTTTCATCGGTTTTCATCTTAACTGATATAATTATTGCTTCTTTCAAATCTGAAACAGCATTTTTAGCATCTTCAATCAGCGGAAGAGAGACGTCAATTAGAGGACGAATCCTTTCTGAGAATTGTGGCACCCAACGTGAATAATAGGCAAAAAAGGTCCATCATCCGTAAAAGGCCCTTTTTTGAGTGAGGCAACGGCATACTTCGTAGGGGTTCCAGACGAGAAGGATCAGGTCGTAGCTCGTTATTCCTGATTGCGTAACCCAGCAGACATATGGAAGGGGTTGAAAATACAAACTTTTCTCTATTCAACATCATGTTATAACGATTAGCGGTGTCAGCGAACCTATGCAAATTTTCGTCATGTTCCTCCTGCGTCGAACTGCAGATGGTGACATCATCCAAGTAAGCGAAAGTCCCTTCTAATTTATTCTGACGTATCAAATCATCCATAATTCGTTGGAAGCACGCGACTCCATTTGTTAACCCGAAACTTAATCTTTTGAATTAGTAAAGCCATCCATTGGCTTCAAAAGCGGTGTAAGCATGGTCATCCTCATGGAGTGGGTCAAGGTGGTATGCACTTTTTAAATCTATGGTACTGAATATCTTTTAATTCGCTACTTTATTGACGAGTTCCTCAATGTTGGGTAGAGGATATGCATCAAGATATGTAAATTTATTAATGGTTTCAGAGTAGCCCACCACCAAGCGCCGCTTCGTTTGGTGATTTACAACGACCACTTGGGCCCTCCATGGAGAACTCGGTTGGATTATCTCTTCAGAAACCTTGCGGTCCACTTCGGAGCGGATGAACTCAACATCTGAAGCCTTGAATTTCCGTGACTTAGTAGCAATCGGATGACAGTCTGGTGATAAATTTGAAAAGACTCTAGAAGGAGCAATGGCGAGCGATGTTAAGGAACATACGTCGAGACGAGGCTGTGGTCCACCATAAGGTACTTTCACTCCCGAGTGTTTCTTGAGGAAGGGGATACCGAGGATAACATCCGTGCACAGCTCAGGCAAGACAAGCAGACGAATTCCAGGGTAATGACGTTCCTGACTCACCAAATCGACCTCACAAAATCCAACAATCGAAGATTTGAAGTTCGAGGATGCCATAGAAATAGTGCCTGAATATGGAGAAATGGGCAATCGAAGAGAGTGAGCAATAGCCTCCGAAACAAAATTTTCAGAGCTCCCAGTGTCAAGAAGATCCCTGGCTTGAGTCCCGTTCAAAAGAACACGGACTACAGACTCCTTCAAGGCGGACGAAACGCATGCGAGAGTTGCGGTAGAAATAGAAGCAGCCACCGACGAACTCTTAGTAGATTTGTATACCTTCGCGAAATGTCCCTTTTTTTGCATTTAAAACAGGTAACGTTCCTAGCAGGACATCGCGACCGCAAGTGACGATTGTTTCCACAGAAGAAACATAAGTTCGGACGTCCGAACTTATGTTCGGGGAAGCTAGATAGAGGGGAGGTGTCGCGGTTGCGTTCGATGGCGGCGACAGGGCGTGGATCAACAACACAGGAATCATACGACTGCGAATCCTTCATAGCAATTTCCAACGCGCGAGCCTGGTCTGCAGAGCCGAGTGCATATCCGCTGAGAAGCCAGACCAGAGATGAAGGCGTCTCGTATGCATTCGTCACGATAAGTTTTTGCGGATACTCTTTGGAAATTGCATTCAATGCTAAGCTTGTGAAGAGCGCGCAAATATTCGTCGATTGTTTCACTAAAAGTTTGCTTTCGAGTAGCAAGACGGTGTCGTGCAACAACTTCATTCACCGGTTGGATGAATGCCGACTTCAGAGCACCCAAAACGTCGTCGTAAGTATTGCAATCCGTTATCAGCTCAAAATTCTCCGGCGATACGGCGTTGGCTAGCAGGCCAAGGTATGCATTGTCGTTGCCTTCAACCGTGCTCTTATATCGCATGAAAACGAACAGCCAATGCTTAAATACGCGCGGCGCTTCCAGTGAAGTCGGGAGTACATCGAGCCGTTCGGGGAGCGAAGAACTCTCCATCACAGCGTCTCAAGTTAGTGAAATAAATTGTAATGCCGGAAAAGGAGGGACTCAATTGAGGCTTTATTTCACTAACAACTGATTACTGTAAGTACAATAAGAAATATAATAACAGATAATTAATACAAATAGACATAACAATACTTACATTTTAGCGTTAAAGTATAGTATTAAACAAGTTAGTATTAGGTAACAAAACCGGCCATGACAAGGCAATGTAGAACAGCATATAATTATAAGTAATAAGTATTACTAGCTAAGTAATTGCTACTATACCTTATATAGACCCGTAGGCGCAACGCAAGCTTAATAACACAACACAACCATGAATGAATAACACCATCACGAATGATTCAGAGTATAACCTGGGGCAGAGAATGACCTGAAAAAAAAAGGAATTATGTCGGTGTTTGAACAAATATTAAAGGAAAATACACCAATAGAGAAGAAACATCCATTTTACAAATGGATAATTCTAGTTGGCTTTGTCTCCTTAGTTAACCATTCTAAAAATTGACAATTAACGCGTGGAGTAACTGTAATTGTAATTGAAGTTGCGTAATTAATTACATTATTTTGTGTAATTGTAATTGACCTTTTAAAATAAAAGTAATTGTAAGTGAAGCTTTGGAAGAGAAACTGTAATTTATTCTATATAATGTAATTGCTCCAAACTTGTTGTACTGAACATTTGTGAAATAGGCTACTATCTCGGTACAATGATTGTTAATCATCTGATGTATGCGCATGATCTAGTTCTTATTTCTCCATCTGTAAAAGGGCTCAGCACACTTCTGAAAATTTGTGAAAGGTATGGGAAGAACAATGACATAAAATATAACCCTACTAAAAGTCATATTATGATTATGAGAACCAAGGCCTACAAATACAGTATATAAAATTTCCTGAATTTCAAGTGAATAGTAAGGTGCTGTCAGAAGTGACCCAGACTAAGTATCTTAGCCACATACTAACTGATAGTCTTTCAGATTACTATGATATTCTAAGGCAATGTAGACAATTATATGCTCAGGAGAATACTTTGGTTAGAAAATTTCATATGTGTACATTAGATGTTAAGTTGATTTTGTTCAAAACTTTTTGTACCCCAATGTATACAGCTCATTTGTGATTGAACTACAGGATGTATAATGAGAAAACTGTATGTTGCCTAGTGTAATATTTTTAGAAGTTTATTAAGAATTCTTAGATTTATAAATGGTGCTCCTTCTAGTGCCAGTATGCTGTTTGTAGTCAATAAGGTGCCTAATTGTGCCAGTGCCATACGCAATTTTGTATTTAGATTTATCACTAGGCTTGGTGAGTCAGTCAGTAAGATAATAAAAGCCATGGTTAGTGGACTGATCTCCGATATATTTTATAGATCTCAATCTGAAAGTATTGGCGTAGGCAACTGTACGTTCATTATTCATAGTGTTTCACTGGCCTAGATAGTCAGTGCTCCAGACAACTGTCTCTTAACCTTCTATGGACCTTCTTCGCATGGTCTCGTAATCTATAGAAATATATGGGCTAGAAAGCTTTGAAAGACGGGTGACAAACTTATTACCGGAATTAAGGAAGAAACTATACAAAGAAAGATTTAATGAACCTTATGTTCACTAAAAACCGGGGAATCAGAAGACATATGACCGAAATTTTCAAATACTAAAAGTATTTGTAAGAGTTTTAAACAGGGTTTATTTCCTCGAAACCCACGCTGACTTTATTGATTAAGATTATATATTATTGCTCTGAAGATGTTCGACGATACGATCTCGAATAACTGATTCTAAAAGCTTTCCCACAATAGAAGCTAGACTAATGGGCTTATAATTTCCCGCTTCTAGTGGTAGAGGTGTGTGTATGTCTTATTATGAATCATTCTAAGGTATATAAACTATATACTTTATAATTTGCGACGATGGAAATAATAATATTTATAAATCTAACCGCATCCCAACAGAAACCTAGACCTGAACCAACAGATCTTGTTTTCTTTGTCTTCCTTTTTGATACTTATACTACTTATACGTAAACGATGTAAATCTCTAACCCCATTTTTTAAACCTGATAACTCTGTCTACTCGGCAGTATATAGTTGATCGATACGAGATTCAGAATTAATAAATTTTTTTTAAGAAAAAAAAACTACATACAAAAAGTTTTACAGTATTTTCAAACGCAGGAATAGCTTTTTTTTGTTTTTTTGAATATGTCGTTATGAACCGGTGTTAGCTTTATAGACAGAATCGATGGGATTCAGTTCATTTATTACAGAACGGAAGTGAAATGGCAAATAATAATGATGATAATACTAAATAAAAGGTGAAAATGTACAAAATTAGCTGGCATACTCTTTGACTATTTTACGCAACTTTATACGTTTATAATAATTATTGCATGAAACATTATTATTATTTTTAAATGAAATTAACATTTGTATACTTTTACAGTACTTGAAAATTAAATTTAGTGAAAAAATAGAGTAAGTTATGAAAATAAATGAGCTTAATGAAAAAGAAAGATTATGGATAATTCATATTAGATATGATATTTGATGGGACGATGTTTTAAATAATTAATTATAAAGTAAGGACTTAATTAACTATAGTAATAATGGCGATAATGAACTTTCATATCGGTAGGATGTAGTGAAGTATGGTACTTTTTTAGTAGTTTGTGAAATTCAATTAGTAATTAAACTTGCGTGATATTTACAGATCTAGATCCGGACTATAGTCTGCCAGCTGAGCGAGCAGCCATGTTTTAGAGAGTCAGGAATTATACCTATAGAGTTACTGATCTGTTCATTAGTTTAGTGAGTAGGTAGGATTACAGTGTCATCCGATACTAATTTGTATATTTTGCGTATTTTTACCAAACAACAACAACACATTATTCGTAAAGAGGTGTTGTTTAGTACGATTGGATCAAAGATAAATGAATTTGGGATGGGTTATGGCGTATGAGGGGTCGCGCGTCTTAAGATACCTAAGCGCCACCACGGGCGAAAACGTGTTTTTGATGGATATCACTATTTTCACTCTTCCTCTATCACGTGGTTTGGATTATAATAACCTTACGACACTAGAAGTATGGTTGAAAACCTTATGAAGCGAACTACTTTTTTCACCTCTATCGCCAGCCAAAAGTTCACCCAAAGTTCGGCGTAATAAGAAAATCAAAAAATGTAAAAAAATATATATAAAATATGAAAATCTATTCCAAAAACTCCTCACCATCTTCATTAGTATACTTAGAACTCTAATTTAGCCAAAAATGAAAGTTCTAACTCAATTAATAACAGAGATACTATTGCGAGAATATTGCTGAACTTTGGAGGCGATTTCTGGCGAATTTTAATTTTGGCGCTTAGGTACCTTAAGACGCGGGACCCCTCATATATTGTTGGTAGTGAGTGTTAGCATTTGGAATTGAGGCTGCTGTACTAAAACCAATATTTGCAGAGAAATTGTTTAATAAATTGTCCATATACTTATAAATCATTGAAGGGATCTTTTTACTCCTTTTTCTGTGTGCGCTCTCACTACTTTCTTTAGACTCTTAGTGTTCCAGAGCCCTTTGGAATTGGATTTTTAATTAACTGATTTTTTTAACAATACTAATCCGATTTCGCTCATTTAATGACTGGATTAACTCCGTTACAACAGTTTTCCTGTAATAGCGTGGAGTGTTAGACCCCACTAGGAGTAGATTAGAAATACCTCGTAACCTCGCAGTAATTCCGTGCGTTGGTCTCTCTTCACACGAAAGTGAAGCAGGCACTTTGCTTCAGGTCTCATTGGAGGACTATATTTCCGGATGTGGGTAACCATTTATTGAGCTGTTAACGACAATCGGCCATCGGCCGAATCTGCATTGAATATACAGTAATTAATCTATTTATGTTCTTAGGAATGTTTGAAATTTTGCTCGATTGTATTGGTTATTTTCGGTTATTCCAGACCAATCGAAAGATGTTGTTATTTCTCTAAGGAATTTTAGTTTATTATAATAACAGTAAGACTCATAATCAACTTTTATATTTTCTTGTAGGCAAAAATGGGTGATTAACATAGTGTACGTAGGCAAATGATCTGGGATATTTAATCCTTTCAATACTGTATGGCAACATAACTCGCATGGTATCTTCGCCTCCCATGAAATGGTAATTTAGAGATGATTTTTACACTATACATATATGGTAGCTCGTATATCGTGGGATGTTAAAAGATCTATTATTATTTATTTAAACATATTTCAGTTAATATAATGTACATGAATTTGCGTTGTAATAATTTTAGGTTATCTGTCAATTCGTCAAAGTGGTTTCGGAGACTGCAAATACTTAAGTTTAGGAAAGACAAGTTTACATTCTTGTATTTTTTGTTTAAAAATTTCTGTACTGAGATATTAAGTTTTCAGAGTCACGAACTTCGCTTACAGTATTGAGAGTATTTAAATCGTTGATCATGATCGAATCGGATAGTCTGAAAAAGCGCGTCTATTTTTTTTATAAAAATAACGATTTGTTTTTAAATAACCAACGCTAAATTTGTTTTCATTTTTACCATCAGGTCCCGACGAAGACCTCCCCGTAATCTGTAACTTGCCCATGTACACTGGTCATTGCAGAGCCGCTTTTCCTCGTTGGTATTTTGATTCATCACAGGGGAAGTGTATCGACTTTACGTATGGGGGATGCTCAGGAAATGCGAATCGGTTCCTGTCCGTCGAACATTGCGAGAGGCAGTGCGGAAAATATCGTAATGAGGGTAATGAAAATTTAGTTATGTTAGTTGAACTTACATTAAAAAGATTAATAAATAAAATAAGTTAAGCTCGCAAGCCGTTTGCTCGAAATTTTTATATTTTTTCTTCAGTCCACGTTCGGTTTGATAATATTTCCGCTTCCTTTTCATTTGCAGCCATCAATAACGCACATCTGAAAAGGAAAAAACTTACTGAGTTGAAGCATCGGTGAAACAATAATAATAGTAACCAATAGTAAAAACTGAAAATTAATAAAATAGGCAGTATAGAAGAAGAAGAAGAAGAAAGAAATAACAAACGTAATTCCTTTTCAGATGTTTGTAATGAAGCAGTGGATGCGGGATCGTGTGGAGTCGTCGTCGGCAAATGGTACCACGATCCGTTGGAACGTATTTGCAAACCTTTCTACTATTCAGGGTGTGCGGGAAATGGGAATAGGTTTTCGAGCGAGTCAGAGTGCGAATCTGAGTGTATTTATCACGATACCCTTCTTCCAAAAGGAAATGATTCTGAGACTAATATTGGTTCGTAGGATTCACTTATTTCATTTTGCGTGGATGGTAAACATTTATTTGCTTTTTTTATGTACATAATTTGTTATAATTAACAGCGAGTGTGTTGAGAGATATTCCTTAATAACTTAGTTATAGCATGCTAAATAGCTATATTTGTTCGACAAAGACGCTTCTGCAAATAATATCTAATTTCATTCCTGATAACACTGAATATGGTTCTATATTTGGTCAACACTATGGCTAGTATGGCACCCCCTAAACCCACCGTGCTAGCTGGGATGCAAATATTTTAATTGTTTCTGGTAATACTTAACAATTCGTGTCATGCACTTTCCAACAAATGTTTGTCCCCCACTTCTGGGTGTTACCTCAGTTTGGCTTATTTGTTTTACTTTTTTCCCTAAAGCCATTTGTGAGCTAGGAAGAGATTTTGGTCCTTGCTCAGATGGGTACAAACGGTGGTATTTCAGTACTACGACGGGTATTTGCGAAGGCTTCGTTTATGGTGGATGTGGTGGTAACCAAAATCGATTTAAGAATTTTAACAATTGCATGCAGTTTTGCTATGAAGCGAGTCTCAAATACAAAGTACCAGGTAAGTGCTTCATTGAAGGTTGAGGTGAACTGTCTATTAAAGTTTTTGTTCTCGTTATAATCGTTAGGTTGTTCAGTTAAAGGATATAAGATTATTAATCTACCACACTAATGTTTTAATTTAATGAAAATAAGAGTATTTTTCGGAAATCGAAGAATTTTTTCGTTTTTTTCTCGTATATGTGTGTAGTTCGTGTACTCCAAATTTCTTCAGCGTGAATGTGCAAGAATAAAATATATCTGAACAACATCTTAGTATTTTGATTAACAGTGCTGCATTAAAAATTAATATTATTAACCCCTTAACGACCGAAGTTTTTGTAGGGTTAAGTTATGAGTGCTTGTATTGGAAACGGTACATATTCGACCCAGTGGTCCAAAAGAGGTTAATTTAGATTTTATGCTATGTTAAAATCAGAACAGTATTCAAGTATTGTTACTGGCTTCCTTTATCCTTGTCAGTTAGTTAATCGTCGAGTTGAACCTATGCAATGAATGAATTTTAACTCTTCTTGCCCCCACCACAGATTTTATGAAGTGAAGTTTGCGGATTTTTAATAGACCTGCTGATTCATTCAGTATAAGAAACTGAACTCGTAAATGCTCCTGCTTCTAAAGTTCTTTCTTTTCTTTGAATGTATTAACCATAAAAACTAAAGCCCGTACTCGAAGGAGAAGGACAAATAACCAATAGCTAAAAGATATATTTTTAATAATAATAATAAACAACAGTAATAAACTATATACGGAATATATAAATACTCAAATTTACGTAAACTATAACAGAAAAAACCTGGATACCATCATAGACAACTCAATTAAATTCGCAACAATCCGTTGTGTCAAGGACGCGATTCACATCTTACGGTCACACCCAGCAAACAAAATGCTCGCACCCATACTTTTCAAACTACGCATTAACATTATTAGAACTCGATTAAAAATGGCCAACCAACATTTACGAAATAACGTCATCCGTTACATGGTGAAATATTAATGTCTTGTTTATGACTCCAAAAAAGAAACTTCATGTTTTAAAGTAAAACTTAACTAATTTACAGCAAGATGCTATAAATAAAATATTCCTCGAAAGAATCAGACGTATCGATGGTGTTATTCCAGAACCTCGTAAGCGTCACCTTCCCAAAATTTAGTTTAAAAAAAAATTCGCCGTAATTCGCGTTAGAATGTCCATAATTAATCATACAAAATTAGGACAATTCCCGTTTCTTTCCCATCCCAAAAGTTGTTTCTAAACATTCATTCATTCTTTTATTCCTTTTATCCTGTAAAATTTGCGTTTTCATACTTAAGAGCTTTTCGAATATTACCATAGCTTTGCATATTTAATCAATTGTGATACAAATTCACTACGCCCTAATTTAGGCAGCGTCCGCAGCATAGTGGGTAACATAGTTTCCTTATAAGCGAAGTGAAGACACTGAGATCGGGGATTCGGACCTATATCCATCGGATTGATAAGACTAACAGTGACACTAAAAAACAAACAACCTAGCACTAAACTAATCTAACTCACAATATACTTGTCGATAGAATGTCAAGTTCAGATGTCGTAATCCAGGGGATTCGACTCCTTATAATAATGGTAATAATAAAACAATGAGCTGGCCGCATTAGTCGGCCTGATCGCTGTGTCACTTTCTGACCTTCCTGACAGTTATCCCATATGCATACATAGAAGTACAGTATATATATATATATATATATATATATATATATATATATATATATATATATATATATATATATATATATGAAAAATTATTTCACGAAAGTGACACGTGAAAAGTATTTATGATGAATAAAACCACGAAGGAAAAAGAAACACAAAGGGGTGCTCAAGCGCTTTCGTCTAATGACATCCTCAAGAACACTGGAGTGAAAGGACAGATCAAGGCAATATATAGGTTACAAAAATAAACATACATACATACACATTCACATATATATACATATATTATATATACATATATATATATATATAAATATATACATATATATAGTAAGCATAGAAAAAAATTGTGGGAGGAGCCAACATTTATATGGTCACAGAAGAATAAAGAAATAAAAATAAATATAAATATAAATTGAGAAAAAATTAATTACAAAATAGTGCCTTAGTGATATATATGTCACAGCCTAAATAATCATAAAGAAATAAACAGGCAAATAAAAAAACCCATAATACATATACATACATATATATATATATATATACATATATATACACATACATATATATATATATATATATATATATAAAGACACTTTTAGCACTTTGGCCGACCTTCCATATAAATTCAAATGGCTTTTTTATGGAACAGGTCACAAAAGAATAAAGAAATAAAAATAAATATAAATTGTAAGTGGAGTCTACCAATTCAAGCTCAAGAGGGAGGTTTTACAATCGATTTAATAGATGCTGCCAAATTGATATATATGTCACATTATTAAAAAATAAAAATTGAAAGATAAATTTTAAGAGAGGCACACCAATTTATAAGGGAAAAATTACCACATATGCATATTATAGTCACAAACGAATACAAAAGTACAAATAAATATAAATTGGAAAACAAAATGATCCCTAGATGATATATAAAGACCCATAAAATATATATACAACATATTTACGGTATATATACGAATATAAACGCAATATATACAGAATATATATATATATATATATATATATATGCATAAGGGAAAAAAAAAATTACCAAATTTGTTTTTATAATTATTGTCTGAGAAAACGGTAGGTCGCAAAAGAATAAAGAAATAAAAATAAATAACTTGAAAAAATTACAAATAATACACGTACACATATTACCCGCATACCCAAATATATATATACATATACACACATATATACAAACACACACACACACACACACATATATATATATATATATATTACAAGCTTGACCTTCACGAAATGAGAAATCATCCCGCAGAACCTTTGTGAGGTTGTAAGGTAAGGTAAGGTACATACCCATATACATATATATATATATATTTAACTGCATACATACATACATACATACATATACACACATACATACATACATATACACACATATACATACAAACACATTTAACTGCAATGACCACACACATACGCACATACACATACATACATACACATACACTCATACAGCAAAAAATTGAAAAATAAAATTGTAAGGGAAACAACAGACAAAAACAAATTTTTTACCAAAGATTTAACAACCTGCCCTTTTTGTTTAAATCCATTCTGAAGGAATTCAGAGCAACGGGATCAAGTTGAAACAGACCTTTACTCATGTTAAGGTTATTTGTAAGTTGAATTATAGCCGACTCAAGAATATTTCTATTAACAATGTTGCTAGAGTGAAACAAAACTGAAACATTATTCCAATCAATACAATGGGATAACTCTGACAAATGGACAAAAAGGGCACTGGACAACTGTCCCGTTCTAACGGAATATTGATGCTGTTTTACACGCGTTTGCAAATCCTTTCCCGTCTGACCTATGTAAAAGGAATCACATTGCTTACACCCAATTTTATAGATAATGCCTAAATTATTGGTAGGGCTATTTTTTTACTATGATGTTTTTCACAATATTGTTATATGAAAAAACTACACTGATATCCAAAAGTTTAAGTACATTAGCAATGCCTAAGAAGCCCGGGAAAAATGGAAGTACTAAAATATTCTTTGACAAGGTGCGAGTGTTATTATTCACACGATAGAAGGTTCGTTTAGCCTTATTAAGACAAGATTCCATGAACGCAGAAGGGTAACACAACTCACTTCCAATACCGTTGATATTTTCCAATTCGGCATCGATGTATTCAGGACTGGCGATCCTAAGAGCGCGGAGAAACATTGAGGAAAATATGGCCTTTTTAATAGGGGTGTCATGTCCAGAGTAAAAGTGTACGTAGGACAAATTGTTTGTTTTTTTCCGATATATACTAAACTTAAAACCCGGGCTATCCCTATGAACACGCACATCCAAAAACGGGATTGAGTTGTCTTGTTCCACTTCTACAGTAAATTTAATGGAGGGGACTTGGTCATTTAACTGAAGGAGGAAGTCATCCAGGTCACGATTCAAGGGCCAGGGTTGTTAAATCTTTGGTAAAAAATTTGTTTTTGTCTGTTGTTTCCCTTACAATTTTATTTTTCAATTTTTTGCTGTATGAGTGTATGTGTATGTATGTATGTGTATGTGCGTATGTGTGTGGTCATTGCAGTTAAATGTGTTTGTATGTATATGTGTGTATATGTATGTATGTATGTGTGTATATGTATGTATGTATGTATGTATGCAGTTAAATATATATATATATATATGTATATGGGTATGTACCTTACCTTACCTTACAACCTCACAAAGGTTCTGCGGGATGATTTCTCATTTCGTGAAGGTCAAGCTTGTATATATATATATATATATATGTGTGTGTGTGTGTGTGTGTGTTTGTATATATGTGTGTATATGTATATATATATTTGGGTATGCGGGTATATATGTGTACGTGTATTATTTGTAATTTTTTCAAGTTATATTTATTTTTATTTCTTTATTCTTTTGCGACCTACCGTTTTCTCAGACAATAATTATAAAAACAAATTTGGTAATTTTTTTTTCCCTTATGCATATATATATATATATATATATATTCTGTATATATTGCGTTTATATTTCGTATATATACCGTAAATATGTTGTATATATATTTTATGGTTCTTTATATATCATCTAGGGATCATTTTGTTTTCCAATTTATATTTATTTGTACTTTTGTATTCGTTTGTGACTATAATATGCATATGTGGTAATTTTTCCCTTATAAATTGGTGTGCCTCTCTTAAAATTTATCTTTCAATTTTTATTTTTTAATAATGTGACATATATATCAATTTGGCAGCATCTATTAAATCGATTGTAAAACCTCCCTCTTGAGCTTGAATTGGTAGACTCCACTTACAATATTTATATTTATTTTTATTTCTTTATTCTTTTGTGACCTGTTCCATAAAAAAGCCATTTGAATTTATATGGAAGGTCGGCCAAAGTGCTAAAAGTGTCTTTATATATATGTATGTGTATATATATGTATATATATATATATATGTATGTATATGTATTTATGGGTTTTTTTTTGCCTGTTTATTTCTTTATGATTATTTAGGCTGTGACATATATATCACTAAGGCACTATTTTGTAATTAATTTTTTCTCAATTTATATTTATATTTATTTTTATTTCTTTATTCTTCTGTGACCATATAAATGTTGGCTCCTCCCACAATTTTTTTCTATGCTTACTATATATATGTATATATTTATATATATATATATATATGTATATATATATATATGTATAATATGTGAAGTGTATGTATGTATGTTTATTTTTGTAACCTATATATTGCCTTGATCTGTCCTTTCACTCCAGTGTTCTTGAGGATGTCATTAGACGAAAGCGCTTGAGCACCCCTTTGTGTTTCTTTTTCCTTCGTGGTTTTATTCATCATAATATATATATATATATATATATATATATATATATATATATATATATATAATGTTTCAGACCAACAAAGACCCTAGGATCCACACATGGCTGGTCTACCTAACTGTGTTCGTAATTGTGTATTGTGCATGTCCTCCGTGGTGGCGGAGGGGACCTACAATTTTACGTGGGTTCCGAACCACAAGAACATAAGAAATTTTTATAGTGGGCACGCTAGGGGCCACTTCGGCCCATCGAGGTGGCTCCACTATGTAAAAACTGCCTGTACATTGGCAACGACCAATTTTTACAAAACTAAATAATTATCAATTTAAAGCTAAAGATAGAATCTCTGGATCTGAGGATCAAGTCATAATCGACTACTATCCGCAAATATGTTACACGCTATATCTATTACGGTATCCATCAATAGCACCCATTTTCGGTCTCCCATTTAAAGGTGTTTGTGGGGCAAGTGAAGATCATGAGTTTTTCAATACCTCACAGTATTATGGGGGGCATCGCTCGGCAGAGGAATCTCTTTAAATGGGGTGTGTAAGGACAGATAGTATCCCCTAACCCAAGATGCTGCCTCCCTATATCCTACAACACTCGTGTTGAGCTGTGGGATCTATCACCACAAAGCCTTAATTTTACTACCTTAAACTATACCCAATCTAGCAACATATGCGTCTAATCGATTTTTAAACATGTTTATAGACGTGCTACTAATTACTTCTACCGGCAAACTATTCCACCTATTTACTATTCTATGCGTAAAAAAGTTTTTCGCAACTGCTGTCTCGAACCTTCTACTTGTCAACTTACACCCGTTATTTCTAGTCCTATTATATTGAGATATTTAGAAAAAGCTATCTCTATCTACGTTATCGAACCCATTCATAATTTTGAAAACCTGGATTAGATCACCCCTTAGCCTCCTAGTCTCGAGTGTAGTCAATTTTAACTCCTTAAGCCTATCCTCGTACGACTTTGACCTAAGCGACGGAATCATCTTAGTTGCTCGTCTTTGAACTCTTTCGATTTTGTCTATATCTTTGCGCATATGCGGATTCCAAAATTGGACCGCGTACTCCAAATGGGGTCTAACTAATGATTTCTAAAGAGAAACTATAATATCGCGCGATTTGTACTCAAAATTTCGAGATATAAAACCTAACACTTTGTTCGCCTTATTGACCGCTGCTGTACTTTGTTTCGCTACTTTTAAATCACCAGTGACTATAACTCCTAAATCTTTTTCCTGTTCTACGCTTGTTAAATCTTTCCCTGACATACTATACGCAAAATTACCGTTACACGGTTATATATAGACCCCCTAATCAAACAGCTGATACGGAGGAAGCGTTATATCGTGAACTAAAGAGAATAATCGGTAGTGAGCGGGCTTTAGTTATGGGTGACTTTAATTGCGCCAACGTGTGTGTGTGTGTATATATATATATATATATATATATATATATATATATATATACAGGGCGTCCCAAAAAAATGTATACACACTTTAAATACTTATAAAGGCAGTGTTTATTAAAATACATTTCATTTTCAAAATGTAATAGAATCTACAGACATTATTTAATTCTTTTGTCAACGCCTGTTTTCAAACTGACGTCCGTTCTGGTCCAGGCACTGCTGATAACGCGAAGCAATGGAATCGCAAACATCACGAAACATTTCGTTTGGTATTTGTGTGCATTCTCGTTCAATGGCTGCTCTCAATTCAGCGACTGTTGCAGGTTTTATAGCGTAGACTTTGTCTTTTAAGTATCCCCATAAAAAAAAGTCTAGTGGTGTGAGGTCTGGTGAACGCGGAGGGTATTCTACGAAACCCCTTCGTCCAATCCACATCCACATCGTGCCAAGTACCACTCGCAATACTCCACTCTTCGGTCCGGATCATCTTCATTAATAGCATGGACTAATCTTGGAATGTAACTTTTCCATTGACAGCGCTTCAAAATGCGTTGGACAGACGATTCTGAAATTCCTACCTCACGACTCGCTTGACGCACAGATTTTCTTGGACTTCGGTGATACGTTTCCAGTACTCTTTCTTGCTTTGTGGGGCTTGTCGATGTCCGTGGTCTTCCGGAACGCTTCTTGTGGACATTCTGAACAGTTCCATCGGCTTCAAACTTATCTCTAATTCGAGTGATGGTAAGTCGCGTTGGTGGATCTGTTTGAAACTCCCTCCTAAACTGTCTTTGCACTTCAACTGCGTTTTCACACTTCCAGTAGCATTTTAGAATGAATTTCCTTTGTTCAAAGCTTAGTCTGACTGCCATTATTAATTCTAATGGGTTTAACTTGGAAAGAAAGAAACATCAATTGAGCTATCAGCTGTTAAAGTGTGTATACATTTTTTGGGACGCCCTGTATATATATATATATATATATATATATATATATATATATGTGTGTGTGTGTGTGTGTGTGTGTGTGTGTGTGTGTATATAATGTAAACCCACAAGGGAAAAAAAATTATTCCAAGGCCTTTCGTCTATTCAGAAGTACACCTCGTCATTCATTCATTTCACGTCTTTAATTGTGAAATTCAGCCCATATATATAATATATATATACACCAATCTCTTAGTTATTAAATCATTGTAATTATTATTGTAAAACTCTGCAAATTAAAGTTGAAGTACTTCGTTTACTTATAAAATATATAACCTACGAACTGGGTACGCATACAGATTCGCGGCCACAAGGCAGTTAGTTATCTACTGTAGTTTTGTGACCACCATTGAATAGGGGCTAAAGTCAACATGGAAAACTCACCCGTCTTAGTCACCATAGGCTAGCTTACGGAGCCAACCGATGGCACAAAGACCTTCAGATGGGCCGAGTGTTAAAGTGTTGTTATCAACATTATTTTGTGTTTCATTAATGTGAAGATTGACTTATTACGAGGTGACAGGATAATTACATTATGTGAAAAACATTATAATGGTGAAGAGATATAAATAGTTTAGCTTTAGCAGCTTCTATTATATCCAACTAATGGGAACTCGGACAAGAGTCTTATTCATTACAAAAGTGAGAAGAAAAATGTGCTCAACCTTCAGGACATCATTAAAAAGATTTTATAAATGAAGTTCCTAGTGGTAAGCCCATATTTGCAAGTGAGAACTTTGACTTGCCACCAATACGATTAGACTCTATTGATATGACAGTATTCTTAAGTAAAATAGAATCACTTCAGAATGGGGTTCAGCTATTGAAGGGTGACCTGCATACCCAACATGGTCAGAATAGAGAACTAAAGGATGATGTAACAACGACTTCAAGAGACTTGGAGTCCCCTGGGGAAGGGACCGTAAATATCCCAACTTCTGGCTCCCCTGCTGGCGATACTGGGAATGCAGACCAGGGCAGCGGGGCTGGTTCTGCTACTGCCCATTCGAGATGTTCTGGACCTCTGCCTGATTCACTTTTCATAAACTTCTGCAACATTTGTGGCCTTTCCTCAAATTTTCAGTCTGTTGAAGACCGCCTCTCCTCCTCTAAACCTCGCTTTCTCTTCCTCACTGAAACTCGAATGTCTGGGACGAATGACATCAATTCCTTTTCTGTACCCTCCTACTTTCTCTACAGTCAATTTCACTATAAAGGCGAGTGTTGCGACAGTTGCTTGCGTATATATACGCAATAACCTAACTAGCTCTCGTATTCCCGAACTTGAATCCTTCGAATTCTACACCCTCTGGCTACAGCTTACGTGCCAATCTCAAGCTAAATACATCTGAGCTGTCTACTTTTCTCCAAATTCTACTGACTATCCAAAATTCTTTAACTACTTCACTTCCAGAGTGGAAAACATTCTATCCCACTCTCCTTTTCCTGAAATCTCCATTTCGGGTGATTTCAATGTTTACCACCACATTTGGCTTTCCTCCCAGTTAACTGTCATCCTTGGTGAGTAGTTCACAGCCGTGACCCTCCCGAGACTGCTGAGCGCATCACGGAGGTGATTCTCTCGGCCATGGAGGCGTACATTCCATATTCTATTCCTACTAATACAAAAACTTTGGTTTAACGTTGCCTGTTCTAATGTTATCCGCAACAGAGAGGTTTTGAGAAGATACCGTCACCATCCAACTTCTGTCTCTCACTTAACTTATACTTTTGCCCAAAACATGCAAAAACTGTTCTTTGACTCGCCAAGATTTCCTTCATCCGACAAAACTGTGAAAACCTACTCAATTCTAATACTTCTCGCTCTTCCTAGCAGCTAGCTAAGAACCTCTCCAATAACTTTACTTCATCTTTCCCTCCTTTTTCCATTCTAATGGCTGAATTGATGTCTCTTCTGATAAAGCTGAATATTTCTCTCAAAGTTTTGCCTTTAACTCAACCATGGACGATTCCGGTGCTCTTCCTCGATCTCCTCCTCCCTCTGACTTAATTGTCTGAAATTAGAATCTCTTCCAAAGACATTTTTTCTACTCTATCTGAGCTCAACTCTAGGAAGGCGTACGGTCCTGACGGTGTCCATCCTGTTGTTCTCCTGTTCTGTGCTGACACCCTGCCTAGGCAAACTCTTTCGTCTTTGTCTTTCATTTAGTAGTTTTCCTTCCTGTTGGAAATTCGCTTTCGTTCAGGGTGTCCCAAAGAATGGTGACCGCTCTGAATCCTCCAACTATCGTCCAGTTGTTTTGATTTCTCGACTTTAAGTTTTTGAATCTATCCTTAATAGGAAGATTCTGAAACACTTCTCTTCTCACGATCTTTCAGATTGTCAGTATGGGTTCCGCAAAGGACGGTCTACTGGCGATCTTCTCTGACCTTTACTATTGCGCTAGATATATCACAAGCTTTTGATAGTCTGGCTCAAATCTGTAATTTCCAAACTGCTCTCCTTCGGTTTTTAATCTTCCTATCTGTGCCTTCATTTCTGGTTTCCTTTCTGGCTGATCTATAGCTGCAGTTGTAGATGGCCACTGTTCTTCTCCTAAAGCTATTAATAGTAGTGTTCCTCAGGGATCTGTCCTGTCACCCACTCTTTTCCTTTTATTTATCAATGATCTGTTAAGTCGCACTTCCTGTCCTATCCACTCCTATACTGATGATTCCACTCTTCACTTGCCGATGAATCTACCCTTCACTTCTCCACCCGCTTCCCAAAGCGTCCCTCTCAACAGTCACTCCATGCTTCGCGTAGGACAGCTATGGTGCACCTGACCTCTGATCTTTCTGCTATCTCTGACTGGGGCATTGAAAACCTCGTAGATTTTAGTGCCTCAGAAACTCGCTGCCTTCATCTGTCTACTCGTCACAATCTTCCACACCAATATCCCTTTGCCTTCAACAATACACAACTCAATCCTTCTTTTTCTCTTAGCATTCTTGGTGTTTCCTTTTCTTGTGATCTTTCCTGGAAAGATGACATATACTCTCTTTTTAAACCAGTTTCCAAGAGATTAGAGGTGCTGTACAGACTTCGCAGTTTCTTCACCTCCACCCAGTTTAGTTTTTGGGGAGTTTCGGGGAATGCGAGAATAGGGGTATGAAGCGGGGCGAGGTGAATCCAATTTCTGGGATCGGGGTGGGGAAGAGAATGCCGTGGACATCGGGAAATCAAGGAGGGAGCTGGGCGGAGGAGAAGGGGGTTACAAAGCAGGGCGGGGTGAATCCAGTTTCCGGGATGGAGGAGATGATGATGCCAGGGGCCTTGGGAAGTCAAGGAGGGAGCAAGGACGAGTATTATTCACGGGCGAATCAAGATTTAATCTTCGAACATCCGATGGACGGGAAAGAGTGTGGAGAAGAACAGGAGAAAGTCCGTGACCAATACTCGTCCCCCATTGGACCATAGTCCAACTGACGTGCTCACGAGCGAAAGCAAGACGAGGATTGCGGTGGTGTGGGAACAATTCCGGGCCCATTGCTGGACGTCTGGCATGTAAGCCACTTTCCATAAGTCTCCTTCTAACGGTTCACTCCGATACACTGACGTCTCGAGACCTTTCCAGCTCATTGCGGACGTTTGTGGCAGTCAAGCGACGATCTCGCTAAACACTCAAGACGATGAAACGATCGTCACGGGGAGATGTGCAGCGTGATCTTCCAGATCCTGGTCTTCGGGTGTACTCTCCTGTTTCCACATAACGTTGGTAGACACGTCGAGCCGTTGTTCTTGGAATTCCTAGCGCATCGGCGACGTAGCGCTGGCTCCGACCATCTTCAATTAGGGTGACGACGACTGCGACGTTCACGACACTCAAATCCATTGTAATTGTCCAATTCTGAAACCCCCCCAAAATTAGAAGTCTATCTGTTACTAAACGTAAATGCCTACTCCCACAAGTGGAATAAAAAAAATGGCACTAGCAGTTTAAGAGCAACTGAGCAAGAGCACCGGTGAGAAATGGAGGGCCGAGCGCAAACCGCAGGGGGTGGGGTACCTTCTCCTTAGGGGACACACCGTCGGTTTAAAAATGGGGCCCCGTGATGCGAAAGTTTGCCCCAACGGCGCAAAGACCCCAACCCCCCCAATTCCACCGGCCCGGACACCCAACTAGCCAACACGGTGACGCCCTAAGGGCGCCACCTACGGAGGACAGCTCTGGAGACTCGTACTGGGAGCCAAGGATCTTGGTGGCTTTTAGCTCGGTCTCCCCAGTAGCCTGTCCGGCATGGGTGACCCTTCCAGGGACTAAAACCCCGCTGACGTAGCCCACTGAGTCAGAACACGGGAGCCCACCCACCACGACAATGTGGCCACCGCCAGGGGTGGTTAAAAATAAGGGTGCTAGATTCTGTTATAAGAATTAGTATAGGCCAATAGCGCTTGTCAGTATACTTTCTAAGGTATTAGAATGTGTTATCTATAATAGGATAAGTACTTACTTGCAGACTTAGGTCAATCAGTTTGGCTTTAAAGTGAAACATGATACTGACCTGTGTATTTATATGCTAAAGGAAACAGTCCTTAAGTAAAAGATGTCAAGTAGCAATGTATATTCCTGTTTTTTTTATGCATCAGAAGCATTTGATAGAGTTATCCAATACAAACTTTTCAAGAAACACTCATGTCGAGGGGTACCTAAATATATAGTTAGGATACTTGTATTCTGGTATACAGAGCAGACCATGTTTGTAAAATGGAAAAGCATTGTGTCACTAAGTTTTAAGGTAACTAATGGTGTTTTCTCTATATACATGGATGATCTTACCAATGAACTAAAATCTGCACGTACCGGTTGTGTCATTGGAAAGGAAAAATTAATCATTTAATATATGCTGATGACCTTGTTTTTCTGTCACCCTCTCCTCATGGACTGAGAGTACTATTACAGATATGTGAACAATATGGTATAGAAAATGATATCACCTGTAGTACCACTTCTTTCATCATCTTCCAGACTCATTTCCTTCTCGAAACCTTCCAAACCACTTGCAAACAGTCTTGTTTGTAACAACTTCATCTCCGTACGTTTCTGTAGCAGTCTTACCAAGTTTAAAACAAAATTTGATGTTTGCACGTTGCTCAAATTTCGACATTTTCTGCAAAATCGCCAGACGCCACAAAAACGTCCTCACAAAGCAATGACACGGCGCACTGGTGCGTAGTTGAATGGTGTTTGTTGGCATCTGGCAAGTGGCCAAAGTGACGTCATCAGCCATACACAATGACATCACCTAGTGACACGCGTTCATTAGTTGCGGGACTATTTACCGAACTTTTTGATCACACCTCGTGTATATATATATATATATATATACTGTATATATATATCCCAAAAATTTTTATTTGACCGTTATTTTATAATGTATGTATATTTCATTCTTGGAGTTTCTTCTTCAGAAAGGTAACAGATTGGGGGCTTTATTTCGCATATACCTCATTGATGCCGCGCTCGCAGTGGAACAGTAAATCAAGATCGTTGAGTGGTTTCATGTGACAAATGCTGTGACGCAGGTACAGAGGAACTTTTGCAGAGAATATGGATGCAGAGATCCACCCGATAGGAAGACTGTCACGAACTGTTAGAAAATTTTAAACAAAAGTAAATGTAAGCAATCAACATAAGGGTAATAGTGGTCGGCGACGATCCACAAGAACTGTGCAACATATAAATAAATATGGTTCATGAAATTATTGCGCTCAGTCTGCAGAAATCAATTCGACGTCTGTCGGCAGAAGTCGGTATTTCACGAACATCTGTGTATCGTATACTTCGCACCGAATTAAACCTTTTCCGTACAAAATTCATTCACAAGCTTCACTGACTAATGTTCAACAACAAAAACGAATGGAATTCGCAACATGGATGTTAACAAAGCTAGAAGCAGCAGCTGAGTTTCTGAAACACATCAACTTCACTGACGAGTGTTATGTACATCTGTCTAGCGAGATTAATAAACAAAACTTTCGTTACATGGAAGTCATACTGGCGCTCCAACAGAGCTTCCACGTAGTGTTCTTAAACTAAACATTTGGGTCGCTGTTGGGTGGTATGGTGTAGTAGGTCCCTAATTCTTTGAGAATGAAACTGGAAAAGCAATAATGGTAACGCACAATTCATATCGTCAGATGTTACAAGATTTCTGCTTACCACAACTAATTAGTTTGTCCCGTAAAAGAAATAACTGCATTACCTCATATTCACAGTGGTGATGGAACACCTCCACACGCTGCTTGCGAAACTCGCAAACTTTTTGAGGAAGCATTTTTCCGGGTGACTAATCTCCCCTCTATGAGCCAGTGGAATGACCCCGATACTCACCCGACCTCACTCCCCCTGACTTTTTTTTTTTTGTGGGGTTACACGAAAGACAGGATCTATTCTACCAAGCCTAAGACACTTGAAGACCTAAAGACTATGAGGTAATAATAATCATCATCATCATCATCATCTCAGCTGAGCTATTTCCAAAAATTATGTCAAACATTTGTGTAAGGTTGAATATTATGTTTGAAAAAAATGGCGATTACGCTGAACATGTTATTTAATTAAGGTTAATAAACTCCTGTTTTACATACCTATTGCCTTTGTTTTTGTCCCCAATTCTTGTTTTAGCTTGAACATTTATTTAAAAATAGGGACATTTTTAGGGGACGGGGACACCTGATTTATATATATATATATATATATATATATATATATATATATATATATATATGTGTGTGTGTGTGTGTTAAAAATTGTACAGTACTTTAAAAATAAAATTTATAGAATTAAGGAATGAATGTTGTTTCCAGTTCCCTATTTTTATAGTGTAAAACAAATCAGGGTTCCCGCGTCTTAAGGTACCTAAGCGCCAAAATTAAAATTCGTCAGAAATCGCCTCCAAAGTTTAGCAATATTGTGGCAATAGTATCCGTTATTAATTGAGCTAGAACGTTCATTTTTGGCTAAATTAGAGTTCTAAGTATACTAATGAAGATGGTGAGGAGTTTTTGGAATAGATTTTCATATTTTATATATATTTTTTTTTATTTTTTTATTTTCTTATTATGCCGAACTTTGGATGAACTTTTGGCTGGCGATAGAGGTGAAAAAAGTAGTTCGCTTCATAAGGTTTTCAACCATACTTGTAGTGTCGTAAGGTCATTATAACCCAAACCACACGATAGAGGAAGGGTGAAAATAGTGATATCCATCAAAAACACGTTTTCGCCCGTGGTGACGCTTAGGTATCTTAAGACGCGCGACCCCCTCAAATGCATATAAATAAAATATCGCTAGTAACGTTGAGTACCAGCATTTTGGTATGATACTAAGACTTTGCTTTAAAAGACGGCAAAAGTCTTCTTCTTTTCACAATAAGATTTTTGCAGTCTTTTAAAGTTGCCTAATTCATAAAGTTATTAAATGATGATAATGTTCAATTTTAAAGTTGTCTACTTCATAATGTTATTAAGAATAAGTATTACAATCAAATTAACACGTAATAACCGTCCATAATTTTAGTTTCTACAGAAGCTTCATCGACGCAGGAACACGAGGCAGATGATACTTGTAAAAATGAGATATTAGAATGCCAATCAATACAGGTAAAAGAAACTGCTTTTTCTTATACTATGTTTGTTTTCGATCATATTCCAGGAATTAATATTTCCATATGTTTAAGAGTTAAATATATATATATATTAAACAGATTAAATTATTCCACCATTCTTTTTCCCCCCGTATTGTTTATTATTCTGTTTGATAAATATCACTTATTATTCTTCCAGTGTCCATATGGAGTAACTCGAAGGGTTGACAACAACAACTGTGAACGGTGCAGTTGTTATGACCCTTGTGAAAACATGATTTGCTTTCAAGGCTCAAAATGTTCTGTGGAACATGTTCAATCAAGAACAGAAACTTACGAAGAAGTGAGATTTGAAGCCGTCTGCAGGGAAGGTTAGTTAAATAGCTACAATACTGATTACAAATTCATTATTTGTACTTCATACAAATTGTCAATTCATTGTTGGTTTTCATAATTA
Source organism: Bathynomus jamesi (assembly GCA_023014485.1). Taxonomy (NCBI): domain Eukaryota; kingdom Metazoa; phylum Arthropoda; class Malacostraca; order Isopoda; family Cirolanidae; genus Bathynomus; species Bathynomus jamesi. The sequence continues at coordinate 437,285 of JAJOZX010001430.1, read as the reverse complement.
GTGCAGTAACAGTTTTCAAACTGTTCATGTACACACTGACAGAGCTAGAGACGGATCCCCTATTAAACTTACAAGTTGGGTTTGTTGGGTTAAATGTTGTCGCAGCTAGTAAACAAATATTGAGTGGACTACCAATCCATCTAAGAGACGAGGGCTACATCATGGCCAATGTCATAACACCCCCTCTTGTCGATCAGCTTCGAAGTTGGGTTTGGGTAATAGTTGGATGGGGGACTGTTCTCCGCGTCCAGATTATGTAGCAACCCGTGGTTCCGATCCCGCGTAAAGCTGTAGGTTCCCTCCGCAATATGACTTTTAGGTGTTGTGAAGGAGGTTAAACAAACCCATCAAAAAAATCTAAGAGATAAACATAAGCCAATATCTATATTTATTTTCACTAACACTTCGTATACCAGTTTTATAAATCAAAATAAAGTATTAGTTTTAACCAATAATTCATCCTGATTTTAACTTCCCCAAAGTCAACAAAGATGGAAAATGTCCTCCTCTGAGTGGAGAAATCACGAAATGCGACCAGGAGTGCGAGAGTGATGTTAGCTGTTCCGGGAACCAAAAATGTTGTTATAACGGCTGCGCCTACGTTTGCGTTGATCCTGTGACAGAAAAACCTCCAGGACAACCGGCTTACAATCCACCACCAAAAGGTTTTCTTCGATTTATTACAATGCCAGTTTTAAAGGGTGAAAATTAAGTGGTTGTATTTCAAATTTAAATCCATACCATTACTCATTTTTCAGTTTGTTTCAATGTTCTCGCCTTCAAATTACAGAAACTGGAATTCCAGCCGCTATAACTGACTCTGATACTACAGTAGAAGTGGAGGAAAATGATGTCGCCAATTTAGTTTGTAAGGCGACAGGAAATCCAACACCAGCAATTGGATGGTATAAAGATGGGGAGCAGGTAAGTTTTGAAGTCCTTTTCAATTATAAGATAAGTCATAGTTTCCCGTTTCAACAAAAACTTTTAGACTGTTATCATTTGCATAAATGAACCCCATAAAATGTGTTTTAATATTTACATTTTACAACTTATTATTGAAATTTTAAAAAATAAATACTCTCTACGGACATACAACATTAAATATATAGTTAGCATACACTTTATTAGAAACTAGCAGGTTACCCGGCGTTGCCCGGGTAACCTAAAACCCGCCCTTCGTGCGGGTTCTAAAATATCCCAGCTGAAGGTCGAATATTTTCTCTTTAACCAAACTATTACGACTTAACCTAACCAATCGTCAAGGGCGTACAATTAACCTAAAAAAATAAATAAAAAACAATAATTTTTTTTTTATTTATACCCGCCCTTCGTGCGGGTTCTAAAATATCCCAGCTGAAGGTCGAATATTTTCTCTTTAACCAAACTATTACGACTTAACCTAACCAATCGTCAAGGGCGTACAATTAACCTAAAAAAATAAATAAAAAACAATAAATTTTTTTATTTATTTATTTTAGGTTAATTGTACGGCATCGACGATTGGTTAGGTTAAGTCGTGCTATTTTCGTTAAATTTTAAATAAATAAATAAATTTTAAATAAATAAATAAATAAATAGCATCATTAGATTCCTTGTAAAAAACTGGTTATTATGAAGTTATTTTAAAATTTGTAAGTTCAACCGTTTGGTTTTCTATAGCGAACAACTAAACAAATAAACAAACTTCCTCTTTTATATATATAAAAAAATAATAATATATATATATATATATATATATATATAATATTTAGTAGAAATCCAATGACAAGGAGAAATGTAAATGCCATGAAAAGTCTTCTTTATTGCGCAACGTTTCGAGCAATACGCTCATCTTCAGGCTGTTTAATAACATGTGAAATTAAAATCAATATTGAATGAAAAACAAACAGAAATTTCTATAACCTATTCGTAAAGACAAATTTTAAAAGACTGAGAAAAGAGGGTTAAGTTCTAAGTTATACAGATTTACATATCAAAATTAAGAAGTTATTTTTAAATACATGTAGTAAATGTGAAATTAATACACTGGAAAAATTACCAATAGTACACTGGAACAATGGAGCTATCTACCTATACAGCAGTATCCGAGGCCGACTAATTTGAGCAAGAGGAGACGGGAATGAAAGATGGCGAGGGAGATAGGGGAAGGAGGGATTATAAGGAATTGGGGAAGGAGGAGGGATCATAGCAGATTGAGAGGGACGGACGATGAGTCAACATTCAGACTAGGGGACAATGCTTTAATGAAAAGGGATTCTAAAATTCTTAGTGAGTTGGGACAAGTATTACAACCAAGAATTTTAAAATTGTCTAAAGTGACATCAATTTTGCATTTGATGCTATGTTCACGTATGCTGGAGGCTTCCTTAGTTTTTAAAATTTTACCTGTTCGGCCACTTATTCCCATATGCGAATAAAATCTAGCCCTGAGAGAGCGAACAGTGCTGCCGATGTAATTCCCAAGGAGACACCTAGGGCAGGTAAATAAATATACAACACCGCTACGCAACAAGTCAGGGGTTCGATCCTTCGCTGAGAAAAAGCTACCTAAAGACGTTTTATTAATAAATATGATGCGGAAATCAGTATGATAAAAAAATTTCCTTAACAATTTTGTAAATTTAAGCTTAAATTCCTTATTCAAGGGACCCATTTCAGGTACCAAGAAATATTTTATATCCTTCGGCACTGTAAATTTAAGCTTAAATTTACAAAATTGTTAAGGAAATTTTTTTATCATACTGATTTCCGCATCATATTTATTAATAAAACGTCTTTAGGTAGCTTTTTCTCAGCGAAGGATCGAACCCCTGACTTGTTGCGTAGCGGTGTTGTATATTTATTTACCTGCCCTAGGTGTCTCCTTGGGAATTACATCGGCAGCACTGTTCGCTCTCTCAGGGCTAGATTTTATTCGCATATGGGAATAAGTGGCCGAACAGGTAAAATTTTAAAACTAAGGAAGCCTCCAGCATACGTGAACATAGCATCAAATGCAAAATTGATGTCACTTTAGACAATTTTAAAATTCTTGGTTGTAATACTTGTCCCAACTCACTAAGAATTTTAGAATCCCTTTTCATTAAAGCATTGTCCCCTAGTCTGAATGTTGACTCATCGTCCGTCCCTCTCAATCTGCTATGATCCCTCCTCCTTCCCCAATTCCTTATAATCCCTCCTTCCCCTATCTCCCTCGCCATCTTTCATTCCCGTCTCCTCTTGCTCAAATTAGTCGGCCTCGGATACTGCTGTATAAGGTAGATAGCTCCATTGTTCCAGTGTACTATTGGTAATTTTTCCAGTGTATTAATTTCACATTTACTACATGTATTTAAAAATAACTTCTTAATTTTGATATGTAAATCTGTATAACTTAGAACTTAACCCTCTTTTCTCAGTCTTTTAAAATTTGTCTTTACGAATAGGTTATAGAAATTTCTGTTTGTTTTTCATTCAATATTGATTTTAATTTCACATTGTTATTAAACAGCCTGAAGATGAGCGTATTGCTCGAAACGTTGCGCAATAAAGAAGACTTTTCATGGCATTTACATTTCTCCTTGTCATTGGATTTCTACTAAATATTAAATTGAAGCTCTGTAGAAGCAACCCGCATAATTATATATATATATATATATATATATATATATATATATATATATAAAATAAATAAATAATAAAAAATATAAAAAAAATAATAATATACTGTACGTACTATATAAGAAGATAGATAGAGAAGAAGATGATAAATGCTATTCTCCCACTGTTCGATCAGTTTGATGTACTTTCATACTGATGGAACAGTGGAACAATAGCATTTATTTCTTTGCGAATACAACTATATATATATATATATATATATATGTGATGAATAAAAACACGAAGGAAAGGAAACACAGAATGGTGCTTAAGCGCTTTCGTCTAATGACATCCTCAGGAACACTGAAGTACATAAAGAGTTACAGCCTATATATAGGTTACAGAAAATATATATATACACAATAAACGGAGAGATAAAAATAAAAATAAAATTAAACATTAAAGGATTGTGGGAGGAGCATACCAATTTGTAAGGAAAAAAACTACCGATCTTTAGCACAAGATCAAATGAATTGTTTCCAACCAATGTTATAGATCAGGGGTTCCCAAATTGTGTTCCGCGGAACACTTCTCACGGTATACAAGTGTTCCGCGGAACACCAATTTGGGAACCCCTGTTATAGATAATTAAAAAAATAAATAAATAAAAATACAAATTTATACTGGAAATCTGGCCGGGTTTTAGCACTCTGCCCTTATTCTTTAAGTTCGATATATATAAAAATAAATTGAAAAATAAAAGTTATTAGAGTAGCATACAAGTTTACCAAAGATTTAGCGTTCTACCCTTCTTATCTAAATCTGTTCTGAAGGAATTCAAACAACAGGATCGAGTTGAAAAAGACCTTTGCTTATGTTAAAGTTATTTGTAAGTTGGATAATGGCAGAATCAAGAATATTTCTATTAACAATGTTGCTAAAGTGAAATAAAACTGAAGCATTATTCCAATAAATACAGTGGGATAACTCTGACAAATGGACAAAAATGGCACTGGACGACTGTCCTGTTCTAACGGAATATTGATGCTATTTTATACGTGTGTGCAAATCCTTTCCCGTCTGACCTATGTAAAAGGAATCACATTGTTTACAACCAATTTTATAGATAATGCCTGAATTATTGGTAGGGCTATTTTTTACTATGATATTTTTCACAATATTGTCATATGAAAATACTACATTAATATCCAAAAGTTTAAGTTTAACCCTATGCGCCCTATTATTAGCTCGGTGGGCTCTATTACTTATAAACTCTCCAAATGGCTTGTCAAAGTCTTGTCCCCCATTCTCGGAACTATCTCTGATTCACATGTAAAAAATTCCATGGATCTTACTGAAAAATTGAATAATGCACGTACTGAAACCAACGATAGATTGATCAGTTTTGACGTTTGTTCATTGTTTCCAAAAGTGCCGATTGACGATATGCTTGACTTTCTCTCCCGAGAATTACTCAATTACATAGGTATGACCTGCCACTACCTTCACACATTGTTTTGGAACTTATTAAGCTTTGCATCAAAGGCTGTAAATTCATTTTCAATAACGAGTATTATCAACAAGTTTTTGGGATGGCCATGGGCAACCCCTTGTCGCCCCTCCTCTCCAATATTTATATGGAGTTTTTTGAAATTACTTACATTCCGAGAATCCTGGGGGTTGGCATCCCTTGGTTGCGGTACGTCGACGATATTTTGTGTATCTGGCCCATGAATCGTGACCTGGATAACTTCCTCCTTCAGTTAAATGATCAAGTCCCCTCCATTAAGTTTACATAGGGAAAGCTCAGGTTTTAAGTTTAGTATCTATAGGAAAAAAACAAACAGTTTGTCCTACGTACACTTTTACTCGGGACATGACACCCCCACTAAGAAGGCCATTTTTTCTTCAATGTTTCTCCGTGCCCTTAGGATCGTCAGTCCGGAATACATCGATGCCGAATTGGAAAAAATCAACGGTATTGGAAGTGATCTGTGTTATCCATCTGCGTTTATGGAATCTTGTCTCAACAAGGCAAAACGAACTTTCTATCGTGTCAATAATAACACTCGTACTTTATCAAAAAATATTTTAGTACTACCATTTTTCCCGGGCTTTTTAGGCATTGCTAATGTACTTAAACTTTTGGATATTAATGTAGTATTTTCATATAACAATATTGTGAAAAATATCATAGTAAAAAATAGCCCTACCAATAATTCAGGCATTATCTATAAAATTGGTTGTAAACAATGTGATTCCTTTTACAGAGGTCAGACGGGAAAGGATTTGCACACAGGTATAAAAGCATCAATATTCCGTTAGAACAGGACAGTCGTCCAATGCCCTTTTTGTCCATTTGTCAGAGTTATCCCACTGTATTGATTGAAATAATGCTTGTTTTATTTCACTCTAGCAAGTTAATAGAAATATTCTTGAGTCTGCCATTATCCAACTTACAAATAACTTCAACATAAGCAAAGGTCTTTTTCAACTCGATCCTGTTGTTTTGAATTCCTTCAGAACAGATTTAGATAAGAAGGGTAGAACGCTAAATCTTTGGTAAACTTGTATGCTACTCTAATAACTTTTATTTTTTCAATTTATTTTTATATACATCGAACTTAAAGAATAAGGGCAGAGTGCTAAAACCCGGGCAGATTTCCAGTATAAATTTGTATTTTTATTAATTATCTATAACATTGGTTGGAAACAATTCATTTGATCTTGTGCTAAAAATCGGTAGGTTTTTCCTTACAAATTTGTATGCTCCTCCCACAATCCTTTAATGTTTAATTTTTTTTTATTTTTCTCTCTCCGTTTATTGTATATATATATATATATATATATATTTTCTGTAACCTATATATAGGCTGTAACTCTTTATGTACTTCAGTGTTCCTGAGGATGTCATTAGACAAAAGCGCTTGAGCACCATTCTGTGTTTCCTTTCCTTCGTGGTTTTATTCATCATAAATATTTTTCACGTGTTACTTTCGTGAAATAATTTTCATATATATATATATATATATATATATATATATATATATATAAATCCCCTTGGCTTCCTTGGCTTTTGCTTCTGTCCGAATTCTTCATTCTGACAAAAGTCAAGCTTGTTGCTCAACCTTGGGCCCACAGCTTAATGTGGAATCCGAACCACGACCCACCAAGGGTGGTCAGAAATTACCAAGGCCTTGCCCGGACTCAATCTCACGACCTTCCGATCAGCAGCCCAACGTCTCAACCACTAAGCCACCTAGGGACCCATTTATCTACCAACTTATTTTTTATGGAAGAATGAACAGTTGGGCAAGCTGCGCACCGTCTCCTTTCGCCGGGAATCGAACCTGGGCCGTTGGATTCGTAGTCAGTGATGCTAACACCTACACACATGGTTCATAGCAGAAAATTCATTATTATTTCCCCAATTTCCCCTGACTATTTTTAATAAATTTCCCTGAGAGTTCCTATCACAAGACAATTATATTTTGTGAATAAACCATTTAGAAACACTGGTTTTGCTCTTTTTGACCCCCAAAATTTTCTAAAGCGGATCATTTTCCCTGAAAATTTCAGAAAGTTGGTAATTTTCCATGACAGTTTCCTAAATCCCGACTTTCCAGGTCACTATGAATCCTGTACACCATACGAGTATATATATAAATATAAAATGAATGGTATATTCCCTAGTTACAACTTTATCTAGGAACGATTGGCTCTTCTCTTTCTTTATCTTGGAGCTATCTTTACTAATATATATATAATTATATATAATTATATTTATATATATATATAATTATATACATATATATATGATGAATAAAACCACGAAGGGAAAAGAAACACAAAGTGGTGCTCAAGCGCCTTCGTCTAATGACATCCTCAGGAACACTGGAGTGGAAGGAGAGTTCAAGACAATATATAGGTTACAAAAAAAAAATATATATATATATAGTGGAGCTAGTTTTAGCCGTTTAAGGTGATAATGATTTAATTGTATGCAACGATTGATTTAGGCAATGACTGATTGCTTTATAATGATAGGCTGGGTTAATAATTTATGATGTAATACAGTATCACCGATTGGAATGAATGGCTATTTGATTAGGTCCACCATACTATTGGAAGTGACCGAAATGGCAGCGAGGTCACCAGCTTTGGTTTACGGCCAAAGCAAATTAATATTAAGGTTATGAAAGACACCTTACATTTGTAGTTTATTATGAAAATAAATCCGTTATTTTATTCACTGTGATATAACAAAGAATTGACAGTAATTAATTGGTAGTTTTGCGTTATGCTTATGGCATAGGCTTAGCTAATAAGATGAAATGTTAATAGCTTAATTGACACGTAATAAATAATGTAATACTCATCGATGGTATGTAAATGGCATGCAACATAGAACATTGAATAGGCCTAGTTAATGATATAAAGAATGCACGTGCGTTTGGTACATTGAATGGAAAACATGACACTGATTAAGTAGGCTAAATGATTGCATGGATGCACATAGAATAATTGATGTGGCCTAATAATAATGGATTGAAATGCTTGCACCAATATCATTTATATAAAGGACATTATGTGATGTTAAGTGATTACGTCAAGAGAACATTTATTTAAACACACATTTATATGACTTGAACATAATGACGGATGGTACGCGGAATAAACGGTATTGAATTGACACTTGAATTGGATGATAGGCCTACTGCGTTATTAACGGGAGTCAATGGACGCGTGATTACACACTTTGGGAGTATAGCCTACCGTTCGGTGGTAGGCTAATGTAGGTTTCTGAGGTACTTACGAATATGATGTACTTAGCTTAGGGCGATGTAAAAACTTGAAGACGGGCTGAAGACAGAACCTATTACGCAGATTCGAGCTGTCGTTGTTCGTTAAGCCTCTTGAGATGATGGATGTAGGCTTCGTGGAGGCCTGAGCTGATGTTACTTCTCGAGGTGCAGGCTGGCCTTATGATCAGCCTGTGGTGCTGAATAATCTCGAGGAATGTAGAGAAACTTGAAGGCCGACCTGGCAAACCGCAGGCCCGAAGTGGTTCCGGTTGGGCCTCGTTGGATTGCTTCTGCAGGTGGTCTTTAGATCTTACGTGAAGACAAATTGTAGGCCCTGAAGAAAGTAGCGGCCACGGCCCCTCGGCCAGGGGGCCGGAAAGCGGTTGGTGGACGCGCTGCTCACGTGATGACGTGCGTCCGAGTGTGAGAGTGAGTGAGAATGAGAGCAAATGGAAGCTCGCTTTTATACCCTGGTGACGTAGGACTATACCAAATCGTAAGACGCTTGGTCCGCGTGTCCTTTAGTTTACAAAGGCTTCATTCGCGCCTTTCTTGAGAAGACACAGACTTTCCATTGTTTGATTGCCCACGTGTGTTTTCCAAGTTCTTTGATGATAGCGTGGAAGTAAAGTATTTCTGTCGATTTGTTGGTCTATTTCTTGTCGATCCGCTACATATATATATAGTAAGTATAGAAATAAAAATTGTGGGAGGAGCAAACACCTTTGTACGGAAAAATGACAGTTTTAGCACTTTGCCCGAAATTCAACATAAATTCAAATGGCTTGTTTCCAGCCAATTTTTTTATAGTTATTGTCTGAATGGTAAACAGTTCACAAAAGAATAAAGAAATAAAAAGAAATATAAATTGGAAAAATTACAAAATAATGCCTTAGTGATATATACGTCACAACCTAAATAAACATTAAGACATAGAGAGTCAAAATTAAAAATTTTGAATTTGCTTCTTTCTGTTGTGCGCGTTCTTTCCTTTCCTGTTGCCTTTATATTAGTTGTTATTTCAATGATGTTGTGGTCCGATATCATAGTTGGGGATATTTCTACATTATCAATTAGGTTGCTGTTTGTGAATACCAAATCTAGGCAGTTGTTTTTCTTGTGTTTTGTTATTTCTTGCGTTAACAAAAAGTGTGTGTGTATATATATATATATATATATATATATATATATGTGTGTGTGTGTGTGTGGTTAGCATCGCATATATGTATAAACAGTTAATATATACACGTCACTAACTCTGTTGTTGAACTTGGGACAACAAATCGGTTTATATGACATTGCAGCGAAAGTCTTCACCGTTGATAAAATCCAACAGAAATGTTTAAAAATATTTAAATGTTCCAAAAAAAAGTTCACCTATAACTCCAAAAAGGCTTTAAAAACTAGTGTTTCTGCGATGTTATAAGGACCGACAGTAAATCTGACTTCCTATTCAAACATACTTACAATACGAAGCACGAGTTAAAAAAATAAATATTTGTTCAGGCAAATGTTAACTTGAAAAAAGGTGAATAGTTCTCCCCTTTGAGGAATTCTATCTGCTTCGTTCCATTTTTGGTTCCTCTTTAGATTCACAATTACTCTTAATAATGCTTATTTAATTCTCTTCCTTTATATACCGGGTGATCTTCCCGATTTTAAACATTATGAAAAAACTAACAAAGCTACAGCGAAAAGCAAGATATACAAAAGGAATATTTCAAGTAATGTTTATTTGTGATATTGAACACGTCAGATATAGCCCTAAAGTTAACGTGTTTTGTGCTCTTACCGCTGAGAAAGTGTACGGTCCATTCTTCTTTGCTGAACAAACAATTAACGTAATCATTTACCGTGATATGCTACAGCTGTGGCTAATGCCCCAGCTGCTAAAAGACAAAGCTGATGTGTGGTTTCAGCAGGATGGTGCGCCACCCCATTTCCACAATGAGGAATTGCCTAATCGTTGAATCGGGACGTGAGGGGGCCATTCCTTGGCCGGCTCGTTCGCCCTATCTAGTCCCCCTTGACTTCTTCCTCTGGGACTATATAAAAAATGAAGTTTTTGTTCCACCAATGGCAACAACTTTGGACATTTGAAGGAAAGGATACGTGAGGCTGTTAGAAAAGTTCAGTATGATATGCTACAAAATGTATGGAGGGAAACATAATACCGCTTTGATGTCTGCAGAGCTACAAAAAGAGCTCTTATTGAACTTCAAAGAGCTTGTAAATAAAATCTTTTGAGTTCTTCTGTATTTGTATATCTTGCTTTTCGCTGTAGCTTCGTTAGTTTTTTTCATAATGTTTAAAATTGAGAAGATCACTTGTAATCACCCGGTGTGTAAAATAACTAAATAAATAAATAAATAAATATATATATATATTAATATGCGCCTTTCTGATGTCTGAGTGCTTGGGTCCGCTCCTCGTCTTCAATTAAGAAATGCCTCTCGTTCAACGGGGGAGGTAAAGGGGTGTTGAGCAATGGGCCCAGTTCATGTACCCACTCATCTTTACTTTATATATCTATAGGTTGATGTTGCAAGCGATGGAAGATTCCAACTTTTGTTAGACTATTCGCTTAAAATTGTAAACACGAGACCTTCCGACGCGGGAACTTACCGATGTGTCGCCAATAATGGAATTGGCACGCCAGATGAAAGAGACGTAGAACTGAAAATTTTGGGTGCGTATTTTTCACCGACTACTACATTGAATGTAAATAAATAACCATTAGGGCACCATGTTAAAAAGGGATTAACAGTGTCAACAACACTAATCACCAAATTTGACCAGCCGACGTAAATTTTCACTGCGAGGCCACCAACTCCATTTCAAGCAATCGTCAGTTTTATGGGCAAAGCATTTAATGAGTCAAAAATTTTTTCTCAAATTCTGTTCCAAGAAAACAGTATTTCGGTGACCTCAGTCAGGCAAACGTAGAACTAACCAACTACTTTGATGATAGCCTTCAAGATGACGACGGGCAGACTTGACAATTGTTAACGGCATTGTAAATCCCTTAGTAATTTTGCACGTTTTTAATGGTGCCATTTTTATCCACTCTAAATCGGTTTATTGGTCGATATTAATCATAGTCTGATATATTGCAGTCTCTTCATCTCGTTCATGAGCTGTCATACTAAAATGAATATACGATAAGTACCATACTCTTCATAATTTATTCTCTCGGAAAGTAATGAAAATTACAACCGTAAAAAGCATAATGCGTAATCTGAAATTACCAGCCATTCCAAATGCGGGTTCACCCCTACCAATATTTTAATGAACATAGTTGAATGAAATTTATAATTTGTGGAGCGAGCTCGCTTGGTTGGGCACCGCGAGTCAGTTTCTGTATGAAATGAACTTTCATTATAATAAAAGACTTGGTAATTATATTAGACTATGTATTAATTCTAACTGTTTGAATTATTTGCACAAACTAAATGCATGGCACATTTATAAACCCTTGCCTTCCACAAAATCTTTCCTAATAATTTTTAATCTTATCTTTGTAACTAATGCATGCAGATCCGACTCGGCGTCCTGTTGACATTATTCCACCTCAAGACCCAAGTCCCGTAGTTAGTCTTGGCAACCCAGTAATTCTTAGGTGCTGGTCAGCGGGTTGGCCCCGGCCAGTCTTCTCCTGGTGGAGGGGCAACACGATGATGCCAAGAACGTCCGAGAAGTATGAAACTTTACCTCTCGGTGGCCTTCGCATCAATTATATTACCATTAGAGATCTTGGCCCTTACACTTGTCAAGCTTATAACGGAGAAGGTCGTCCTGCTACTTTCACTTTCATTGTAAGAGCCTTGGGACCCCTTAGAGTGGTGTCTCCTTCTGATAAACCTTTCCTTCAGTATATAATAACACCACCTCGCATCCCTACATTCCCTCCTGAAACTACTACTACAACCACATTCCCCGCATATCGCCCTGGAGAAAGACCTTACTGGCCCCCATACGCTAAAACTCCTTCCGAGAAGCCCGTAACAACCACGCATGTTCCGGAAGAACCAACCAATGGTGAGGTCAATTACTTTATTAAAAGATAAATAAATAGCTAGTCAACGGAAAAGAACCCATTAAATGTGCTTTCGAGATAAATTATATATCAAAGAATTTTGTAGTATGCAATAAGCTACATTCCTAAGTTTACTGCAGTAAAAGCTGTCCAACATGTATGTACGAGAAAGTGAAACAAAATAACTAAGGGCGCCATCCAGTCTACATCTTCGTAAAAACTTAGGAATCTAATAATTTTCATTGATTACATTATAATCATCATACTCTCCTATTTCATACCTATAACTAGGTACTCCTCATAAAATGGTGAAAGTAAAATCGCTTATTGTCCAACTCTGCGCCGTAAATTTAAGCGCCACTATTTTCATATTTTTTGTCAGCCAACTATGCTGAGATTTTTTTTTCCACCAGCATGGTCTCATTAGCTTAGAAACTTAAAAATCAATAATTGGATTAAAGTAAAATATACAAGCACGTATAAATACTCGATTAAAATACTGTAATATAATGGGAACGCAGAGACGAGAATCGCAATTCAGCGCGCGCGCACACAAAATATTTCAGCGTTAAATTAGAAGGAAAATGTAGGAAATTTAATGGAAAGGAGGGATGTAATAAAAAAAAAAAAGGGGTACTTACGTATTAACAAGAGGGCCACTATACAGGGTGTCCCACAATTAACTATCTATTTCAATGAAATCGGACAATTTTTTTAAAAACACACTTTTATTTATGTTTATCATGTTTAATATGTGTTAAAAATGTATAAATTTCTAAATTTTTTTCATAATTTTTTCATTATCTGGTCCAATGAAAGACCGTCTGAAGTCATAGAATGGCAGAGAGACTCCAAAAGTTAACGTGTGGCTTGGAATGACCAAATCCAAAATTTATGCCCATTCTTCTTTGCGGAAGCAACTGTAACAGGTACCGTCTACCTTGATATGCTTCAGCAGTTTCTCGAACCACAGCTTCTCGATGATGGCATTCTTGATAATGTTGTTTCAACAAGATGGAGCACCATAAATTTTGGATTTGGTCATTCCAAGCCACACGTTAACTTTTGGAGACTCTCTCTGCCATTCTATGACTTCAGACGGTCTTTCATTGGACCAGATAATGAAAAAATTATGAAAAAAAAATTATGAAAAAAATTTAGAAATTTATACATTTTTAACACATATTAAACATGATAAACATAAATAAAAGTGTGTTTTTAAAAAATTTGTCAGATTTCATTGAAATAGATAGTTAATTCTGGGACACCCTGTATATTGATGATTGGTTAGGTTGTTATAATATTTTTGTTAGTTGAAAATTTCTAATATATATTGCTATTTAAAAAATATGATGTATTAGAAATTTTCAACTAAGGAAAATATTACAACTTAACCTAACCAATCATCAAGATGTGGTGGCCCCCATTAATACTAAGTACCAAAAAAAGCGTAGACACTAACTGCAGCTTTCGCTCGTAAATTGTAATTATTTAAGTTTTAAAACCATTAGCAACAAAGTTTGTTACTTTTCAATTACGGACGGGCCACAGTATAAGCTCAAATAATTTCGAATTGCTGAATGTCCCGCCCCGACATCCTGTCTTCGAAAGTTGGCAACTCAAGTTTAGAATAACTACAAATTGCAAAATTGATTAATGACGTCACTACCTTTCATTACAATTTCAACTACACTGAGCGCAGAAAAATGGGCCCAGTTGGAATATTGCGAAAAGCAAAAAGTGGGCAACCTTGTTTATAAAAGTTTTAAAGTTCGAAAATGAAGTCTATGAGGTACCCAAATAACGAGACAAAACAACGTCAACTGCCAACACACTAGCTGTAACGAATTTTCGACTTTTAAGAATTCGACAGTCTGACATTCAGTTGCTCCGACTACTAGTGCCACTTTTTTCTTCCTTTAGTCGGAGTAGGCATTTGAGTTTAGCAACAGATAGACTTCTAATTCTTTTGAGTTTCAGTATTGGACCTTTACAATGGATTTGAGTGTCGTGAACGTCGCCGCTAGGAATTCCAAGAACAATGGTTTGACGTGTCTACCAACGTGACGATCGTTTCATCGTCTTGAGTGTTTTGCGAGATCGTCGCTTGACTGCCACAAACGTCCGCAATGAGCTGGAAAGGTCTCGAGACGTCAGTGTATCAGAGTGAACCGTTAGGAGGAGACTTATGGAAAGTGGCTTACATGCTAGAGACATCCAGCAATGGGCCCGGAATTGCTCCCACACCACCGCAATGCTCGCCTTTCTTTCGCTCGTGAGCACGTCAATCGGATTATGGTCCAATGGGGACGAGTATTGTTCATGAACTTTCTCCCGTTTTTCTCCACTCTCTTTCCCGTCCATCGGATGTTCGAAGATTAAATCTAGATTCGTCTGTGAGCAATACTCGTCCCCATTGGACCATAGTCCAATTGACATGCTCACGAGAGAAAAAGACGAGCATTGCGGTGGTGTGGGAGCAATTTCGGGCCCATGCTGGACATCTAGCATGTAAGCCACTTTCCATCATAATACACAGACAGCCTCAGAGAACCGTTCTGAGTTCATTCCCACAAGTTTCCTTCTAACGGTTCACTCCGGTACACTGACATCTCGAGACCTTTCCAGCTCATTGCGGACGTTTGTGGCAGTCAAGCGACGATCTCGCAAAACACTCAAGACGATGAAACGATCGTCACGGGCAGATGTGCAGCGCGATCTTCCAGATCCTGGTCTTGGGGTGTACTCTCCTCTTTCCACATAACGTTGGTAGACACGTCGAACCGTTGTTGTTGGAATTTCTAGCGCATCGGCGATGTGATGCTGTCTCCGACCATCTTCGATTAAAGTGACGACTCTCGCGACGTTCACGGCACTCAAATTATTTGTAACTGTCCAATTCTGAAACCCAAAAGAATTAGAAGTCTATCTGTCACTACTATCAAATACCTACTCCCACTACTGGAGAAAAAAACTGGCACTAGCAATCTAAGAGCAACTGAATGTCAGACTGTCGAATTCTTAAGTCGAAAATTCGTTACAGCTGACGTTGTTTTGTCTCATTTGGGTCCCCCAGACTATATTTTCGAATTTTAAAACTTTTATAAACGGAAGCTAACCCACTTTTTTGCTTTTCACGATATTCCAGTGGGCCGATTTTTCTGCCGCTCAGTGTATATTGTCAAAATGGGAACTGTTTCTAGAGAACACTGTTACGTTTGTAGATAATCCTTCAAATAATTTGTAAGCTCTTAGCTAATAATAAAAAAACTCAACAGCATTCTTTATTATAGTGAGGTTACGTGCTTTAATACGTACCAACACGACGAAGTTCTCGCCGTTCTCCGATATTGTGCTTCCTTGCGAAGTTCAAGGCTATCCTCCTCCTTCAGTGTATTGGTATCACAATGACAAAATTGTAGATCCATCAGAGCGGATTTCGATATCAAGTAAGTCTTTACAATTTAATGTATAGCACATGGATAGACTTGCTCTTGAATGGAATAGAAATGCTCGAGGTTTTTCAATTTTTGCCCAAAAGATGTTCGAAATTGTAAGAGAAGTGGATCTCGTGGAAATTAAGCATTCGGTTAAAATTTGATACACAGAAGTTTTATTTTTCTGTTTATACATGTTCATCTTATTTTTTCCTACAGTTGATAACACCCTCAAAATAAAGAATGCTGAAGAATCCGATGCGGGCACCTATAAATGCGAAGTACGAAATCAATATGGAGAAACTAGTAGCACAACAACAATAATGATTGAAGGTAGGTACATCAATGTCACATCTCTCTAACATACGCGCATGGATACAATTAGACGAATATATTAGAAAGCTCGAATAAATGATAATTTAAGCAATAGATTACAATATTCTTCACTCCTACATACAGTAGTTGAAAACTGATAAAGGATTTATTCCCATTTTTTACACAACAGGAGTATATGTACATCCAAGTTGCACGGATAATCCTTTCTTCGCCAACTGTAAGCTGATAGTAAAAGCGAAGTACTGTACAAACACTTATTATGCAAGATTCTGTTGCCGATCATGTACACTGGCGGGTCAACTGCCTTCGTTTGGAACTCATTTACAAGATAAACCACGACGAAGTAAAAGGAAGTAGAATAAAAAATATCCTTAGTTTTATCTTTAATTTATAACTTCATTAGAAAAAATTCCTATTAATCCTCGAATACTTGCGCTTCATTTTCGAAGCGCGTGTGCGTAATTTTTTTTTTTCCCCCCTCGTTAATTCGTGTATAGTTAGCAGAGCGGCCCCCTAACAACATTAAGTTTATAACCTCGATTGTTCTTTAAGCCATATTTTTAACGTTAGAAGAATAATTGGTGCTAAAACGGGAATACACTCGGTGTATATGTATATATACACATTACTGCCATGCACAAAAGACATTTGAAGTTGACTATTTCCGCGTTAGCTATTGTAGAGTATGACGTAAAAGATGTGTTCAGTTTTGTAAAGCATGTTTTAATTTTTTTTAATTGAAATTAGTTTAATAGCTGATGAGTAGTTTTGTTTATACGATTCAATTTAGTTATTTATTTTAAATTCCGTTATGATGACCAATGCTTCTATTGTATAAATACGCCTTTGACATAAGTATATTTTCATTTTTTTCACTAAGAATTTTGATATTAAAATTATGTAAATATATTTTGCCGAATAAAATTTATACTTATCTTCTAGTTTTATTGAAATATTACCGTAGGTAACTGAAGAGGGCCAGTTTAGTTTCAATAGAGAGAAAAATCAGATAATAAAAACCCACTCTAATAGACAGAAATATAAACTGTCTAATTAGAGTGGCTTTTTATTATTATATTTTGACCTTCACGTAGAAAAGTGAAGTTTTTTGCATTTACTTAAAAATCAGTTATTCATTCGTACTGCGAGAACTTCCGCGCATAGGAAATAATTGACATTTTTCATTATTCAACGGAAATACCATTAGTCATTAGAGTTTGCGATTCACGGATTCCCTCTCGCAAAACTTATGATGAATTTCAGCACTTTGTGGGTAGGTACAGTACTATGTATGTATTTTTTAAAACATGGCCTTCACCACATATGACTGGGTAAGTCCGGTTAGCAGATCTTACGAAAACATTTTCAGCAATGATCGAATATCATTTTCTCGGGTTTTACATTCTTCGAAAATAGGAACGTCCAGTTCAAGATTAAAACGAAAAATTATAAGGGAAAATCGCGATAAACGAGGGGAAGGGGAGGGAGAAGGGAGTGAAACAATGCTTTCAAACTGCAGATAACCATCAGTGTTCCTACCTGGCAGGCAAAAAATTAAATTAGTTCTCGTCCTCACCTCTCCAAGTGGGTGCTTGTTTCCGCAAAAGTTGCTCCTTTGGCAGGTGGAAACACCCTTGGACTGCAATTTCAAAGCATTTTTTTTAAAACATCTTGAATTGTACCCCAACTACCGACAAAAAAGCAAAATTTCCTAGTAAAAAAAAAAGATCTAGAGTCCTACAGTAATAAATTCCCCAAAAAGTTACTTAAAAACGAAACTCGCGATCAACGGGGAAATGGTCTACATTTTCACGCAACTGAGCATAATTCTAAATCCATTTAATTCACCGAAGTCTATCGAATAATTACGCATTGTAAACTGAATAAAAAGGCAAGATCAATAAGCTTGGACAATTTTAGGACAGATTTAGGACAATACTGAGCGCGAAGATGATCTTCCAGGAAAGGGAAGAAAAACTCCGAAAATGTAGTTCCTATGAATAAATTCATAATTCTGCATATTTGTTTTAAAAAGAAAGCATTAATTTATACACAAGTTCATACACTTTTCCAGTATCAAGTTCAGAAGATAAATACAATATAAAAGGTTTGACTGCTAAACAAAATATTTGTATTATGTGAAAAAAATAAATTCGATGTGCAAAATAGACATGAATAATAATAATAAAATAATAATAATAATAATAATAATAATAATAATAATAATAATAATAATAATAAATAATAATAATAATAATAATTAGAACTGTTAAGATATTAAAATATTCACTCATTCCAAGACAATTAGTCTAACCTGAAGAATAAAATCCTTGAAAATATAATTTCAAAATGCCTTACGTTATTGTTAAATTGTATAAAAAAAATAAAATAAGGCGTTCGCTGGAAGAGAAAATGTGATCTTTATTTAAAACTGTGAGGAAGGGGGAAAAAATTTTACACAGTGAAACCCCAAAATTCAAAATGTTAAAAAAGTCATCGAAATCCCTGTAAGAGAATATCTGTTCAATTACTGAATGCATTAAAAAAACAACAACAAAAAAAAGCAAAAAAAAACTTTTTTTTAGCCCGAAGAACTCTACTTGACCCTCCCCTTAACTCAAATAACTGCTGAATCCTCCCATCTACTAGTACCACCTGGTTCCTCGAAATCCAGTTATTATCCTTAAGGATCCTCAATGAAATCCATCCTACAGGTGGTCCTTAGATCCTAGAGATAGACTCCTCCCCCTCCTATGCATCTGTCTCCTCTCCTTTTTAATGAATCCAAACGTAATGATAATCCTCCAATGATATTGATCCTTATTTTGAAATCCTATCGCTTATTCAATCCTTTCCAAAAATTTATCCTAACTGGCTGGCAGTTAGGAAGGACAAATGGAGCAGCCAGCCTACTAGCTACATGACTGTCAGAAAGAGAAACAGAGTATTAGTTTCCTCTTAACGACGGCTTAACATACATTTATACCAAGAGTTCACAAGACTTTTCAATTCTCAAAACGCTAGAAATAGAATTATTTCTGAATTTGACCAACATATTTTTAACATTCCTCTTTTTTAAGTCATACATAAATTAAAGATTTTTATATTAGGGATGGAATGTCAAATTAACTTTGAAATGATATACAATGTTACAATAAACAAAAATGAGTTAGCTGATCCATTAGAAAATACTGTACTCAGTAACTTGATCTGAAAAGGACGCCACACGCATTTGCACTATAGTGGTACGGTATCTCTCTATACAGTAGTAGTTTTAAAACAAACATTTACCTTTGAAGTATTTTCTAAGGTTCTAATAAATAATGATACTGTAAATATACACGCATTAATAAAAAATCAAAAACTGGTTTAGATGTTAGGAATTTCAAAGGGTCTATTTATCAAGTTAGTGGAACCCCTAGACTTAAAAGCACCCAAGAGCGCAGATTAAGGGTAAGGAGGAAAAAGGATTTTAGGAATTTAGTCTATATCTAATGAATGGGGGCAGACCTGGCATTTATCCTTTATCCCAGATGATGTCACAGCTCTTAGGATTGTAGAAATTTCATGGTTTTCCTTTCAAATTTTAACTTTTTAAAACTCAATTAGACTGATGTTGCCCCCAACGCAGTTTGCTTTCAGTAACGGTCTCTGGAGCGTGATCTGGACCTTGACCCAGAATAAGATCTACGAACTGGAGAGTAAGTGGGGGAGCCTCTGTATCCCCTTGGGGACCGTGAACGGGATCTTGAACGGCTTCGCCTCGGGCTAGAGCCCCCATAATCTTCCTTCACTCTGATGTAAGAATTTTCTCCCTGTAAAATAATTTACAATGATATTGTACACAAACTTATACCAATGACCTAAATCGATCCAACCACAAAGAAAAAAGGAAACCATTGGCCAGTGAAACTCGTAAATATATCCGCATCTACTAATTTTATAATTGTATCAAACTTTTGCGTATTTTTTGGCTTCAAATAAAAGGAAGACGTTCCTATGAAAATCATCTGACAAAATTACTCCTTAAAATAAATAACATCTCAAAAGGCAAAACCAAGCGATCAGAACGCTACACAAGAATGACTCGTAACTACGAGGGTACTTCAATAAGCAAAAGTAACGAGGCTTATATTCAGATTCTGTTACCTTATTTATTGAACTCTTTTTAACTTTAAACAATTTAACATACTAACTTTTCTTAAAAATGCAAGTAAAATTTGTCATGATAGCCAGTAACTAGATAAAGAACATGAGGAAATGGTGAGAGGAACGTGAGAGAAGGATCAGCTAGAGAGAGAACGCGAGGAAAGAGGAAAAGGCAATAGGAACAACAAGAGGAAGACGCACTAAATAGAGATGAGAAAGCGTCTGACAGAGAAAGGGGAAGTGTCTCTCCTTCAGTACAGGCGGCGTAGAGTAACTCAAAAAAGAAAAAGTAAGAGTGGAGCCTGAAGGGCAAAAAGGGAGGAACTGGGAGCGGGCAGCGGCAAAGGCGAGACAAACAGTAAGTGCAAAATGGAGAGAGGAGCGCCGCAAGGGCACAGGGGGACAAGATTCCCCACCAGAAGATGGCCATGCGCGAGGTATAACCAATACACAGGCACACACAACGGACTCAAAACGTCGATCACGCTGACAGGACGAATTGAGGGCTTTAAGGCCCTCAGGAAATTCCTGGACACATCCTCCCACTGGCAGCGGAGTGCATCCCGGAAAATCCACACAAATTCCGACGCCGAGAGTAGTGTATCTGGGTCGAAAGGTAGGGAGAAAGACGGAGTGAACAAGGTATTCCCTTCGTTAAAGATGAAAAGCTTTGCCTACATTCTCATGAAATTTATTAAATACTGAGGCAATGAAAATTAAATACAGCTTACTTCATGCGATCTGAATTTGGAGTCGTCTAACTTCTTGACAGCGTATTTCATGTCCTCATAACGCAGAAATTCAACCACCCCAGTACCATCCTTATAAACATCAGCATAACAAACGTCTCCAGCTTCTCTCATATGATCCTTCAAATCTTGCCAACTGCCCGTAGGCGGCAGTCCTACGATTAATAACAAAAGGAATTTTAAAAATAATACAGAATACCCAAAAACAAATTATATTTTTAAATAACTACGCATTACACACGTCACACAGGCAGCAAATGTTTCATTAAAGAATAATGATTGCCTATTCCTATTATTTTATAGTTAAGCTTACATAATAAATGCAATTAACAAGAGAAAAAAATTAAAAACTATTCAGAATCACATCAATGTCTCCTCCCATATTTGTGACTTTGAAGACTCAGCCTGTTGAAAGGACCCAGAGTCTTCCTCGAAATATCGTCGTCTTATCCGTGCGCGCGCGCTTCATCAATTTATGTAGCGTGATTCAAAAGTAATGGAGTGTACCTTCATTTGACCTAATTCTTGTTAAGACATCTTGCGATGATCCATGTATTGCACCATGAATTTATGTTGGGCAATTCCAAAGTTGAAGCTCAGAAAAAAAAGTGACAAACGAACAAAAACAAGAGCAACCCAGTATGGCCTCCTCCAAATTTTTTTGGTTGAGGACAATTATTCAAGGCAGGAGGGTTACAAACTCAATGCCCTTAATCTGAAACTGAAAATGTTATCTTTAAAAAATAAAATTAAACTTTACCAGAAACTATAACTCTGTACTGAGACCTTCTGGCTGGGGGACCTCGCCCCCTTCCTCGCGATCCTCCACTCCCACTTCCACCCCTGCTAGACCCAGGGCCACTGTTACGAGGAAATTCTACTCTCAATCTGTAGCCATCGTAATCATAACCATCTCTAGAATGTACTGCATCCTCAGCATCCCTATAAAACAAAGTTTTCATTAGTATCAGCTGCTGAGAATTGGGTAAGCAAATAGTTTACAGCTAAATAGTACGTTAATTGCTAATCCCTTCACTTCAATAATGGCTTACTCTCACAAAGTACACTACTAATAAATGGCAAATTTTAATGCGACTATCCTTCCACAACTTACTTCCATCTTACAGTATAAACTATAAATGTGTCTAAATAGGTGTGATAGCTGAATTTTTAATTTTAAGACTTCAAAAATTTGTGCTCAGTTAGCTACACTGTTGAATTTTAAATTTTACCTAAAAAAGTTACTTCTAGCTATTAAATTTGCTTCGCAATTCTGGCCTTCTCAAACTCTAAATTCGTCTAAATGTGCATTTGATTTTTTTTTTTATCAGGGATGAGAACAGGGCCAAGGAAAAAAACGAGGGAGTCTCAGAGCCAGGGGCCACTAGGCCTTTACCACAAAGTCACAATGTGTAGTTAACCACAGTATCAGTGCTATCTTTCTCCTTCAAAGTCAATGACACTTTTTTGTCTAACCAGAACCATTTTAGCTTCTCTTTACATGCAGCATCAACTCGTTCCACTTTACTGTCAGTTTTGTTTCAATGACTGACTCTTTAAATAATGCATTCCAAACCAGAATATTTTGACTGCTACCTCTAGAACTCATCCTGATAATTAATCCTTCCATGATGGATGGTACTTCAAAGTCCCACCAGAAATATAAATTTTACTACAATGCCTCGTTTCTATATGTTTATATAGGTGTCATTTAGTTGTTGGAAAAGAACCCAAAATGTTGGTATTTCAGTGACTAGTTACTAAAATATTTAGTTTTGAATAATAATAAAACATACTTTTTGGTGACAGTTACTTCATATATTGCGGGAATCATCCTTAAAGGGTTAAAGATGGCAATCTATATACCCTAAACCTTGTATCCAAGTTTTAAAATAAAATTACAACAAGTAAAAATTAGGGGTGTAGCAATACAAGAAATTATCAACTCAAAAAATCCAAAACCATTTATTTGGCATTGAACCTTAAATTACTCGCAGTTCTAATTGCACAAACTAAGAAGACCAAATCTAACCAAATTTATTTCAGCAGAGAGAGAGAGTTACAAGGAGTTGCAAGGAAAAGAACTACCTCAAAAGGCCTTGCAGCCCATACCGAGGAGGTACCAATGGCAACGGGTGCCAGGGGAAATTTTTTACACCCTCAAATAGTGTGCAAGATTTGGTCTAACCTTTTCTTAAAATGATCCACAGAGGAACAGTTCACAACTTCTTAAGGTAACCTGTTCCACGTGTCACAGATCTTATACGTAAAGTAATTCCCACACACACTAGACCTAAACCGCTTCAAATCCAACTTCCAACCATCGTTGCGAGTTGGGTTATCATTTAAACAAAAACATGCTTCTAAAATCGACATCGTTGAACCCACGTAAGAGCTTGAAAATCTTGATCAATTGACCATGCAGCCTCCGAGTTTCCAGCGAAAACAAGTTCAGGGCATGTAACCGTCGATTGTAGCCAAAATACCTAATGGAAGGGATTAACTTTGTGGCCCTCGCCTGCACTCGCTCCAGCCTCTCAATATCTTTCCTGAGGGTGGGCGACCAAAACTGCACAGCATATTCCAGGTGTGGCAGAACCAGGGAATTGTACAGAGAGTGCACAATCTCCTTGTTCCAAAACTGAAATTGCCTCCTGATATAACCTAACAGCTTCTGGGCTTTCTTTTAAACCTCTATGCACTGTTTGGTAAACTTAAGGTTGCTGCTAATTAGCACACCCAAGTCCTTTTCCAAATCAGTCGCCTTGATATTACTCCCCAACATTGAGTAGTCCAACTTGGGATTGGCATAGCCAATGTGCATCACTTTGCATTTACCCAAGTTAAACGGCATTTGCCACTTTTCAGACCACTCTCCTATCCTACCTAGGTCTGCACGCAGTTCCTCGATCGCTTCAGGCGTCCCAAGCTTGGTGTCATCAGCGAATTTGGCGATCTGACTGACGATGCCACCGTCGATATCATTTATGTAAATGATAAACAACAGTGGCCCCAAAACGGAACCCTGAGGAACCCCACTAGTGACCGAGGCCCAACCCGAACTAACCCCTTTAATTACAACCCTCTGCCACCTATTCAGCCAGTTTTCAATCCACCTACCTACTTCCCCACTGATACTCAGCGCACGCACTTTCACCATTAGCCGGCAGTGAGGTACCTTATCAAAGGCTTTCTGAAAGTCGAGATAAAGTATATCAATCGCCCTACTCTTATCATACTCACCCAACATGATGTGGAAAAACTTGAGCGAGTTGGTGAGACACGACCTATGCCCTCTAAACCCATGTTGGGAGTCCCCAAGCAGCTCGTAGGAATCCAAATGGTCAACGATCCTATCAGCTATTATCCCCTCTAATAATTTACCTACAACTGAAGTGAGACTAATGGGATGATAGTTCCCTGGACTTTCGTGATCCCCTTTCTTAAAGATAGGGGTCACGTTGGCTTCCCTCCAGTCACCAGGCACCTGGCCCATCTCCAATGATTTGTTGAAGACTGTAGCCAGGTGGGGAGCCACCTGGTCGCGCACCTCCCACAACATACTGGGGAGAAACTGGTCTGGCCCAGGAGCCTTAAATGCGCTGTTTGTCTATTCTATCGGCAACTGAAGAACTCCTTAGGGTTCCCCTTGCAGAGGCTTGCCACCCATAGTTGTTCGTTACGTTTCGCTAGCCTAACCTTCGCCTTCACTTCCCTACACAGGCAGACATATGCTTCACTGTTCTCATGGGAACAATTGGCCTTCGCCCTCCTATACGCTACTTTCCTATTTCGGATAGCCGAAGTGATATCATGATTGAACCACTTAAGCTGCATTGAAGCAGAGGTGACCAGTTTTGAGGGTATGGCAGCAGACTGCAGCACCATAAACTCGTCCCGGAATGCACTCCACACTCGCTCAACATCGCCGCCGACCTCTAACCCCATCTCACCTACGCTATCCCGGAGGCTAACAAAGTCCACCCACCGGAGATTGAGCTTACTGCCTCTCGAGTTACTATGCTTCACCTGAGGGATGCACACACGGAACCTAATCAGACTGTGATCACTCCCGCCCAACGATTAGTCAACAGTGAGGCCAGTGACGAGGTTGTCTTCAGTCGTGAATACTAAGTCTAGAATGCTTTTGCCTCATGTAGGCTCATTGACCCACTGAGCGAGGAAGTTCTCATCAGCAAAGTCAACTAGCCTCCTCCCTTCAGCATCAGCAGTCCTGTCTTCCCACTTTATGCCGCGACAGTTGAAGTCTCCTAAAACTACATACACCCTATACCCTAGCAGGCTACGGAGTTCGGTGTACAGGGCTGTGTGTGTGTGTAAAACTACACGCAACAATTAAGTATAAGTATCAAACATTTTAATATGTATTAAAATATACATATAGCTTAAAATTATGTCACATACTCTACAGTATATGCCACACTGCAGCAGAAAGTAGTTCAGACTCAGACTGTGTTATAATGGATGCCTGCTGTGCATTACAAAAAGAAGTGTCCCTAATTGAATATTTGTGTTATTGTATGAAATAGTATTCAATGGGGAGTTATAGTCCAGTTCACTATGTCAATAAAAACACACTTGTTCAAAATATATGGAGATTAGCAAACCAGTGCATTTTTGGAAAGCTTATGGCATCAGGAATCTGAAAATCAATGTTTACGTCACTTTACATTTGCGCAGATGCCTGCATAGCTGCCATTTTTTATTTTCAAAATGGTCACCATAAAATAAGAATTTCCGAATATCTCAGCTTGTAATTGACATAGAAACTTCATTCTAAATGCTAATCCTATGTTTTCAGGCCCAAGAAAAGTAGTTTGTAAAATTATGTTTGTATTTTCATGAAAAAATGCACTCAAATTGTTGGTAGTGACAACAGCATACGTATAAACGTATTTCCTATCTCAGTTTGACACATCATTACACATCATCATCACTCTCTGTCATATTCAACATTAGTCTGCATCATTTTCGCATTCTGTGCCGCACAAGCATAGTTCTGTAAAAGGCAAGTTATTCCTTCTGCATGAACATCTCTGTGTAGAACAGTTGGTTTTGCAGTGGCATCTGACCAACTCGATGATGGCTTGTGGGGCAGGAGGAACCTTTGTGGTGACTGGCAGTATTTGGCCACTTTTGTCCTGATAGTAACCAAATTTCAGGGGGTCAAAAGGCTGTTGCTGTATAACATTGGCTTGGTACCATACTCGGCTTTGTAACCGCACATGTTGGGTGTGTTCCTCAAGTGCACCGAGTGTAGGAGGTAAGTTGTTGCTTTCAGCTAAGTGTTTACAAAACAGATACCATCTTAGATCAGGGATACTTGCAATGTGAATACCCTTGGGACAGTAGCTTGAGCACACAAATTTGGCCAATACGTCTTTCACCTCCTGTGTTAGGTCACCTTTGGTAGTTTTATCAGTGCTCTAAGTGCATGTCAGCTTTCATATACTACTGAAACTATTTTGTTTTGCCTATTCCTGAGAATTGTCCAACATTGTCTGCTCCAGTGAATGCATGGAATACAGGTAAAGCTTGCGCCTTTTCTTTGCCCAAAGCTCTCCAGATTGGCTCTATTTCGACTATACCTGATACAATCAAAATAGATGTCTTTTTGCAGAGCTTATCATAGTGTGCCACAGCCAGAACCAAGACATCAGTATCAGGAGTGAAGAATACTAGCTATGCATCAGGACACTGCTGTGATGCCTCCGCTGCCAGGCAGATCATCAATGTATCAGCCTCCTCGTGATTGGTGTCTTCAAAGTGCATGTTTCTGTTGCTTCTGGTGTGACCTGATGCTGATGTGATGACTGAGGCGAGTTTTTGTTGTAATCAAGGATTGCTTTGGCAAGACAGTCTGTCAAATCTGCTTTCGTTTTTTTGTGCGATAGAAACCATGCCAGTAGGATGTGTTTGATGTTCATATCATCTGCAACCTGATACTGTATAGGAGCTTTTCCTTGTCATTGTCTCTCTCTAGTTTCCTCCTTTAGTGAGTCAGGTTTGTATGTATCGAAGACCAGGATGACCTCACTGAACCCTGCTGTCAAGCTCACGAGCCTGTCATTGAAACACTGGGCTAGATCTTTGACTGTGCTGATTGTCCCTGATTTCTGTCATCTTCTGGACAAGCACCATTCCATCAACAATGGCGATCTTTTGATTTGATGATGATACAGGACCTCTGTCATCATCCTGCTCTTTGGCCGCTAGAGCTTCTGTCTGTTTCTAGGTTTCAAATGTTTTTGCCAGCTTCTCAAGGCTGTGTATCAGCACTGAGCCATCTGGTGCAAATAGTGCTCTCGGAGTCAATGTGAACTCATAGTTGCCAACTGCATTCTTCTGATCGATGTTCCTGCTTGACCTGGTGAGAACCATCAGCCAACCATTGAGATCTTTGGTCTCTTTTAGGTCAACTGTCTAGTCACGGAACTTGAAAGTTTATTTCTTGCTGCCAGACATATACATCTTGTTGTTCTGCTTTTTGACTGGTGCCCAGAGACTAACATCTCCATTGATACATTCAGTGACAATCTTCATAAAGCTTCTGTCCAATGTCATCAATGTTCAAGATTTGTGGAACATACTTTTGTCGTACATATGCATGTGTGATGAATTTGTATAGCTGATCACCTTCAACAGCAGAGGGATTCCCATGGCTCAGTATTGCAGCCTTGATTTTGTCAACAGCTTCATGTTCTTTCCTGACAGCACTGGTTTGTACATCATGGTGTTCCTCTGGGTTGTTTACTTGAAGCCCGAACTGTCCTTTTAACTCTGTTGAGAGGCATGACATCTCTAGAGAAGCCAAGAAGAACCGCTACCTAGCATTCACATTATTGGAAATGCCAATTAGGCCAGAATGAACCTTCATCATCTTGTTGAGATGTTCGCAGGCATGGTCTGCACCTATCGAGACGAACAGAATCTCACTCTTGGTGACATATGTTTCCATCTTGAAGTTCTCACCATGTTGCTAGATGGCTTGTCTTCATTTCGTGCATGTTGGCAATGTACCTTGGCCAGAGGCATTTGTATTTTATTCAATCCATTGTGAAAAACAGCTTGCTGAGTGCTTCTCCAGCCTCCAGATGGAGAATGAGATCAGCATTTCTGGGTGCTTCAACAAAGAACAAGATGGTTTCAACCTGGTGGAAGGTAATTCATCAATGACTTGAACATAGCATTAGATGATTTCTGAGCTTCCCACTTCTTCAGCTGTTAAATGACATCTCCATTGGTCAAGACTTGAAGCAGGCGAGTGTTAGCAATTCTGATGCATTCTGCTCCATCACTTGTCCCAGAAGCTGTGTTTGTGCAGGCTTCCTGCAATTCATTTGCTGGTTTCAAGCAATTTCTTTTAGTTGTGGCATCTCTGAAGAACTGTTCTAGAGCAAGTTCATACAGAGTAGGGTTGCACCGATAAGCAAATTAGCCGATTACCGATTAATCGGCCTTTTAAAATAATCGGCCGATAATTCTTTTTATATACTATATAAGTTTATAGCACTATATGGTTACTGAATTACGCCGCTTATACCTATTATACTGGTAAATAGCACACAATATAAAACATAGGCCTAATATCTAATATTTTTTTATCTAATATTAATCTAATATTTTTAGAACTATTTACATATTCTAATTCTTTAATTTCTTTTACAGATTAAATTAAGCATTTTAATGAAAGTTGCCAAGAAATTTTATATTTTTGTTACAAATTTAAACAACATAAAGCCCTTATGGCTCCAAGCATTGCATGGAAATACTTTAAAGTAGATAAAAATAACAAAATTATTTGCAAATGCACCCTATGCAATGTTTCCATCTCAAATTTTGTTTATCGTTAGAGAGTAGGTTAAGGCCACTTTTGTTTTGCAACAGGAAAGCTTAAATGGATTCTTTTGTTCAGTAAGGTACAATAATTTTTTTGTTTTAATAAATGGAGTGATAATGGAGTAAATTAATTCAATAATACTCTGCCTATTATTCTCCAAACAATGCAAATTGGTAGAAAATATTTAATAAAAAACAAGCAAAATATTATTTAAGTTCATACCATGTCTAGGATAACTGAAATTCTTAAACCAGGGATGCAATTTCTGTAATGTAATAAACAAAGATGACCGAGTATGAAAACCGATTAATCAGCAAAAAAAAGAGCCGATGACCAATTAATCGGCAAATGTCCGATATGGCCGATTACCGATTGTCAACCGATTAATCGGTGCAACCCTAATACAGAGCCATGTAAGTGTGGATGTGTGCATGGAGTGCTCTCTTGTAGTGGCCACACTTGAGGATCTGTCTCATTGTAGCACTGTAGCAGGCACATATACATCTGCCTCAATCCATGCATCATCTATGCTAGAATTTTCTATTGAGGCTCCGAGTGCCCTCAGTGCAGCCATCACAGCATGCAGCTCCCCAAGTCTCGGAACAACTTCTCTTTTCAAGTTAGGTCTTGCATCTAGCAACTGTACTGCCTTCTCGTACAGGGCCATGTCAAAGGTTATGACAGTTGGGTGGTTTTCACCAACTGCCAAGCTCTTCAACTGAGACGCTTGCAACATCACTGATGACAAGTGATTTGTAGCCTGCCCAGCCTGGGATACTGCTTTGTGATTCACTGTCAGTTGATCTAGACAAAGCAGATGCAATCATCCAACCAAGATTGGTTAGTTCATAGGATTCAGCAACACCTGTGGAACATGCCTTGAATTCCTTTGCTGGGTAATTCTAGGACAAATAGACAAATGAAAGTGCCAAATGTACACTCCACCATCTCCAAAATTCATGAAACTTGGTGTGAGGGTTGGTTTTGGTCCAAATTACAAAAATCTGAATTTTTTTGAAAATTGGTCAAGTTGGTCAAATTTTATGGCTTGACCAAATTTTGGCCAAATGAAAAAACCAACAATTTTCAAACATAAATATCTCAGCTGCTAATTGTGGTAGTGTAATAAGTCTTAAATGATAAAATATGTAAAATTAACTGTAGTTTCTAAATATGTATCATTTTTTTAGGGTAACAAAAATAAAATTATGATTTTTTGGAAAAAATGTCTTTTTTTTTTTTTTTTTTGCGATTTGGCAGCGAAGATATCATTTTTCGAAAAAAAGACCAAGAATAAAAAATGTTTATTTGATGTATGTACACCATAATAAGTAATAAAAAGTCAGCTTATAGTTTATTATAAGGCTCAAAACTGAGTTTGAAATTAAGTAATAAATTTTTTTTCAGACAACGAAGATTTATTACAGACTTGTTGGTAAAAGACAATTTTCAATCATATAAAAAATACATGTAGATAAACCAAAGGAGAAAAAATCTTTTAAAATATATGTACAATGTACATTAGGGTGTCCCAATTTTTTTCTTAACACGACCTGACCACTCGTGTCATGCCCGGATGTGGTTTGGGCTAAAGCATTGGCTGTGTGATTTTCAACTCGATCAGATGATATTTAGAGGTCCCGACGTTTGATGACTTTTTTTTGGTTTTCAGAATTGATCATTATGGCGTTGACAAGATCAAACATCAAGTTGTGGCTTCTTGAGAGGTCTCCGATAGCAGAGCTGGCTAAATCTCGATTACCAAGTAATATGGACGTGTTGCTCCTTTTCTTCTACCATCACCGCGACCAAAAGAAGACAGATTCCAACAGTGTCAAGGCTGTAATATCGGCTGTATTAGAAATCTGGGCTAGAGCCAACTCGAATCTGGCAACAACCTCCGTTCATGCCTCGACTAAACTGAAAGCTTTGGTTCAGAGGTATCGAAATTTGCATAAAAACAAGAACAAGACTGGAATGACTTACAATATGCAGCGGGATGTATTCTTGGCTGATATGGAGGATATTTTTGATGTCGCCCGCTCAGACGTTCTGGATCGGGGAGATATCCCTCTTGAAGACAAGGAATTCCTCATTTCCCAAAGGGCAGATCGACATACGAGTTACATGGGAGGTGAAGATAGAAAATATAATGCAGCCACAATGAAAAGACAGGAAAGGGAAAGAGCTCTTGAGCGGGCACACCGGCGTCAAACGGAGGAGGCTCTAGCTGTAGGAGTCACAGAAGAGGCTACCGACAGCAGTTCTAGCACATCGTCAGCTGACAGTGGAAACGAAGCCGTCACTTGTGGACTTAAACCTTCGAAAGCTCCCAAACATGACAGACTAAAAGAAAGTCTGAGTGATCTTGACCTGGCAGCAACTTGGGATCGCGAGGGCCTTTCTGTTCGACAGGCAACATCAGCGTTTGCTGCAACTGCAAAATCCCTAGCTCTCGGTCCTGTCAGTGTTCCATCAAAGAGCACGGTTCACCGCTTCCGACAAAAGGCCCGTACAATGATAGGGACCAATGTTATTGGCCACCTCGACCTCGACTGCAGATCCACTGGGACACAAAGATACTCACTGACATCGAACAGGAGGGTAAGTCAGTCGATCGGATTGCTGTTGTGGTGACTGGGGATGGTGTGGAAGAGCTATTAGGAGCACCGAAAATAATAGATGGCACAGGACAGCAAATGGCAAGCGCAGTCCATCAAGCGCTCACCCTAGTCGGAATTGAGGACAAGATCATAGGCATGGTGTTTGACACGACGGCATCAAACACAGGGATAGTGCAAGGTGCATGTGCGCGTTTGGAAGCGGCATTGGGAAGATCTCTTTTATGGTTTGCTTGCCGTCATCACGTTCACGAAGTGATTCTCAAGGATGTCTTCGTCGTGTGCCTAGGAACACCACCAAGTCCTCAAATCCCACTTTTCAGGAGATTCAAGGAGGCCTGGCCATCAATGAACCACTGTCAGTTGGATGCATTTGACAAGGACGAGGTGGCTAAAGCCTTCATAAATGACAATGCTTGCCTTTCACAAATGCGACTTGAGGTAATAGACTATCTCCGCGATGCCCTAAGAAGTGGTAATCATCCTCGAGAGGATTATGAAGAACTTCTTCGACTGAGCCTCTTGTACCTCGGAGACGACGTAGGACGTTACAAGCTTCGGCCTCCAGGGGCTTACCATCAGGCCAGATGGATGGCCAAAGGTATTTACTGCCTGAAAATAGCATTACTGCAGTCCCAGTTCTCCGAACTTCGTCTCCAAGAACTGCAAGGGGTTCGCCGTATGGCTCTCTTCGTGAGCCTTGTATACGTGCGTCACTGGCACGAGGCTCCCATCGCCATCAAATCTCCCAAAAATGACGTTAGGCTGTGCAATCTTCTTGTAGGTTACCCTGACAAGGACGTTGGAAACACAGCTTACCGGGCTGTGCTCCGTCATCTGTGGTATATCTCGGAGGACTTAATCTGTCTTGCACTGTTTGATGACAGAGTTGACGACAATGAAAAGCGTAACATGACGGCTAACCTGAAAAAAAAGGACTCAAACGGGTCCAAGGCAAGGGACTGCAAGTGGATGGCCGTTTAAGTCCGTGGGTGACGAGTCGATCCACCACACTCTTCCAGTTTCTCCAAGTTAGGACCCACGTTCCTCACCAAAGACCCTGAAACATGGCCTACTGACGAAAAACTACCATCTGGCAAAGAGCCGAGCTGCAGAACTGATGGTGGTCAATGATGCAGCAGAGCGAGGCATCGCCCTCATTGAGAAATACACAAGCAAACCTCTGTGCCGTGAAGAAGACGACCTCCAGTTCCTCCTTCGAACTGTCCACTCACACCGACGGAATGTGAGCCGGAAGGGAACAAAAACGGATCTCATGAAACACGTGTTTAGTTAAAATGCATAAATGTGATGCTTTGAAATTGTTGTTTGTGTTAAGATTAAAATACATGTTTATTTTGTATAATCATCTTTGTGATGGAACTTTTGAGAGAAATATTTCAGTTAAGAGGAGAAATAAAGTGTTCAAAGTTCGGGACCTTTAAATTTCCTTCGATCTCTCTGAAATTTTACAGGAAGACTTCTAATGGGGAACATCAAAAGAGCGCAACACGAGCGGATTTGTATCCCAAAAAAAAATTTGGCCCCCTAATGTACATACATAACCTCTCTTATATTTAGGGACAGAATATATTGACAATAATAATGTTTAATTTATAAAGCGCCTATCAGAGTACAAAATACTCTTCCTAATACTACACATACACAAGTCTTTGAGAATGAATTAAGAGACAGTATTCTCATCCAGTGAATCCAAATTTTAGACACTAATAATATAATAAGAAAAAAGAATTTGAAAAGATTTTTATAACTATTAAGTAGATACACAAATCTTAGATAAAGATTTTAGAAATATTATATAGACAATCTTAAATAGTATACATTCGATAGAATTTATTTTATCTTCTTTGAAAAGTTATTTAATTCTTGAAGCGGAAAAATGTATTGTATTCTTGTTCCTCCTCGTAAACTTGCTTCAATACTCCCAAATATATTTTCTGTTGGAACGTGACAAACATCATCTTGCGCAGGAAAAATGTATGAGGGACATACGCCCGAAGGATGGAGAAATTTTATCAGAAAATCATCATATTCACAGTCAAAGGACTGGACTAATCCGAGCCATAGTTTATTTTCATACATACAACCCACAAAAGAGCCTGTTTCAATTTCGCGTTGAGAGACAGTATTATGTTCTTGAACCGAAGCAGAAACTCTAATGAGCTCTCTTATTTCGACTGACTGTGCACTCTGAGAGAGTGGATAAACCTTCAATGAATTCTTGGAAATTGGGACGAAGCGATGTAATTGTTGAGTACCTTTGATAGAAGTAATAGGTTCACTCAGACATTTTTGCAAAGAAAGCTCTACATCTACAACTCCTTAGAAGCCTTTATCTGTTTTTGTCCTGGCTTCAATCCAGCTGTAAAACAAATTCATAAATTTAGGTTGTGTGAAATAATCAAATATCAAATATTTTGTATATATGTATTCAAGTGCTGATGCTAATATTTAAAAACAGAAAACTACGAATTTGGCATTAAGAAACAAATGTCCTGAATGGAGTCTCTATTGTTTTATTACCTGTTTTAATAGGGCTTTCATCAAATAAGGGTAAAATATTGTCACTGAGCAATCTTTATTGAATTGCCTGTCTTGAACAACAAATTCTTCCAATGGTGGTGGATTCATGGAATCGCTACTGCTTCGCTCCATAGATTCGTTAAGTATGTCTGGCTCAGGTATTGGCGCAGGTTCCGGCTCTCTGGATGAACGTTGAACATGTTCTAATACAATTGGCTTCTTTTTAATTGTGACATAGCAATTGCTGCATAGTAATTGATTTTCTTCCAAAATTCCATAGCTTGCAGCTGCCATGGCAGAGTTTACTTTTTTGATGTTACAGAAAATTCTTCTTGAGTGTTTTTTCATAGGATCGCAACAAAATTTTGTGTTTTGAGGCATTTTAAGGGTTAGGTAAATTTACGTATACTAGAAAATTAGGTATATACTGAAAATCTGGAAAGAAAGCAAAAGATTGTTAAAATTTGGAGGAATTTTTTTGTCATTTTTTTTCATAATAATCTTCGATAAGCTGACTTTTTATTACTTATTATGGTGTACATACATCAAATAAACATTTTTTATTCCTGGTCTTTTTTTCGAAAAATGATATCTTCACTGGAAAAAAAAAAATATATATATATATATATATTTTTTTACCTAAAAAAATGATACATATTTAGAAACTACAGTTAATTTTACATATTTTATCGTTTAAGACTTACTACACTACCACAATTAGGAGCTGAGATATTTATGTTTGAAAATTATTGGTTTTTTCATTTGACCAACTT
Source organism: Bathynomus jamesi (assembly GCA_023014485.1). Taxonomy (NCBI): domain Eukaryota; kingdom Metazoa; phylum Arthropoda; class Malacostraca; order Isopoda; family Cirolanidae; genus Bathynomus; species Bathynomus jamesi. Next base: position 402,392 of record JAJOZX010001430.1, on the reverse strand, counting down.
GACCAATTTTCAAAAAAATTCAGAAATTTGTAATTTGGACCTAAACCAACCCTCACACCAAGTTTCATGAATTTTGAAGAGGTGACCGTGTACTTCATTTGTCTATTTCTCATAGAATTACCCTGCTCTCTTGACCAGCCCAGGTTTTGGTTTACTGCAAGGCTCGATGGGTACATAAGGGACAACCAACAGGTTTTTTGCCTCACTAACTTCCAAATTGGGTGCAATTGATTCTCTGCGGTGATTGTACATGTGTGGTGCCTTTGCAAAATCTGTATTATCAACAGCGAAGACGACAAATGTACCTTTCTTGAGGAAAGGTGGTACATATAATCCATCAAATTGTTGTGTGTTTTCCACAACAGCATTGGCAATTGCTGTTTCTAGTGGCTTTCTTGGGCACATGGTGCACTTGTCCCCTGGTCTTGAAAGCATACATGATATTCTGACTTATGGTCAATGCTGACCTATCAACTGTCCTGCTCCTCAGATCCCACCAAAATCCACTGTATAAGGCTGTACAGCTCAGTTGGGACATCCTCTCTTGTGCTGGACACTGTAATTGTGGGTTTCCTTCTCCTCAGTGAAATTGGCAATGCTGTTGCGTATTAGCTTAGCTGTCTTGTATATCATCATCTTGTCCATTTCACTTGTGGCATCTTGCATCAAGTGTAGACCATATCTTCTTCACAGGCTTCAGGACAGTAAAGAACAGATGGTTTTCTTCTGCCTTTCTGCCTCACTGACTTCACACTTGGTAACTCTGCAAGAAGTTTGTCCTTTAGCCACTGTCGTGTCAGTGTCAGAGTGTGTTTGTGCCTCATCACCACCACCAAGCATAGACAAGTAAGTTTTTTTGATGGCATCCATGTGTAGAAGAGCCTTATTTTGGGTTTGATATTCAATGAGATTGATCAGCTCAATCAAGCATGGTACTTGCATTGCTAGGTCTGTCTTTGTAGACTTGGCCCAGTTGCTGGCATCATCCCTCAGGACATGGAACACACATCATGTCCAGCATGGTTTGTGGTATCTTGCATCTATCGCATGGGCATCACTTGGTGAGAGTGCATTGCTTAGTCTTGTCATCAATACTGGATCTTGGGAAATATCCACAGCTCGTCTAAGTGCCTTTCCTGCATTTTCAGTTTGTACAGTGAAGAGATGCTGGTCATCATCTTCTTGACATAAGAAGCAGTGATTCCTTCTCAACAGTTCTGTCGCAGATCTAGTGAAAGGTGCTGAGGTGCCTGATTGCTCCATTTCAGAGCTTGTTCTTTTATGCCCACATTTTTTCACAACATAGGTTCCTGTAGACATGGCATGCTGCAAGCGGTCTCTTGCTCGCTGTATGGATATTTGATTTGTGACATCAGAATAACAACTGTGATGCCACATGGGTTTCCTTTCAATCAATATTCTTTGGTAAAGTCTTTGAGGCATCTTTGGATGTCAACATATTTTCCATCCTGTAAGCTGGCTCTTTCTTCCACTACATTGAGTAGTTTCTGGTATGATTCTGTTCTGGGATATTGAACAAGTGTTCCTTTGCTGGCAGTGAACTCCTGACAAAGAATGCACTGCTTCCAGTCTACTGTGTCCATGAACAACTTGACCAAACTCAACTTGCTGGTTCCCGGGTCTTCACTCATGATGACTCAGGCACTGAAAAGAAAGAGAGCCACCACTATATTAATCAACACCAAGATAATTGTGTACTAGTTGTGTTAACATAAATTTTTACAGTATAAAATTAAATATTGCAACACTACTGCAAAATTATTGAAACATCAGGATTTATAAACACTGTTGCAACTGCCGCCAAAATGGCCACCAAGCAGGCATCTGCGCAAATGTAAACATTACTTTTCATATTCCTGATGCCATAAGCTTCTGAAAAATGTACTGGTTTGCTAATCTCCATAAAATTTGAACAAAAATACATAGTAAACCTGACTATTGCTGTGTATGCAAATGCATTTGTATAATGAAGAAAAGGATAATCTTTATTTCTAATCTGCAAATAAGAGACATTTATGAAGCAGCAGTTTTCAATTTTTTCTTCATTTATTCTTTTAAAAGTGTAATTTTAATATGTATTTAGTTATGAGGGGATGCCAGGATAGGTAAGGCAGTCACTAATGCCCTACCCTCTCCAATTTGGCTGAAAATTGGTACAGAAGTTAGATTTAGGCCAAAAACACAATTTCACCAAGTTTTAGCTCAATCTGACCTATAGGTTAAAAGTTATGGGTATAGTCATTTCAAGGTCACTAACTTTGACCTGAGTGTCAATAACTCAGCTACTATAGCTAATAGATATACAAATGTATATATTTTTTAAATCAAGGAAATAAGAGGATTCTAAATGTATAGCCTACATGTTACTGAAATCAGACTGTATATAGTTGTCCTTTTGACCAAGTTCAAGAACTGAAATAAAAAACATTGAAGCCCTATCAATGCTCTTTTGATTAGTGAAATACAATGGTCTTTCAGACAATCTATAGCAGAAGCAAGTATTCTAAATATACCTAACTTGGGCAATAAATGGACCAATTTCACAATAAAACATCTCAGTGACCCTACATACTTAAATTACCAAACATTTATTTTTGGCAGTTTTACTTAATAGGACTAATGTTAAATGAAGGTTATATTGGGGGAACCTAAATTATAAAGGGTGGGCTTGTATTCAGATTTCTGGTAGCTAACTCAATTTGTTTTTGTCATAACTATTAATAATAAATAAGAGTTTGTTAAAAGAGTACTTTCTTCAATAATCATTAGTAAAGTTCCTTTCAAGGTTTGAGTAAATAAAAATGAGAAATATGTGCAGATCCACTCAAGGGATCAGAAATCACACCCAAAACAGATAAAGGAAGTGCTTGTAAACCCAACTTGTGTACCAATTTTCAGGCAAATTGGAGAGAGTAGCATTATTGATTTTGATCATGCCCTGCCCCTATGCATTATTTTGCCAAAATATACTTTTAATCAAAACATCTGACAAAGATCAGCTATCTTCCCCAAGACAGGTTAATTCTGTATTTCTTTTAGTATCACCAGGTCACATGAGACAAGGGCACAATTTCTAAGATAAGAGAATATCTAACATTTAATATAATTTTATACTACTATATATTTGAAAAAAGTACAAATTCCACTATTTTACTGTCTGCAACACCTACGCAAGATATGGGAGGTGCAAATATGGACAAAAGTGCTGTTACCACCACCACCCTCAAAGGAACATGAAGTGAACAGGAAAAATGAGCATCAAAGAGGGGTACCAATTTTTTAGACGTAGCGAACACAATTCAGCTGCTAAATACCATCCAGCAAATACAAAGTCAGCTGAGAAATATAGGAATCAGAGCTGGAAAGAAGGCATGCACAGACACTTCATGCCAATGATGATGCATTATCGGGACAACAGGTACCAACAAAAATAAAGGCAAATTCTCAGATGATCACGAGACAATGAAACCAGCACCACCACTGGAAAATGAATCTGAACCACATGTATGCAAAAACAAAGGTAAAAAAATAAAAGTAATCCTAGCCAACATTCAGGGCCTCAAACCAAACTGTTCCCTGGACAAAGTTTTATATCTGAAAGTACTCATGCAATGAAGCAGACTTTGCATGCCTCACAGAAACCCATTTAAAGGACTGCCAAGCAAACTGTGGAAACAGAGTTTTGTGTTGACAAAAAAGAAATACAAATTGACAATTATAACATACTCCAAGCTGACATAACAGCGAGATGTAAAGGAGGATGTGCACATGAAAGACATATAGCAGAAATGACTAAGTACTGTACTTCAAACAGCTACGTAGAATGAGTAGCAGCAAAAGTTGAAAAATTAATTATGTTACTAATTGTAGAGACCCCTGAACATGCCAACTTCAAAATTTTCAGATTTCATTACAGAGGTCAGAAACTGGGTAAAAGCTCTACTTTCTCCAACCCCAAATAATTTTCTCTGTGGTGATTTTAATTTTCCATCCATGAAATATAAAAGGATAAGAAAAAATATATGTATACATCAGGACAAAGGGGGCACATGGGAAGACCAGGAGCAGGTAAAAATGCTAGCTGATGAATTTATGTTAACGCAAGAAATAACAGAAAACAACAAAAAACAACCTCCTAGATTTAGTATTCACAAACAGCAACCTAATTGATAATTTAGAAATATCCCCAACTATATCATCCACTCAACATTATTGAAATACTAACCAATATAAAAGCAACAGAAAAAGAAAGAACATAAACAGTATGTAGAAACAAGCATATTTGAAATTTTTAATTTTCACTCCAAAGCTATAAACTGGGAAGATTTTGCATCCAGCATGGAAGTAATAGATTGGAAAACCATCTTCAAGGCCAAGACAATGGAAGAGATGCTAATGACCTTAGAGGAGATGATGCTGGAAGTTTGAAAGACATGTCCCAAAAATGCAACAAAGAGGAGAGAGAGGTCACTGTTCCAAGAGGAAAAAAAAGAGTGACTGCAAAGACATAGAAAAACATCAAATGATAAACTGCAGAGTATAGATTGCATCATACAGAAAATGCTGCTGAAAAAGGAAGTTTAAAAATCACACAACTATCAGTCCTTTGAAAATGGAAATGAAGACCATGCTTTATCTGATGAACTAGCAGGATTATCCGAAATATTAAGAGCTCAGTACAAATCATCTTTCAGTACCCCAAAAACTGACAAATGGATATGCAACAGAAACGCACTCTTTGAAGAACTACAAGGGGAAAGTATAATGGACTTAGACTTTACAACATATTACACAAGCTATAGGGAAACTAAAATAAAAGCACACTCAGTGGCAGGACTGGACAAATGGAATGCCACTGATCAAAAACTGCAAGAATGCAATCACAACCCCTATATTAGATATAGAGAGAATTACTAGACAGGAGAAATACCAGGCATAGTCCCAATATATAGAGGAGGAAATCAATCTGAGGGCAAAAAATATAGGCCAGTATCACTTGCATCTCATCTCACTAAAATATTTGAAAGAATAGTTAGAGAAAAATCTACGACTTTTTGGAAACTCCAAAAAAAATCAATGATAACTAACAGGGATTTTGGTCAGGAAGATCATGCCTATCATAACTAATGGAACAACATTATTGACACACTTGAAAGTAATGAAAAATGATGTAATATACACAGACTGCCAAAGCATTTGACAAGTGTAACCATGGAATCATAATACATAAACTGAAATATATGGGAATAACAGGAAAAGTAGGGAAATGGATATATAATTTCCTTGGTGAGGAGCACTAAGTTGTTACAGTTCAAGGAATATCTTGATTCAGAATCAGAGGTTCTCAGCTCAGTACCACAAGGAATAGTATTAGCTCCACTACTCTTCATAATCATGCTGATGGACATAGATGAGAACATTACCAGAGACAGCACAGTAACATCCTTTGCTGATGATACAAAGATCTGTAGAAAAATAAGAAACCCAGAGGAAATAAGATCTCTACAAACAGGGATGAACAAAATCTATAACTGGATGGAAGACAGAAAAAGGGAGGACCTAAAATCATTGGAATATGATACCCCAAATGGGCATGAAACTCAGAAAAATTTTAGAGCAAAAGATTTAGGGGCTGTAATGAGTGATGATACAAAATTTGAAACACAAAATAAGATAGCAAAGAGAATAATGGCATATACCAAGAACCTTTAAATGAAGGGACAGGAATATAATGATTCCTCTATTGAAAACATTGATCATACCCAAGTTGGAATATGGCTCAGTCCTAACATCACCATATAAAAAAGAAAACACAGCTACAAGGGATTCAGAGAAGCTTCACAGCCAAGAACAAGGGGTGCAAAGAACTAAATTACTGTGAAAGGTTACGTGAATTAAACCTAATTCACTGGAAAGGACACACACCATTATTTATAATTGAAAAATAATGGAGAAACAAGCCCATAATCTTACCCTGAACTCTATCCCAACCCCCTGTTTTTTATTTCAGTTTAAGTTTGAAAAATATCAATTTCAGTTTAAGTTTTTTATTTGAATTTATTTTTTGATTCAAGTTTTATATTTTTCAGTTTCATTCAATTCAAATTTTGATTAATTTTTTTAGAGGAACATTTCAAAGGATAAACATTTGGAGGAATACCAAGGAGCTTAGAGTAACATTCTAAAAGATTAAAATTGGAGTTGAAGTTTGGTCATTCCCACGGATTATCTCCCTCACTTATGTAGATACAGATAGTATTGCTATTATTGAAGTGAAAAATTTAATGGTCAGAAAATGCTGAAGGCATCCTTACCAATGAAAGGAGCACAGTCATTATTGAAAAGTATTTTGATATGGGATAAAAATTTTCCTCCATAATTCTTTTTCTTTCATTTTTAAAACCATTGTCTCTAGTACTTTCAGCCACGTTATTTTGTACATCAAATTAAAGGATATAAATGGATATTTTAAATCCATACAAATGTTGTCGCAAAAAATGGGAAATAATTTGCATTATATTTTTTTACAATCCAAATGCTCCTCAAAACTGAAATGCAAAACTTATTTTTAATCTATTCAAATTCAGATTTCAGTTTTTGATTGTTTTTCAATTTCAGTTTATAAAATAATATAGATTTTATCAGTTTATCAATTCCAGTTTGATTCAGTTTCCCATCCCTGATTAAAACAAACATCAGTTCAATTAATCAGCATAAACATTATATAAAACATGTACCAGAGTTTGTAGGGAAGCATTAGGTATATGTAATAATATTTGAAGATCTTGCAAATTTATTATGAAATTAAGAGCGAGATTAAAGGGTTTTTCTTTCTATTACAATTAAGTTTAATTAATAAAACTCTTAGAATACGCAAAAACAGTTGCAGAACTTACACTTAGGAATGAAAACACTTATTTAAACCCCTCTCTCTTCATCCAAAACTTGACTTGAAATCATTCCTTCACTGACTTCAAGTCAGATCTGTGGATAAAAAGAATGTGGAAACGGGTCTGTGGCATCAAATGTAAACAAAACTCATTGACCCACTTTCGGCTAGGCCTACTTCATAGTTTATGGGCTAAATAAAGGCTCAGTCATTAGACTGAACAAAAGTAACCCTCAAAGACCTTTCAGTCTACTCAGGGAGGTTCCAATTAGTAAACATTCTTTTTTCAACTATTCTAGCAGTACTTGAAAAATGTACGGAACAGAATAAGGCTCTCCCCCCACCCACCACTCCCTCTAAGACTAAATAAGGCTAAGACTGTAACTTAGGTTTAAGCTTGGCACAGCAACACTAACAAAGGCCAATATAGACAAATTTTCAAGGACTGAAGGCAAATTCTTCAGTTAATCCTTATAAATGCAATGCAACAGCCTTCTTACATCAGTAAAATACATTTTCTTTTATATATAGGTCTAATGAAATAAATTCTTGAAATACCCTATATGTAATATATTGCTTAAATTGTCCTAAAAAAATGACTATCACTTACAAACATTTCACAAAAATGAAGTTAGAATGGTACCTTCCCAATTCATGCACTTTTTATTGAAGTTCATTATGAAAATTTTAGGAACTATAAATAACTTCAACCTTCAGACAGTGAAAAACAGATTGTTCAAATTGCAATAAATGCCCATTATATACTCTTAAATTAATTTGCGCAGCAGCTACTCATTACATAGCCTAATTTTGCAATGAAAAAACTTTATACCATATATAAAATATTTAATGCACTAAGTAGGTATTTATAATGAGTCTAGTGGTGTACCAATTAATTGGCATGGATATTGGCAGAATTGGCCATATTTTCAGCATGGGACAAATTTAGCCAATTCTCTTACCAATTCTTTGATATTTTAAAATTTTCATTACAAAATCTATATTACACAAAACTGAACATAAAAAACCACCAAATTTATACTAAAAATATTTAACATTTTCTAACTAGATCACTTCTAATTATAAACTCTCATAACCTCCTACTTTATATTAATAGTAATTATATATTTAGTTGTACTTTATTATTTATATTTCAAACCATCTTAGTACGTTGACTATTTCAAATACTTTAATAATTTCAAAATCCCAAATTGTATATCCTTTTTTTTTAAATTTAGTTTGGCCACCAGGGACTTGAAATTAATGAATTTTTGTTGTTTACACCATTGAAGAAAGAAAATACATTCAATATAGGGTCATTCCAGCTCAACTGGTACAGATTTCAGAAAGTTGGTCGGGTGACCATCTCCGATTTTCTTCAAATTTTCAGGGTTGATTCACACACCATTCAATAGCTTAACTCTAAAATTTTAGCTTCCTCAGTCAAAAACATTTAATTTTATGGTCGCTTAAATGGCCCCAACCTTCGACAAAAAATGCCCATGTTGGGCTTGATCGGCCAATGCCTTCATTTTGAGAGGCCTTGAAAAGTGTCTTCTAATAGGAGTAGAAGCTTCAAATTTGTCATGCCAATACAACATCTGGTGGGCTTTTCATGTTTGCAAGCTAAAAGGCTGTGGAACAAATAGTTTCTGAGTTACAAGGGCTTAAACATGGCTCCATTTTGAAACTTGCATCAATTCCTCCCACTTTTACGACTCTACCATTTTCGTTCTACATCAATCACAGCTGTTTTAATACTCCTAATAGTCTCTATGGGTTATAAATTTATGAGTGAAATAAAAAAATAACCAAAAAAGGATTTATTTCTATTTTTAAAAATTTCCAACAGAAAGAGTTGTGCTCATTAAGGCTCTCAACAGCACAATCATGAAGGATGAAGCGCAAAAGCAGTACCTTCTCCGCGCAGTCACTCAGCACCGCAAGGATTTCAAAGAGCCGACTAAAACTGGTCCCAAGAAGACCTAAAGATCCTCAACTGTGTGCATTCTTTGTTCTGCTATTATAATTTTATAATATATATATATATATATATATTATATATAATAGTCATAAATTGTCAAGTCATTATTATCCTTATTGAATAAATGTTCGTCATAAATTGTCAAGTCATTATTCAAATTGTTTCATTTTGAGCGAGTGCATAAAAAGGTCCTAGAGCAAAGATAATTGGCATGTTTATTCTTGTGGGGGAATAGAATAAGGGCAGATGTGACTGAATTTAAAATTCCAAAAAATGCTGTTGTGGACCACCCTAATATATATATATGCGATAATATATCTTGCATTCATGAATTATGTATATGGTACCTATTAACAGAGAGCTTAGCCTACTGTACATTTCAGTACTTTTTGTTGGGAGAAATGCTCCATCTGTTCTGGAGGAAAAGTGTATTGGATCCATGTTCCCCCTTGGAGGTGAGCCTGAATTTCACCCAGGATATTTTTTCCTGGTGCAGGACAAATGTCATCTTTAACTGGAAAGGTGTAAGCAGGAGCAATTCCTGATGGATATAGGAATCTTATTACATAGTCTACATATTGTGCATAATATTCCTCCACAAGCCCAAATCAGAGTTCATTGTCATAAATGCATCCAACATAGCATCCAACTTTTACTTTGTCAGATGGGTTCTCTTCAAAAGTGTTGAAGGTTTCATTTCTGATTCCTTGAATCAGGGAGGTGAATATAACTATTTATGCAGTTTATTTCCTCCAGTACAATATAATTTATAAAAATATATTAAAATAATAATGTTTTCTATTTAAATGTTTAAACAGGTGAAGAATTGCTTATTATGCAGTTTTGGGTTGGAAAAATCTTCTGTAGGAACGCATTTCCAATTATATAATGGGATTTAATGGGAAAATAGGGTCCATGTGGAAATTTGGTTTATGGACAACTTTTCAGGAATGTAACCCTTACGTATAATGAGGACTGCCTGTATCAGAATTTGTTACTTGTACCATACGTATACCATAACTGAAATTGTTAAATTTTTTTGCTTAAGTAAAATACTAAAATTATTTTAATTTTCATAAATTGAATACCAATACTGTATTTAAAGTAATTGGTTTCCTTATAGGGTCATTCCAGCTCAATTGGTACAGGGGTGGTCGGGTGATCATCTCCAATTTTCTTCAAATTTTCAGGGTTAATTCATACACCATTCAATAGCTTAAATCTAAAATTTTAGCTTCCTCAGTCAAAAACATTTAATTTTATGGTCGCTTAAATGGCCCCCACCTTCGACAAAAAATGCCCATGTTGGGCTTGATCGGCCAATGCCTTCATTTTGAGAGGCCTTGAAAAGTGTCTTCTAATAGGAGTAGAAGCTTCAAATTTGTCATGCCAATACAACTTCTGGTGGGCTTTTCATGTTTGCAAGCTAAAAGGCTGTGGAACAAATAGTTTCTGAGTTACAAGGGCTTAAACATGGCTCCATTTTGAAGCTTGCATCTATGAAAATAAAAACCCACTCTAATAGACAAGAGTTTATTTCCATGACAGTTTCGACGCCCACTGACATCCTCCTCGGGTGGATGCCAGTGGGCGTCGAAACTGTCGTGGAAATAAACTCTGTCTATTAGCGTGGGTTTTTATTTTCATATTTTGACCTTCATGTAGAAAAAAGTGAAGTTTTTTGAAGCTTGCATCAATTCCTCCCACTTTTACGACTCTACCATTTTCGTTCTACATCAATCACAGCTGTTTTAATACTCCTAATAGTCTCTATGGGTTGTAAATTTATGAGGGAAATAAAAAAATAACCAAAAAAGGATTTATTTCTATTTTTAAAAATTTCCAAAAGTTGATATTTTCACAAAATTTGCAAAATTAACATCAACTTTGGGGCTTAATATAAAGGTGTCCGAAATTAGTCAGGGAGTTGATAGGTACTTCTAGTAAAGAAAGATACATATGTGTACAAAAACATATATTAAGGAATAGATCTCAACTCAACTCCTTCATATAGTTTTGGCTATTCAAAGAAAAGTACTTTTTGTGAAAAATTCTGAATTTTTTCAAAATTTTGAAATGTTTAAATTTCTTTTTACAATATTGAATTGTAATTTTACTTCCATTTTATTACTTGGTAAGTTAATTCACAAATGTTAAATTATCTAAATAAGTTTTACTCATAAAAAAGACATAATATATACCTAGATTATTACTACATTTGCAGTTAACACAACAGATGGACCAGCTTGTAGGCTCAATACTTGGATCTACCTAAGTAAATCATGTAGAACCATGTTCTACTGCTCTTTAAACACTTCCTAGTAATTTAAATTATGCAGTTAGTACAGATAAACTAGCAGTAACCACCATTTTCAGTACAAAACCTTAAATTTAAGTAGCTTTGTTGTATTACTTCCCTTAATACAAGTGTACAGTACTTAGCTATATATACAATAATGAATTCCTAAGTTTTTAAGCATGTGAATTATTGGCTATAAGTTCATATTCTTTTTTTAATGTGTGTTGTTTTATGTAAATTCGTATGTAAACTTATATGTAGCTAATAACTCTTATGTTTAGACACTGACTCAGGAATTTATTATTGTACTCATTCTTTAAGTCTGATTGTCTTCAACACTCCATGGCCTCACAGCCATAAATTGGCAATTTATTATTCTGCTTGATACAGGTCTGTAGTTACTTAGGCTTTTTTTAAAATACTCCTCAATTTTAGATAAACAATCATTTGATAACTTGTACTGTCTCCCCATTTTCCCAGCAAGTGTAGGTGGTTCAATTGAACACAAAACATGTTGGAATGGAATCCAGCAAATGTCCTCTTGTTCAGGCCATTTAAAAGGATTCTTTTTCATGAAATTTACTAATAGATCCTTCTCAGTATCACACACTTCAACTATGTTTCCAACAAACCAGTCACCTTCATAGAAACAGGCCACATATGTACCAGGTTTATATTGGTAAGCCACATTTTCTTGTGTAGCATTGAGGAAGGAAAGTTGTACGTTAAAGAAATTTTCATCACTAGAAATTTTGTACAGTTTAATGCCTGTTGATGAAGGTCTAAAGCAGTGATATGAACGGGTTCCTGGGATTGTCTTAATTAAGGAATACCTTTTTTCTAACTCAAATAAATTAGCATTTTCCTCAATTTTAGCTGAATCAATGTACAGAAATTGTATACCATTAATATTAGATTTGCACCAATCGAACATCTCTTGGATCGATCCAAGAGATGTTCAATTGGTGCAAATCTAATATTAATGGTATACAATTTCTGTACATTGATTCAGCTAAAATTGAGGAAAATGCTAATTTATTTGAGTTAGAAAAAAGGTATTCCTTAATTAAGACAATCCCAGGAACCCGTTCATATCACTGCTTTAGACCTTCATCAACAGGCATTAAACTGTACAAAATTTCTAGTGATGAAAATTTCTTTAACGTACAACTTTCCTTCCTCAATGCTACACAAGAAAATGTGGCTTACCAATATAAACCTGGTACATATGTGGCCTGTTTCTATGAAGGTGACTGGTTTGTTGGAAACATAGTTGAAGTGTGTGATACTGAGAAGGATCTATTAGTAAATTTCATGAAAAAGAATCCTTTTAAATGGCCTGAACAAGAGGACATTTGCGGGATTCCATTCCATGTTTTGTGTTCAATTGAACCACCTACACTTGCTGGGAAAATGGGGAGACAGTACAAGTTATCAAATGATTGTTTATCTAAAATTGAGGAGTATTTTAAAAAAAGCCTAAGTAACTACAGACCTGTATCAAGCTGAATAATAAATTGCCAATTTATGGCTGTGAGGCCATGGAGTGTTGAAGACAATCAGACTTAAAGCCTGAGTACAATAATAAATTCCCGAGTCAGTGTCTAAACATAAGTTATTAGCTACATATAAGTTTACATACGAATTTACATAAAACAACACATATTAAAAAAAGAATATGAACTTATAGCCAATAATTCACATGCTTAAAAACTTAGGAATTCATTATTGTATATATAGCTAAGTACTGTACACTTGTATTAAGGGAAGTAATACAACAAAGCTACTTAAATTTAAGGTTTTGTACTGAAAATGGTGGTTACTGCTAGTTTATCTGTACTAACTGCATAATTTAAATTACTAGGAAGTGTTTAAAGAGCAGAACATGGTTCTACATGATTTACTTAGGTAGATCCAAGTATTGAGCCTACAAGCTGGTCCATCTGTTGTGTTAACTGCAAATGTAGTAATAATCTAGGTATATATTATGTCTTTTTTATGAGTAAAACTTATTTAGATAATTTAACATTTGTGAATTAACTTACCAAGTAATAAAATGGAAGTAAAATTACAATTCAATATTGTAAAAAGAAATTTAAACATTTCAAAATTTTGAAAAAATTCAGAATTTTTCACAAAAAGTACTTTTCTTTGAATAGCCAAAACTATATGAAGGAGTTGAGTTGAGATCTATTCCTTAATATATGTTTTTGTACACATATGTATCTTTCTTTACTAGAAGTACCTATCAACTCCCTGACTAATTTCGGACACCTTTATATTAAGCCCCAAAGTTGATGTTAATTTTGCAAATTTTGTGAAAATATCAACTTTTGGAAATTTTTAAAAATAGAAATAAATCCTTTTTTGGTTATTTTTTTATTTCCCTCATAAATTTACAACCCATAGAGACTATTAGGAATATTAAAACAGCTGTGATTGATGTAGAACGAAAATGGTAGAGTCGTAAAAGTGGGAGGAATTGATGCAAGCTTCAAAAAACTTCACTTTTTTCTACGTGAAGGTCAAAATATGAAAATAAAAACCCACTCTAATAGACAGAGTTTATTTCCACGACAGTTTCGACACCCACTGGCATCCACCCGAGGAGGATGCCAGTGGGCGTCGAAACTGTCGTGGAAATAAACTCTTGTCTATTAGAGTGGGTTTTTATTTTCATAGATGCAAGCTTCAAAATGGAGCCATGTTTAAGCCCTTGTAACTCAGAAACTATTTGTTCCACAGCCTTTTAGCTTGCAAACATGAAAAGCCCACCAGAAGTTGTATTGGCATGACAAATTTGAAGCTTCTACTCCTATTAGAAGACACTTTTCAAGGCCTCTCAAAATGAAGGCATTGGCCGATCAAGCCCAACACGGGCATTTTTTGTCAAAGGTGGGGGCCATTTAAGCGACCATAAAATTAAATGTTTTTGACTGAGGAAGCTAAAATTTTAGATTTAAGCTATTGAATGGTGTATGAATTAACCCTGAAAATTTGAAGAAAATTGGAGATGATCACCCGACCACCCCTGTACCAATTGAGCTGGAATGACCCTATAAGGAAACCAATTACTTTAAATACAGTATTGGTATTCAATTTATGAAAATTAAAATAATTTTAGTATTTTACTTAAGCAAAAAAATTTAACAATTTCAGTTATGGTATACGTATGGTACAAGTAACAAATTCTGATACAGGCAGTCCTCATTATACGTAAGGGTTACATTCCTGAAAAGTTGTCCATAAACCAAATTTCCACATGGACCCTATTTTCCCATTAAATCCCATTATATAATGGGAAATGCGTTCCTACAGAAGATTTTTCCTACCCAAAACTGCATAATAAGCAATTCTTCACCTTTTTAAACATTTAAATAGAAAACTATTATTTTAATATATTTTTATAAATTATATTGTACTGGAGGAAATAAACTGCATAAATAGTTATATTCACCTCCCTGATTCAAGGAATCAGAAATGAAACCTTCAACACTTTTGAAGAGAACCCATCTGACAAAGTAAAAGTTGGATGCTATGTTGGATGCATTTATGACAATGAACTCTGATTTGGGCTTGTGGAGGAATATTATGCACAATATGTAGACTATGTAATAAGATTCCTATATCCATCAGGAATTGCTCCTGCTTACACCTTTCCAGTTAAAGATGACATTTGTCCTGTACCAGGAAAAAATATCCTGGGTGAAATTCAGGCTCACCTCCAGGGGGGAACATGGATCCAATACACTTTTCCTCCAGAACAGATGGAGCATTTCTCCCAACAAAAAGTACTGAAATGTACAGTAGGCTAAGCTCTCTGTTAATAGGTACCATATACATAATTCATGAATGCAAGATATATTATCGCATATATATATATATATATATATATATATATATATATATATTAGGGTGGTCCACAACAGCGTTTTTTGGAATTTTAAATTCAGTCACATCTGCCCTTATTCTATTCCCCACAAGAATAAACATGCCAATTATCTTTGCTCTAGGACCTTTTTATGCACTCGCTCAAAATGAAACAATTTGAATAATGACTTGACAATTTATGACGAACATTTATTCAATAAGGATAATAATGACTTGACAATTTATGACTATTATATATAATATATATATATATTATAAAATTATAATAGCAGAACAAAGAATGCACACAGTTGAAGATCTTTAGGTCTTCTTGGGACCAGTTTTAGTCGGCTCTTTGAAATCCTTGCGGTGCTGAGTGACTACACGGAGAAGGTACTGCTTTTGCGCTTCATCCTTCATGATTGTACTGTTGAAAGCCTTAATGAGCACAACTCTTTCTGCGCAATCGTTAACCACTGCCATCTTCTCTACACGTTCCTTCATTCCTTGGTAAGCTGGATCTATGTTCCAATCATTTGGTGTCTTGGACCTGAATGATTGTGCCTGTTCACTTCCGTGCTGCATGATGAGGTTGAAGAAGATTGCTGAACATTTGGTGGCACAGAATTCCAAGGGATTGCTCGAGGAGAAAGTTTTTCCATCCACGCACTTGAGTCCTTTTCTTTTTTCGGGAACAGCTACGATGTTGTGAGCAATCCTCTCCTTCGTGGATGTGTGAACTCGAGGATCAAAGAGTGCCAAGGGGATTAAGTGCTCAGAGATGAACCACAAATGGCGCTTCACAGGGCCGTAACTAGGGTTTAGAAATTAGTGAGGTCCAGATTTTTTTCGAGCGTGGCGGGACGAGCAAAATGACATCTACAAACACAACCCAAGCTATACACTAAACACAAAACCCTTGTCTATAATTAAATACAGTCAACCCTCGCTATAACGGACCCTGTTAGAGCAGATATCGGATAAACCACACACACCACTGGCGACGTTAACCAGGAAAAGAAGAAGCGTGTGACCCTGTCGGCAAAGCTGGGCACTTGCGGGTTTTTTTGCGGTACTGCGGTACTACCGCACTACCAAACCGGTACCGCATAACGCAGTACCGCAAAGGATCGCTGAAAGTACAGCAGTACCGCTACCGCATTTTTTGCGGTACTGCATTATGCGGTACCGGTTTGGTAGTGCGGTAGTACCGCAGTACCGCAAAAAAACCGCAAGTGCCCAGCTTTGCCTGTCGGTGACCCAGAAGCTGGAATTAATCAAGAAGTTAGAGGCGGGTGCTTCGGTGGCCAAGGTGTGCGCAGAGTATGGCGTGAAAAAGCAAACTGTTTCCAACATTCGTAAGGCCAAGGACAAGCTAACTTTTATATTTTTATTATATTTCATTATTTTCTGTATCATTTATCATGTATCGTGTTCAGCAGACAGTGCACAGTACTGTATATAGTATCTCCATTACCGTATCGTATACGTATACCGTAGGTTACCAGTACCGTCGGTTATATCGGACAATCGGCTATAATGGACACCTTTTCCCCCCTATTAGTCCATTATAACGAGGGTTGACTGTACTGTACAAAGGGACCTGTTAGCAAAAATACTTTTATTAAAGCTGCAGCAATATTTCACGGTTGTCTCTTTTTTTTTTTTTTTAGGAAATAATTACCAAGGTCCAGACCTCAGTGACCTCATAGGTAGTTACGGCCATGGCGCTTCATCGTTTGTCTTTCCTGGGTGAGTTTTCAGCTGGCGCAAGAAAGTGAGGTCATTCAACAGAGCCATGTATGCAATACTGGCCTCATTCCAGTAGTGGCCGTAAAGGAGCGTGATAAACAGGCTTAGTTCCTTGATGTTCCATTTCTCAGTCTGAAGCAAGGTGAATTGATCTCTGAATAGGAACACCTTGAGCGTGTAAATGGCCTTGGCCATCCATCGCCCATGGTGCATGGCTCCAGGGCTTCGATTTCTCACAGGACCGTCAAGCTTCCCTCCCAAGAAAAGGAGGCAGAGAAGCATCAGTTCATCATAGTCGTCCCGCTGGCTCTTCTTCTTGACATCCTCCTTGTAGTAGGAGACCATTTCCTTCCTCTGCTCTGCTGTTTCAATGAACAGGCTGTTGGGTACACTCTCGAACTTGCTGTGATCAATGAAAACCCAGTGCTGCTTGAAGCGGCCAATTTCGGGTCCACTGGATGTTCCGAAACAAGCACCGAAGGCCGCAGCAAGGACGACTCCTACCACATGGTGTCAGCAAGCGATCCACACCAGATCAATACCCAACTCCTTTTCAATGAGAGTACAAGCTCCAGCATGAAGTCCCGTGTTAGACGCAGTTGTATCAAAAACAAGACCTCGAATGTTGCCCCTCAAAGACCAGTCATCCACAAACTTCAGGCACGTCTGAGCCTGAGATGCTCCAGTTGCAGCAGCTACCATTGGAACTCCAATGAGTTTCTTTTCCCCGTTACCGGTTACAAGCACAGCCACACAGTCCACCACCTCTAACCCATGGGAGATATCTGTAAGCAGCTTACTATCCCAGTGTCTCACACAACGAATGGTGCTATGTGAGATTGACACTTCGTCCAAGTTGTGCCCCAGCAATTTAATAGTTGCTGCGACCACTGTCATTCCTTTCCTGTCACTGATGTTGTGGCGATCCAAGGCTAAGGAAATGTCAGGCGTGATCACAGACTTCAATCGCTTAGGAGTGGAACATTTTCGTGCTGACTCCTTAAAAACTACAATATCTGAATCTGATGATTCAGATGTGCTTGAACTAGAACCTCCAGTTCTCCCTGGGACCATCTCACATCCGCCTCACGCTTTGCCTTCTCCTCTCGGTTCATCTCCACCTCACACCAAATCCTCTTCCTCGTTTGTTGGTCAGCCATTTTCTTGTCAATCGGGCCAAAGCTGGAGGAAGTGGGATTATCGAGCTGAGCGACAAGGAAGTTCTTGTCCTCCTCATTCATCATGGTCTCGAGAGCGTCATGACGTGAAAGATCAAACACATCGTCAAGGCCTCCGCAAAATATGTCCTCCTTCATTCTGTAGGATCGGAAATTCTTTGTGCAGTTCTTCTTCAGCCCCTTGTATTGCTCGTACAGTTTCAGGAGCTTCTTCTCAGCGTATCTGGTATCCGTCATTGGAACGTTTGCTTTTGTCCAAAACAGGATCAAAGCCTCAATGGTCATCACCGCACTGTTATATTCTGTCTTCCTCTCCTCCAGATGGTGGAACATGAATTTCCGGAGGACTTGAAGCTTGTAGGGAGTCCTGCCCTAGTTAACTTCTTCTCCGCCTTCCCTAGTAACCACACCTCACTGCTAGACTATGTTTTTGATTGCTTCAGCAGCATTTCTACACATTCCTACAAAAGAAGAAGCCAAATTTAGTCATACTATAGGGTAATTCTACGAGAAATAGACAAATGAAGTACATGGTAACCTCTTCAAAATTCATGAAACTTGGTGTGAGGGTTGGTTTAGGTCCAAATTACAAATTTCTGAATTTTTTTGAAAATTGGTCAAGTTGGTCAAATTTTATGGCTTGACCAAATTTTGGTCAAATGAAAAAAAACAATAATTTTCAAACGTAAATATCTCGGCTCCTAATTGTAGTAGTGTAGTAAGTCTTAAATGATAAAATATGTAAAATTAACTGTAGTTTCTAAATATATCATTTTTTTAGGGTAACAAATAAAATTATGATTTTTTGGAAACTTTTTTTTTTTTTTTTTGGCAGCGAAGATATCAATTTTCGAAAAAAAGATCAGGAATAAAAAATGTTTATTTGATGTATGTACACCATAATAAGTAATAAAAAGTCAGCTCATCGACGATTATTATGAAAAAAAAATTAAAAAAAAAAAAATCCTCCAAATTAACAATTTTTTGCTTTCTTTCCAGATTTTCAGTATACAGTGGAACCTCAATATACGAACTTAATCCGTTCCTGAGGGTTGTTCTGATATCGAATTGTTCGTATATTGAATCAATTTTTCCCATAAGAAATAACGTAAATTGGATTAATCCGTTCCAGACCCCCAAAAGTTACCCCTTACGAAACATTTTTAAGTCAAAATATTTGTTAATTAAACCTGTAAAATAAGACTTACATGCATAAAATCATACATGAAACCTGTAACAATAATAAATAATGCAATATTATACAAATAAATGAAAATTTAACCTGAACCAAAGAATAACGGTGGATTCACAAACGTTTCACAGAGCTAAAAAAAAAAGCGATGCGCACCAAACGCTGGCTGAAGAGAAACTGACCGGCTTCTTTCAGTTCGGATATGAGGGATTGGTTCGTATACAAGGACAATTTTTTCTTGAAAAAGTTGTTCGTATACCGATTTGTTCGAATAGAGATGCGTTCGTATATTGAGGTTCCACTGTATACCTAATTTTCTAGTACTGTATACGTAAATTTACCTAACCCTTAAAATGCCTCAAAACACAAAATTTTGTTGCGATCCTATGAAAAAACACTCAAGAAGAATTTTCTGTAACATCAAAAAAGTAAACTCTGCCATGGCAGCTGCAAGCTATGAAATTTTGGAAGAAAATCAATTACTATGCAGCAATTGCTATGTCACAATTAAAAAGAAGCCAATTGTATTAGAACATGTTCAACATTCATCCAGAGAGCCAAAACCTGAGCCAGACATACTTAACGAATCTATGGAGCGAAGCAGTAGCGATTCCACGAATCCACCACCATTGGAAGAATTTGTCATTCAAGACAGGCGATTCAATAAAGATTTGCTCAGCGACAATATTTTACCTTTATTTGATGAAAGCCCTATTAAAACAGGTAATAAAACAATAGAGAGACTGTTCAGGACATTTGTTTCTTAATGCCAAATTCATAGTTTTCTGTTTTTAAATATTAGCATCAGCACTTGAATACATATATACAAAATATTTGATATTTGATTATTTCACGCAACCTAAATTTATGAATTTGTTTTACAGCTGGATTGAAGCCGGGACAAAAACAGATAAAGGCTTCTATGAAATTCAGATCGACAACAGGAAAAGGTTAAACGAAGTTTTGAAGCTGCTTTTGGGGCTCCTATTGACTATTCTGAAGCTGGTCCGTCCAAAAAAAGTTGTTTGGAAGATGATTTAGAGAGGCAAGACTACTTTTCGGACATAGTTATTGAAATTTGACATTTTATATTAAATTTAATACAGTCATCGAAGTATATACTAAATTAAGTTTTATCTGTTTACATTTTTATAATCGGACAATATAATATATATACATATATTTTATGAAAAGTTTAATTAAAAATATACTAATTAAACTTAATGTCAAATACACTTTATTTCAGGTATCAAAAGGTTATGGAAGAATTAAAGGAGAAATTTCAAGCAAGTAACGATCGCAATCTTAGGTTACAAATACTATCATTGTATCCCTATCCCATTGAAAAAACTGCTGACTTCTTTGGAGCAACAAAGTATATGGTGCGTAAGAGCCAGAATCTTCAAAAACAGTTTGGGATTCTTCCTAACATTCCAAACATGACGAAAGGGAAGATCGTCACAGCTGAAATGAAAAAATCATTCGGGAGTTTTATGAAAATGACGAATATAGTAGGATGTGCCCAGGAATCAAAGATTATAAGTTTGCAATAAATGAAGAGGGTGAAAAAACAAAAAAAAAAAAGACTGGTATTGTGTAACTTGAAAGTTATATGCTGAATATGCAAAAAATGATGAAAATCCCAAAATAGGCTTTAGTACCTTTGCTCATCTTCGACCGTTGTGGTGCGTGCTTGCGGGACAAAGCGGAACTCAGTGTCTGCATATGTATGCATCACCAAAATCCGAAACTACAAATATCAGCGTTAGGCATTAAAGATTTAGACTACAAAAAATTAATGTCTCTATCCGTCTGCGGCATGGACAATGAAGATTGTATGATGCACCGATGCAAAAGATGCCCGCGAGAGGTCAGAATCAAAAATTATTTGGAAAGTTTGGACTTCATGGCAATGGAAGAGATAAAATATAAACAATGGGTGTCCGTCAATCACTGTATGTTAAAAGATATCACTGAAACTCCAGAGGAATACGTGGAATCACTCACCAAAAAAATTGCATAACTGACAAGACACCACTTCACGAATAAATGTCAGTCGAGTTACTTCAAAAATCTAAAAGAAACTCTGCCCAAAAATGAAGGTGTTTTGGTGGGTGATTTCGCAGAAAACTTCTCATTCATTGTACAAGATTGTGCCCAGGGGTTTCATTGGGAGAACTCACAATGTACACTGTACAGTGCACCCATTCGTTTATTATTCCAAAAACAATGCAGGAAAACTAATTTTCAAAAGTTACTGCTTCATTTCAAACTGTCGCAAGCCCAAGTAAAGTTAAACCTGATGAATGGCACAAAGTCAAAGGTCAGTTAAGAAATAGGATTAGAGAATAGTAATCATGTAGCAACTAGTAACAGGTTTCAGATACTAGGTAATTTAGAGGAAGCAATACAGTGTGAATTTACCATAGTTGGGGACTATCATTAGGAATCAGGACAATGAATTTTACAATAAGGGAAGGAAATCCCATAGAAAAATATGTATTCCAGGAGGTACTATTTCTAGTCAATGAGGTAGTGAAGAATTTGCCTGAAAACCAAGGTATTATTATAATTCATGTAGGTATAAATGATTTAACAAGCAAGGATAAAGAGGGTAGATTTAAGTTGAACAGAAATTCTGTAGTAGCTGTACAGAGAATTGATAGAAACTTTAAAAAATAGGCAAAGCAAATGTTATGAAGTGGGCATTTTACCAAAGGTTGGGGGTAAGCATGGAGTTCACAAATAGAATTTTAGCCTTAAATGATAATGCTCAGTAAAATACGATAATGAATTTGCCAATGAAAATGCTATTGAGATGTGATCTAGATTCAACAAAATTTTAGATGTACAATGCAGGTGCATTCCTTTTGGAACTGTTAGGAATAAGATTAGGAAACCTTATTAAATAAATAACTATTAGCTAAAATTATTAAAAAAAAAAGGGCATTTAGAGAATTCAAAGGCAGTTATAGTATTTTGGACTTTGATAATTATAAGCAGTTAAGAAATAAGCTAAATAGTTTGATTAGGAAAAGCATCATATAAAACCGAAAACTTTATAATTTTCACATTTGCATAAAATAACATTTCACTCTAATAATTAAATTACAACCTATAACTACCGGAATAATTATACTGCACGGCGAAAATGAGTAACGAGAGTGTACAGTTAAATGAAATAAAGAGCAATAGAGATATAGTAAAGTAGGAAGAAGCCTAAGTAAATAATGAACAAAAGAAATAATAAAACCCGTTCACTACAGCGTACAGTTAACCTAACGATTGGTTTGGTTAGGTTAGGTCATGATATTTTTGTTAGTTAGCCTTATAAGCCTAACTAAAGAAGGCTGGGGTCCCTATTCTTGAATAGCTCCAAAAAATTAAATAACTGATTTTAATTCTTTAGATGCTGTAAATTCAGGCATTCATATTCATATAAGGATGATGATGATGACTAGGCAAGTGATTCATACACTGGTCTGATAATACTGTACAGTGGGGTGGGGTCAAATGGGGGTAGTTTGGTACCTACGCAAGTGTGCATTAAAAATTATGAGAGCTGGAATAGATTTTAATGGCTTATCATAATATTGTGAGTCTTGGCTAAAAGGCCATTTAAAACATTTAGTACGTTTTACAAAAACTAGTTAGTTTTATGAAGCTTAAAAATAAACTGTCAAAAAAAACTTACTGGGGTCAAATGGGAGTGTCTTTTTTTTTTATATATATATTATATAACAAGTATATATATTAACAAGTATAAAAGATAACTATTTTTGTAGGCTCCACGCATTGCTAAGTGCAGGAACGCTGTAGAACCCTCTTTCATTGATTGGGGTTGGTGTTGGGATGATCTTAACAATGTCCTCTTTAGGGTAATTGTGTAGGTCATTTTTTGTTAGCCATTTCCATTTGCCTCCCACCATCTGCATACGCTTCACTGTGATGGTGCTCTTGTTCAGTTTGCACACTATGCCAGGAAATTGTTCTCCTTCATATCTGACTATCACGTAAGACTTCCATTCTTCCAACTGGCTTACTTCAACACTTTCATCCTCATCACTTCCCCCACCAACTATTGGTTCCATGATTTCTGACATTTCACTGTCACTACTAGGTTCACAAATTATTTTTTTCTTGGCTAACACTTTCTTTTTTGTATTAGTACCTGATGCATATGCTTTCCTATTCTTTGCTTCTTCTCTCAGTCACTCAAGCACAGTGTCTTTTGTCAACACTTCTCCCGTTTTTCTTTGAACTCTTTTCCTTTTACGTTTTGCATTTAGTTGTGCATCTGTCACAGCTTGAGAAGTACTCAGGGAGATGACTCTTAGAATAGACTGCTGCAGTAGTTTTCTAGGAGTAGGAGGCTCATCTGACTCTGATACTGAAGGATGCTCTGATGCGGGTGAAAGCCCTTCAGCCCGAGCCTTTGTCTTCTGATCGCACTTACATGCCTGGACGATTATCCTTGAATGGATTTGCTCTTCCCAACTGAGTTTAAGAAAGACTGAACCATATCCTTCAGGTCCTCTTGATCCTGTGGGTATCCACATTTAGATAAATATTCCAATGCACTTACCACTAGCTGTTCTTCAGGCAGTGTCAGAACAGTTTGTACCTCCAGATCCACCTTTGCTTGGTGGATTCTTTACCCACCAACGCAAAGTTTGTTCTGGGACATTATACTGTTTCGTTACTGAATAAATACTTCTTCCTTTCTTTACTTCATCAACCAACTCAGGTTATTTGGCTGGGTCATAGGTGGTAATGGTTTACCTAACCCTGTTACGAGGCATAATAGCAAATCATTAATCTAAAACAAAAGAAAAATGCATTAACATAGGCACTATCACAAACATAGATATACAAATATCACATATACATAAACATGTCATAAATATATTAAATATATTAAATATGACACGACTAATTTAAAAAAAAAAAGAATTAGCCTATCCTATCACTCTCACATTTTTTTATAGTGGCTAAAGTATTTTTTTCAAATTTAATACTTTGCAACCATTTGATTTAACCCAATTTTTCAGTTAGGAGGAGTTTTGTTATAATGTAATGTTATAATGTTTCAGACCAACAAAGACCCTAGGATCCACTCATGGCTGGTCTACCTAACTGTGTTCGTAATCGTGTATTGTGTATGTCCTCCATGGTGGCGGAGGAGACCTACAATTTTACGTGGGTTCCGAACCACAAGAACATAAAAAATTTAGGTAAAAACTGCCGGTAAATTGGCAACAACCAATTTTTACGAAACTAAATAATTATCAATTTAAAACTAATTAATTATCGATTTAAAACTAAAGATAGAATCTCTGGATCCAGAGGATCAAGTCATAATAGACTACTATCCACAAATATGTTACACTCTATATCTATTTATAACGGACATGCAAATATATCACATCCAAAGAATCCAGTCAATTTCATTACGGTATCCATCAAGTCACGGTCCATATCGATTGCGGACCAAGTCAAAATTTACAATCATATACATTACAATATATACCCTTACGAGAAAAAGTGTAGGTGTGGCTGTAAAGACTGTACAGTAATGTAGAAATGTGTGTGCACCCATTTAAAGGTGTTTGTGGGGCAAGTGAAGATCATGAGTTTTTCAATACCTCAGAGTACTATGGGGGGCACTGCTCGGCAGAGGAATCTCTTTAAATGGGGTGTGTAAGGACAGAGTATATCCCCTAACCCAAGACTCTGCCTCCCTATATCCCACAACACTTGTGTTGAGCTGTGGGATATATCCCCACAAAGCCTTAATTTTACAACCTTAAACTATACCCTTTCTATCAAACTATTCCAGCTATTTACTATTCTATGCATAAAAAAGTTTTTTGCAACTGCTGTCTCGAACCTTCTACTTGTCAACTTACACCCGTTATTTCTAGTCCTATTATATTGAGATATTTAGAAAAAGCTATCTCTATCTACCTTATCGATCCCATTCATAATTTTGAAAACCTGGATTAGATCACCCCTTAACCTCCTAGTCTCGAGTGTTGTCAATTTTAACTCCATAAGCCTATCCTCGTACGACTTTGACCTAAGCGACAGAATCATCTTAGTTGCTCGTCTTTGAACTCTTTCGATTTTGTCTATATCTTTGCGCATATGCGGATTCCAAAATTGGACTGCGTACTCCAAATGCGGTCTAACTAATGATTTATAAAGTGGAACTATAATATTGCGCGATTTGTACTCAAAATTTCGAGCTATAAAACCTAACACTTTGTTCACCTTATTGACCGCTGCTGTACTTTGTTTCGCTACTTTTAAATCACCAGTGACTATAACTCCTAAATCTTTTTCCTGCTCTATGCTTGCTAAATCTTTCCCTGACATACTATACGCAAAATTACCGTTACGCGAACCTATGTGCAAAATTTTCCACTTATCAACGTTAAATCTCATTTGCCATGTGACTGACCAATCAATGATTTTATTCAGGTCTTCCTGAATTTTACCTCTGTCTTCGTCATTAATCACCCTACCACCCAGCTTCGTGTCATCTGCAAACTTTGAAACTGTACTGACTAGGCCGACATCTAAATCGTTAATATATATAAGAAAAAGCAAGGGGCCCAATACAGAACCCTGAGGAATGCCACTCGCTACATTAGCCCAACACTCCATCAACGACCACCCTCTGTTTCCTGCCTCACAACCACACTTCTAGCCAATTTATTACTACACCCCTGATTCCATGAGCCTTAGTTTTTTCAAGGAGTCTTTTGTGCAGCACGGTGTCAAACGCTTTTTGAAAATCTAAATACACTACATCAACCGCCCGATGTCTATCGTAATCATCAACCACGCTTTGGAAAAATTCTAAAAGATTAGTTAAGCAAGATTTGTTTCGCCTAAATCCGTGCTGCGTATTTCTAACTAGCTTATGCACTTCTAAGTGTTCGACTATACGATCCCTAATTATTGATTCCAGTAGCTTACCTACAACAGACGTTAAACTGATTGGTCTATAATTTCCCGCCGCACCTTTATTGCCTTTCTTAAAGATAGGTGTTACGTTTGCTAACTTGAAATTATCTGGTACGCACCCCTCAGAAATAGACGCATTAAAAATCTTTATTAGCGGCACAACAATGCTATCTTTTAATTCTTTTAGTTGTATGGGATATATGGAATCTGGCACCGGTGATTTACGCGTTTTCATTTTATCAATATAGCGCGTTACCTCCCCTTCACTAACCACTATATTATCCAAAATATTACCATTATCAAACAGTATTATGTCCATGACCATAGGGATATTTGTTACATCTTCTATAGTAAAAACTGACGTAAAAAATTCGTTTAGCAAAGTAGCCATTTCCTTGTTTTCAGAAACTGGATCTCCATTTAGACTTTCCAAAGGCCCCAAGACGCTTTTTACTGGATTTCTATTATTGATGTATTGAAAGAATCGCTTAGGGTTTTCTTTACCATCACGAGCTATGGAGATTTCAAATTCGTGCTTGGACTTTTTTATTACACTTTTCGCTTCACGCCTTAGAGATATGTTGTTTCGTAACCACAAATTGTCTTTATCGCACTTATATAGCCTAAAAGCCCTATCTCTACTCTTTATAATGTCTCCTACTCTAGAAGTAAACCACAAGGGCTTGTTGTTTACTTTTGCACGCTTAATTTTGTACGGTACACATTCCTCATTTATAGTCCTAAATACTGTTTTGAACGATTCCCACATTAGTTTTGCGTTGGAGTTCCCCATCACGTTTTCCCAATTGACGTGTGACAATTTATTTCGAAATTTACTAAAGTCTGCGTGCTGGAAGTTAAGAATTTTAGTCGAGTTAGCTGGTTTCGAGGGACTTACTGAGAGGACAAACTCTACCATATTGTGATCGCTATTGCCCAACGGTTCTATTATTTGAAGATCAGTAATTAGCCTATCATCCGTAGTTATTACAATCTAAAATACTGTCCAACCTCGTAGGTTCCCCAACCTTTTGAATAAGAAAGCTATCCTCGAGAAAATTAACTAAATGATTACCTTCCGCGTCTCCCTGTATTGTATCGTAATTTACGTTAGCGCAATTAAAGTCACCCATAACTAAAGCCTGCTCACTACCGATTATTCACTTTAGTTCACGATATAACGCTTCGTCTGTATCAGCTGTCTGATTAGGGGGCCTATATATAACCGCAACAAGAAGTTTGAAATCATTCAATTTAAGTTCTGCTATAGTCGAATCTATCGGTTCTGGAATTGTGTGCTTTACTTCTATAACGTTCGCTATATTATCTTTGATATACAGTGCCCGCGAAAAGTATCCGATCACTCAAGAAAATACAATATTTTCCCTTGATATTCAGAGACACGTAATTCACTTTCTATTTGTTCTAGCGACATCTGGTAACTTTGAGGTTGCTCGCTGATATGAGAGCTATCCAACGCATTCTCAAATTAGTGTTCTGGTAGCCTTCGTTGCGGGTGGCTGTGTCTCAAATTTGTCAGATTTCACTGTTTGTGTAAATTTCTTGATATTTTTTTTTTTTTTACAGAAAGTGGTGTAAATAAAATTTATGTATAATGTGTGCTAAAAAACAACTTAAGAGTGATTGTCGAGGTGCTATTGTTGCTTTGCATGCATGTGGGAAATCACAGAGACAGATAGCTAAGGAATTAAACATATCCCAAAGTACCGTTAATTTATGGGTTTCACGGGCTAAGAACAATGGTGGCCTAACCACGCCAGTCCCTAAAAAACGATCTGGCAGACCGAGAAAAACAAATTCGCGAACAGACAAACTTATGAAACGTTTAGTATTGAAAAACCCAACAATAACTGCGAAAGAAATAAAATTTAATATGAATAATTTGTTATCTGGTGTTTCTGAACGAACTATCCAGGAGCGGCTCCAAAAAGAACTCGGATTACCATCTCGCCATGCTGCTAAGAAACCGTTCATTAATGAAAAAATGCGTAAAAAACGTGTCGCATTTTGTAAAAAATACATTCATTGGACTGTTGATGACTGGAAGAAGGTTTTATTTAGCGATGAGTCGACATTTTTGACATTCAGAAGTTGTCCAAAAAAGGTTCGCCGGCCTATTGGCTCAAATAGGATGGACCCTAAATACACCCTAAAGACAATGAAACACCCTCCAAGTGTGATGGTTTGGGGTTGTTTCGGTTACTATGGGCGTGGAAACTTATATTTTCTTCCGAAGAACACAACTATGAATGGTGCACGGTATTTAGCAATGCTACAGGATAAACTTCCAATGGCAATGGCAATCCAAAGGACAAAAACATACATGCATGATGGTGCACCATGTCACAGGGCCAAAATAGTGACAAAATGGATTACTGACAATAAATTTGATATTTTGGATTGGCCTGGTAATAGTCCAGATCTCAATCCGATAGAAAATCTGTGGCTAATAATAAAAAATAAGGTTGAATGCCACGACACTGGCTCAGTCGAAAAATTACAAGAGGCCATCAAAAAGGTATGGTGCAAGGAAATATCAGTGGAAGTTTGTCAAAACTTGATTAAATCCATGCCAAAACGTCTAGAACAAGTCATCCAAACCAAAGGACAGATGACAAAATACTAATATAAGGTTAGTATACATTTAAACATTGTTTTTTATGTAAAAAATACAAATTTCAAGGGTGATCGGATACTTTTCGCGGGCACTGTACAACATAACACCGCCTCCTCGCCTACCTATTCTGTTTTTAACAAAAAGTCTATAACCTTTAATTTGATACTCATCTACAAAGTCACAAGTTTCAGTGCTAAGCCACGATTCATTTATCGCAATTATATCATAGTCTTTACAAGCAATTAAAGAAAAAAATTTGTTTATTTTATTTCGTAGGCTACGAGCATTTAAGGATAGAACCTTCAAATTGTTTGTAATTGCGACAACTTCGTGAGCACAGTGGAAATTTATGGAATTTACGCTGGGACCATTCGAGTTATGGCAGCCTGAAAAGAAGACACAGTATTATGAAATAGTCTTCCTAAACGCGCAGCTCCTACGTCATTAAGATGAAGTCCATCTCCAAGGAACAAGTCCCTCCTGCCGCAGAAACTGTTTCCAAAAATTCTCAAAATGCACTCCTTCCTGTTGGCAAATAGACTTTAGGTTATTGTTAATATAGGTCGCCTTGCTGTAGAAATCGTTACGATGGATAATTCGAGGAAGTATACCTGTTAAAACAATCTTATTAGTTTTTTCCTTTAATCGCTCTAGTAAGTCCCTGTACCTAGCCAGCAGTTCTTCCGATCTAGAATTTAAAACGTTATTAGTACCAACATGAATAACATACGTTGTGTCCTCGGAGGTACCATCTGTAAATTGGTCAACACTATTAGTTATATCCTCCACCCTTGCACCAGGGTAGCAGTAACGGCGCCTACGATGAGGGTTTCTCCCACATAATTCCTCAAGCTGTCCTCGAACAATGGAATCGCCAACGAGTCATATTTCCAGTTCATCATCATCTTCAAAACCTAAAACAGAAAACTTATTGTTTGTTATTACTGGTAGACATGTCTTAGGTTTTCTCAATGGGGCTCCATTACGCACTCGAACGAAGGGTTGGGAACTAGGAGAAGAGAGAGGGCTATTAATACTATTTATATTATTAATAGAAACTGAGGCAGGAGGGGTCGCAACTGGAGTCTCAAGGGATTCTAATTTTGCCATCAGGAGCATCACCCTTTCTTCAAGGCTTACTCTGGCCTCCTCCTCACATTCTAACTCGTTCCTCAGCACTTCTAAGTTTGAGCACCACCTGCAAACTAACTGTTCATTATTATTAGCCATTGTAAACGCTTAAGCGGCAAATTTCCCTTCACAGCGACTGCAAGTACTTGACACAGCGACTGCAAGTACTTGACGGGGGTGCCATGCTTTTAATTAGTTAAACAAAAAAAAACAAAATAAAAAAATACGAGCGTTTGGAAATTAATAAATTACAATGTAGGTCTACCGCGTTTTTGGAACGCAGAAACAGGTTCTTGTAACAAATTTATACTAAATGCATATAGAATTAAGCTACCGACAAAAGATCTGTAAAAGAAGAGTATTTATATCACTTATCTGTCCGCGATTTGACCCGACTTTTTTCCCTTTTCTTCACACGGTGCGGGACCACTCTACCTGACCTCTCGAAGGAAGGAAAAATGAACCTTATGTCAGCACTTTTTTTGGATAGATTTGAAAAACAACACGGCAAGCCACATGCAGTAGTCTTGGTTTGATCAAATAATATAGTATTGAATAACGTCAATAAATGAAATATATTCGTTAATGAATGATTAGTAGCACGAAATAATTTAGTTATGAATGCACCGAACACTATTTTTTTTAAAACACTTCAACGAAAACCACTTATTCAATTGATAACAGGACACTTGATAAAACACGTCTGTTCACAAGGAAAGACTGATCACTTTGTTTTGGCATGAATATACCCTGAAATGAGCTTAATCATGTGGGGCTGAGATTTATTTCTGACTTCGTTTTTGAGAAAAATGGAAGTTTGTAAGGGGTTATTTTTCACTTTTTTTTTTTCAGATTTTTACAAAAAAAAGTACTTTAGACCTGCCAAAGTGGTAAACACTTCTCTAACTTTTGTAGGTCATAAATTTGTCTACCCACATCAACAATCAGATTTTAAAAATTTCAAAAATTGAATTATTTAAAAAATAGCAAAATACAACCATTTGACCCCACCCTATATATGCTACGATTCTCAGAGAAGGGGAGGAAAGCTTATCTGAGGCACTAACTATTTTGTTTGCTAGGTCTAGCAGATGAATGGAAGAAAGCAAATTTAGTACCTATTTACAAAAAGGGTAGTATGGTAACTTAGTAAGGAGGAGGTTGGAAATTAGAGGTCTGTTAGTCTAACATCACTAGTGGTAAAAATACTAGAAAGAATTAGAAATAATAATATTCAAGATCATTTGGAAAATTTTAATCTTATTTCAAGTTCACAACATGTATTTAGATCAGGAAGGTCTTGTTTGTCTTTTAGACATGTAGCGGAACAGACAACTATAGACAGAAAACAGACAAAGAAAAGCCAGAGGAATTCTTTTCCCTGTTATCTCCAAAACATCCTTAGAAGACACACATGGTGTCAAGGAATAAACTCGGAAGAGAGAGTTTCGAGCAATAAAAGAAAACAATGACGCTAACCTCAACCCGCAGAATTTGAATGTTCCTAAGGTTATAGCGAGATGGTGGGGTTAACACCCCAAGTTGGTGGGAACTCCACTATTGTGAAGGATTCCTGAGAGCTCCCAAACCCCTCAGTAGGGCCTGGGAGGTTTCAGTAATCCCCATTAGGCCAGAGCTTTCTTAGAAAGCCAGGCCTTCAGAGTTATGAAAAATGTTCTCTCTTTTTAATTGATTATAACAGATTTGAAATTCTCTCAATATAGAGAATATTAAGCACATTGAGGCAATCATATGCCTGAGTATAAGAGCTTTGAAATTCTCTCAGTATAGAGAATAATCAGAAGCTTGAGGCAATCATATGCCCATTTCAAGGGATCTAGGAAAAAATCCCCCGGAGGAAAAAAACAACCGAGAAAGCATCCCCCCGGAAAAATTTTTATAAAGATAGAAGGATAGAAAGGATAGAAAGGCTAGAAAGGCAATCAAAATTAAAAAGATTTAATGTCACTTTAAAAATATGCTTTATTTAAAAAACAATATTAAAAACTAAGGTAAGATATAAATAATTTAAAAATCATTTAAGAACCAATATTAAAAGCTAAGGTTGTACGCTATGCCCCGTAAAAAGTCCAAAATGGAACGATCTTCGTAGGAGCTAATAATATTTCTAATTCGAGACGCTGCATCTTTATACTTCTTCTTCTGGGGTTTTGGAGGATGACCAGCGCAAGCCTGTAGCATGCTAACTTCTTGTAGTGCCTGCTCCTTTTGTATGCTTCTTAGGAATACCCAAATATTTGGATGGGCACATCTAATATTTGACCAAAAACTTCTATGCCAACCTTCGATAGCATTGTTAGTTTTGGGGAGCTCCTTTTGAACTCTCGTATGCATGTTCCATGTTTGGATGTCAAATATTGGAGGTCTCCTGTTCCTCCTATTTGGTCTCCCAATGTATGTGTCTTCGAAATAATTTAGGATACATGTTGCATCTTCGGGAAAATCCTCAGCTAGTGTTTCAAATGCGTCAATTACTTTGTCTGAGGGGCAAAAAGCTAAGGCTGAGATCATACGCATTCTTAGAGCAAAATCAGGATTGTTTGCGTATGATTGTGAAAGGCCAGACTCCTGAATTTTCTTGTAGATGTTTTGGCTTAGATGAAAAAAGCATCCTTTAACTTCGGTTTCTGAGAAGACCGATTTTATACTTTTGTGCATAGCTTTCTCAAAATTGACCATAATGCTATCTGGGTTTAAATTTCCATTCAAACTTTTAATTTCATTAAGCATTAGTGTATAGGTGGCTTCAGTTTTGTTAGGTAAAAGAGAATATATACAAGGCGTCATAGTTCCATTAACTAAAGCATGTATGGTGCATACTAGGGTGTCTCAAATATACGAATGGAGGATTTCGGGTCGGGGCGATGCTTGCCCGTATTACACCTTTATAAAGGATTGTTATCACAAAATTTGACAGCTGTAGGAGGATTTTTAGGGGTCACTCAAGTTCGCCACTTCTGTTTCACTTATACAAGATTTTCTTCTCTTTCGCAGGTGATG
This sequence comes from Bathynomus jamesi, assembly GCA_023014485.1. NCBI lineage: Eukaryota > Metazoa > Arthropoda > Malacostraca > Isopoda > Cirolanidae > Bathynomus > Bathynomus jamesi. The sequence goes on along the minus strand of JAJOZX010001430.1, from coordinate 369,445 downwards.
GTTACTAGAGCAGGAAACCAGTTGTGGTTGCTGGACAAGGCCCCAATTGCAGCGATTGTTTGTCCACGACTTCCATCGAAGGAGCAATGCCTGCTCCTTTACTTCCACCACCACCAAGACCAAGAGGGAAGGAAGACCAAATCGGAGAGCATTCACCTGGTGGTGGAAACCATCTGGCCCATCTGGGAGAAGGCCAACATACCAACTACCACTAAGAAGTACGCAGGGGAGAAGCTGGCGAAGTTGATCGATACCTACGACGCACTCAAGAAGAACAGGACAAAGCCGCAAGGAGGGGATGTTCAAGTCGGATTTGGAAGACGTGTTTGACGTCGCTCACTCCTCCGCGCTATCCTCCTCCAAGGTCCCTCAGGAGGACAAGGATTTTCTCACCTCGCAGAGGGAAGACAGGATGTCGTCAAGTCTTGCGGGGGTGGACCAGAAGACAGCGAAGAAGAAAGCTGTGAAGCGGAAGAGGGATCTTGTAGCCACGGCTAGGAAGAGTAAATGGGATGCTGGGGTGACACAGCTCATGGAGGTAGTGATCTTGGAGGTGGATGGTAGCAGCACTGAAATGAACACGGAAGACGAGGATGATGACGATGAGACGTACCAAGCGCCCAGCACCAGCAAGGCCCAGACTCAAAAGAAAAGGCGAATGAATGCCCTCACGGACCCGAATCTCATCGCTGCTTGGGATCGCAACAACATGTCCGTGAGACAAGCAACGTCGTCCTTTGCAGCAGCAGCTCAGAGTTTGGGTCATGACCTGGATGACCTGGTAATCTCGCCAGTAACTGTTCATCGAACACGGAACAAGATCCGAAAGGAGATGGGAGAAGAGTTGACCCAAAAGTTTGAAGCTTCTGGTCCTTTAGTCTTGCACTGGGATGGGAAACTGTTGGAAGATATCGCCAAGGAGAAGAAGGAGGTTGACCGGATTGCTGTTGTGGTGACGGGCGATGGAGTCGAGGAGCTTCTTGGTGTACCCGTTGCGGTGGATGGCACTGGAAAAGAACATGCTGCAGCCATACTCCAGGAAGTCCAGGCTTTTGGCATTTTGGAGCAAATCATTGAACTGGGATTCGACACCACAGCCGTGAATGCTGGGATGATCCAAGGTGCTTGCGTTCGCATTGAGCAGGAGTTTGGCCGTCCCATGTTGTGGTTGGCTTGCCGTCACCACGTCTTGGAGATCTTACTCAAGGATGTCTTCGTGCGATGTCTGGGGCCGTCCTCTTCCCCTGACATTCTCCTCTTCAAAAGATTTCAACAGCGGTGGGCCTCCATTGACAAAGGGTCATTCTTGTCCATCGGTGACGAAAGCAATCCCACAACAACTGACAACTGGGCAAATCAAGCGTCTTCCATGAAGAAATACCTGCAGCAGACGCTTTCCCACGGCACACATCCCCGAGAAGACTACTGTGAACTCCTCATCCTTTCCTACCGCTTCCTTGGCGGTCAGGTCCAGGGGGGATTTCGTCAGCCTGGGGCCTATCACCACGCCAGATGGATGGCCAAAGCCATCTATGCCCTCAAGATTTTCATGTTCCGTCACCAACTGGACCTGACAGCCAGGGAAGGAGGACTTCGGCGGCTGTGTTTGTTCATCTCCCTCGCGTACGTGAAGCAGTGGAATGAGGCAATGGTCTCGAATCGAGCTCCACTGAACGACCTAGAGTTCCTTCACCTGCTCGAGGCCTACCCTGACAAGGAAGTCAGCCACACGGCATCCATGGCCTTGAAAAGGCACCTGTGGTACCTCTCAGAGGATCTCGTGGGGCTTGGTTTCTTTGACGACCGCATTCCAAAGGACACGAAGCTAAAGATGGTCCAACGACTTCAATCCCCCGCCACGAAGAAAGGACTCAAGCCGATCGATCCGAAGAACTTCAATCCACAGCAATCCATCGAGCTCTTCGTCACCCGGAGAACAAAAAGTCTTCTTCCGCGCGATCCTTCCAGAATCTGAGTCTCCCACCTTCCTCATGAAAGATCCAGAGGATTGGATCAATGACCAGGATTGGATCATGGCGCAAAAGAGGGTGAAAACCCTGAAGGTGGTCAATGACGCCGCCGAGCGTGGTATCGCTTTGATGAAAAGATTCAATTCCACCATCACGCGTGATGAGAAGCAGAAGCAATTCGTCCTCAAGGTGGTTCGGGCTCACCAGAAGTTGATCCCCGTCAAGACGAAGGAGAGCTTGAAGAGTAAAATCAAGTAGTGTAGGACAGATTGATGATGAAAACAATCCATTTATACGCGCTTATTTCAATTAATGAAAGGTGCATTTCGTTTATTTTCATTTTTGTTCAGAAATAAAGAGAATAAGAGAATGATAGAAATTTCTTTTTTTTCCTAAATAGCTACAAGAAAGTGTTAAACTTGAGTGACCTCTAAATACTGTTCGATTCCCATCATTTTTCGATTTTTAGAACCTCTATGCCTATTGAAATCGGGGCAGCATTCGCGAGCAAGAGAAAATCGAAAAAAAAATTCTATGTATTAATGAGACACCCTAGTGTATACTTGCGCAAACAAAGAGGGTGTTACGCTGAAAGTTCCATCCATAAACCAATTCTTATGAGACTCAAGATAGGACAAATTCTTCCAAGTGCCGAAACATAAAATTCTGGGACCTTCAGTACCAGAGTCATACAAGAGAAAGTTTTCATTACTTTTCGTAACCTTGAATTCATCTGGGATAGAGATATCCATAGTATTTAGCGGTAGTGGAATTGAATTTTGGCTCCTTTGCCTACACTGCCTCAGATTTCTTTTTAAATACCTTATTGTTGGCAGATTTGCTGCTGCCCCTTCATCAATCCCTTCAATTTCTTGTGAAATTATCTGCTGAGGGGTGTCATGCGCATCTTTTGCTTTCATGTTTTGCAAAGCACTGAGTTTGCATATTACTTGGATCAGGCGCATGCGTATGAATATTCACTCTTCCAACAATTTCATTATCTTTCACTTTAAGCCTAGCTTTGCATTGCGCATTGGCACGACGCTGTACACACTCATAAGCTACAACATGATTTGCTAAGTCCTTTTGCTTAACATAGACGTAGCCTTCAAAACACAATTTAAATCACCCTTTATTTGACTTTATAAACTCCATGATGGGCAAAGTTTAACTGAAATAAAAATTTAGATAGTAGAAGAAATGTAACCTACGTAGAAATTTACTTGTCTTGTAACCAACAAACAAACTTACTTATTAATTACTAAAACTATTAATTAACTATTTTCTGTGAGCAAAATATTTTATATTCCATTTAAATATTTCATAATAAAAACTTAACCAACTTTAAGCAAATTTATATTGATTTCAATATATAATTTATAATTAATTTCGTATTTCTAGAAGATTCTGACTGCGTCGTTTAGGGGCAATGTTTAACTAAAATAAAAATTGAGATAGGGGATGGGGGATGGGGGATTTAGATGGAGGGGGGGCAAAGCAGGGATGGGGAGTCGGAGTTGGGAGTCGGAGCTTTTTTGAAGAGTCGGGAGTCAGTAAAAATGACTGACTCCCGACTCTTTGATTCAATTTCTATATGCCAACAATTTACCAGAATACTACTCTGCCCTAAATAAATATCTTCCTGAACTAATTCTAGATTCACATTTCCACATTTGATTTATTGTTCTGGTAAATCTTAGCAAATGAATTTCATATTTCTATTTTCTATTTCAGGATACTAGGTACCATATAAAAATTAGCAATATATTAATTATTAATTTAATTAGCCCCTATTAGTAATGAGTCGTGGGCCTAGTAGAAAATCAGCAGTCTTTCAATATTTTAAGCTAAATGAGGATGAAAGTATTTTTATTTGTCAAGTAGAAAAGGATGGTAAAGAGTGTAATGCAAAAATTAGTGCTTACACTGGGAAACATGCTAATGCTCCAACTCGAGCCTCAAACTTGAAACGCCATCTACGAAACAAACATCCCAATATTTATAAGGTTGTAGATCAGCATGATAAGGAAATCCAGAAACCTACTTCTAGTCAGGCCAGTACCTCTATTTCAAAAAGCAAACAAGTCTCTGTTACAAAATTTTTCCAGTGAGAGAATTACAATATCAATGACAGAAAAATTTTAAAAAATACCTTATAGATTTAGTTGTAAAGAATGGGGTTGCACTTACATTATTTTCCTCCCCAGCTTTCCGTGGATTAAATGGAGAAATGGCGGCAAAACTAGGAGTGTCATTAGAGAGACATGATATTCGAAACATGATTTTAAAGGAAGCAGAAAGCCAGAAAACTTTATTGAAAACAATGCTGCAAGGAAAATTCTTCTTTCTTAAGATGGATGCCTGCACGAGACAAAGAATTAATTATATGGCAATAAATGTTCAGTTCATTGATGATGAAGGAAAACTAGTTATACGTACTCTGGCAGTGAAGGACACTGAAGCTCAACATTCAAGCGAATACCTGACCAAGCTAATTGAAACCATCTTGACAAAATATGAAATCACTAAAGACCAAATATTATCAATTGTTACTGATAATGCTTCAAATATGACAAGTACAGTACAGAAACTTAATGATGGTGAAGTAAAAGGAGATCTTTTTGAAGACAGTAGTGAAGAAGATACGGATGAAACTGCTGACAAACTTGACAGTGTTGACACTGTAGACAATGATTTTGCTGGATTCTCAAATATCCCCCATATGCGATATGCAGTCCACACATTGCAACTGGCAATTCGTGATGGGTTAAAAGAAAGGAATGCTGCTAATGTAGTAGGTAGGTTACGCAACATAGTAGTGGCTGCAAGAACGCCTAAACTTGATGCAATATTAAAACGTTGATCCGGAAAAGGTGCAGTTATAGATCAAGCTACACGTTGGGGGAGTACCTATGAAATGATTAAGCGCCTTCTTGAATTGAAGCCATACCTTATCGATATGGCAAACCCAGATGTAACAATGACTGATATCCAGTGGCAGCAGGCAAGTCAACTTGAGGCATTACTTAAGTACCCATATGTGGTTACAAAGAAGTTTCAAGCAGCTGAATTGACACCTGGCACATTTTACAAGGAATGGAAAAATATTAATTATAAACTATCTCAAATTGGCGGCATTGTTGCAGATGGTATAAGAATGTCTATGCAGCGTAGAGAAGAAAATTTACTGAATAATGACGTACTATTGGCTGCAGTTTATGTAGATCCTATGCACAGGGTACTTTTAACTGAAGAACAGATTGCTAGAGGAAAGTCAGCTCTGTGTGATGTAGCTGTGTGAATGAAAATGTTAAATGAAACAGATGCCGCAAGTAATTCAGAATTTGAAAGCTGCTCTAGTCCTGCCATTATGCAAAGCTCCTGCTCAAACTCTGAAGAAGAAATGGATTTTGAAAAATATCTCGATAATGAAGAAAAATCAAAAAAAGTTAAGCGATGCCGTTTGAGTCAAGATGATAAACCTATAAAAATAACCCCATTTACCAAATTCAGAGAAGACTTTAATGCAGCTTTAATAAAAATAGAGAAATTTGATCGTTCATTAAAACTTGATGTGATGAATGCCATACCAAAGTATCCTGAATTAGTGCAAGATGTAGCCAGAACTGTTACTGCATTGCCACCAACACAAGTCAGCGTTGAAAGATTATTTTCAGCTCTTCGGTTAATTAAATCCCACCTACGGGCTAAGTTGAAGGAAGACATAATTGATGCTATACTTTTCTTAAGAACAAATTCTCCTTAGAGAGTTAAATTATTAAGTATGTTTTTTTAGCCTTTTTTTAATATTTAGCTTCAATATTAGCATATCATAATATATAATGGAAACAAAATATTCTTTACCAACTTTTTTTTATTTAGCTACGGTACCGTATGCAACATTAAAATTTTAAAATTGTTAACCAAATGAGGTTATAAATATTTTATACGAGATCAATTTCTTTTTCTGTTAATTTTTATTTTTGTGTAATACAACATTAAAATTGTATTAAATTACTAAACTGTATTATTATTATACCTACTTTATTACATTTATTTATACTTATATATTTGAAAGAGTCGGGAGTCGGTTGTTTTTGGCCGACTCCCCATCCCTGGGGCAAAGTTTAACTGAAATAAAAATTGAGATAGGGGATGGGGATTTTTCCTCGGGGGATGCTTTACTCAGGTTTTTTTTTCTGCCGGGGGATTTTTTCCGGATACCCATTTCAAGAGACGGGAAAGCATCTCATTTCTCCTTGATGGTGTGGTAGGTGATCCTATAGTCTTGTCTTGACCATTGGTGTTTTGTGTTGCTTATCCATTAGCTATAAGAACCATGTCTCACATATTTGGATCACTTAAAATTATCATGTAAATCTCATAATCATTTTTGAATGCCTGATTTCCTTTATAAAGACCTTGTTGAAAAACCTAACTTCAGTTATCAATATGCATCACAATGAATTTTGAGCTTTCTCAGGCTGTGAACTAAATTGTACCTTTAACTGCCTTATGAGCAACATATTAATGCAAATACTCTACATATCCCAAAACTTTAGAACATTAATTATCATTGTCAATTTTGCTCCCTTTTCGGGCATTATTGCACTCATGGATTCCTGTGGGTCCACTGACAACAGTGCTGGGGGGATAATCTCTAAATGTTGTTGTTTTTTTTTTTAACATTGCTTTTGTTTGCACTGATTGAGCCAAGAATACCTTTAATGATTGTGAGATGAAGTGGAGTTTAAAATGACACATCTGGGACTTATCAGGTTTATACAATTTGTGTAACACTCATTGACCTTGCCTTAGTGACTAATATTCTTTGTTTTTATTTTTTTGCATTAGTTAAGTGCCTTTTTTTTTCTGTAAGTCTTGTCTCCTTTGTGTGGTAATGGGCTGGTGATGGCCAATAAGTTAATGGTTTTATTTTATGTTGACATTTTTGTGTGGTATGGGACTAATGATGTTTGTTTCTTTTGTTTTGTAGTAATATTTTTTTTTGCCTAAGTGCTTAGTTGGTTCTGAATACACATTGGTGTATGATCAATAAAATTATTCATATTTTCTTTAGTTACCTATAAAAAACTCGCCTGCTGATGCAGTTAACCTTGTAAGTGTTATTGTTGTTTCATTGATTAAATTAGGCAAAGGACATTTTACTTTTCTTAAATCCTCCCACCATACACCAAAGAGTAAGTTTTTAAAAGAGGCAGACTGGCTATGCCTCAGAGATCTTAAGGTGAGAACCCAGTTTCAAATTGGTAGGAGACGCCTATCTGACAATCTCAACCATACTAAAATTGGGAACTTGCTCACCTCATTTCTCTCATTCTTAGCAGTGCAGGTGGTGCTCAAGTCAAAGGATTATTTTTACTCAATTGAAGGCCCTCTGGGTGGTCCTCACTGGCAGCTAAATCTCCCATCTCAGCAACCAGCAGCAGTTGCCATGACCCCACTAACAGAGTATCTGGTAGGTGAGTAACGCAAACGCATCTTTACAAGATAACACTTACTGGCGTCGCATCCCCATTTCAATATAAGGTGCAGTTCACTGACATTCATTCTTCTTTCATGCACCCACTCATAAGTCAACTCTACATGCAGTCTCCCTGCATCAGCTTTAGCCAGCACCAGACCAAGGCTCACTTCAACATATTCCATTCAAGCAGCAAAGCATCACTTGAAGTGAACTACCAATCCTTCCCGCAACAAACCACACAACCACAGTAGGCATTTCCCTTGGTCTCTTCATAACCTCTCAACTGGTTACCAATCATCCTCAAGAGCACCGGCAATGTTCAATGCTATGAGAAGACATCCTCAAGGAGGATACAGGACATGAACTCCTATGAAGCTACAAGCCAAAATCACTTCACCTTGGCTCAGCATCCCCACTTTACGGAAAGTGGCCATCAATGAGGATCCAATAGGCCCATGAACACTTCGACTTGCAGAACAATGCACGTCAACTTCACCTCTGGCCTACGTTCTACAAAGTCGACCTTCAAGCATACCCTTCATCTCGAGAGGTATTTTCCAACACATTTCGTAAGCTCCCTGTGCCTCATTCTTAAACAATAACACAAAGCCTACATCAGTGTACCGCAAAAGCGGAGGCTATAAACACGAAGTGTTTTACAAGTCATTCAAACTAACTCTTGTTGAAACGCAGTAGGCCTATTTCATAATCCAAATGTCATTACAATATTTGATTGTGCATCAGACTAATTCTCTAATACAAACCTGCACTAGGCTTATTTCCTATGCCCAGTTCAAATGTCACTTCCAATACCGTAATTCCGTGTAGCATCCTGCTATTATGCTCATTCATATCATCCAAAATACTTTACATCCATTTATTTATGTGATAGATTTAAGTATTCCCTTACTGAAAGCCTAATTCATTTATGGTGTACCAACTAGGTACATCCCTTCCAATTACACCAGTACACATTTGAAAACTTGTCAATCAATTTTTACAAACTAGTTGGTGATTCTATATAATTTGAGTGCGCTGATCTCAAAAATATAGTTAGTTTTTCCATATCACGTATGGTTTTCTTACTACAGGGTGTGTCATAAATCCCCTATTTATCTCCAAATGTGAACCATCTTATCGAGACCAACATTGGATTACACATGCTAAACCATAAATTTTGTTGTTATAGACTACAGTGACGCTTACATAATAATGTAGGGTAAATATATATAACAACCAGTCCCGTTCCCAGCAAAATACTCTCTCCCCTCCCATCAATGGGTGGCTAACATTTGGGGACAGATGAGGTATTACAACACCCCTTGTAGCACGAAATCTTTAGGTGATAGAGTAAAACCTAATCAAAGCAGAATTAAATAGCTCCTAGCTCTTGGACAAGCATATTGCTTGTTTATGAAAGAATAAAAATATAATGAAGAAACAAAATATATTTACCTTCTTTACTTGCAAACATTTCAGGACTTATTCCAATCTACGAAGGTAGATCTGACTAATGACGACTAAACCGGTGCTTCTTTGATATTTTCTTATGCTGTGCGTTAGGCTGATCTCATTGCAGACACCAGCAGTAATCCACCATCATATTTGTATGCCATCTTCCTTGATATCTTCTTTCCATGGTTTTGATGTCCTGGTGAAATCGTTCCCCTTGCTCCTCACTGACATCTGAGATTTTCGGGAAAATGGTCAAGATGCGAAAATAAGAAGTGAACTTTCAGGCTCATGTTGCAGCCTAAGGCGCAAAACTTTTTAAGCATATTTTCCACCAGTCTTTAATAATTTTGGCTTTTGTAGTTTCCCAAAAAGTTTTCAACAACATCTTTGAAACCAAGCCATGCTTCTTTTTCTTTATTGGTCATTGTGTTCAGGAAATGATTGTCTGTCAATAACTTTCTAATCTGAGGACCTATAAAAACACCTTACTTTATTTTCTCGTAGCTAATCTTTGGATATTTTGAACAAATGTACTTGAAACACACACCTTCTCTATTCAATGCTTTGACATACTGCTTCATCAAGCCTAACTTAATGTGCAAGGGTGGTAGGAGGATTTTATTTGGTTCAACTAGATGTTCATGTAAAATGTTCTTTGATCCTGGGGTAAGATTCTCTCTAGGAGGCCAAGTTTTCCTCTTCCAGTGCTGGTCACGTGCTCGACTATCCCATTCACAGATGAAACATGGCATCTTAGTGTATCCTGATTGCTGCCCAAGTAACATGCAAAGGACTTTGAGATCCCCACACAATATCCACCTATGATTTTGATACTGAATTTTTTACAGAAACAGTTTCATGTTATCATAGGTCTCTTTTAAATGAGTAGAATGGGCCACTGGGATTGATGCATATTTGTTGCCATTGTGCAGTAACACTCCTTTTAGACTGGTTTTAGAGGAATCTATAAACAACCTCGTCACTGGTTTGGTATTCGATGCCTAGCTTGCACGCTAATCCTGTGATGTCCTTGCAAAATACCAAGGGACCATCTTCTTCGAAAAAAGGCACGAAGTCTTTCTCACAATTTCTGTACCAAGCGAAGTATGTGTCGGATGCCAATAAATTGTTCTCCTGCAATCTAGACCCCAAAAGTTCTGCAGAGTCCTTAGGCAGATTCAAATCCCTGACTAAGTCATTTAGTTCAGCTTCGGTTAATGGTTTAGGATCTCAGTCAGCTGTTGGCTGTTCATAAACATCATCATTGTCTGGATTTGGAGCTGAATCAGAATCTGAATTGTATTGATCCAGACTTTCGGGTGGGTGGGGAATAGGAACTTCTGGACCATGGGGTACCAGCCTTATTGCAGATGGAAGACTTGGGTATTGAAGGCTCTCTTTATTCTTTGCATTATAACCTTTAACATTGCAAGAACAGAAGTAGCAGTTTTCGGTATGGTTTCTAGGCTCGCGCCATACCATAGGGATCCCAAATGGCAAACTTTTCTTTTTACCTTTGCTCCAATTCCTTAGTGCCGCAACACATGTAAGACAAACCTTGTGTAGAGCCCAACTTTTGTCTTGATCTAATTTAATTCCAAAATAAGCATAAGCAGCTCTCTTAATGAAGGTCGTTACATTTGTCCTTTGTTTTACAACAACATACCAACCACAAATATAACAAAATATGTCTGGACTATGGGTACATCCTCTAGAAGCCATTATTAAAATTTTAAAGACGTAATGTTAGAATTATCTATCTGAAAAATATGAAAAAATGAAATTAATTAAAGATAAAAAAGGTAAAAAATTACAAAATGCCCCAAAATTGTTTTGCTAATAACTTTAAAACTGTGGGTGATAGAAAAAACTGGTAGCATTTTTGAATTCAGTGTAGCGAACTGCTTCAGAATCACAACTCAAAATAAAGAAATCGATTTTCATGCAGACCAGTGTTATCATTAGGCCACAGCATCTTGTTTCTATGTTCCATTTATGTGCAATCACTTATTGTCAGCATTTCTCCCAATTATCATTAATTAGGCTACAGCACCTTGTTTAGTATTCCATTACTGCGTAACTCTGGCCTACATAAGCAGTGTAATACATGACCTAGAGAGCACCATAAACGCACGTCATTAATTTCCATAATTCTTAGGCTGCATCATTTATTCTGTGTTTATTCATAGTCAGCGTGTTACATAATCTATCGGTTGTACCATAACGTACATGCATAATTTCTGTAATCACTAGTTTTCATATTTCATGTTGTGTCCCAATTTAGCATACCATTAGCCTCTCATAAACGAGTATATTTCTTAGCAATTGATCTGTATAATTCTTTTTCTCATTTACTAATCCTCAGTCAGACTTTTTCATAATATAAATGCCGTTATATAATTGTTAAGCACTATAATTATTGTTTGCCATTGTTATTCACTGTGAACAAATAACCGATTCATTTTCTTAATTAAATACAAAACAATAAGGTGCTTTTTATAACTAACAATATTTGCTTGGGTGTAATCCAAGCTGGTGACAGGGCTGTAGCCAGACCAAATCAGTAGGAGGGGCAGAGAAATTGACAGGGGGGACAATGAAAAAATTTAATGTCATTTTTTGTGAATATCAAAATATACTGCAGAAAACATGATTACATAAATGTTATTTTATCACTTCACCTATTCCTCTTAGAACCAAAATACAAAAAAAATTCTCAAATAACAATACTGTTTATAAAGTGCTGAGTTTTCCCAGGGGGGGGCTTATTATTTTCCAGGGTGGGTTTTGTCCCCCCTGGCCCCCCCTTGGCTACAGGCTTGGCTGGTGACCTTGAAGCAATTCGTATCACTCAAAAATATAGTAGGCCTACTCCATTAGCTACCTTCAACCAGTTATACTACAGGACATCATAAATTGTTAACCCAGCCTGTCATTAATAAACAATCAATTTGCATCAATTAATCACTAGCATTAAATTAATCATTATCACCTTAAATGGCTAAATCTAGGCCCACTATAGACTTTTTGGAGTTTTAACTGACCAGGTACATAATGGAAATGTACACTGTACAGTAAACCCTTGTCCAACGTGTGCTTGTCCAGCATGGATTTGCTTATACACAGAAAAATAAATGTGGACAATTATTTGCCAAAAGCAGAAAATTTGATTACACATGGTCCACCATACACACACTAGTACAGTAGTACTGTACATGTGCCAATGTACACATTAGTATTTTCTCCAACACTCCCACATCTCTCCCTCTTGCATCACCCTTTGTCTCGGTCCCACTTATGCCACTACAGAGTAAAGTTTAGTGAAGTTTAGTGAAGTTCTGTAACTTGTGTTGGATTGTTTTTGCTGTATTTTTCCATTGTTTTGCTATTACCATTAGACAGCAGAATGGCAACAAAATATAAAGCATCTGCAAGTAATAGTGAAGAGAAGAAAAGTCATAAGGTTATGACATTAGCCAAAAAAATAAAGATTCTAGATAAGTTGCGTAGTGGGTATGAGCATAACATCACTTGGCCTCAAGTATCACATTCGAATGAGTCTACCATGTGCACCATCCAAAAGAGTGAAGAAAAGATATGTGCTATTTCATTTAATATATTTTTATTTATCATATGTAAATATTATTATGTTCTTATTTCATATACAATATAGGTAAAGAAATTCATTTGTGTGTGAATAAAAAATCTACGTATCTAAGTATTAATGGGAGACTTTATGCAGCTGCATTCACATATCCCCATTTATGGTATTAAGTTTGTTCAATGCAGATTTACCTAATGCACCATTCTCAATGAACTTAACTCCCATGTTGGATGAGGCCTGAGGGTAAGGCATTTGACAACATTCCACATAGGAGACTTCTATATAAATTAAAAGCTCATGGGATATTAAGGTCATCATAATTTGGTTAAAAAAATGGTTAGAAGAGAGAACAGTAATTCTAAATAGCCATGAATCTAGGTGGTAGAAAATGAAAAGTAGGGTATCAGATCAGTTTTAGGTCAATTACTTTATTTTATATCTAAATGGTTTAGAGAATGGAGTACTGTAGGTAGTAAAAGTTTCTATATTTGCAGAGGATACAAAAGTAGTTGCCCCAGTTACAAATATAGAAAACTCTTATAAACTGCAAAAAGATTTTGATATTCTAGATTAGTTGCTTGGGCTAGTAAAATGGCAGATAGAAGTCAATGTTCAAAAATGCAGTAATCCATTTTGGTAGAAAAAATGAAAACTTTAGTTATGAGATGCAAAGGAACTTGTTAGAGGATGTTAGACAGGAAAAAGCTCTTGGCATTATAGTTAGTAGTAATCTAAAACAGGCTTCTCCAACATACAGCCAGAGTCCAACCTGCCAAAGATTTGTATCAGGCCTGGCTGGCAGATACTGAAAATTCATTATCTAATGTCATATTTTATTTCAATAAAATTTTATCTGAAATTTGCACACTGCCCTCAGTGTGGGTCATTAATTGAAATATGGCCCTCCATGAAAAAAGGTTGGACACCCCTGATCTAAAAGTCTTCTAAGCAGTGGTAAAACAAATTATCATTATTGAGAGGAATGTCAGTTACAAGAGTAAGGAAGTAGTCTGTAGATTATGTAATTCTTAGGTTAGACCTCACCTAAAATACTGCATTCAAGCTTGTCCCTTCACCTTAGACATGATACTGACATCCTTGAAGGTGGGCAATGTAGGGCAACCAAGCTCATCCCTAACCTAAGAAGAGTGGAATACAGGGAGAGATTAAAGGAACTAGGTACATTTAGTTTTGAGAGAGTGTGTATGAGGGGAGATATGATACAGATGTTCAAAATGCTTTCAAGGTTTGGACAATTCAGATGTACATAACTTTTTCTCATTAGAGAGTGATGGAATAACTTAAGGGCATAATAAGAAAATTAGAATGCAGACTCATAGACTTTAGCTTTGAAAATACTTTTTCAGTCACAGTTGTAGATTTTTGGAATGACTTGTTATATGATGTGGTAAACAGTAGCTTATTAGTTACTTTTTAAAAAAAATTTGACACTTTCATGAATGGCAGTTTGTAGTTTGTAAATAGTGTTGCTATATTCTTAGCTTAAGTTATGTAGGCTACTTTGGTGGTAGTAGTAGCTAACTTGAGTGTGAAGTTTTGCAAAATTTTGTTATTTTATTATAATAGATAGCCCACAACTTGGATAACCTTGATAGGCCAAGGTAGCTTCATGTCTTCCAATGAAATATAATGAGTAGGTATGAAAAAAAGTCCACATTTCTGTGAAATAAATTTTTTATTAGATTGGAAAAGAGCGCACATTAATTACAATCAATTCCCATATTACATGAAACTTCATATATACAAATTATAAAATATTTTTCCCACCCCTATACCTCTTTTGGAGGGGACAAACCCCTCATCAACCTTCATATCACCCCCTAACTCCCCTTCCCCCACACAGCATTTTTGCCATCATACTACTAAACACTCATCAGAAATATATATATATATTTTTTTTTTTTTTTTTTTTTAGTTCAGGAAGAACCGATTCGCCTCTATTTAAAGGGCATATCTCAGCGGAAAAACAAAGAAAAAGTGAGAGGAAAGACAGAGGAAAAAGAAAGGGTGGAGGGGACAGTCGAAGTGGAAAAAGACCAAGGATGACAAGGACTGCAGGGCCGAGCCCCATCATCCTTGGGTGCTAGGGCCGGGAGGGCGCACGTGAAACCTCCAGGAACAAGCACGTACAAACGAGCACAAAGAGCACGAGCTTAGAACCCCCTTGCGGGGTCCATATATATAATATATATAATATATATATATATTAGGGTGGTCCAAATCCATAGGGGGAAATTTGAAAATTGTCTTAGATAGTCTCCACAAGTGTGGTTTTTGTCCATTTAGTGTCCACATGGTCTGTGCAAAATTGCAGCGTGATTGGTGAATATTTAGAGGTCGCCCCACTCTGAATATATATATTATATGTACTTTTTCTTCCGTAGGTCCGATGGCTCAAACTCGATCAATTCCAAAAGTTTGGCTTCTAGGGATGGCAACTGGAACTTTATCCACATCAAGGCTCCCTACATGCCTTGACACCCTCCTCTTGGGGCAATACCACCACATCAATCAAAAACCACCTCCGACAGTCTGAACCAGGCATGCCAGAGGGTGATTGAAGTCTGGACCCGAGCGCGGATCCCAACTCAACGGATCGACTCCTGTGTCCGTAAGCTTTCAAAGCTTTTAGACTGCTACAAAACACTCAAGAAGCACAGGACCAGGCAACGTGCCAGCGATAGAATGAATGAAGACATCTTCAAAGCGGACATCCAGGAACTGTTTGACATCGCAACCAGTGATGCCATGAGCACAATCATCAACGTTGAGGACCAAAATTTCCTGTCCATGCAGCGCAAGGATGTCAATTCTTGCAGCATGGCTAGCATTGATAAGGAAACAACTACACAAGAGGACAGAAAGCAATCCAGAATGGAGAAGGAAGCCAAGAGGAAGGCAAGGCATGAAGCAACACAGAAAGATTTGGAAGAAGCAGGAGTGTCATCAATTGATCTTTCCTCTTCTTCTTCTTCCCTTTTTTCGCAAGACGACGACGACTATAGACCATCGGTTCCGATTCCTTCTTCGTCTGAAGCTCCGGCACCAAAGCGTCCCAAGAACAAGGTTACGAACATTTTCCAATCTCCAGAAGTCATTGGAGCAATGGATCGCACCAATCTTTCTGACCGGAATGCTGTTTTCGTAACTGGAGCTGTATTACAGGCCACGGGGCATGATCTGTCTGGGATGACGTGCTCTCGGAGCTCTATTCATCGCTACAGAGAAAGTGGGCGAGAACAGGCAGCTCGAGAAGACCTAGAATCATTCTCTCTAGAAGACCCTGTCCTTCTCCATTGGGATGGAAAGCTTCTCCCCGGCATTGAAGGGAAGAAGACGAATGTGCATCGGATAGCAATCCTTATAACATTCAATGGACAGGAGAAGCTGCTTGGTGTCCCAAAGATGAAACAAGGAACTGGAGAAGCACAGGCCCAGGCATGCCTTCAAACTATGAAATTATGGAACGTGGAACAGCATGTGAGGTCTCATCTTCGATACCACTGCGTCAAACATGGGTCTACATCGCGGAGCCTGTGTCAGGATTGAAGAAGCATTGGGTCACGAGCTAGTTTGGATCGGTTGTCGACATCATATACTTGAAGTCGTACTTGCTGATGTCTTTGCCTCAATATTTGGCTCAACAGGAAGTCCTGAAACAGGCCTTTTTAAGTGATTTCAAAAGGAATGGCCATCTCTCTCCCACGAAGCATTTGTCTCAGCATCGGACAGCTTGTTCGAGAACCCTCAACTCCAAGAGATGAGAAAAGAGATGCTCACTTACTTACCTAACGCTCTTCAGGCAAGCCAACCTCGTGACGACTACAAGGAGTTCCTTGAACTATCTTTGCTCTTCCGGGGGGGAAAAGACTGGTGGTCAATCTTTATCCGAGCTCCGGGTCCCATGCACCACGCGAGATGGATGGCGAAGGCGATTTATGCTCAAAATCTACCTCTTTCACTATCAATTCAAGCTCACAGCACGCGAAGAATGAAACGTGACTCAGCTGGCTTTATTTGTCAGTCTGATTTACGTCAAGTACTGGCATGAAGCGCCAATGGGGACACAAGCTCCTCTCAATGATCTCAAAATGCTGCATCTTCTGGAAAAATATCCACGGAGGAGCTGCACAAGCGGCAAAGACAGCTCTAAGACGCCACCTGTGGTACTTGTCGGAGCATCTGATTGGACTGGCCTTCTTCGTATAATAGGATCGATCCTGATACCAAAAGGAGAATGGTTCAACACCTCCAACATCCCAAAAGAATGGCTGCCCCCGACAAATCGACATGGCGGAAGCTGGTGTTGAAAATGATGTGCATCCTTCGTCACGAAAAGGACATTGACCCTCTTGATGCCTTGAAAGTTGGAGGTAAGAGGAAGCACGCCAGTTACTTCAAAAAGATCCAGGGAATGGCCAAATGACAAGAACTACAGGGAACTTAGAGATCGGCCTTAAAGATGAAAGTCGTCAATGATGCTGCGAGCGAGGTATTGCTCTCGCACAACGCTACAATGACACTGACACGAAATGAGGACCAGAAGCAGTACCTCCTACAACTCGTAGCCCCACCAAAAACAGATACCAATACCATCCACGGCGACTCTGATGCAGAAGAAATAATGAAGATACACCCATTATCATGTCCTATTGTCTTACTGTTTTCTTTCATATTTCTTTGAGAACCAAAAAAAAATTTAGTTATTCAGTTGTCTTATATTTTCCCAAATTTCAAAAAGGGAAAGTGGGGCAACCCTAAAATATTAACGAATAACGTGAAACTTTGCCAAATACTGTCCACACCAAGAGGCATAAAACCAACCTTGTGGAGAGAACTTAGTCGATGCTTTAACTTTTTGGACCACCCTAATATATATATATATATATATATATATATATATATTATATATATATTATATATATATATATATATACAGGGTGTCCCGTAAGTCTGGACCCATAGGGAAAAATAATAAAATTACAAAATAGTCCAAAAATTTATTACATAATCTGTTCAAAGTGTCCGCCGTTGTGTCGCACACATAGTTGAAGACGCAATCTCCACTGCGACAGCACTTTCTGAATCACAGTCGCAGAAATTTCTTGACACGCCTCCACAATGCGTGCTTTAAGGGGAAAATGTTCTGAAGTTTGACCTCGTACACTTTGGCTTTCAAGTGGCCCCACAAATAAAAATCATAATAAAAAATAATAAAAAAAATAATAATAATAAAATAATAATAATAACATAAAAAAATATATTATAAATCCCTATGGGTCCAGACTTATGGGACACCCTGTATGTTGGGAAGCTGCTCAACTTAGTGGAGCCACAGGAAACGCATTGGGACAAAGTATCTTCGTAAAGTGAACTATTAGTGGGAAATTGGACAAATGCAGCTTCGGGGAACCTAATGTAGTAGATATCCACACTACACCTATAAGTTACATCATTATGCTTCTAGATCAGTGCTCTTCAACCTTTTTATGCTTACTGCCCACTTTTGTAACTTTTGAATCTCCGTATCACCCACCAAAATTAAAAATGCAAAAACTCAAACTAAAAGTTATATACCCTGCATAAAACAATAAAATTAATTGCAATTACCTTTAGATTAATGAGATCCTTGAGCCACTAGTGGGTGGTACCGCCCAGGTTGAAGAGCACTGTTCTAGATGAATCTGACATCCTGAAGGGCAAGTTGCTCTTCAAAAATACATTCTGCCACCTTATTGTACATTAAGAGGAGTTTTTCCAATGCAAACAATATTAGTTTGATGTTATATTGCCAAAATACATGGCTGTGTTAGTAATTTCCAGGTGTTAATTGTTTTAAACTAGTTTTAATTTAGAACCCAATTTTTTTTTTTTTTTATGCGAGGAGGAGGGATGCCAAGGGTGAATGTGGCAAAAGCACACCCACTCCCATAGAAGAAGAGGGCCAAAATTAAGGCCCAGGGTTTTTGAGATGCCTAGACAGGAGGAAAGATGGATTGAGGAAGACTGTTCCAGAGTTAACCAGTTGGGTAGATGAAAGATTGAAAATACCAATTAACCCTTGTGTTAGGGAGTTGGACAGAAAAAAAATGTGAAAGTGTAAAAAGTCTGGTGCTGTGGGCTCTCCTTAAAGGAGGCAGTGTGCAGTTAAAAAGTTCAGAAGAGGAATGTCCATTATAATAGCAATAGTAGAGAGAGAGAGGAAACATTGTGGCAGAGAGAGATTGAAGGGTGCTACTATAGTGTGTGGTCCAGAAAGAATTTGTGCTGACCTGACATAACTATCTTTGGGGGATGAATGTGAGGTCAAGGTAGACTATAAAAGTGGGGGGAATCATGATGACAAATATTAGTTCAATTACATTAAAACAAAAAATTTAAAGGACAAAAAACAAAATTCATTCTATGAGATATAATGCTGTTAGGTTAATTGAATGCCCAGTTAGGTCAACTGTATGCCCTTGACAATTGGTTAGGTTAAGTTGCGATATTTTCGTTAGTTTTAACAAAAATATCACAACTTAACCTAACCAATCAATCAATCAAGGGCATACAGTTGACCTAACCAGGTATGATATCCCATAGAATGAAGTGTGTTTTATTTGTCCTTTAAATTTTTTGTTTTAATGTAATTGAATTTATAAATATGTTGTAAACTGCACACTATATACTATGTGTAAATATCTTTGTAGACTGTACGCAATAGTAGCACCAATTGAAGACTGAGTAAGAGGCAGGGAATTGATGAGACAAAAAGCCTTTGATTCCACCTGGTCAAGTATGGCTGTGTGGGTTGAGGCACCCCCCCACACACACACACATCAGAAGCATACTCCATCCAGGGGCAAACAAGACCCCTGTACAAAGACAGCAACTAAGTTGGGTGAAGAAACTGCAGAGGTAGTATAGCACACCTAACCTTTTAGAAGCTATAATTCCAGGACAGATCAATTAGTACTTAGCACCACACCCCTTCCAATTTTCCTATAATTTGTTGTCTAGCATTGTCTATACCAAAAAACCCGAAATTTCAAGTTTCAGATTGATCAAACTTATGGTTCAAAATTTATGGCCCTTCCAGCTTTCAGGGGGTTCTCAGGGACCCCTAAATTTCAAATGACCATATCTTCGCCCCTAACTGAGATAGAGGAATGATTCAAAGTGCATTTGAAAGGTAATTTGTCAGATATTAAACGAGTATAAACATGGTTGTGACAATTTGTATTATTAAAGGGGGGTCTTACCCCCCTACCTCAATGGATTTAAAATTTTCATATCAGATTAAGCCCAATCTCTATCTGCATAAGTGGCATTTAAGAAATTGTTGTGTATTTTTACGTGTAAACTGCATGTTTTGAGATTTGAATAGTAACTTTACTGAAAAAAAATCAAATTTTTTGAAAATTGTCAATTATAAAATTATTTTTACCCTTTTCTTATTCAATTATGCAGCAATGTATTTATACATGTCTATGTAAGTGTATAAAGGATACAAAATATATAAGTAGCAATGGTCTATTCAAAAGATATTTAAAAATACCTACATTAATTAATAGAGAGAGCCTATTTATTAAATTTTTTTCATTAAAACTAATGAAAATAACAACTTAACCTAACCAATTGTCAAGGGCATACAGTTGACCTAACTGGGCATTCAATTAACCTTTAAAGTTTTTGTCAATGTAAATAAATTTGTTGGGTTGGGGTACCCAACTGCAATAATGCTGAAACAACTATCATCATTAGAATCATTGTCAAAACCTGATCTATAAAAGTACAGTTGATTATATGAACCAAGTAGTAGTCCTTTTCTGTATATAAACCTTAGATTTACTTACCAATGTAGCAGTTTTAGTTAATATTTGTTTCAACATCCCTTTCATTTTTGATGAGAGTTAATTTTCTGCTATTTTCAATCAAAACAAGAATACTTTATACTAATTTTGGTGGAAATTCCTATTTATCAAGATAGTTATTTTCAAAATTATTAAATTTTGGCACCATTATTCATTAGTCAAACGATCTCACCCTGTGATGTATGTACTATGTAGTCATGTTATCATTAGCCAATCAGCTGCTGCCCCATTGTCACATGATTCTCCCACACAGGCCCAGCAGCTGAAATTTTAATTCAACAGTCACTTTAGAATGGCTGTCTGTGGTGGAATGCCCCAGTCTGGGTGGGACAATTTAGGGTGTGTCAATTTGGGAGGTGAAAATTAATTTTTGCCAATTCCTTCACTGAGGGGTTTTAAAAATATGTTTTTGGATATGAAGAATTCAAATCTGCTATTATTTTTGTGATTGCTCAACACTTAGCTTGGTAAATCTACGTTTGATTAAAAAGCACATAAATTGCTCTCTGAAAATAACATTTATTAATTTTAGCTTCTCAAAATGTCAGGTAATGCTGTAAAAACTTTAGTTTCTCTGCATAAAACATATCCTAGTAATCATAAAACATATCCTTGTAATCATAAAACAACATTAGAAAGTAATGACATCAGTAAAAAAAAATATTTAAACAAGTTTCATCAAATCTTGCTTTGATTCGTTCTTGGACATCAGCCGCCAACTTGCTTCTTGGCCTCTGATATAGCCCTCACGTTTCTCATGTGTATACACCCTGCCTGCTGCCTCTGTGACTTGTTTCACACACCTCTCTATTGACTGAGCATGACAGGGCCACTGTGGAACTTGCATAGGCTTGTCAAAGAACTTCTTTACTTCCGCTGTAGTCAGTTTACATGTCAAAGGAGGTTCAAATACCCCATCAGACCAGTCTGTCAGCTCCAACACGGAAGAAGCACTGGGGTTGATGGAATGTATCTTCCTGGGACGTGCAGAAAGATCTCCAAGTGTGTCATCATCTCCACCCCTCATGTCAACAATCTTTTGGACACCAGCTCTCCTCTCCTCACTGTCATCTCTGAGCACAAGTGTGTCTGGATTATCATTTCGCTGAATGCATACCATGCTGAGCGCTTGATGGTTGGCAAAACAGCATCCACTACAGCCTTCTTTTGCAGCCTAACTAGCCGCAGCTGAAACAAGATGTAGCGTGGGCCTTCCACCCAAGAGTGTTTTACTTTGATGTTGAACCAACAGGGGTAGTACACACCAACAATGTATTCCACTATCAGTCTTAAGTTGTTGAGGGTTTTGCCTTTAAGGCCATGTTTTGAAACCCATATGCGACAAAGCCTGTTTGCTGTTGTCAACCACCTTGAATGGCTCACTGGACCAATTTCAAGAAGGGCCAGATCTGTGGGAAGTTCTCCTGTCCTTATGGCCTGTGTGATCCTATACCCGTACGCTTGATCAGTAGAGAGATCCTTTACGACACTGTCACTCAGTGAAGTAAGAGGCTCTCCAATTGAGAGTTTGGTGAATGAAGGATCGATTTCAAGTTTGGTTGCAGTGTCTAGCATCTTGCCAATGTTACCTGTCCACTTGTTGTTAGACAAGGTCTTCCCATCCAGTGCTGTGATCAAGTGTCGCAGGGGTAACTCGTTAGTGTGGAGGGCACAAACCAACCAGATCAGCTCAGCTTATGGCAAAGCTTGACCTCTACCCAATGCATGGAACCACCCTCCCAGCCAGTGTTAACATTTGTAGAATCACCTCCAATGGCCTGCAGGCTTTTATCAATGCCCTTCTTCATGAAATCTACAAGATTATCAGCAATAACTTCAGCAGGTTTTTTCTCATTGAGCCTTTCTCAGGAGTGAAGTGGTAGAGATATCTTCCACCTGGCTCACTGCACACAGAATAATGCTCTTCTTTGATGATGCTGGGGAACTGACGATCTGAATTGTCTGCTTTCAGCATAACTTTAGTTGTATCTTGACAGCCATCAAAGAAGATGCAGTCAATTTCACCCTTCTTACAAAGATCATCAAATTCCTGATCCAGGGATCTCATAACTTTTTCTTGGGCCCTCTTGACTTTATTGTGATCAACTACAAGTCTCTTGTCTTCTTCAGTGATCAAGCCAGCATCCATAAAGGCAGCTGTGGCACGCAGGCCAACACCATATCTGATGCTATGCATAGCAACATTAGGTATTTCTAATGTGTTGTACTCTGGCTTTTTATTGGAAGTTGAAGACGTGCTTGATATTTCTAATGTCACTTCATAACTTCCATCCTTTCCATCTTGAGCATCAGCTATTTGTTCTTCATTTTCATCATCAGAGAAAATTATTTCATTTGATGGCATTGAAACATCCTGCTTGCTTGTCTGCTTATATTCAGCAAGCCTTCTTCTTTCATCTTCTTGCCGCTTCTGCTTTTTGACTTGTCTGTTGTGCTCAGGTTGATCTGGCAAGCCAATCTGATGTGGTCCAATAGAACCAGACTTCTCTCTCTGACCTTTAATGAAAGCAAGTTCCTTCACAGGGATCTTCATCTCCCTAGGGCATGTACAGTTAATGTGAGTTTCGTTTTTGCAACCAGCATCTGCAAGGCAGCCAAATTCAGAGCAGAAAACAATTTTACACTTGCAACTGAGGATGTCAAAAAGCTTGTCAAGTTTTGCAATGAAAGCCTCTTTGACATGTAGCTTTCCTCTCCCAAGAGATATGTTTTTGGCCTGCTCCCAGCTCTCTTGGATCTTGTTTAAGATTGTGACTCGTGAATTTACAACTGGGGCTACAAAAGAACTGTTTGCTCGTTCCCACTTTTCAAGCACTTTAAGGTAAATGTCCTTTGCAAGACTGGCTGCTGGGTAGTTGCTCACATCCTCACCACTTTGTTCTCTTAGCAGTAGCCCATATTTCAGAATGTCTCGCAGAGTTGGGAGTTCAGAGGGCAACAACTCTCTACCAGTTCCAATTAGGTTGCTCATATGTGTGAATGTCCCTAGTCTTGTCCTCCTTTTAGAAGCCATTGTAGGTCAATTCCCACTGGTTAGGATGGTAGCACTGATGGACAAGTAATCTTCAGCACACTGATGAATATGTTTCAACCTGTGAAATAAGCAAAAACAGCAGTGCATTATATATACAGCATATATAATTATTAATATAATTATTATTATATAATTCCACAAAAAAGTCAAAAAAGTCACTATTTTTATGTAGCTTCTTACCAAGCAAAACTAAATTATATTAAATTAACAAAAATATCTTTAGAATTCCTAAGTCATGCTGCAACTTTTTAGCACCCCTCATATTTGGAATTTGAAAGTTGAAAAATTCAACATACCCTAGTGGGACATCATCTAGGCCTAGGTTATGTGTACTACTAACCTTTCTGGGTCTTGAATTCATTATGGGGTACCCATGGCCAGTTAGGTGAATTGAATGCCCACTTAAGTCAACTGTATGCTCTTGACAATCAATTAGGTTAGGTTACTTTTACCATGAATATTACTGATGAAAATGGGTTTTTCTGGTGTATTTTTGTGTATTTTCTTCATATCTGACCTTCATTTTCTAGTAAAAAATAGTCATTTTTGGTCCTTTTGGAGGATATGTCAGATTGTCATTTCCTCAAAAATGGGGATCTTCCAGAGGAAATGAAGGTCAGATTTGGGTAAATTTTTACAAGTGTACATTACAGGCTTTGTAAATCAAAACTATGTTTGGTAAATATTAGATTTTACTCCCAGTCTGGTTTTATAATGAGAGCAAACTTTTCTGGTCAATTTTGAGGTGCTTTGCATGAATCAGCCATTGGTTTCCTGCAGGAACAGAGCAAGTGTGTCACGAGCCCCAGGCAAAACTTATTTATGGGCCCCCTAACAAAATTTTTATTATACTTATATTTCTTTTCATTGCATTATTTATTTAGCATATATTTAAGAATTATGATACTACTTGTATGCATGGAGGCATAGAAGGCAAAACATTATGTAAAATACTGAGCTTTAAAAAGGATACCATGAAATAAAAGTTTACTTACAACATCAGAACTTGACTTTTCTTGCCTTTCAGCAAATTCATTAATTAAATCCTCCAAGTTAATATTTCTAGCTTTCTCGTTTTCAATTGATATAATTGAGAGTCCACTTAATCTTTTTCATTCATAGAACTTCGAAGATAGTTCTTTATTAGTTTGTTTTGAAAACGATCTCTCTGCACTTGAAACTGTCACAGGAATTGTGAGGAACAATGTTATGGAAGTCGCAACTTCGGGAAAACTCTAGCACAAAGTACTGTTGTCTTTAATTAAAAATGAATATAGCTCATGGATTGTCGTCATTTTTTCAATGTCTGCTTTTAAGCACATTCGAAGAGAGTAACTGACTTGGAAATCCAGAGGAAATATCATTTTTAGATTTATTTACAGTGGAACCTCAATATACGAACTTAATCCGTTCCTGAGGGTTGTTCTGATATCGAATCAATTTTTCCCATAAGAAATAATGTGAATTGGATTAATCCGTTCCAGACCCCCAAAAATTACCCCTTACGAAACATTTTTAAGTCAAAATATTGGTTAATTAAACCTGTAAAATAAGACTTACATGCATAAAATCATACATGAAACCTGTAACAACAATAAATAATGCAATATTATACAAATAAATGAAAATTTAACCTGAACCAAAGAATAACGATGGATTTACAAACGTTTCACGGAGCTAAAAAAAAAAAGCGATGCGCACCAAACGCTGGCTAGAGAGAAACTGACCGGCTTCTTTCGGTTCGGATATGAGGGAATGGTTCATATACAAGGACAATTTTTTCTCGAAAAAGTTGTTCGTATACCAATTTGTTCAAATAGAGATGCGTTCGTATATTGAGGTTCCACTGTAGCTTTGTTGCTCTCAAATAACTTCTCATCACTTGTTGAAACCACCTGGCCCCCCCCCCAAATGCCTGGGCCCCGGGCACTGCCCCACCTGCCCCTAGCTAGCTCCACCCCTGGTTTCCTGTGCAAATGCATAGTTTTTGAGATATCTTAACAAACATATAGGATATATTCATGTTATGAATCTCGTAAACGACGCATTACCACAGGAAACATGCAAAACACCTCAAAATCAACCATAAAGTTTGCTCTCATCATTTTCTTTTAAACTAACGAAAATATCACAACAACCTAACCAATCAAGGGCATACATACAGTTGACCTAACTGGGTATTCAATTAATCTAACAGGTTAATATTGGTTATTTCACCTAAATAACTTCTGATCTTTTTGCATTAGGCACTCGCTGTCACATTTTGGGCAAGTTAAGGATGAGAGAATAAAGCTGTAATTGATAAAAATATCCAATGCTTTGTCTTCATCTAGGGCACATGATGAATCAAGTTCTCAAAGTCAAAATCACATGAATGGCACATCATAATTCTATCGGAACCACCACCAAACTGAATCCAATTAGAAAAAAATAGCTATAACAGAAAACAAACTAAGTCACTATAGTAGTGAAAAAAATAGCCAAATTGGGAAAAATATTATGAAAAAAGTACATTATAGCTAAAACAGGAAATATATATTATTAAAAAAGTACATTTGAACAAATTTGAGTAATTATTCGTTTTAGTGCTTTTCCTCCTTTCTGAACCAAAACACATTTTTCTGGTGTTTTTTTGTGTGATTTGTTCAAATCTGAACTTTGTTTCTTTGGGAAATAAGCCATTTTTGAGAAATTTTAAAATTGAAAATTTCTCAAAAATGGCTCATTTCCCAAAGAAACAAAGTTCAGATTTGAACAAATCACACAAAAAAACACCAGAAAAATGTGTTTTGGTTCAGGCCTAACCTAACCTAACCCGCATTTTTTCACAATTTCTTACCTTAAATAGCAGCATTGGAATGTTTGTACAAATCAGCGGCAACCAACAGGAATAAATAGACAATTTCGCCAGGCCCACCAATTTGAACTTGTTGGCATAACCAATGTTCACAGACGTCGAAGCAAAAACTCCTTCAATTAACCACACTCTTGGAAGCCAATGCTAAATAGAGCTGTGCATCTAGCTATGTCAAACGCTTTGTCAAGAATAACCAAATGTACAATAAGTTTGCCACAGTTTGAGGTGGGATTTTTCAACCCACATGCCCTTTCGACGGGAAACAGAAAGGAACACTTTTTTTTTCTGCTGCACTCGTCCCTAGTCAATCTTCTGCAATAATATTGGTCAGCAACTTCTCTATAATTACACGAGTAGGTAAAACACCATGACTGGTAAAGAAAACTTCAGCACCATCTTTTTTATAAGTAATCCAAATCACACCCCAGACAAACCACAGCAAAAACCAAACTGAATAAGGATTTTGGAATGAGTATGCATTATTGGAGATTCAAAACGCACGTCTCTAATTGGTTGGATAAGGTAACATGAAACAAAAAACAGATTTAATTGGCTGATTTGACCCTATGTTTCCTAATTTTGCCACGAGCCATCTCCCCATAAAACTGGAGAGGACGACCAGCAAAATTTTAATAGCAGAAAGAGGTAAACACTCGGTCAATGGCCTATAATAGCTGCTTTTTATGTCTAAAATTTTTTTTCCCCTTAAAAAATAATTATTACATTTCCTTGATTTTTATCAGTTTCCCCAAGATTTCAAGGTGTCCTGAATACAAATTTATATGTTAAATTGTCATAGAATGTCTCCTCCTATCAAAAACAAAGCATTAAAATGAATATTAACCCAAATTTGCACAAGATATATATTTTTTTAGTCAGTTTTTAATGGCAATTTAATATATAGTACTTGTTGAACTGCTTGTGACAGTAAAATCCAATATTAAACCTGTTTTTCCGATGGTTTTTGGGGGTAAATATTTACTATTACACCGGTCTCTAGTAGAAAGTTTTAAAAGCTAGTTTTTAATGTTTTTCAATATGCTGAAAAATAAATTTCACCTTCAAAATTGGCCAAACCTAAAACAACCTAAGCAAACCTAACCTAAAACTGATTCAAATTAAAATCAGTAGTAGTACCATTTTTTTGCCCTTTTCCCATTAGGGTCATTCTCTGTCAGATCAACCAAAAAAAATTTAAATTAACACCCTCATCTCTCATATTTTGCTGAAATTTGGTTTATAGGGAGTTTGTGAGCCCTGAATCCATTTCTGAAATTATAAGGTCAATCCGACCAACGGTTCAAGAGATATGACCTCGGGCAATTTGAGGTCACTCGCGAGGTTACTAACATTTGGCAAGCCATAACTTGGGTAATAATTGTCATAATTATATAAAAGTATATATATTTAGAATCAGAAAATGACAAGGAATCCAAATATGCAAGTTTTAGAACTCTAGGTTGAAAAATAAAAAAGTTACACTGTAACCAAAATTTGAGGTCACGATTTGACCTCTGGGGTATCAAATGAGAATTTTTTTTTTAAATGTAAAAAATGAAGGCATAGGCATTGGCTATTAGAATCAGGAAAAAAAGTTTGTTTATGTTAGTATTTTTCATGTAACTAACATATAAGTGAACACCATATTCATAAGTTGTGCGTCAATTCTACCTATTTTTTCACACTTAAGCTCATAATTTGACCTATAGAAATTAAAATTACATTTTTTATAGATATAAAAAACAAAGTCAGAGTTCTTGACTAATAGAAACAATCATAAAAAGTTTGTTTATGTTGGTACTTTTCATGTAACTAACTTATAAGTGAACACCATATTTATAAATTGCTTGTCATTTCAAGGAATTTTTATATCTTAGCTATCAATTTGACCTCAAGCTCCAAGAATTTAATAAAAAATTGTATTTCACTGCTAATCTACACTGGCAATAATAGTTATAATAGTGAAAGGGGAAGACTAAGCTCACATGTAGCCTAAACAAACCTGTTGAAACATGTTGCTACTTGTCTAAGTGCAGAATCAACACAGATAGTTGCAAAATTCCTTGTCTACAGGTTAGTACAGTTCCAGCCAGCACTGTGGGTGGCTGGTGGGTATGGTGTTTTAATGAGCCTCAGAGACTATCAAGGCCTAAAATATTAAGTGTGTATAGCTATATTTTTCTAAAAAATATATATTACCTAATTGTAAATCCTATATCTTTACAGATCAAAATACAATGGTTCGGCACTTGAAATACTGCCAGGACCCTATTCAAAAACACAAGAAACGCATAACAATCAATCTTAGAAAAGTGACTGATGTACTTGTTGAAAAATGTGCTGGAAGAGTGAAAAAATACTCATTGTTGTGTGTGAACTGCTGGACACTGATAATGAAAAACCCCACTATACTTAGTACCACTGAAAACAACGAGTCTGAGCAGGATTCAAATGAATCATCTACTATCAGTGGCTTGAGTAACATCTCTTCAATTCAAGATCTGGACAATGACAGTGATTGCTTGATAAAGGAAAATCCTTCAACTTCAGTTGAACCAGTTCTAGCATTTCTGGACCAAACACCAGTTAAAAAAAGTAAGTAATAAATTAATATAATAACTTATACTTTACTACAAGGTCTGTTTGATCTACTATATAGCCAATTATATAGCATTTAAGGTACTATAATTAATATTTAATTACTAATATTCAGGTGTGTGAAACCTTTTTTTCTGTTCTTTTCAGAAGGGCTGTCATTAAGCCAGAAAAAGCGCAAGGCTCATGTTAAGCTATCATCTGCTCAGAAACACCTGAAGGAGAGGCTAGAACTCAGTTATGGTGTTCAAATTACCGAGGAGGTAAGTGATACTTCAAAACCTGAAACTAAATCTGAAAAACATCTAGACAAATTAATGAATGAATTGAAACAGTCATTCCTGGAGAGCAAATGTCACCATCGCAAACTACAAATATTGACACTCTCACCATACACAATTGAAAAAACAGCTAGTTTCTTTCAAACTACAACATACATGGTGAAAAGAAGCCGTTCACTTAAATCAGAACATGGAATCCTTCCGAAGATTCCACTAATGAGCAAAGGAAAAGTGATATCTGAAGAACACAAAGATATAGTTAGAAGATTCTATGAGTCAGAAGAGGTTAGTCGTATGTGTCCTGGCCAAAAGGATTGCGTGAAAGTTATCAGTGCTGAAGGTGCAATGAAGGTGCAAAAACGATTGGTCCTCGGGAATTTAAGAGAGATGTTTGAACTATATAAAAATGATGAAAAGAATCCCAAAATAG
The DNA here is from genome assembly GCA_023014485.1 of Bathynomus jamesi. Lineage (NCBI taxonomy): Eukaryota > Metazoa > Arthropoda > Malacostraca > Isopoda > Cirolanidae > Bathynomus > Bathynomus jamesi. The sequence goes on along the minus strand of JAJOZX010001430.1, from coordinate 339,833 downwards.
GATTTTCCACATTTGCAAAATTACGGCCATCATATTGTGTGCTTGCCGGTAGTGGTGGGACTCATTCTGTCTGTGTCTGCACATACCATCAAAATCCAAAATTGCAGCTGGCTGCATTGGGAGAAAGAGGTCTTTCATACAAGGATCTTATGGATTACAGTGTCTGCAGTACAGAAAGAGAGACTTGCATGATGCAACTTTGCAATGATTGCCCAAGAGAAGAGGGTGTCCTGGATTTTCTTGAGTTACTTGACAGTGTGAAATCAGCTCCAAATGAAATATCTTACAAGCAATGGGTGACTGTTGACCGTTGTACAATGGTTGATAAGGTGGAGCCACTTCATGAATACTTATCATCCCTAAGCATGAAAATATCCTGCATGGTTCGTCATCACTTTGTTGCTCAGCAACAATCACAGTACTTCAAGCAGTTGAAAGAAACACTACCACCTCAGAGCGAGGTAGTTATAGTAGGTGATTTCTCTGAGAATTATTCTTTCATTGTCCAGGATGCTGCCCAAGGGTTTCACTGGGACAATTCACAGTGTACAGTTCACCCTTTTGTCATCTATTATAGATCATCTGCAGACCAGGAACTTAGCCATTTTAGTGTCTGTTTCTTATCTGCATCACTAAAACACAACACTATAATGGTTTACTCATTCATATTGAAGCTTATGACATATGTTAAATTCAGATGCCCACAATTGAAGAAGGTGCACTATTTCTCAGATGGATGTGCTGGCCAATATAAGAACAGATACAACTTCACAAATCTCTGTTACCATGAAGAGGATTTTGGTCTGTCTTGTGAATGGCACTTCTTTGCTACATCCCATGGCAAAAATGCATGTGATGGGATTGGAGGAACAGTGAAAAGAGCTACTGCTCGTGCCAGTTTGCAGAGAACTACAGAGGCAAATTCTTACACCAGAACACATGTTTCAGTTTTGTGAAGAAAACTTGAGCAAGAAGATAAATTTTTTCTTTGTAACTACAGCTGATTTGAAAGATGCAGAAGAATGGTTGGAACATCGATTCAAGGATAGTAGGGCTATTCCTGGAACTCAGAAATATCATAGATTTGTTCCCCTAAACAAGGAAGAACTGATGGTGTATCCCATTTCAAGTGGCATTGGAGAAAAGAAAAGAATAAGGAAAAGTCATTTTACTAATGAACCTGCAATGCTTGGTAACCTAAAATGTGTCAAACCAGGAGAGTATGTTGGCTGCATTTATGACATGCAAGTTTGGTATGGAATTGTGGAGGAATATTGTGAAGAGTTTGATGATTTCACTGTGAACTTTCTACATCCCTCTGGGTCATCAGGATCAAGTGCATATTATTATCCATCAAACAAGGATTCATGTGCAGTGCCAGGACATCATATATTAACTGTAATGAGTTGTCCTACCCTAAGAGGAGGCAGCAGAATTCAATACATTTTTCCACAAAAAGAAATTGATGAGAGCATCGAGCATGCAAAAATTGTATTAGGCTAGCACATGAATCCTCTAAGTAGGTCTTCCCCTTTCACTATTATAACTATTATTGCCAGTGTAGATTAGCAGTGAAATACAATTTTACATTTTTTGCCTTTGTTTTTATATCTATAAAAAAATATAATTTTAATTTCTATAGGTCAAATTATGAGCTTAAGTGTGAAAAAATAGGTAGAATTAACGCACAACTTATGAATATGGTGTTCACTTATATGTTAGTTACATGAAAAATACTAACATAAACAAACTTTTTTTTGCTGATTCTAATAGCCAATGCCTATGCCTTCATTTTTTACATTTAAAAAAAAAATTCTCATTTGATACCCCAGAGGTCAAATCGTGACCTCAAATTTTGGTTACAGTGTAACTTTTTTATTTTTCAACCTAGAGTTCTAAAACTTGCATATTTTGATTCCTTGTCGTTTTCTGATTCTAAATATATATACTTTTATATAATTGTGACCATTATTACCCAAGTTATGGGTCGCCAAATGTTAGTGACCTCGCAAGTGACCTCAAATTTCCCGAGGTCATATCTCTTGAACCGTTGGTTGGATTGACCTTATAATTTCAGAAATGGATTCAGGGCCCACAAACTCCCTATAAACCAAATTTCAGCAAAATCTGAGAGATGAGGGTGTTAGGCATTGGTTGATCTGACAGAGAATGACCCATTAGAGAGTTTAAGCTTCAATAACTCCTTAACAAATCATTTGCGATGGAAACTATTATCATTTTTTAATTCAGCACATTGAAAAACATTGAAAACCCACTTTTAAAACTTTCTACCAGACCAGTGTAATAGCAAAGAAATACCATTTTTAATGTAGTTTGAACAAAAGTTAATTTCGTTCAAACATTAAAAATAATCAGAAAAACATAATTTTAATATATAACCTAACTTACAATTCCAAAATTCCTCAAAAGCCTATAATGTACTCTCGTAAAAAAAATACCCAGATTTGAACAAAATACACCAGAAAAATATGTTTTTGTGTCAAAAATGAGGGGGTAGTTAAAACGAATCTTTACTATGGTTTTCATTTTGAAATTGAACTAGGTCTATATATAAAAAAACTGGTAATTATTTACTTTTTGATCCAGTCTCTTGTCTCTTTTTATAATGAGAGCAAACTTTTCTGGTCAATTTTGAGGTGTTCTGCATGAATCTGCCATCCATTTCCTGTGCAAATGCGTAGTTTTCGAGATATCATCATCTTGAAAACTACGCATTTGCACAGGAAACAGATGGCAGTTTCGTACAAAACATCTCAAAATTAACCAGAAAAGTTTGTAATCATCATTTTCATTTAAACTAATGAATTTAAACGAAAATATCATGACTTAACCTAACTAATCATCAAGGGCGTACAATTGATCTAACCAATGTCACGTACTGAACTATCCGCAAAACATTAGGACTGATCAATTTGTGAGTATGATCTTTATAGGGGCTCCGCCCCTGTACCCCAAGACCTAAATTATACAAATGATAATGTAATAACATGTGCCAACCTTGCATGGGTAGTCCGCTAAATTTCGCCTGCCCTTAAACTTAAACATGTTTATTTTTAGGATTTTTTTTACAGCACCTAAAGACCTTCTGGTCTTTTCTTAAAATACAAGCAGTATTGCATTTAAGGCAGGTCACGGATATCTTAATTATTCTGTGATTGAAAAAAAGGTCTAAACTCGTCTTCATCAAGAGCAATATGGCTGATCAAGTCTTCAAAATCAAATATGCATAACTGACACATCATACTTCGTCACAAAAAAATTGAACTGCAGATGAATAATTACTAAAAATAATTTATTTGTAAAACAGGACAAATTGAATTACGCAGAAGTAGCCAGAATCACCAAATAGTCGATATATACTCATAATATATATATATATATATAGTGAAAAAACACCAAAAATAGGAAATATATTTGGTTAATATTCGTTTTAATGCTTTGTTCATTTTCGATAGGAGACATTCTATGACAATTTAACATATAAATTCGTATTCAGGATACCTTGAAACTAGTGATGGGACGATACCAAAATTTTTAACGATTCCGATTCTGATACCACTAAAAAGTCTCGATTCCGATACGATTCTCGATTCTCAATATTTTTAAATATAATTCTATACTTGTTTTTCTGGAAATTGTCATATTTGACTCTGGTAAGATTAACTATTTACATTATGAGTATGGTAATATAAATTATAAATTATAATAGATTGGTTTAAAAATAAAAATCAACTGTAAGTTGTAACAATTCATTTTAATCTTCTTGATTACACATCATGGATATACATGTTTTAATGTATAGCTACAATACAATAAAAATAAAATTTGTTATCCTCTTTCATTTAAATTTTAAAGTTTACATTGCAAAACTGGTTCAATTAAAAGTTAAAGAATCGTTTTAAGAATCAGAAATCATGGTACAATTCTCTCGATTCCGATTCCAATTCCTGAAAAATGCTCGATTCTTCCAATTCTCGATTCTGATTAATCATCCCATCACTACTTGAAACCTCAGGGAAACTGATAAAAATCAAGGAAATGTAATAATTATTTTTTATGGGAAAAAAAAAAATTTAGACGTAAAAAGCAGCCATTATAGGCCATTGACCCAGTATTTAGCTCTTAACGCTGCTAAAATTTTAACGAACGTCGCCCTCTCCAGTTTTATGGGGAGACATCTCGTGGCAAAATTAGGAAACATAGGTCAAAACAACCAATTAAATCTGGTTTTTGTTTCACGTGACCTTATCCGACCAATCAGAGACGTACATTTTGAATCTCTCATAATGCATACTCATTTTCTCAGTCTGGTTTTCATTATGGTTTGCGGAGGTTGTGATTTGGATTACTATCAATTAGGCCGGGCTGAAACTAAAGATAGAATTAATCAGTGACTAACAGTTGGCTTTTGATATAAAAATAAGATTCCTGAAAAAAATAATTGGTGGCCACCAGCGTGTGTCCAGCCACCCCCGTTTTTGTAAAAACATCTAATGCTGCACTAGCAAAATCAGGAAAATGGCAATATCTCTTCTGAACATGCTAGAGAGATGGTTTGCATACCAAAAGATGCAGAATTTGATTTAGAACAAATTATTAAGTGTGGTATTTTTTTCATAAAACCTTGTTTTTGAGTTATAATAGAAAAACTAATTTTTGGGGCCCATAGACCCCTTTTCGACGGACCTTAGTGACAAAAGAAATTCTAAAATAAGCATGATTTGGCTTTTTGATTACTAACATTGCCCTAAAAGGATGTTGACATGGACATAGTAATCACATGATATGACTTTTCCTTGTTATCTTGCATCCATTATGCTTGATTAAAGAATAGAGGGTGGGGCTGCTTCATGAACTTTTTTTAAACGTAATAAATTGAAAACTTGTTTTTTTTTCAAGTGCCTTTGTTATAAGTTTCCAACTGTAATTTGTCATTGAATTCAACATTTGCAATATAAAGTATGACTTCTACAAGGTAAACAGTTGCTAAAGTACTTGGTGATGTACGTTTTATGCCAGCAGAACAGTTTCCTTTAGGGAAATTGCCTACGTTGAAGCAAGTTATTGAAAGGTGTTTGTGTTTCGGAGACTATAAAACAGATGCTGTACTGAGAGCTACTTCTGAGGAATTGCATAAATTGTGGGTCACATATAATGTTTATCCAATATCAGTAAATGCCATACAGAGCCGACTGAAAACCCAAATAAAGGAATTCAACCGCCTTCTGAAGTATGACAAAAAGAAAAGGGGACCTAAATATCATCAAGATCTGGATGATTTTCTGAAAACTGTAAATGTTTTATTTGACATATATCAACATGATCACAAACTGTTGGCAGATGCAGAGAAAAAGCACTTACTAAAAATGACTAATCTGATTACCAGTTTTATGAGGTAGGCCTGTTGATTGAATTTCAAGTTGTAAATTATTAATTAATATTAATTAATTATCAATTATTAATATTATCAATTATTAATAATTTGCTACAATTTTTAAAGTGCATTTAATAAGTTAGTAATATCAATAATACAGTGTATTATTGATATTACTAACTTATTAAATGCACTTTAAAAATACATACCATATATCAACATGATCACAAACTGTTGGCAGATACAGAGAAAAAGCACTTACTAAAAATGACTGAATCTGATTACCAGTTTTATGAGGTAGGTCTGTTGATTGAATTTCAAGTTGTAAATTATTAATTAATATTAATTAATTATCAATTATTAATATTATCAATTATTAATAATTTGCTACAATTATTAATAATTTGCTACAATTTTTAAAGTGCATTTAATAAGTTAGTAATATCAATAATACACTGTATTATTGATATTACTAACTTATTAAAATAATGCACTTTAAAAATTGTAGCAAATTATTAATAATTGATAATTAATTAATATTAATTAATAATTTACAACTTGAAATTCAATCAACAGACCTACGGTACCTCATAAAACTGGTAATCAGATTCAGTCATTTTTAGTAAGTGCTTTTTCTCTGTATCTGCCAACAGTTTGTGATCATGTTGATATATGTATTTTTAAAGTGCATTTAATAAGTTAGTAATATCAATAATACACTGTATTATTGATATTACTAACTTATTAAATGCACTTTAAAAATTGTAGCAAATTATTAATAATTGATAATATTAATAATTGATAATTAATTAATATTAATTAATAATTTACAACTTGAAATTCAATCAACAGGCCTACCTCATAAAACTGGTAATCAGATTCAGTCATTTTTAGTAAGTGCTTTTTCTCTGTATCTGCCAACAGTTTGTGATCATGTTGATATATGTCAAATAAAACATTTACAGTTTTCAGAAAATCATCCAGATCTTGATGATATTTAGGTCCCCTTTTCTTTTTGTCATACTTCAGAAGGTGGTTGAATTCCTTTATTTGGGTTTTCAGTCGGCTCTGTATGGCATTCACTGATATTGGATAAACATTATATGTGACCCACAATTTATGCAATTCCTCAGAAGTAGCTCTCAGTATAGCATCTGTTTTATAGTCTCCGAAACACAAACACCTTTCAATAACTTGCTTCAACGTAGGCAATTTCCCTAAAGGAAACTGTTCTGCTGGCATAAAACGTACATCACCAAGTACTTTAGCAACTGTTTTCCTTGTAGTAGTCATACTTTATATTGCAAATATTGAATTCAATGACAAATTGCAGTTGGAAACTTATAACAAAGGCACCTGAAAAAAAAACAAGTTTTCAATTTATTACGTTTAAAAAAAGTTCATGAAGTAGCCCCACCCTCTATTCTTTAATCAAGCATAATGGATGCAAGATAACAAGGAAAAGTCATATCATGTGATCACTATGTCCATGTCAACATCCTTTTAGGGCAATGTTAGTAATCAAAAAGCCAAATCATGCTTATTTTAGAATTTCTTTTGTCACTAAGGTCCGTCGAAAGGGGGTCTATGGGCCCCAAAAATTAGTTTTTCTAAAATAATTCAAAAACTAAAGGTTTTATGAAAAAATACCACTCTCAATAATTTGTTCTAAATCAAATTCTGCATCTTTCAGTATGCAAACCATCTCTCTAGCATGTTCAGAAGAAGAGATATTGCCATTTTCCTGATTTTGCTAGTGCGGCATTAGATGTTTTTATAAAAATGGGGGTGGCCGGACACATGGTAGGTGGCCACCAATTATTTTTTTCAGGAATCTTATTTTTATATCAAAAGCCAACTGTTAGTCACTCTGATAAATTAAAATCAAACAAAAATTATAGTTTCAGCATGGCCTACTATCAATTAATACAAGATATTTATAAGAAAGAAGCCGGTGCTGAAGCTTTCTTTACGAGTCAATGTGTTTTACCGTGTGTTTTACTACAATCTATTCCGACGAGTGGCGTGCGTATTCTCAACTTTGAAATCTAGGCTACATTCACCGGACAGTCAACCATTCACAGCGGTTTGTGGAAGACACCGTTCACATTCAAAATATTGAGCGTTGTTGGAAAGACGTGAAGAGCTGGATATTATGGTCTGGCAACAAAACCCAATCCTATTCAAAGTATCTTGCATGGTACTTGTTTAACCGTGAATATCCCTCTCAACAACGTCTCCACAAATTCATGTTGGTCGCTGCGGATTTGTATAAACACCCCAATGGTGCTATTTAAGGTAAGAAATTATGAAAAAACGTGGGTTAGGTTGGGTTAGGTTATGTCTGAACCAAAACATATTTTTCTTGTGTTTTTCGGTGTGATTTGCTCAAATCTGAACTTCGTTTCTTTGGGAAATGAGCCATTTTTGAGAAATTTTCAATTTTAAAATTTCTCAAAAACGGCTCATTTCCCAAAGAAACGAAGTTCAGATTTTAGGAAAATCACACCAAAAAACACCAGAAAAATGTGTTTTGGTTCAGAAAGGAGAAAAAGCACTAAAACGAATAATTACCATATATTTTAATAAAAAACCACATTTCATACAAATTTGCACAAAATACTATATATATTTTCTTATTCAGTTTTGATTGGTTATTCAATATATATTGCTGTTATAGCTAGGTGTGACTGGGTCAAAAAACGAATAACCAAAAAACTGATCATCTCTACTTGGTGGAAATTCTCGCCCTACCCATTGAGCGCGAGTAGCCAAATTTTGGCTAAAACTCTTAAACGCGACAGGCACAAAAGTTCATTAAAAAAATCTTTGCGAGAAAGGTCAGAAAATTTGAGCAGATTGTGCAGTCTGGAGCACAACACGATAGGCCATTCATATAGCAAATAGCCTATTATAACTCAACTTCATATCGACCTCCTAATCTTACCTGGCATCTTCAAATTCAACAAACGCGAAGGGTGGTCCTCGTCTATTCTTCAAATCAGTGAAAACAATCTTCCCAAACTTGTAAAACAAATCGTCGATATCTCTAATCCTTATGTCAGGAGGAAGGTTTCCAACATAAATTCTACAATCATTATTACCTCTATACGACATTTTTTTAAGAAATGTATAAAAAAAAACTAAGTTTACTTATTTTGGCTGCAAAATAGTTCCGGAAAATTCCGAATTCTATATAAGCTATTTTATGAAAATTAGAAAATGGAGACGATGTACGGCTGCTTATTCGAACTCTCCTAGTATTGCCAACTAAAGTCTGTTGCTGCAAACTGCTAAAACATAATACATATTTTTCACTAGATTCGACGCTTTGAAGATTCAGAGATTTATTACAAAAAAAGTTAAAAAATAAAAAATAACATCAGGCCACCTATAAATACAAAAGTATAACATTACAGCGATTGTATTTAATACACTTCTGCCAAAATATAGAATAGGAAAATGAATCCATGCCTTTCTCTCTGACAGAAAACAAATACAATTGTAAATGGAGTAAGATCTATAGAAAAAGAGGTGATTAGTGGAGTGCCGCAAGCAGGGCCGTTTCTAGCCATTAGGGGGCCCTAAGCAGTATACCCATTTGAGGCCCAACCCCTCCATCTACCAACTCACGCCTTACTACATCACCTCAGCACACACATACAAAAAATGGCTGTGTTAATAAAAAACAATTATGAAAATTTTAATGAAACATTTATGTCCAAAACAACAAATATATACTTTCAGAAGACAAACAGAAAAAATACTCTTCATGAAATTCCTGAAAATTAGCTTATACGTTATTTAGAATAAATGACACAGAACTATGTATAAAAAAAATAATGCAATTATCAACTACCAAACAATTACTAACTCTACGATACAATCGTGTAATAGCTAACAGTTATACAGAACAGTTTGTATCTTCAAAATTTTTGCCTTCTAGATTTTTTCTGGTCGAAATCATCTATGGAAAACTGATGAGTGGGTAGTTGGGAGGTAACGAAAATGGTTCACTGAGTAGGTAGGTAGTTAATCTAACAATTATTAAATTCCTTTTATGTCAATAACTGGGTGGATGAAACCAATTGGTTGCTCACCAGAGTTATTCTCCACACTAGTATTTATATACTGTGTGGGAGGAGCGTGCTCGGTAATAGATACATTACCGCTCAACCAACCGAGGAAAAAACCAAGACAACGCTGGTGAAAAAAGCCCCGCGAAGAGGAGAACAAAGGGAGAACGAAAACGAGGAACGGGGCGAGAGGACGTACCAGCAAGTACGCTCTCGACAATTACACAACCGGAGAAGGGAGAGACTCCAATAACTAAAAGTAAGTGACTAATTGAGTTTTTACCCCAGTAAGTTAATCACATTAAATTAAGCTGGGTCAGACAAGTTAGGCCTACATTGTGGCCTAAGACCCAGCATCAACTCATAGCTTAACAAAGGTGAAGGTAGATTGCCCTAACCTAATCTTGGTGAGGAATCCTACTGTGGACCTCAATTTATCTGCCCGCTCTGGACCATTTCCGGAATCTCTAGGCTGACCCCTCTAGGCTAGACTTGATCTACTCTATAGTTAGACTGGAGAAATAAGGGGTGGGTTAATTGTGGACCAATTCATACAGAGCATTTTTCGCATTGGTGGTCCGTGTGTGGGGAATTTACAAACCTTAACCTTACTTAACAAAAATTGCAGAATTAGGCTAAATGGTCTAGCCTAAGCCTAAGCCTAAGCCTAACCTAATCAAGCCTAATTAGGTCTACAACCTAGGGCCTAACTAGGAAACATTTACATTTAAGGAGTCTCATTCTCTTATAAGCTTAGACCTGAGTGACACATAAGTACTTGGTGGGGATTAAACCAAATTTGAACTTGACTGTTTTGTCTGTGCTCTCTCTTCTCTGGTAATTTCTTCTTGTCCTCTATTTCATTACGATCCCCAGTTAAACAATTTTGACTTAGACATGGACAGTGCGGAATTGAAAAAGTTAAAAAAGAAAAGGGGGGCAAAGTTGGGAGCTGTTACAAAGGCTGTGAACACTTTTAACAATATTACACAACCAGGTAAGGAAAATTTAGAGAGTGTAATTCTTAAATTGGAAATTAAAAAGAAGGAAATAATAGCCATTAATGAGAGTATTTCAGAGTTAGTTGAATCCGAAATGGCTGAAGAACAATTGATAGACCTTTATGCTGATGATGATGATCAGGTAATCTCAATTGAACAGCAAATAAGGAGACTACGGTCTCGTTTGACTGACTTAACACCAAAAAAACCTAATTCTGATTTTAATCAAAGTAGGGCTAACCTTCAACAAAATTTAAGTGGCATGCTAAATCCTGAGTCACAAGAATTGAGGGCTCAGTTACCCATTTTGCTAGTACCAACATTTGAAGGGGACACGGTACAATTCCCATCTTTCATTGACAAATTTGAGAATTTAATAGGTAATAAACCTTATATTTCAACTGTTGAAAAGTTTAGTTACTTAACTAGTTCCCTTAAAGGCCCAGCCTATAACCTAATAGCCTATTTACCAGCCGTAGGGGATTCATATGAAGTAGCTATTGATCTTTTAAAACGTAATTACATTAATAAAGATGAGATTGTATATGAATTATCTCAACAAATTTTTGAATTTGCACCCATAAAAGATAACCATAGTGATATGGAATTTTTTTATACAAAATTAGAAGCTATTATAGGACAACTGGTTAGCAATGAGATAGATATTAAAGCTTCATCTTGGATTATACAAAGCATAGTACTTAGGTGCCTTCCTTCGAGGGTTAAAGATATTTTAATTCTAAAGACGGGAGAAAATTATCCTAATTTAGAACAAATAAGAAAACACTTCCCCAATATCCTAACTAATTACAAATTGAGAGATTTTCCAACACATAAGACCCAGACTATGGATAAACCAAAGACTGTTCCCAGAGACCAACTAGCTACAGCCAAACAGACAAAACTTGATACTGTAGAATCAAATGTGACCAACTATAATACACGAACACCTACATTACAGAACTTTAATGTAACTGCTGCCTCAACTTACACACCACATTGCAAATTTTGTGCAAGTAATGAACACAGTAGCACTGGGTGTGACAAATATTCAGACTTTAACCAAAGGGCTAAAAGATGTGAACAGTTGAACCTGTGTAAAAAGTGTACTGGCCAGGGACATTATAAGAAAGACTGTAAATCTAGGTTAAGATTCAAGTGTAAGTTTTGTAAAAGTTTACGACATGTCTCATCAATGTGTGATTCACCAAAGTGTCCAAACAATAGTACTCAAACTCAAAAGATACCTCCCCCAAACAAAGGTAATCAAGAAAATGCCACTTTCATGGGACATTCTGCTTGTTCAAACAATGTAACAAGAAACACTGAGATTCTTTTACCAACTATTACTTTGGACTTAGTGAATAGTGAGGGTAGTACCACTCCAGTGAGATGTCTTATAGACTGTTGTTCTCAACAAACATTTGTTTCAAAAAATGTAGTTAATAAATTGGGTTTGACACCAAACCCGAATGAACAAAACCTCAATATTGCGTCCTTTGTTAAGGATAACTCGGACAAAAATAGCTATAAGACAATTGACCTGGAACTACATTTAGAAAGTAAATTCAAGAAAATTGAAGCAGTTATTATTTCTAAAGTAGTATGGAAAACTGATGAGTGGGTAGTTGGGAGGTAACGAAAATGGTTCACTGAGTAGGTAGGTAGTTAATCTAACAATCATTAAATTCCTTTTATGTCAATAACTGGGTGGATGAAACCAATTGGTTGCTCACCAGAGTTATTCTCCACACTAGTATTTATATACTGTGTGGGAGGAGCGTGCTCGGTAATAAGGATACATTACCGCTCAACCAACCGAGGAATAAACCAAGACAACGCTGGTACAAGAAGCCCCGCGAAGAGGAGAACAAAAGGAGAACAAAGAGAGAACGAAAACGAAGAACGGGGCGAGAGGACGTACCAGCAAAGTGCGCTCTCGAAAACATAACCGGAGAAGGGAGACACTCCGATAACAAAAAGTAAGTGACTAATTGAGTTTTTACACCAAAGTTAATCTCATTAAATTAAGCTGGGTCAGACAAGTTAGGCCTACATTGTGGCCTAAGACCCAGCATCAACTCATAGCTTAACAAAGGTGAAGGTAGATTGCCCTAACCTAATTCTTGTGAGGAATCCTACTGTGGACCTCAATTTATCTGCCCGCTCTGGACCATTTCCGGAATCTCTAGGCTGACCCCTCTAGGCTAGACTTGATCTACTCTATAGTATAGACTGGAGATATAAGGGGTGGGTTAATTGTGGACCAATTCATACAGAGCATTTTTCGCATTGGTGGTCCGTGTGTGGGGAATTTACAAACCTTAAGCTTACTTAACAAAAATTGCAGAATTAGGCTAAATAGTCTAGCCTAAGCCTAACCTGAGCAAGCCTAATTAGGTCTACAACCTAGGGCCTAACTAGGAAACATTTACATTAAAGGAGTCTCATTCTCTTATAAGCTTAGACCTGAGTGACACACAAGTACTTGGGGGGGATTAAACCAAATTTGAACTTGACTGTTTTGTCTGTGCTCTCTCTTCTCTGGTAATTTCTTCTTGTCCTCTATTTCATTACGATCCCCAGTTAAACAATTTTGACTTAGACATGGACAGTGCAGAATTGAAAAAGTTAAAAAAGAAAAGGGGGGCAAAGTTGGGAGCTGTTACAAAGGCTGTGAACACTTTTAACAATATTACACAACCAGGTAAGAAAAATATAGAGAGTGTAATTATTAAATTAGAAATTAAAAAGGAGGAAATAATAGCCATTAATGAGAGTATTTCAGAGTTAGTTGAATCCGAAATGGCTGAAGAACAATTGATAGACCTTTACGCTGATGATGATGATCAGGTAAGCTCAATTGAACAGCAAATAAGGGAACTACGGTCTCGGTTGACTGACTTAACACCAAAAAAACCTAATTCTGATTTTAATCAAAGTAGGGCTAACCTTCAACAAAATTTAAGTGGCATGCAAAATCCTGAGTCACAAGAATTGAGGGCTCAGTTACCCATTTTGCAAATACCAACATTTGAAGGGGACACGGTACAATTCCCATCTTTCATTGACAAATTTGAGAATTTAATAGGTAATAAACCTTATATTTCAACTGTTGAAAAGTTTAGTTACTTAACTAGTTCTCTTAAAGGCCCAGCCTATAACCTGATAGCCTATTTACCAGCCGTAGGGGATTCATATGAAGTAGCTATTGATCTTTTAAAACGTAATTACGTTAATAAAGATGTGATTATATATGAATTATCTCAACAAATTTTTGAATTTGCACCCATAAAAGATAACCATAGTGATATGGAAAATTTTTATACAAAATTAGAAGCTATTATAGGACAACTGGTTAGCAATGAGATAGATATTAAAACTTCATCTTGGCTTATACAAAGCATAGTACTTAGGTGCCTTCCTTCGAGGGTTAAAGATAATTTAATTCTAAAGACGGGAGAAAATTATCCTAATTTAACACAAATAAGACAACACTTCCCCAATATCCTAACTAATTACAACTTGAGAGATTTTCCAACACATAAGACCCAGACTATGGATAAACCAAAGACTGTTCCCAGAGACCAACTAGCTACAGCCAAACAGACAAAACTTGATACTGTAGAATCAAATGTGACCAACTACAAAACACGAACACCTACATTACAGAACTTTAATGTAACTGCTGCCTCAACTTACACACCATATTGCAAATTTTGTGCAAGTAATGAACACAGTAGTACTGGGTGTGACAAATATTCAGATTTTAACCAAAGGGCTAAAAGATGTGAACAGTTGAACCTGTGTAAAAAGTGTACTGGCCAGGGACATTATAAGAAAGACTGTAAATCTAGGTTAAGATTCAAGTGTAAGTTTTGTAAAAGTTTACGACATGTCTCATCAATGTGTGATTCACCAAAGTGTCCAAATAATAGTACTCAAACTCAAAAGATACCTCCCCCAAACAAAGGTAATCAAGAAAATGCCACTTTCATGGGACATTCTGCTTGTTCAAACAATGTAACAAGAAACACTGAGATTCTTTTACCAACTATTACTTTGGACTTAGTGAATAGTGAGGGTAGTACCACTCCAGTGAGATGTCTTATAGACTGTTGTTCTCAACAAACATTTGTTTCAAAAAATTTAGTTAATAAATTGGGTTTGACACCAAACCCGAATGAACAAAACTTCAATATTGCGTCCTTTGTTAAGGATAACTCGGAAAAAAATAGCTATAAGACAATTGACCTGGAACTACATTTAGAAAGTAAATTCAAGAAAATTGAAGCAGTTATTATTTCTAAAGTAGGACAAAACAAACTGGTTATACCCAAACTAGAACAAACCATAAGTCATTTGAAAAAACACTACAAAATAGCTGATAGACATATCACTAACAACACAATAGCTAACATTGAAATGCTAATAGGGGCAGATTATATTAATCTTATTCATAAGGGCATAGTAGAGATAGGTAATGGTATAGCTATTCAGACTCCATCAGGGATAGCCCCTTTGGGTGACCTATCAGACTACAACCTAGACCTAAACCAAAACAGTGCATGACCAACAAATACTATGTGCCTCAACTCAGTCCTACATAACACCTGTAAGAATAGCAACACTTTGAATAATATTATCTCAACTGAGAACATTAATTCATCATTATCAAATGAAACTTTGGATGAGGCAATTCAAACTTTATGGTTACTAGAATCTGTGGGTATACATGACACACATCAAACTTCAGAAGATCAGTTAATGGTAGAAAGATTTGAAGACACCATTCAGTGTAAAGACAATAGTTATTTTATTGAGTTACCTTGGAAAATAAATTGTCCAACTTTAAGAGATAATCTCAAAGTAGCTAAAGGACATTTATATAAAGTAATGAAAAAACTCAAACAAGAAAATAATGTAAAAATATATAATAATGTCTTCAAAGAACAGCTACAGAAAGGCTTCATTGAAGAAGTAACAGATAACCCTTTTAAAAAAGATGGTTGTCATTATTTAACCCACAGGGGGGTTTATCGACAAGATGCCCCAACAACAAAACTCAGAGTAGTATATAATTGTAGCCTCAAAGACAGTGATAAACACAGTTTGAATGATTGCTTGATTGAGGGTCCTAATCTCATTTCTGACCTTGTGAAGATCTTACTGAGGTTCAGGTTAGACAAATATGCTGTACAAAGTGACATTTCGAAGGCATTTTTGAGAAAATCTTAAAAATGAATATGATAAGAACCAACTTAGGTTCTTATGGTTCAAGGATCCATTTGATTTGAATAAAGGGTTCATAACCTATAGATTTAATGTTGTGTTGTTTGGAGCCAATTGCTCACCTAGCCTATTAGCATTGACAATTAAACATCATTTAAACCAGTTTAATAACTCTCTAACATTGAACTTCCTTAAGGAACATTTTTACGTAGACAATCTAATAGGCTCAACGACAACAAAATCTGAATTATCTGAAGTCTATGAACACTCTCAAAACATTATGCAACAAGGTAACTTTGAACTTAGAGAGTGGATTTCAAATAATGAGGATTTAAACAAAAAGATTTTAAAAGATAATAATGGTCTTACTGAGCCATCAGACAGAGTTAAAACTTTAGGTATGAACTGGTATTTGGATGCAACTTCTAACAGTCATGATTCAATCTGTACTAAGGTTTTAAACTTGATGAGGAAGCAAATACTAAAAGACAAATATTATCAGAGGCTTCCAAAATTTTTGATCCTATGGGTCTATTCCTGCCTTCAACAATAAAATCAAAGATTCTCCTCCAAGAAATTTGGAGGACAAATGTTGGGTGGGATGATCCAATAACAAATGAAAATCAAAAATCTTGGAAGAAGTTAGCTACTGATTTAACAAAAGTGCAGAACATTAAAATTCAAAGGTGCTGTGGGTTTAGGGATAAGCCCCAGAGGCTTCATGTGTTTGCTGATGCAAGCACACAAGCTTATGGGTGCTGTGCGTATCTTGTAAGCCCTACAGAAAGTCATCTAATTTATGCAAAAGGGAAAGTTGCACCTCTCAAACCTACCCGAACCATACCTCAATTGGAACTATTGGCTGCTACATTAGCCATTAAAACCATTTCATTGCTTAAGGATGCTTACTATGATGTGTTCATAACTAATATCCACGTCTGGCTTGACAGTCAGATTTGTCTTGCCTGGATACGGAATGATAGCATTAATAGTAAGAATATCTTTGTAAGAAATAGGCTAAAAGAAATAGCTGACGCTAATGAAAGCCTACAAGTAAACTTTCACTATGTTCCAACTAAACAGAATCCAGCAGACTTTCTGACCAGAGGTTTATCCTACAAGTTGTTGAAGTCAAACAAAACTTGGTTTATGGGACCTAAGTGGCTCTGTAATACAGACCAATGGCCTGTGGAACAAGTTAACTTGACATTAAATTTAATCTTTTCAAATGAAAAGGTTGAACCAATCACTAATTATGAAAAGTATTCTGATTTCAACAAACTTGTTAGGGTGACAGCCTACTGTTTGAGGTTTGCTCACAACTGTTTAGCTACAATTAACAAACAGCTAAATAAAAATAATCATAATTATACAGAGGTTGCAACCCAATACTGGATAGGCCAAGCCCAACAAAAAGAGTACAATAAAGAGTTAGAATTCTTAACAAATGGGAAACAAACAAAAGAACCTGTACCATCAGTAGTTGTGGATCTAAACTTGTTCAGAGATGAGGAAGGCCTTCTAAGGTGTAAAGGGAGATTAGACAAATCAAAACTGTCATACAAAAGCAAAAATCCAATCCTTTTACCTAGATTTAGCTATTTGACAACATTAATCATCAGAAAAATACACAATGATGTATATCATATGGGGGTACCACAGACACTAACTACATTAAGAAAAACTTATTGGATACCCAAGGAAGGATCACTGTTAAAACAGTCCTGAGTGAGTGTGTCACATGTAGGCGTATTCATGCTAGGCCCTATAGGAAACCAAATCCTCCTGCTTTGCCAGAGGAGAGAGTTACTCTCAACAGACCCTTTGAGACTGTAGGCATTGACTATACAGGAGCATTGACCGTAGGGGTGGGTGACACGAACAAAAAATGTACATTGTACTGTTTACATGTGCAGCCTCACGAGCTGTTTATTTGGATGTTGTGGAGGACCTAACAGCAGAATCTTTTTTGCTGTCTTTAAGAGATTCTGTGCACGACATTCAGTACCCAAGACAGTTTGGACTGACAATGCTACATATTTCAAAGCTGGTGAACAAGTCATCCACGACTTGTTAAGCAATGAAATCACACAATTATATATACAAAATCAAAACATAAAGTGGAAGTATATTCCAGTTGCCTCTCCTTGGTATGGTTCTATCTGGAGAGGAATATACAAACAGTAAAGAATTGCTTGAAGAAAGCAATTGGCAAAAACAGATACACTTATTTGGGTTACTCACTCTCCTGGCTGAGATTGAGAACATCATTAACAATAGGCCACTCACTTATGTGAGTGACACATTAATGACCCAGAACCATTAACTCCAAATCATTTGATTCGGGGAGAACAAGTTAGTCTCCTGCCGGACTACAAGATAGACTCTTCAGAAGACCCAAACTGGACTCAACGACATGATGAGCTCCAGACTAAGTTACAACATTTAACTAGAGTTAAAGCTCATTTCATAAAACAGTGGAAAACTGAGTACTTGATGGGTCTAAGGGAGAGACATAAACAAATGACTAAGAAGGATTGGTCTGACACAATTAGGTAGGGGACCTTGTTCTCATACATGACAGTACTCCAAGACAATACTGGCCTCTGGCTAGAGTTTCAGAACTCAGACCAGGGGCAGACGGGGTAACAAGAGTGGTCAAATTAAGGACTTCAACGGGTGACACAACAAGAGACATTTCTCTTTTGTACCCTTTAGAGTCTGGACCCAAAACAATGGACTTTGGAGAACCTTCTCCCTGACAGTAACAACTGGAGACACTGAACTTCCAGTAACTATTCCTTTGACAGTAGGAGTGGTAACGCATCCTACTACAACATTGACAGACACAAGACCTCAGCGACAAACAGCATTAAAAGCGCGACTATTTTTACAACAAAAAATAGATGCTGGGGAATTGTAATTTTATCTTCTAACTTTCATTTTTCCTTTTCTTATGGTAAAGACCATAGACAGTTTCATCCTATGGATGTATATTTTCTCTTCTAATTAAATGCTACACCTTCTCCATGAGAAGGTGAGGATAGGCACTGTTAATCAGATTAACAGGCATTTACAGTTAAATAGTTAGCTAGTCTACACTCAGACAAAAATTGGTGACAATGACACCAAAATTTTTATCTCCCGGGGCCCCCAGTATATGGAAAACTGATGAGTGGGTAGTTGGGAGGTAACGAAAATGGTTCACTGAGTAGGTAGGTAGTTAATCTAACAATCATTAAATTCCTTTTATGTCAATAACTGGGTGGATGAAACCAATTGGTTGCTCACCAGAGTTATTCTCCACACTAGTATTTATATACTGTGTGGGAGGAGCGTGCTCGGTAATAAGGATACATTACCGCTCAACCAACCGAGGAATAAACCAAGACAACGCTGGTACAAGAAGCCCCGCGAAGAGGAGAACAAAAGGAGAACAAAGAGAGAACGAAAACGAAGAACGGGGCGAGAGGACGTACCAGCAAGTGCGCTCTCGAAAACATAACCGGAGAAGGGAGACACTCCGATAACAAAAAGTAAGTGACTAATTGAGTTTTTACACCAAAGTTAATCTCATTAAATTAAGCTGGGTCAGACAAGTTAGGCCTAGATTGTGGCCTAAGACCCAGCATCAACTCATAGCTTAACAAAGGTGAAGGTAGATTGCCCTAACCTAATTCTTGTGAGGAATCCTACTGTGGACCTCAATTTATCTGCCCGCTCTGGACCATTTCCGGAATCTCTAGGCTGACCCCTCTAGGCTAGACTTGATCTACTCTATAGTATAGACTGGAGATATAAGGGGTGGGTTAATTGTGGACCAATTCATACAGAGCATTTTTCGCAGTAGGACAAAACAAACTGGTTATACCCAAACTAGAACAAACCATAAATCATTTGGGAAAACACTACAAAATAGCTGATAGACATATCACTAACAACACAGTAGCTAACATTGAAATGCTAATAGGGGCAGATTATATTAATCTTATTCATAAGGGCATAGTAGAGATAGGTAATGGTATAGCTATTCAGACTCCATCAGGGATAGCCCCTTTGGGTGACCTATCAGAATACAACCTAGACCTAAACCAAAACAGTTCATGACCAACAAATACTATGTGCCTCAACTCAGTCCTACATAACACCTGTAAGAATAGCAACACTTTGAATAATATTATCTCAACTGAGAACATTAATTCATCATTATCAAATGAAACTTTGGATGAGGCAATTCAAACTTTATGGTTGCTAGAATCTGTGGGTATACATGACACAAATCAAACTTCAGAAGATCAGTTAATGGTAGAAAGATTTGAAGACACCATTCAGTGCAAAGACAATAGTTATTTTGTTGAGTTACCTTGGAAAATAAATTGTCCAACTTTAAGAGACAATCTCAAAGTAGCTAAAGGACATTTATATAAAGTAATGAAAAAACTCAGACAAGATAATAATATTCAAAAGTACAGTGATGTCTTCAAAGAACAGCTACAGAAAGGCTTCATTGAAGAAGTAACAAATAACCCTTTTAAAAAAGATGGTTGTCATTATTTAACCCACAGGGGGGTTTATCGACAAGATGCCCCAACAACAAAACTCAGAGTAGTATATAACTGTAGCCTCAAAGACAGTGATAAACACAGTTTGAATGATTGCTTGATTGAGGGTCCTAATCTCATTTCTGACCTTGTGAAGATCTTACTGAGGTTCAGGTTAGACAATATGCCGTACAAAGTGACATTTCAAAGGCATTTTTGAGAATAAATCTTAAAAATGAATATGATAAGAACCAACTTAGGTTCTTATGGTTCAAGGATCCATTTGATTTGAATAAAGGGTTCATAACCTATAGATTTAATGTTGTGTTGTTTGGAGCCAATTGCTCACCTAGCCTATTAGCATTGACAATTAGACATAATTTAAACCAGTTTAATAACTCTTTAACATTGAACTTCCTTAAGGAACATTTTTACGTAGACAATCTAATAGGCTCAACGACAACAAAATCTGAATTATCTGAAGTCTATGAACACTCTCAAAACATTATGCAACAAGGTAACTTTGAACTTAGAGAGTGGATTTCAAATGATGAGGATTTAAACAAAAGATTTTAAAGGATAATAATGGTCTTACTGAGCCATCAGACAGAGTTAAAACTTTAGGTATGAACTGGTATTTGGATGCAACTTCTAACATCATGATTCAATCTGTACTAAAGGTTTTAAACTTGATGAGGAAGCAAATACTAAAAGACAAATATTATCAGAGGCTTCCAAAATTTTTGATCCCATGGTCTATTCCTGCCTTCAACAATAAAATCAAAGATTCTCCTCCAAGAAATTTGGAGGACAAATGTTGGGTGGGATGATCCAATAACAAATGAAAATCAAAAATCTTGGAAGAAGTTAGCTACTGATTTAACAAAAGTGCAGAACATTAAAATTCAAAGGTGCTGTGGGTTTAGGGATAAGCCCCAGAGACTTCATGTGTTTGCTGATGCAAGCACACAAGCTTATGGGTGCTGTGCGTATCTTGTAAGCCCTACAGAAAGTCATCTAATTTATGCAAAAGGGAAAGTTGCACCTCTCAAACCTACCCGAACCATACCTCAATTGAAACTATTGGCTGCTACATTAGCCATTAAAACCATTTCATTGCTTAAGGATGCTTACTATGATGTGTTTTTAACTCATATCCACGTCTGGCTTGACAGTCAGATTTGTCTTGCCTGGATACGGAATGATAGCATTAATAGTAAGAATATCTTTGTAAGAAATAGGCTAAAAGAAATAGCTGACGCTAATGAAAGCCTACAAGTAAACTTTCACTATGTTCCAACTAAACAGAAATCCAGCAGACTTTCTGACCAGAGGTTTATCCTACAAGTTGTTGAAGTCAAACAAAACTTGGTTTATGGGACCTAAGTGGCTCTGTAATACAGACCAATGGCCTGTGGAACAAGTTAACTTGACATTAAATTTAATCTTTTCAAATGAAAAGGTTGAACCAATCACTAATTATGAAATATTCTGATTTCAAAAACTTGTCAGGGTTACAGCCTACTGTTTGAGGTTTGCTCACAACTGTTTAACTACAATTAAACAAACAGCTAAATAAAAAAATCATAATTATACAGAAGTTGCAACCAAATACTGGATAGGCCAAGCACAACAAAAAGAGTACAATAAAGAGTTAGAATTCTTAACTAATGGGAAACAAACAAAAGAACCTGTACCATCAGTAGTTGTGGATCTAAACTTGTTCAGAGATGAGGAAGGCCTTCTAAGGTGTAAAGGGAGATTAGACAAATCAAAACTGTCATACAAAAGCAAAATCCAATCCTTTTACCTAGATTTAGCTATTTGACAACATTAATCATCAGAAAAACACACAATGATGTATATCATATGGGGGTACCACAGACACTAACTACATTAAGAAAAACTTATTGGATACCCAAGGGAAGGATCACTGTTAAACAGTCCTGAGTGAGTGTGTCACATGTAAGCGTATTCATGCTAGGCCCTATAGGAAACCAAATCCTCCTGCTTTGCCAGAGGAGAGAGTAACTCTCAACAGACCCTTTGAGACTGTAGGCATTGACTATACAGGAGCATTGACTGTAGGGGTGGGTGACACTGAACAAAAAATGTACATTGTACTGTTTACGTGTGCTGCCTCACGAGCTGTTTATTGGATGTTGTGGAGGACCTTACAGCAGAATCTTTTGTTGCTGTCTTTAAGAGATTCTGTGCACGACATTCAGTACCAAGACAGTTTGGACTGACAATGCTACATATTTCAAAGCTGGTGAACAAGTCATCCACGACTTGTTAAGCAATGAAATCACCCAATTATATATACAAAATTCAAACATAAAGTGGAAGTATATTCCGGTTGCCTCTCCTTGGTATGGTTCTATCTGGGAGAGGAATATACAAAAGTAAAGAATTGCTTGAAGAAAGCAATTGGCAAAAAACAGATACACTTATTTGGGTTACTCACTCTCCTGGCTGAGATTGAGAACATCATAAACAATAGACCACTCACTTATGTGAGTGACAACATTAATGACCCGAACCATTAACTCCAAATCATTTGATTCGGGGAGAACAAGTTAGTCTCCTGCCGGACTACAATATAGACTCTTCAGAAGACCCAAACTGGACTCAACGACATAATGAACTACAGACTAAGTTACAACATTTAACTAGAGTTAAAGCTCATTTCATTAAACAGTGGAAAACTGAGTACTTGATGGGTCTAAGAGAGAGACATAAACAAATGACTAAGAAGGATTGGTCTGACACAATTAAGGTAGGGGACCTTGTTCTCATACATGACAGTACTCCAAGACAATACTGGCCTCTGGCTAGAGTTTCAGAACTCAGACCAGGGGCAGACGGGGTAACAAGAGTGGTCAAATTAAGGACTTCAACGGGTGACACAACAAGAGACATTTCTCTTTTGTACCCTTTAGAGTCTGGACCCAAAACAATGGACTTTGGAGAACCTTCTCCACTGACAGTAACAACTGGAGACACTGAACTTCCAGTAACTATTCCTTTGACAGTAGGAGTGGTAACGCATCCTACTACAACATTGACAGACACAAGACCTCAGCGACAAACAGCGTTAAAGGCGCGACTATTTTTACAACAAAAAATAGATGCTGGGGAATTGTAATTTTATCTTCTAACTTTCATTTTTTTCTTTCTTATGGTAAAGACCATAGACAGTTTCATCCTATGGATGTATATTTTCTCTTCTAATTAAATGCTACACCTTCTCCATGAGAAGGTGAGGATAGGCACTGTTAATCAGATTAACAGGCATTTACAGTTAAATAGTTAGCTAGTCTACACTCAGACACAAAAATTGGTGACAATGACACCAAAATTTTTATCTCCCGGGGCCCCCAGTATATGGAAAACTGATGAGTGGGTAGTTGGGAGGTAACGAAAATGGTTCACTGAGTAGGTAGGTAGTTAATCTAACAATTATTAAATTCCTTTTATGTCAATAACTGGGTGGATGAAACCAATTGGTTGCTCACCAGAGTTATTCTCCACACTAGTATTTATATACGTGTGGGAGGAGCGTGCTCGGTAATAGATACATTACCGCTCAACCAACCGAGGAAAAAACCAAGACAACGCTGGTGAAAAAAGCCCCGCGAAGAGGAGAACAAAGGGAGAACGAAAACGAGGAACGGGGCGAGAGGACGTACCAGCAAGTACGCTCTCGACAATTACACAACCGGAGAAGGGAGAGACTCCAATAACTAAAAGTAAGTGACTAATTGAGTTTTTACCCCAGTAAGTTAATCACATTAAATTAAGCTGGGTCAGACAAGTTAGGCCTACATTGTGGCCTAAGACCCAGCATCAACTCATAGCTTAACAAAGGTGAAGGTAGATTGCCCTAACCTAATCTTGGTGAGGAATCCTACTGTGGACCTCAATTTATCTGCCCGCTCTGGACCATTTCCGGAATCTCTAGGCTGACCCCTCTAGGCTAGACTTGATCTACTCTATAGTTAGACTGGAGAAATAAGGGGTGGGTTAATTGTGGACCAATTCATACAGAGCATTTTTCGCATCATCAATAACATCATCATATGAAATCTCCCTGCCAAAGTCCTGGTTGATGCTTATGATGCCAAGGCCACTAAGGCGATCCTGCCCCACTGATGATCTGAGGTAGTTCTTGATTAGCTTCATCTTAGAGAAGCTCCTCTCGGCTGACGCTACTGTCACACGTAGAGTGCAGACAATTCTTAGTGCAACCCTGTTAAAAAAAAAAGTTGGGTAGAAATAACCACATATATTTCCAAATAAAATATAAACAAAACAAATATTTATCACAAAATAAATATAGAATAAAAATAATAACCCTTGTTTCTAACCAACCAACTAGTGAAGTTGGGTTTCCCTAATTAAAAAAAAGAAGAAAGAAAAAGTTTCCGAGACAAAGAAAAACTGAGCTCTTTGTTAGATATCGAAAAATTTTGATTGCTGAATCAAGTGGGCTAGTTTTTTTATAAAAAATTCTCATAGTTCCCCAACTAACTGGGCAACTTAGTCAACCTTTAAACCTCAATATTAACCACTGCAATTAAACTAAAAACTAAAGCCCTGTTTAACTAAATAGTGGCCTACCAGAACTAGGTGTAAGTAGCTTAATCAAAATACATAACTAAGGTAAGAGATTAAAACTAGGTACCTAGAAGAAACTCGAACCGGGCTACAACAGCCCTAACTAAATAATTAAATGGCTGGAATAGCCCCTATTAAAACTTAAGGGCAATATAGCCTTAACTTAAGTAAAAACCTTCAAAACCTTAAACCTTTAAAAACAAAAACTTCAGGGCAATACAGCCCCAGCCAAACTTAAACTGCAAAACCTAGGTCTGGGAAATAGCCCCTATGAATAAATAACTTAGCAGTGTGCCAAATAGTGACTTAACAAATAAAATTCAAAATCTGGAAACTAAATGAAACTTATGGACTAGTTAGAAGCAGAAAGGGTAACGTTCAACTGGCAACTTCATTTTTGGTAAGTCTAAATTAATTTTAATGAATTTAGCTTGACCATAGTTAGTAATCTGGCTGCCGACCAAATTCTAACCTTAAAACCACTGCCGCCTACAGTGAAAAAGTCTGTAGCTATGTTGACAGTGTCTAAATGGGCCATTATTATTTCTATAATTACTATGTCTATTTAAAGTAAACTTAGCCTTAATATTGCACCTAAATAAAAATAATCTAAAAAAAAATAATTTTTCAATAAATTTTTCAATATGGCGCCCCCGGGTGGGCAGTCGAGAAGTTGGTTACCCGTTTTTGTTTTATTTCTGATACAATAGTTTTAAATCCAGTGAATTAAATTTTTTACATAATCTGAAAATTTAATTATAGATATGCTTGATAATATCATTTATAATATTAAACCTAAAAAATGGGTAATGAAACTGAAGTCACTCCAGAAAAAAGTATGGAGACAGTATCATCATGGTTGGGAAGTGACGTGGAAGCGCTTGAAACTTCAGAAACATTTATGACAACATAGGTCTTTCTGAACAAGAGAAATTTGCAAGAGTAAAACATCTTATGAAGAAGCATGGCAGCAGTTGGAGAGCTGTTATGCAACACCAGGCCAAATTAAATGCTCCATAATAAAATAACTTTTAACCAAATCCAAAATAACCAAACATTTTAAATCACTTCATGACTTTCAAGCAGATATGCACTTTACCATAAATTTAATGCAAACTAAAAAATTAGAATTAGAAGATATACTCTTGTATGTAATTTTTATATTATAATAAACTAAGTCAAGAAACTCAGGAATTTTTAAGAACTTATGGTTTTAAACTCTATGACCACTTTGATAAATTTAAAGAAGCCATTGCCAAAGCTACCAAAACCTTGGCTAATGTTAGTTTTGATCTTGAACAAAGTGAATTAACCACCTAAATACCTAAACAAAAAAGAAACTTCTCTCCAGAACCAGCCAGAAAACCATGGCATTCTGGCCAAACTACAGCTACTCTGGCAGTTTCCACCCAAAGACAATCCTCAAGAAGAGCTCAACATACTGACCAGAGAGAACTTTACTGCAAATTGTGTAAGAAAAACACACACAGAATCTCAAAATGTGATTCTTTCCCTGAAAGTTGGGATAATCTGAAAAAACTTGCTAAATTAAATTATTGTACTAAATGCACCTCATCTAAACACCAAACCAAAGAATGCCCCATTTCTTTCCTACCCTGTTCATTTTGTAGGTTTTCTAACCATTTATCCTTTCTTTGTACCAAACAAAAAGGAAAACCAGAGGAAAATAAGAAAACCAAAACCAGTACTGAAGTAGCTATCCAAAAAGAAAACTCTAAACAAGGGAAAGAAGTTACTAACTTATTAAGTTTAAAAAACACTGATCAAGAAGTGGCATTACTTCCTTCCATGCAGATGAGAATAAGAAACTCAGAAAAATCGATTAAATGCAGAGCACTTTTGGATAATTGTAGTCAAGCCAACTACATTACCAATGAACTTGTGAAAAAATTGAATCTTCCAACTGAACACAACGATGAATCCATAACCATAACAGGATTTATAGCCAACAAGAAACAACCGAATTATGAAGTAGCTGTAATTAAATTGGAGGATTCTAGAAACCCTGGAAACTACCAAGAAATAGAAGCCATCATAATTGATGATATTAATATTAAATATGAAGTTCAGGGATTACTGAAACTTCAAACTTATTTAAAATCCTTAAATTATCAGCTTGCAGGTCACTTTGAAGCTGATGAAGTTGCCGACTTCATGTTAATTTTTTGGGCTGCAACCCACAAACTTTTTGCCCTCAGCACTCATCAGATTCATACTGCCTCTTGTTATAAATCTCCCTATGGAATACTTTTATTGGGTTTCCCTTTAGATTACTACCCTGAAAAAGAAAAAGAACCAATAAGAGATCAGATCAGCTTCTGTATTACCAACCCTCTACTTACTAATACAACTTCTAATGAAGATCTAGAAAAAATTGAACACCAGATTGCACAATTTAGCAAACTAGAAAACTTGGGTATTTCTGGGGATGAACCATTTTCGAACAAAGAAAAAGATCTGATTGCAACTTTGAAAAGGAAGTTAAAATAGAAGATGAAAGATTGTCTGTTAAGGTACCATGGAATGACCAAAAAGATAAAATTTCACCAAACTTTAGCTATGCTATTAGCAGGTTGAAGTCCACTTGCAAAAAATTAAAAAAAGATAACTTAATGCAACCTCATTCAGACATCCTTTAACAACAATTCCAGGAAGGAATAATAGAAGAAGTAGCCCTACAGAAAGCCTAAAACAAGAAGGAAATTTTTTACCTCATTTTCCAGTAGTTCGCCCTGGAGTACAAACAACTAAAGTTAGGATTGTAGTAGATCCCTCGGGTAAAAGCAGACCAGAAGAAATAACAGTAAATGATGCTACTGAGGACTGCCCTTCACTCCTACCTCATTTAGCAAAATTGTGCATCAAATTAAGGCATGGTAAATATTTAATGGTTGGAGACATTCAAAAAGCATATTTACAACTTAAATATCAAACAGAATTTGACTGCAATACCCACAAAATTCTGTGGTTAAAAGATACCCAGTTGGATCCAAATGACGAGGACCTGATCTGCTATAAATATAAGAGAGTTACCTTTGGCAACAAAAGCAGTCCATTTTTACTACAACAATCTCTTCAGCACATTTTTAATGAACAACAAAACCAGGTGGCAGACTACATAGCTAACCGCTTTTACATGGACAATACTTTAATTAATGCCAACAATCTCTCAGAACTCAAAGACCTTTACAGTTATAGTGTAAACACCTTAATCAATTATAACACTGGTATGCATCAATTTTGCTGTCAAGGGTTTTGTAAGTGATTCTTATAGAGTGTTTCCTGCTGATTTCGAATCTGCAATCCGTTTTTCTCAATCAGCTCAGGTTATCCGGCTATGGCCTCATAAGTAAAATAGAATTTTTCGTGATTTTGTCAAAGCGGAATTGGAACAGTAACATCTATCATTACTTGTTTCACTTGTATAATATCTTTTTTTACTTTTCAGGCATATAGATAAAATATTTCATAATGAATAGAGCGTGTAAAAATGATCCCAATAGATTCTGCTACATATGTGACGCGGTTACCATGCCAAATAACCAGTCCCAAATCACTAAATTTGTGAAGACAATGTATAGAGCATACTTTGGAATTAAGCTAGGGGACCAGGACAAAAATTTCGCCCCTCATATGTGCTGCAAGACGTGCATTGAAAATTTGAGAAGATGGAGCAAAGGCAGAGCGAAATCTTTGCCTTTTGGAATTCCCATGATTTGGAGAGAAGGAAAGGATCACGTGACAGATTGCTATTTCTGCATGATAAACCTCCAAGGTGGGCTTATAAATTTATTTTGCTTAAATATTTTGAAATCCTCGTATGAAACTTGACATAATATTCACCATAATGTAATATTCACCATATATAGCATAATATTCACCATAATGGTAATCATACATTTACATATACATATTGTTATAGAAAATACATTTACACATACATATTGTTATACAAGTTACATTTACATATACAATGATTGTATATTTTCTTTCTTTTCATTCATATTGTCCCCGAAGGGACAATATGAATGAAAAAGAAAGAAAATATACAGACTCCATCGACCTATTTCATATCTTACAGACCGCAGCCTTCCCTCACGAGCCGCCACTGTCTGAATGCTTCTTCTATTTCATATGCAAGTTTTATATCCATGTTTCTGTGTTTCTATTTTCAGGAGTTAACAAGAAGAATAAACACATTGTTGTATACCCTGACATTCCTTCTGCTATGAGACCTGTACTCTATGGTCCTGGAATTCCAATACCCGACCCACCTCAAACCCTGGACTTCGATGATTCTGATGATGAATCAATGACCAATGCCAATGACCAGTCCCAGTCGTATATACCTCAAAATACCGCTTCAAATGAGCCGAGGCCTCTCAACCAGGCCAAACTTAATGATCTTACCAGGGATTTAGGACTTTCCAAATTAGCTGCCGAGATCTTGGACTCACGACTTCGAGAAGACAACTTGCTGGCTCCGGGAACAACATTCTCCTGGTATAAGAAACGAGAGGAAGAATTCCGCAAGTTTTTTGCAGTGCACGAAAATACCTCTTCCTTAGTGTACTGCTGCAATGTTGAGGGGCTAATCGAATCCTTGGGCCTGCCATATAACGCATCAGAATGGAGGCCATTTATAGACTCGTCTAAACGAAGTTTGAAAGCAGTACTTCTCAACATTGGGAATAGGGTTGCATCAGTCCCTGTAGCACATTCCGTGCAACTTACTGAGAGCTACGATAACATGAAAATTTTACTGGATGCTCTCGTATACGACCAACATAACTGGAGGATCTGTGGAGATTTGAAGGTAATACTAATATCATAAGTAAACTATTGCTATTGACTATGTTGTTTTTCCAAAGGTTATTTGAGAGCGTATAAGAACACTTAACTTCCCCACAGAAGTGATACAGTCCAATGCATAGATTTTTTTATCTGATAGAACAAATTCTCTAAATTCTTTAAATATTTTCATTTTTTTTCAGATTGTGGCATTTGTATTGGGAATGCAAGGGGGATACACGAAATACCCATGTTTCCTCTGCAAATGGGATAGCCGAGCGGATGAGAAGCACTATGCACAGCGTGAATGGGCATCCAGAGAGAATTTTGAACCTGGGTCGCATAATGTCGTTTCAGTGCCCCTTGTACCACCAACAAAAATTTTGCTCCCACCACTTCATATTAAGCTGGGCTTGATGAAAAATGTCATCAAATCAATGAATAAGGAGGGTTCAGCATTCCGATATCTCGAGAGTAAATTTCCTCATATATCTGATGCTAAACTAAATGCTGGGGTTTTTGATGGTCCTCAAATTCGAACTTTGATCGAGGATACTCAGTTCGAAAACGCAATGACTCCAACTGAGAAGAATGCCTGGCAGGCATTCAAACCAGTTGTCACTGATTTTCTTGGCAAGCGTAGAAGTCCAGAATACGAGTCCGTTGTCGAAAACTTGATGGAAGCTTTCAAAGCTCATGGGTCGCGCATGTCCATAAAAATGCACTTTTTGTGGTCCCACTTGGACTATTTTCCTGAAAATTGCGGGGATTATAGTGAGGAACAGGGTGAACGATTTCACCAAGATATCAAAATAATGGAAGAGAGGTACCAGGGAAACTGGGATATCAATATGCTGGCGGACTATTGCTGGTGTTTGAAGCGAGACGTACCCGAAGAAAAACACAGACGGAAAGCCAAAAAAACTTCATTCCTTCCTCAATAAACTTTTTTCCATATTCATTGTATGAATAAAAGTATTTATTCACACAATGTTTTCATTTTTCACGAGTGTTCTTATAATATTACTCGTATCTACAGTGTTTAAGCTAAAAAAATCAATAAATTTGGGGATAAAATTGGACTTATAATAAATGGCCAATAGAGAAAAAACCTGACCTGATTGAGGAAAACCAATGTCATTTTCGAATTCAGCATGGTCGAATTATATAATATGAGTTGAAAAAACCCTCACAGCAGACAAAAATATTTCATATGCATACCAGTGTAATTTGAAGCTATACGAATGGGCCTCCAATCACTCAGAACTTCAAGGACTATTTGAAAAACATGACAGAGCCTCCTCAGAAGATAAGGAAAACATAAAACTATCAGGATATGGTTGGAACACAAATGCTGATACACTACATCTAAAAACTGTAAACTTGAACTCAGAAGCCAAAACTAAAAGAGAAATACTAAGTTCTGTGCAATCATTGTTTGATCCAATTGGATTTGTTGCACCCTTAGTGTTTAAATTAAAACTCTTCGTGCAGAAGGTAGCATCTACCAAAAAAGATTGGGATGAATATCTAGAACCCGAAATGCTGGGTGAATGGAAAAAACTTTGCAAAGAAATAAACAAAGTAGAATTTCTGAATTTTCCTAGACAAGCTTTTGAAAATTCCAAACCTCTCATGGAAAATCTTCAACTCCACATTTTTTGTGATGCCAGCCAAAAAGGGTATGCAGTAAGTTGCTATCTAGTTGGAAATGGAAAATCCGAACTAATTTACGCTAAATCAAGAGTCAACCCCAAATCAGAAAATTGGACCATTTGTAACTTAGAATTAATGGCAATCTGCCTAGGAACCAAAGTCCTAGAATACCTTAAAGAAACCTACCTAGAAGAAAACTCAGAAAACCAAAAGTTCTTCAAAACAATATTTGGACAGACTCACAGGTGGCTTTAAATTGTATTGCTCAAAACTCTCTAAAAATGAAATCCATCTTTGTAAAAAACAGAGTAAAATACATTCAGGAAGCAACAAGAAACTTAAACCATCACCTGGAATTCAGACATGTAGCAGGAGAAGACAACCCAGCAGACTTACTCACCAGAACAATATCTTTCAAGAAATTTCAAAAACTTCTTCACTTTTACCAACATGGTCCCACATTTTTGAGAAATGAAACTGAATGGCCAACCAACTTAATTTTTAACACCCACCAAGAAACCTTACAGACAACAATAAATGTGTCTCAGACAACTTGAAAAGAAATAAATGAAAAAAACTCCCTTGTTAAACATGGAAAAATTCTCTGCCAGAAAAAAACTGGTCAGAATCACTGCCTATGTTTTACGGTTCATAGAAAACTTAAAGTACTTCCGCACTCACAAATATAAACCCAAATGTAACCTAACAATGGAAGAACAAATTGCTGTTTTGGAGAAAAATCATACAGCTTACAAAACTAAGGCCACAAACTACTGGATAAAATTGGTCCAGCAACAACATTTCTCAAAAGAAAAAGAAATAATCAACAAACTAAATAAAGGAGAAAAAGTTGAGGACCTAACAAAGCTGCAAAAGAATCTAAAACTCTTCATTGACAAAGAAGGGTTAGTCAGAACAATGGGGAGATATAAATATGCAACCAACCTTAACTATTCTGCTAGGTATCCTGTACTACTGCCTGAAAATTCTCATTTAACAACGTTAATCATAACTGAATGTCATGCAAAAGCCAGTCATGCAACCTTAGCTACCACATGCAATTTCCTCAGACAGGAATTCTGGATCCCCAAAATAAGGCAAGTAGTTAAAAAGGTTCTGAAACAATGTCTGTTTTGCAAAAAATACTTTGCCATGGCTTATGAATTTCCTACTACTGGACCATTAGTAACGGAACGTTTAAGCTATGAAAAACCCTTTGAAAAAAACTGCCCTTGACTATGCTGGTCCAATTTCTGTCCAGGATGAGAATAACCACTTCATGAAAGTCTACTTATTATTGTTCACTTGCTGCGCCACCAGATTCACCAGCCTTCACATCTGCACTGACCTTTCTGCCAAAACCTTTTTAAGAGAACTCTACCATTTGTCCTTAAACTACTCCGTTCCAAAAGTTTTGATTTCAGACAATCAATCCACCTTCAAAAGATCTGAAGATTACCTTAAACATTGGTTCCAAAATGTTCTTGTGTCTCAGTACCTCTCTGATCATGGTATCCAGTGGAAATTTACAGCAGCCTATTCACCCAGAACCTTAGGAATAGCTGAAAGAATGGTGGGTTTAGTCAAAAGAGCCCTCTGTACCTCCCTAAAAGGAAGAAAAAATCCCTTCAACTGAACTAAAAACAATTGTTCTTGAAATAATGAATACAATTAATTCAAGACCACTCACTTATGTTAACTCAAATGAAGATCCCTCCTCTGACCTACTAACTCCTTTCAAGTTGCTTTTTGGGTATGACAATACCAAATTCAACTTTCTAACCACTAATGATACCCAAGAACCTGCTAATGAAGGTGATCAGGTGGACTCCGATTATATGACAGCAACAGAGGACAAAGAAAGAAAGAAAATACTGGATTACTTTCATAAGGGAGTTAAACAATCTAAAGAAATCAAAGAAAGATGGCGATATGAATATTTGAGTAGTTTGAGAGAAAAAGAATACCAACAACACAAACAACCAGTAAGTAAAGAACCTAAAGTAGGAGAACCGTGCCTCTTACATGAAAATTCCATGAATCCCAAATACTTCTGGAAGATTGCTGTAATTGAAACATTACACCCAGATGAAGATGGCATAACCAGGCATGTAATTGTAAAAACACCTAATGGTCACCTCTCCAGAAGACACACATATCGGTTATACCCACTTGACATAACTGATAAACCGAATATTGACCTGGAAGAACTTGAAAATTCCTCCACTGAATCAGGAACTGTAGATTATCCTGACACTACTACTGCCGCTACTCAACCCCGACCACAGAGACAAGCTGCAGTTAGATTTCGGGAACTGCAAAGAAAAATACAGAGTGGATCTTTGTGAAGACCACAAATTGAAAATTGTAAATAACTGTAAATAGCTATAACTTAGGACTAACGTTCTACAGAAAAGACGCTTTCATTTTCATATTTCACCTAAAAGGAACTTTTCTGTAGAGCACGTCATTTTCATTCATCATCATGGTGGTGGAAAAAAAAAAATCCAAGAATAAAATTCTGGGTAAATTTTTTTCCCTTGGGGGAATGTTAAAAAAAAAAAGTTGGGTAGAAATAACCACATATATTTCCAAATAAAATATAAACAAAACAAATATTTATCACAAAATAAATATAGAATAAAAATAATAACCCTTGTTTCTAACCAACCAACTAGTGAAGTTGGGTTTCCCTAATTAACAAGAAGAAGGAAGAAAAAGTTTCTGAGACAAAGAAAAACTGAGCTCTTTGTTAGATATCAAAAAAATTTTGACTGCCGAATCAAGTGGGCTAGTTTTTTTATAAAAAATTCTCATAGTTCCCCAACTAACTGGGCAACTTAGTCAACCTTTAAACCTCAATATTAACCACTGCAATTAAACTAAAAACTAAAACCCTGTTTAACTAACTAGTGGCCTACCAGAACTAGGTGTAAGTAGCTTAATCAAAATACATAACTAAGGTAAGAGATTAAAACTAGGTACCTAGAAGAAACTCGAACCGGGCTACAACAGCCCTAACTAAATAATTAAATGGCTGGAATAGCCCCTATTAAAACTTAAGGGCAATATAGCCTTAACTTAACTTAAGTAAAAACCTTCAAAACCTTAAACCTTTAAAAACAAAAACTTCAGGGCAATACAGCCCTAACTAACTTAAACTGCAAAACCTAGGTCTGGGAAATAGCCCCTATGAATAAATAACTTAGCAGTGTACCAAATAGTGACTTAGCAAATAAAATTCAAAATCTGGAAACTAAATGAAACTTATGGACTAGTTAGAAGCAGAAAGGGTAACGTTCAACTGGCAACTTCATTTTTGGTAAGTCTAAATTAATTTTAATGAATTTAGCTTGACCATAGTTAGTAATCTGGCTGCCGACCAAATTTTAACCTTAAAACCACTGTAGCCTACAGTGAAAAAGTCTGTAGCTATGTTGACAGTGTCTAAATGGGCCATCATTATTTCTATAATTACTGTGTCTATTTAAAGTAAACTTAGCCTTAATATTGCACCTAAATAAAAATAATCTCCAGTTCCTCCAGTTGCTTCTGATGAATGAAGGAGAGAAGCTCCAATGCAGTCATGTTGTGTGAAGGTAAAGTCGGCAAGTTCTTAATTTCAAGGGTCAGTTCTCTTCCATCAATGTCAGAGTCAGTCCAGAGCTCAGTATCTTAGAGGGCTTTTCACACTTGCAGGACAAGTCTTCCTTGTTCATTGTGATGAAGTTTAGGAGAATCCCAAATATGTCCCTCACATCATCTAATGTTTTGAATCTCTCATTTATTGACCCGATGGCACAATCCACCACCACATTGAAAAATTTGACTTCCAGCCTCTTTAAGGCTTCTGTAAATGGTTCGTCAGGAGCTTCGTAAGCAAAGTGCTTTTTTGTGGATCTGAGCCTCTTCTTCAGCGCAGCCTCCACATTCATTTCCTCACATATGTCCCTAGCTACGACTTGTGCTGCAACAAAACCTGTTTCTGTAGCTGGTGAATGAGTCTTTTGTTTTTGTGAGGAGGTTGACTGCCACATCAAACTGCAGTGTAGGAGACTGCAGAAGTTTGCTCACATGGTTAACTGCATGAAGAATGTCATACCATACTACTGTGCAAATCTGAAAGCGATAAGACCCTACCTCCTCTGCAAGTGCTTGTGCTTCAGTCCTGGCTATGGCATCTGTAGCATTGTTTCTGACTTCCAACAGGGCCTCTCTGATGTTGTGGCTCTGGTATCGCACAGCCTCAATGCTTTTAAGCCGGCTCTCCCACCTGGTTTCACTCCAAGACTTGAGTGTTATGTTCACGTGCTTCTTTAGGATTGTCCATCTCTGTGTAGCTGCTGCAAAGAGGTTGTACAATTTTTGTACGTTGCCAAAGAAGCTGATGGCATCTGTGGAAACTTTAGCTGCATCAGCCACTACAAGATTCAGAGTGTGAGCCCCACATGGAACATAGAGTGCACGACAGTTCTTCTCTAATAACCTTGCCTAGGTTATTTAGCCCTGAACACCTTTGTTCTTGCCTTTCATGTTCGCTCTGTTGTCATATGACTGTCCTCTGCAGTCATCAAAGTGAATATTCAGTTCATCTAGTCTCTTCAGAATCAGAACTGATAAACCCAGGCCTGTACTTTCTGAAGCTTCAAGAAAGCCCAAGAAGTATTCTTTTATTCCTGGTACTTCACCCATTTTAACAGTTCTGATAATAATCGACATCTGTTCTTGGTGGCTTATGTCTGGAGTGCAGTCTAAAATGAGTGAGTAATATTTAGCTTGTTTTATTTTTGCAACAATGGCATCGAAGATCTTCCCACTTATGGACCCAATGAGCTCATTTTGAATGATGTCTCCTAGGTAACTTGAATGACTATATTGGCCACTTTCGACTCTGCTGATGTGTTGTTCCATCACTGGATCAAATTTGGCAAGCAGCTCAATCTCCTTCAAGAAGTTGCCATTGTCTCGATTGTAAAATGTAGAGGAAGACCCCCTGAAAGCAAGGTTTCTCTCTGCCAGTGATTGGATTATACTTACAAGACGTGTGAGAACATCTCGCCAGCGTCTTCGCTCTACCTCCATTAATGACATTTCAGTTTGGTCAATGGTCCTCCCAGTTTTTAGCCGCAGTTCCAGATCCTTCCATGTTGCCATGTTATCTGCATGTTCTGAACTATTTTCATGGCCTTTCAGAAGCGAACCAACGTTTATCCAGTCTGAAAGTCCATCCGTAATTAGTTTGTACGACTTCCTTGAAAACACTTGCAGCAGAAGCAATAAAGAGCACCATTCCTTCTAAAGTACATCAGCCAGCTTCGCTTTATTTTTTCCCCATTAATTAATGTTCTGTACATGTAATGGTGATGAAAGCTTCTACCGTCCTCTCTTTTAGGGAATGTGAAATCTGGACTGATTTGAAATGGTCCTCGAAACACCAGATCTGTCTTCAAGGCATCTGACAGGACAACTGGCCAGTCATACGGATCAAGCGGTGGAGCAGATCTTGGTTCTTGTTGCTCAGTAGAAATACCTGTGCGTGGTGTTTGAAGCTGAACAGAAGATGGACCACTTGTTGGTTCACCAGGCTCTACTTCTACTGGTGTTTGAGGTTGCATAGAGGATGGTCCTGCTGTTGGCTCATGATGCTCATCAGGCTTTGCTAAGGATGGCTTTTCCAAATATTTCAGTAGTGCTCCTGAGAAGAACATAACATTACATATTCTGTTAGATTTTGCTAAAATACTCTTTCTTATCTTGTTTGATAATTGATCTGTGTGAACAGAATTTGAGGTGATGTGATCCATTAAATTTCACATTTCGAAATATTATAAATATTACAGAGACTAGCTTACCCTACACGATTCCTGAGCACTTGCCTAGCTTGATGATCTACCTAACCTAGTTGCCTGAACTGTAATCATAAGAATATACAAGTGGCACATCTCACCTGTGCTGCTGGAAAGCTTCTCCTCCTCTATTTTCTTCTTTTTCCATTTTTCAGCTCCTGATGGATAATGTCGTTTCATTTTCCAAGATGCACGAAGTCACATCTAGTTAACCACAACTAATCTGTTAAATAATAATAATCATGATAATAATGATGATGATGATAATAATGTTTTACAATACTAGAAAAATTAAGCATTTAGGAAAGTGTAAGCATATAGTAAGAATAAAGTTAAATAATATAGAAATAAGATCTCACAATAGTTTTTTACACGTAACGACCAAAAGGTTTCGTTTGTCTCCGTTTTATCACATTTGTCTCATACAAAAACTTTAATTAATACGACAATAATAATAATGATAATAATAATAATGATGATGATAATAATGATGATGATAATAATAATAATAACAATAATATTAATAATAACTTGAGATATATTCCTATTCTTGCCCACTGAGCTATGACGTGGGAGCCTGTCTAGGGGCCCCATAGTAGCAGCGGGGCCCTAAGCGGCGGCTTAGTCTGCTGATGCCAGGAAACGGCCCTGCCCACCATGGTGCTTTCTCAACAATAAACTCCCACTGTACCCCATGGTGTGAAAAGTAGGATTGGAATCCCTCCTCGTTTAGCAAGGACCAAACTTCTTGGAGTTCCTTTGCAGCCTTTTTGAAGGTTTTTGCATTATCCGATATGATTTTATTTGGGAAACCCCTTCTGTTCACAAACCTTTTAAAGGCCAAAATAAATACATCACTACTTAAGTTGCTTACCAACTCCAAATGGATTGTTCTGGTGGTAGCACATGTGAAAAGACATATATGACCTTTGTTAGACTCCCCTTGCTCATACACATAGACTGGACCTGCGAAGTCTACTCCCACTACATCAAATGGGGCAGTATAGACACACCGTTCTCTTGGAAGTGGAGCCACCTTTTCATAATAAGGCTTTGCATTCCAACGCTTGCAAACCACACATTTATGCAAGACCTTTTTTACTACTTGTCTAATTTTGGGAATCCAAAACTGTTGTCTGGTCTCTATTATCACTTCTCTAACTCCAGCATGTAACAACTTATGATGCGTATCCAGGACCAAAAGTAGCAAAATTGGATGTCTTTTGGCGGGCCGGGCCAGAGCTGGGCACTTGCGTTTTTTTTTGCGGTACTGCGGTACTACCGCAGTACCAAACCGGTACCGCATAACGCAGTACCGCAAAGGATCGCTGAAAGTACAGCAGTACCGCTACCGCATTTTTTGCGGTAATGCGTTATGCGGTACCGGTTTGGTAGTGCGGTAGTACCGCAGTACCGCAGTACCGCAAAAAAAACCCGCAAGTGCCCAGCTCTGGACTCACCGTCACTCTTTTCTCCTCTGGAAACCCAGAAAACTGTAGTCTACCTCCTACTCTCAATAAATCCTGATCCAAAAACACATCTAAACCCTTGAGAGCAGAATGTGTTGGTAGAACCTGTAATGGACTGCTGGTGAGCAATTCCCTCTCTTCACCAATTTTTTCCTCCTGCACATATACCATCCAGTATTGCCTGGATTGCTGAATCTCCTTACTGTTCAGAATTCCTTCCCTTCTTGTTTCTCCCTGAATGTTGTCTGTAAATCTATATACCCATGCTGTCACTCTTAACAACCTTTTCAGACTGCTAATGTCCTCAAGCCTCAATATGGGGTCCTGCTGCATAACTTGACAACTGTTCACAGTGCATTTTCTCATCTCACTCACTCATTCTTCTTGAGCCTGGCATTCTCCGACAATAGGCTGATTAGAAGGCCAATTTTCACTTCCAAGTTTTAGCCACTCTGGCCCATTCCATCACAAACTTGATTGTGCAGGATCTTTCACTGAAATTCCCCGTGTTGGTAAATCAGCTGGGTTTTGGGTGCCTGGACAACGCTTCCATTGCTTTGGATCTGTGTGTGCTTGAATTTCCTCCACCCTATTGGCAACAAATGGTTTCCATTTCCTTGCCTGGCTTCTTAACCAGTGCCAAACTATAGTGAAGTCTGTCCAATAATAGCTTGGAATTTCATAAAGGGCCAAAGACTTTTGCACTGTAACTGCAAGCCGACTAGCAATAACTGCACCCATCAATTCCAACCTTGGAATAGAAAGCCTTTTCAAAGGTGCTACTCTGCTCTTTGCAGCAACCAACCTGCAACTTACTTCCTCTTCGAATGTGCCTCTTATATAAATACAAGTTGCATTGGCTTCCTCACTTGCATCACAAAAGATGTGCAGCTCCAAATTATCTGGACTATTGTTCAACTCACCAAAGTACCATCTTGGGATTTCAATGTCTCCAAGATATGCTAATTCTTTGAAGCAATATTTCCACCTTACCAACATATGATCAGGTAACTCTTGGTCCCAACCAAGTCCAATTTCCTAGAGGCTCTGAAACCAAATTTTTTACTTTATCACAAATGGAGCCAGGAATCCAGAGGATCAAAGACCTTCGAAGCCAAACTAAGAGCTGTACGTTTTGTCCACCGTGTCTCATTCTCAGCCAACTCTTCTAAAGATTTCCCATTGAAGGTAAACGAATCCTCT
This sequence comes from Bathynomus jamesi, assembly GCA_023014485.1. Taxonomy (NCBI): domain Eukaryota; kingdom Metazoa; phylum Arthropoda; class Malacostraca; order Isopoda; family Cirolanidae; genus Bathynomus; species Bathynomus jamesi. The sequence continues at coordinate 299,982 of JAJOZX010001430.1, read as the reverse complement.
CCTTGCTGCCAAACAATGCCTACGACATTTGTGTCTATTGCCCACAACTCCTTAATACCAGAATCCTCAATACTTTCTGCTGCATCAGGTCCTACACAGGACTGACTCATAATCTGCTGTAACTGAGAATGATTGGTCTGCCATTTTCTAAGCTCCATGCCAGCCTCCCTCATTATAGCTCTAGCCTCCATGAATATCTGCTTAGCCATTTCTGTATTATCCACGGAACATAGCAAATCATCAACATAAAATTTTTTTTCTCATGTGTTCAATAGTGTTAGGATAGACTTCAGAATATTTCTTAAAATGGTACTGCATAGTAGCTGCCAACAGAAATGGACTAGAGCTGAGGCCAAACAACACTGACTTCATTCTATATGCTTGAACTTTAGGCTCATTTTCCAACAAGTCTTTCGTATCCACCCACAGATACCTTACTGCATCTCTGTCCTCTGGTTTTAACTTTATCCACAAAAAAGCTTGCTTCACATCTGCAGTCAATGCTACTCTACCAAACCTGAATCTTAGTAACAAGCAGAGATGGGCAAGATCACCAACTTTGGTGATCTTGAAGATCAAGATCAGATCACCAGAAAAATGTGATCTTGAAGATCAAGATCAGATCACCAGAAAAATGTGATCTTGAAGATCCAGATCAAGATCGTGATCTTGAAGATCACTTTTCAAGATCACTTTTTAAGATCACTTTTATATGAATTGAAAAAAGTTGTACTCTTGTAGAGTAAACAAAAACAAATTATTTTGTTAATCACTCCTGAAAAGTATCACTCCTAATACTCCCCTGAGGGCTGAGGCAATACAAGCATCGCATCCTACCCATGTCACCTGATCTAAACCACGGGGATTGACGATTTCCCTTTCAGTTTTTCAGGTGGTAAACTTAAAACTTAGTATTATCATAACTTATCAGCAAAGAAAAAACTATTAAATGACCTACATATAGTTTTTAGTTCTATTTTTCTCAATTCTCATTTCACCAGGTCCATAACCCATATCAATGAATGGTCAGCATATATATGTAAGTAAACATTTTTTACATAGAATTTAATTTTACAGTTTTACTGCAGTACGCAATTACTGACAATATAAGGGTAAAAACCGCAAGTTAAGAGTGTTAATTTACACTCTTAACCGCTGTAAACATTTGCTTTCAGCAAAACCAATTGTTCAAAGTTACCATCCGAGAGACGACTTCGTTTGGGGCTATGAACCATGCCAGCAAACGAAAACAACCGTTCCACTGGTGCAGAGGAAGGTAGCGTGGTGTTATACCTCTTAAAGATCTTCTTTATAGCAGGATACCTATCTAAAGAGTCGAGTGCCTTACTGGTGTCCTGCAAATAATTGAGGACTTCCAAGTCTTCCTTGTTGTTAGGAGCAGAGAATGAGCCGTCCATAGTTCTGAAGAAATCGTCTTCAGATGATGAGTCTGAGTTCACCGAACTATTACCACTGCTGTCAGAATTACAATTTCTTACAGCCATTTGCAGCTTGTCTTTTACTTGAGACTTGATTGCTTCATGATCGCCGAAATTAGGCCCTTGCAACAATGATATCCATCTAAGTTTGAAATACGGATGAGATACTGAGGCCAAAACGGCATCAGTTACCTCGGGGCTCAACGACAAAAAATGACCAAATCTGGCATTGAAGCCAGAGACGACTGCTGCCAGTAATGGCATGCAGTGTCTCAAGCGCAGGTCGTTTGGTTGGATAGGCTCCAATCTTGCGAGGGCATCTTGAGTCACTAGGACTGTTGGAAGAAGACAACCGTAGTAGCATTCTTTCTCTGCCTGTAATTTGTTGAGGGCTGCTGCAATTGGTTTTAGAACAGACAACTATTCTGAAATAAATTCCAATTCATTGTCTTTGAGGATGGGTAGATTCAGTTCTTCAAGAGCTACATTCACGTCGTTCTTATGTTTATATATTTGGCTTAATGAGTCATACATTGAGTTCCATCGGGTGACGCATGGGTACCTAAATTGGACGCCAGTTATTTCCTGTATTTTTTCTGCTGACTTGGGTTTACCAGCAGCATTCCACAGCGCCGAACATTTTCCCATTGCAGAATGCTTTATCTTCTTTAGTCCAGGTGAATTCAGTCCTTTATCTGCATCAGTTGTTGCTACCAAGTTCAATGTGTGGGAGGCACATCGAATATGGGATGATAGTTTCACTGACTCCTCTCCATGCTCTCCTGAATGTTCAGGAAAGTTGCTGATGATAACCTCTTCATCTGAATCTTTTTCATCATCATCTTCATCTGCATCATCTTCATCAATGTCGTCAGTACGATTCTGAACACGAACACCGAACTCTTTAAAGCATTTCACCATGTTCGATGCATTGTCGGTGACTGTAGATACAACTTTTCTATAAGATAAACCATGCTCCGAGTTGATCCTGTCCAATATTCCAGCAATTTTATCAAAGCTATGTGTTCCACGAAATCTTCGGCATGCCAGTGCAGCTGATCCTCGCGACAAGTCATCATTGATCTGTAATGTAAGAATATAAAATCAATGTTTGTATGAACATTTTTTTAAGCTTAATTTAATAATATTGGTTAGACACGCACCAGCTAAACTGCGCCACCAAACACTGAAGAGAAGAACTATGTGATATAAAGGAGGCAATTCAGCGATGAGTCGCCTACCATACCACCACATCAGTGACCCATCCCATAAGAGCAAAATGTGGAAGAGTCCATATTCACAGCCTGTGAATATGGACTCTTCCACATTTTGCTGTGAATCAGACACAATGACAGATGACAGAATCAGTGAATTAGTGTGAAATTACTGTGAATCACAGCAAAATGAAGACTCACCAAATTAATGAATGAGGAACACATGTCGAATAATTGAAAAGATTATACTATAAGTCTATCAGACTATCAGGCTATCACCAATGGTCAATTTATCAATTATATAAAAATATACACTAAATCAATAGCATACCCAATGCGCAGTGACTCCCATGAAACTGCGGTGATTAGTTGACCATATGTCGCATGTAACACACACATGGTCAACTGCTGCCAGTTTTGCTTGTATGTCTTCCTTCATTGTACTGGTTGTTGTTGCAAGAGATCTAGCCAGGGTGCGTCTAGATGGCACCTGAACAGCCGGGTTGACGTCTGAAAAAAATATTTAAAAATTAAAACAAATACAATAGATTAGCTATGGAAAAAATATCAAAATATTTAGCTAGGCTAGCGATAGTCTAATGTTCATACAAATAATATGATTAATTATTTTAATCAGATATTAGCTATGGAAAAAATAGCAAAATATTTGAGTTATACTAACATGAAAGAAGATCCTTAAATTCATGTAGTTCAACTAGGCTCAATGGTAGGAGCCCATTAGCCACAAGCGAGAGAATCTTCTTTTCAAGGATATCCTTGCATATTGGTGGTCCTGGTTTTTGCTTGGAAATGTGGAACATGCTTAGTGTTGACTGCTTGGCAATTTTGGCAGGGCCAGCATTGCTGCCGCTGGCATCTTCTTCTTTAGCTGGACGCTTGCGAGATTTCTTCTCCGATTCATATTCACCCAAAAGATCCGAATGTAGTTTCTGCACAAGAAAATAAATTATTATCATGCGGAGAGACTTCTTGAACACCCTGTATAATATTTATCAGAGTATCAAACTTCTAGTTGAAATTAATACTTAACAAGATTCTAAAATTTTGTTATCTTTAGCTAAAATTATTTTCACCATGATCAGTGCATTTTTATCCTATGTTAAATTGAAAGCCGAATTTCGTCCTTCAGTAACTAAATAGGAGAAATTACAGACATGGATCAGACAGAGAGAAAGACAGATACACCTGGCGTTTTATTATAGTTGGATATCGGCAGTTTTTAATGTAGTTACTAGTCCATAATCTATTAATATCTGAAGTGCACAATATATTCAAATGGACGTCTATGTAAATGTAGCATTAGTCTTGTATGGCACCAGTCACTTAAAATATGACTTGAACCATTATGTTAATGTTGCTACTTACTACTTAGTTACTAAGTAGTACTAACCCTGAGGTGCCTCAGAAGATTGCTTGTTGAGTCGAGGCCAGCAGACAGAATTGTAGTTTTCTTTGTACACTGCCTACAAATAACTTTGATACTGTTTCCAGTTTTTTCGACAATTTGAAAATATTTTCCGTTCAATAGCACAGATTGATCCTTATTACCAACATTGTTATCTAAATATATTGAATACTGTTCTGGTGACAACCTAGAATATTTGGTTCCCTTGGGAGCCTGTTGAAGTTGTAAAATTGCACTCATTATTAAAAAATTCAATCTGTAAATAAAATATGTTTAGAATTAATTTATTATGAATACGGACCTATAGGCTATATTTTATGCCTATATATAATAATATATTATAGAACACTTTTAACATAATTGCACAGTAAATTACACTTTTTACGAGCCTAAATTCCACAGCAACTACACCTTCCATGAGCCCACGCATGACGCAAGTCACCCAACTAACAGAAGACATAAACAGTCGGTGTTGAACAAAGTTGCCACCAGATGTCGCTTGGACAAAAAACAAATGACATTCGCATAGCGGCATATTTAAGAATCTGAAATTAAAAGTGATTTTGAAGTCTAAAGTGATCTTCAAGATCAAGATAACAAGAAATAAAGTGATCTTAGATCAAGATCAAGATCACCATAATAAAAGTGATCTTCAAGATCAAGATCAGATCACGATCTTGATCTTCAAGATCACGATCTGATCTTGAAGATCAAGATCGTGCCCATCTCTGGTAACAAGGAAAATAAATCTGCATTTAAATTTGGCCCAGCATCCAAACAGTCATTCAAGGACACACCGCCTTTGTCCTTGGCTGAGCCATCAAAACTACCCTCAGTTTGGTGGTAGTTTTGTCTCGCCGTACCACTGCATGGTGTGGCAGATAATGTGCCTCCTGGCTCACCAACTCACCTTCCACCCTTTCAGCATAGCCCTCCTTTACATAGCTTAGGATGGCCTCATTGTATTCAATTAACAACTCATTTGCCTGTGCAATGAAGTCTCCAACCTCCTATTAGCTAACTGAAGGTTTGAACTGGGTTTGCAAGAATCCTTGCAAGGGAGGCCAACTTCATAGCAACCATCTCTAAACCCAATCCCTTTTTCAAATTGCTCTAAAACATCACTGTTCACTGTACTCGCCTGTTTCTCCTGTTTGTCCTTTATGCTAATGGATTCAAGTTCCCAAAAGGCTTTCAAATGCCTTTCCAAACCATGGCTGTTCTCCTCAATCCTAACAAAAAGAGCTTTAACCTCCATTTCATTGCAATAGCTACCATGTAGCATCCAGCCTAGCTTACTTTCAATAGCTACCGGACCTCGAGATGTGTGGACAATATTACCAGTGATGAAGTCTTATTAATAGTCAGCTCCAATCAAAAGACTAATATCTTCTGTTCCTTCAAACTTATTATTGTCCAAATTAATTCCTTTAACTTGCAATTCTTGGACACATGCCATATCTAAACAAGTAGTGACTGGAGCACAAAGTTCCTCAATCTTTACAGCGTGGACCTTGATAGTGGGACTTTGTGGCAACAACCCCTTAACCAGAACTTCTACCTTCTTAACTTTGGTTCAGTTTTGAACGGAACCCCCAAACCCAGAAATTCTTAAATTTTCCCTCTTAAGTTCTTTGAACTTCAATTTTCTGGAAATTCTGGTCTTAATAAAGCTACACTGGCTACCACTATCAAACAACACTCTTACAGTAGCTTCTCCATCATTCCCAATTAATAAGGCTGCAGCTGTTTGCAATAATCCCCCTTTACTTTTACTCCCTTTCGTAGCAGTGGCATGTGCCACTGATGTCTCTACTTCTGGGGTAGGTCTACTAGGAGTGTTTTCACACAATAATGGCTGATGCCGGGCATGGCATTTTTTGCACAAAATTTTAAACTTACGAAACCTTGCTCTGTGACCTTTCAAAACACATTTAAAACATGCTGTGGACTTAGTTACCCTATCCTTTCTCTCATCAACAGGTAAAACCTCAGCCACTTCACATTTATATGACTTGTGGTTGCCTTCGCAAAATATGCATGCTTTGATTCACTTTAATTTATTCTCAGAGAATACATGTAGAGCTGACACTGTACCTGGGCTATTCCTTTTTGTAGAAACTTTGGTGCTGTGCCTTTGTCCCCTTGTTTAACATCCCATTGTGCAAACTCACTTCCCTCTCGTCTTGTTAATTCTGTGCCTAAAAGACTTAACATCTGCTGAAGGGGGATGTACACATGTTCTGTAGAGTGTCCCCTACTTAATTCAAGCAAAATTGAGCTAGGCAATTTAGACTCCACTATAGTGGCCAACATTATACCATACCTTTCCATTCCTACACCCAAGTTGTCCAGGGACCTAGTTCTAACTTCAAATTCATCATATAACTGCCGTAACTCTTTGACACTATTGGGATTATTAACAGGAGGTATAGCTGAAAGTTCTCGGAGGTGGCTTTTAATTAAGATCTTTGGTTTACCAAACCGTTTCTTTAATATATCCCAAGCCACATTATAATTAGCCTCTGTTAATGCTAATCCTGCTATTGTTTTTGCTGCCTCCCCGTCCAAGAGGGACTGCAAATAATTAAACTTCTCCACCGCACTTAACACTTGTCTAGAATGAACTGCTGATCGAAAACTGTCTGCCCATCCTTGCCATTCCTGAATACTCCCAGAAAATGTTTTGAGTACAAGCCTCGGTAATTGAACTGCAGATCTGTTAACCTTAACTTCAAAAAAACATTTGTTGAGGGTTGTGTTTCATTATTAGACCTGGTCTCTAACTGTACTGAGCTGCTAAACTCTTTTGGTCTGTGGCATACTTTAATTATATCATCAATAATCTCTTCAAAGTAAATTATGTTATTTTCTATTTCATCCTCTTCTATAAGAGCCTCAATTTTACCATTTACTTCACTTAGAGCAAACTTTTTAGTTTCTAATATGGAAAGCTGCGCAGTCACTAAGCTTAAATCCTCTTGCTCTATGGCAGAATCTATAGTGGAAATGATCTTTGTAATTAGACCTTTGTAGGCGCTTCTCCTTTTTTTTAAACTTGTTCAATTCAGCTGCATTCATCTTCAATGCAAACAACAATTGGGTTCAATGCCAAATAAGCTGAATTGGCAAAAATACTTAACCAAACTGATCAAACTCAAATTTTTCTTTTTTCAAATAAACTGAATTGCTTGGTTGGGGTACTGACCAACCACCAGTATGGAATACCAAATTTTCCACCCAAGTAACTGGCGCACCGAAGTCTGCAACCTTCGCCTACGAATAATAAACCAAAATTAACCAAACCGGTAAAAATATAGGCCCAAAACAACGACAGACGAGTGACCAAGTTTCGCAAGTGGACGACCAAACTTTCTACCCTGGGACCTTAACTCAATTATGCTCAACCCGTCTAGGCCTAACTTGGGCTACAATTTGCACAATCAGAACTTTGGACTAGAATCCGGTTCGAAGGACCATGTTATTATTTTTTTGGGAGTTCAAAATCTCAGCTGAGCCGTGAACGGCCAAGCTCTGAAGGGCCAGTTCAACCTACAGCCCAAGTTAAGCTAGATTAAAAACTTACGGACTTGGAGGTCCTATTAGGTCCTACCTCAGGGTTGCTGACTCGATGTGGGCCTACCTTAGGCCTCAGTTGCATGAATTTAAGATAAAAACAAAAGGGGCACTATTTATGGTCTTCTTTCTAAACCTTGCAGCAACAACACAACCTGCACCATTGCACGATGCAACAATCTTGTATCTAAACAACCAAACTGAATTGCAAGAGAGCTCTCTATAAGACCACACCCTGTAAGTACCGCATTCCACAAATGAGTAGAAAAGACGCGCAGCGCCCCCTCAAAAAAATTATGCCACAAGAGTGCCCAAACAATGATGCCACAAGAGCCCAAAAATGCTAGCTCTAAATTAAGTGAATTTTTCACTAACCTTACAATTATGAGATGGATATATATATATATATATATATATATATATATATATATATATATATATATATATATATATATATATACACCTTAACTTAATATATACAAGCAATGCTGCATCAATCAGCTTAGTCATCATATCGCCTTAGGACAACAATGGTTCTTCCTCTTCTAGATTTTCTAACAATCACCTTTGTTTATAACAGTATGCAGGATGCAGAGCCATTGACACCAAATCATTTTCCTTGTGGTAAACGATTAACATCAAGCCCCAGTTTGTCAGAAGACTTACAGCCTATCCAGAGCACTGAAGAAGAGTTAACCAGAAGGTTCAAGTACCTTGAAGAGCTACAAGATCAGTTAGAATAGATAGAATACTTGCCAGGTCTCAATTATTACCAGTGGCGTAACTAGGGTGGGGCAGGTAGGGCGCGTGCCCTGGGCGCCAAATGTGGGGGGGCGCCATTTTTATGATTAAAAAAAAAAATTTAAGAGGTAAAAACATGCTCTTTTGAAATGTACCGGTACCATATCTCTAGCATCGAATTCCATGAATTTCAGATTTTAACTTCATTTAACTTTATTAATTCATTCTATTTTTATTAGAATTTTATTACGAATTATTAATTTATTCAATTTTTTTGTTCTTTCTCTAGAAAATTTTACCATGAAGCGACATTGCCGATACCGAAAAGTCCGAAAAAGAAGCTGAGTGGAGCAGAAGGCAGGAAGAAAAGAAAAATGCAAGAAGAGAAGCTAAAAAGGTCAAGTGGCTTATGATGTGATTTCTTGAACAGCAGAAGCTGGTCCTTCATCGGCATTAACTGCATCAGATATGGTGTTGACCAACCCGCCAGTGTATCAGAAGGAGAATTAAGTGTCTTTCAAGAACCAGAAGTGTCTTTCAAGAAGCAGAAGATACTAAAACTTGAGTAGCGAGAAAAGCAGGAAAAAAACAGCACAGCCTATACCAGATGCGATTCAGCATCACGATGTAGGCTTCTTGGAGTTTGATAAAATATAAAAAAAAAGTAATTTTATCAGATGCCCTGAGGACAGAATTGGTCACATTGGGTTCGAAGTATTTTCAAAATAGTGAAGGGCCATTTGTTCCCACACAAAACCGATCAATGAATGAAAAAAAGCAAGAAAATGGGTTCAATCATTGGAAAGCACCAGAAAGGCTTAGCACCCATGAAAATGCAAAAAATCATCGATACTGCTTCACTCAATGGAAGGAAATGGAAAGAAATCTTTTAGAAAACAGAGGAATCATTGACGTAGAGCTTCAAGCTCAAATTGCAACAGAAAAAACAAAAATGGCGAGATTTCTCCACAGAATTCTTCATTGCATAAAATTTTTAGCAACTCAGAACCTTGCATTGCGTGGTCACAAGGAATCCCTTAGACAGGAAGAGGAAAGCAATATTGGAAATGTTCTTGGGTTATTAAAATTGTTGGCAAGGTTTGATCCTGTCATGAAAGAACATCTCAGTATTGTTGAAAAGCACCCTGGAAGAACCATCATATTTATCTCCGTTAGTGCAGAATGAATTTATTCAGCTGATGGCTTCTACTGTTCGCCAGAAATTGTTACAGAGCATTCATAAGGACCAATATTTTGGCCTCATGTTTGATCTACTCCAGATCAAGCACATCGAGAGCAAATGGCAGAAACAGTTCGTTATGTTAATATTGATTTTCAGGAGAAAACAATTTTATAAAAGAGTCTTTTCTTGGATTTATCCAATTAAAACGAAAGGATGCTAAACATTGTGGAAGTGATTTTGGAACAAACTGGAAAAAGACAAAATGCCGTTAGAAGACTGTCGATCTCAATGCTCTGACAATGCGGCAGTTATGGTTGGTTATAAAAGTGGTGTTCAACAGAGGATTATTGAAAAAAATAGCAAAGGCTATTTTTGTAAACTGCGATAATTATTCTCTCAATTTGGTTGGAGTGCGTGCTGCTACCCATGATGCAATGATGGTGACTTTTTTTGGTGCAATTCAGTCGCTTTTAATTCTCTTTCACGTTCAAACTCTCCGTTGGCAAAAGCTGAAAGATGCCATACCAATAGTTGTCAAATCTGAATCTGAAACTCGATGGAGTCCAGAACAGAGGCTGTGAAGCCTGTTCATGAATACTTTGATATTATAGTGGAAACTCTTGCAAAGCATGGTTGATGATTAAAATGAAACTGCTGATCAGAGTGATGCAAGGCAGGTGCTGAATCAAATTTATTTTGACTTTCATTTCTTGGCTTTGCTTGGATTTTGAACAAATTCTTGTTCGGATTGATCGTGTTCAAAAACGACTCAAGATCATACCATGATTTCATGATGCTTGCTTATGATTTAAAAGCCCTTCAAGATTATTTTTTAAGCAGTCGAGAATCATTGGCCAGTGAATCACTTGAAGCAGGGCTGAAACTGTGTGATGAATGGGATATTCAAGTAGAAAGACGCCCCAGAAAGAAGAAACAAATGCCTGGTGAAAAAGCCAAGGATGTAGGGTTAACTGCGAAAGAAGAAATGATGAGAATAATGAAAGAAACTATTGATCGTCTCCATAATGAAATGGAAGAAAGATTTGTCCGTCTCCATGACTTGAATTCAAAATTTGGATTTCTTTTAGATGCTAGAGGATTATTGTTTGACTCAAATGAAAGCAACAGTAGTCATGACGTAAATATCTTAAAGAAAAGTTGTCTCAACCTTGGACAGTTTTATAGCAATGATATTGACGGCTTTGACCTTTATGAAGAAATCCTGGATTGTAAGATGCTTCTGAAAAGTCGCCCAAATGTTCAGATTTCTAAAGCCGAGGAACTCCTCAAGTTTATTGTTCAGTATGGAGATGAAAATGTTTTTCCAAATTTGAGAGTAGCTATTAAGATAATGCTCACAATTGCAATTTCAATTGCCAGCTGTGAGCGATCTTTCAGCAAGTTAACATTGATCTTATCATATTTGAGAGCTTCAATGGGCCAATAAAGACTTTCTGCTTTAGCCTTGCTCAGCATTGAACGTGAGGAAACTGAAATAACAAATTTTGATGACATTATTGATAAATTTGCATCAGCAAAATTAAGAAAAATACATGTTTAGTGTGAAGTTCCAAATTATTCACTAAAAGAGCCAAAAATAATAGGTGCAAACAAGGCATTTCTTTTAAAGTACCATATAATTGGAATGATTTTTGTCAGTATCTAATATTCTAATTGCTAATTCTGCTAGCGGTAATTCAGTAAAATTCAAGAAAACATCAAAGTGTATTCTCACGAAAAGTTATGCCTCTCCTTGTACATTAGGGCGGCTCGTTTTTACACTTTTTTCGATATTTGATTGGGGGTAGTGCGGAAAAGTTGCGATTTGGAGAAAAAATAAAGTGTGTAAAATTTTTTTGATCTACGTCAATACCTTCCGGTGGCGGCGAGTCCTTAAAAATCGAAAAATAGGCCTAAAAACACATAAAAATTTTATATAATTTTATATAATTTTTATATAATGTTCATTGTTCAATGACTGCTATTAATTTATTCAAGCCTATAATAGTGTTCTCAGGGTTGTTTGCACAGAAATATACCGGAATTAACATTTGTATAACATCTTGTTAAAACTTGCTTTAAATCAATATTTTGGATATTTTAACGGCTAAGACGCCACCGGAAGTTATTAACAGATTGTGCTGAAATTTTTATTGTTTATTTTGTAAGTCTTTAAAACCATTTTCCAATCTACCCCGTTAGGCCTATTTTTCGATTTTTAAGGACTCGCCGCCACCGGAAGGTATTGACGTAGATCAAAAAATTTTACACACTTTATTTTCTCTCCAAATCGCAACTTTTCCGCACTACCCCCAATCAAATATCGAAAAAAGTGTAAAAACGAGCCGCCCTATTGTACATATATTAATTGTTTCTGTTGTAATTCGGCAAATAATTAACCATACTTTGGTTCTATAAAATTAAATTGTATTAATAGAAATTTAATATCAACCTTAATAGTAAATATACGCGGTTATGTACAGTATATGGATAGAAAAACATTAAAGTATAAACTGTAAAAATAATTTTTATGAATTGTATTTTCATTTCATTTCAATTTATTTTTACATATTTTTGTACAGTTTTATATGTATATAACTGTTTTTCATTTTCATTTGTCATAAAATAAACTTCTTCTTAAAAGTATATTGTGTTAGCGGTATTATTACGAGTAACCACTTTGAGTACCATTATAAGAATTTAGCCAGAACTTTAAAGAAATACTGGTTTTAAGGGCGCCATTTATTGATTTGCCCTGGGCGCGATCAACCCTAGTTACGCCTCTGATTATTACCCATCAGGCAATGTAAAGGGCTCCAATGCAAATTGTATCAAGGTGGGAGAAGTGGTAATGAATGGGGATGAAAGACCAAGGTAATGCTGAAAGCTTGGCATAATTGAAGAGTTGTTTGTTGGCAAAGACAATTTAGTTAGGTCTGCACTGGTAAAGACTTCAGGAGGAACATTAAAGAGACCTATACAAAAACTCTATGCTTTAGAAATCAGCAAAAACACGGATAGTCAAGATGAAACATTTGCAGAAGGTAATGACAACAATGCCTCTTCAGTGGGGAGTGTTAGAAAATCTTGAAGAGGAAGAGCCATTGTTGTCCCAAGGCGATATGATGACTAAGCTGATTGATGCAGCATTGCTTGTATATATTAAGTGAAGGTGTATATATATCCATCTCATAATAGTAAGGTTAGTGAAAAATTCGCTTAATTTGAGCTAGCATTTTTGGGGCTCTTGTGGCAGCATTATTTAGGCACTCTTGTGGCATCATGTTTTGGGGGCACTGCGCGTCCTTCCTACTCGTTTGTTGAATGCGGCACTTACAGGGCGTGGTCTTATAGAGAGCTCTCTTGCAATTCAGTTTGGTTGTTTAGATACAAGATTGTTGCATCGTGCAATGGTGCAGGTTGTTGTTGTTGCAAGGTTTAGAAAGAAGACCATAAATAGTGCCCCTTTTGTTTTTTACTTTAATTTTATGTAACTGAGGCCTAAGGTAGGCCCACATCGAGTCAGCAACCCTGAGGTAGGACCTAATAGGACCTCCAAGTCCGTAAGTTTTTAATCTAGCTTAACTTGGGCTGTAGGTTAAACTGGCACTTCAGAGCTTGGCCGTTCACGGCTCAGCTGGGATTCTGAACCCAATAAAAAAAAAAATAACAATATGGTCTTCTTAATGGGGGTGTCATGTCCAGAGTAAAAGTGTACGTAGGACAAATTGTTTGTTTTTTCCGATAGATACTAAACTTAAAACCTGGGCTTTCCCGATGTACACGCACATCCAAAAACGGGATTGAGTTGTCTTGTTCCACTTCTAAAGTAAACTTAATGGAAGGGACTTGATCATTTAACTGAAGGAGGAAGTTATCCAGGTCACGATTCATGGGCCAGATACACAAAATATTGTCGACGTACCGCAACCATGGGATGCCAACCCCCAGGATTCTCGGAATGTAAGTAATTTCGAGAAGCTCCATATAAATATTGGAGAGGAGGGGCGACAAGGGGTTGCCCATGGCCATCCCAAAAACCTGTTGATAATACTCTCTATTGAAAGTGAATTTACAGTCTTTGATGCAAAGCTTAATAAGTTCCAAAACGATGTGTGCAGGTAGTGGCAGGTCGTACTTATGTAACTCTCGGGAGAGAAAGTGAAGCACATCTTCAATCGGCACTTGTAAACAATGAACAATCTTCAAAACTAATCAATCTATCGTTGGTTTCAATGCGTACATTATTCAATTTTTCAGTAAGATCCATGGAATTTTTACATGTGAATCAGAGTTAGTTCCGAGAATGGGGGACAAGACTTTGACAGACCATTTGGAGTGTTTATAGGTAATAGAGCCCACCGAGCTAATAATAGGGCGCATAGGGTTGCCAGGTTTGTGGGTTTTAATAAGACCGTAAAGGTAGGGAAAAGAAGGTGAAGTGGACGTGAAAAGCGGAATTAAGTCCTTATGATCTTTGAGAATGCGTTTCAAGCTACTATTGAATGATTTGACGACGTCATCCTGCGGGTTCTTCCTAAGTTTTTTGTATGTGGCGGGATCCTGGAGAAGCTCGTTCATCTTTCTAATGTAGTCCACTTTGTCCATAATAACTATGGTGTTAGCCTTATCTGCTTTAGTAATATGGAGCAGCGGAGCTCACCATCTTTTTTTAATTGTCTGACATTGGTCAGACGGGAAAGGATTTGCACACGCGTGTAAAACAGCATCAATATTCCGTTAGAACGGGACAGTCGTCCAGTGCCCTTTTTGTCCATTTGCCAGAATTATCCCAATGTATTGATTGGAAAAATGCTTCAGTTTTGTTTCACTCTAGCAACATTGTTAATAGAAATATTCTTGAGTCTGCTATTATCCAACTTACAAATAACTTTAACATGAGCCAAAGTCTTTTTCCACTTGATCCTGTTGTTTTGAATTCGTTCAGAACGGATTTAGACAAGAAGGGCAGAGTGCTAAAACTTTGGTAGTTTTCCCTTATAAATTTGTATGCTCCTCTTACAATTTTTATTTTTCAATTTTTTTTTGTGACCTATATATCATTCACGCATTAGCTATAAAATTGGTTGTAAACAATCCATTTGATCTTGTGTTGAATTCGTTCAGAACGGATTTAGACAAGAAGGGCAAAGTACTAAAATTGGTAGTTTTCCTTATAAATTTGTATGCTCCTCCCACAATTTTTATTTCTATATTATATATATAATATATATATATATATATATAAAAATTTTATTTTATTTTTTATAACCTATATATAGTTTCGAACTCTTTATTTATTTCAGTGTTCCTGAAGATGTCATTAGACGAAAGCGCTTGAGCACCATTCTGTGTTTCCTTTCCTTCGTGGTTTTATTCATCATAAATATTTTTCACGTGTTGCTTTCGTGAAATAATTTTCATATCCATCTTATAATTGTAAGGTTAGTGAAAAATTTACTTAATTTAGAGCTAGCATTTTTAGGCTCTTCTCGTGGCATAATTTTTTTTTGAAGCACTGGCAGCGTGCGGCACTGATAGGGCGTGGTCGCTTGCAATTCAGTTTGGTTGTTTATATACAAGATTGTTGCATCGTGCAATGGTGCAGGTTGTGCTGTTGTTGCAGGGTTTAGAAAGAAGACCATAAATAGTGCCCCTTTCGTTTTTCTTAATTTTATGCTACTGAGGTTTAAAGTAGGCCCACATCGGGTCAGCAAACGTGAGGTAGGACCTAATACGACCTCCAAGTCCGAAAGGTTTGTTTTAGTCGAGCTTAAGTTAGGGTATAAGTTAAAGTAGCCCTTCAGAATTTGACCGTTCAAGGATCAGCTGGGATTCTGAACCCAATAAAAAAATGAAATACCAACAGTTCAACGTGGAATCCGAACCACGCCCTACCATGGGCGTCAGAAATTACAAAGTCCTCGCCCGGACTCGATCTCACGGCTTTCCGATTAATAGCCAAGCGTCCTAACCACTACGCTACCTAGGGTACCCATTTATCTACCAACCAATTTTTATTGTGTGGAGAGATGAACAGCTGGGGTTTACTGCGCGCCAGCCGCCTGCCGACACAGGCGAGGCAGGGGCCGATGGATTCGTAGTCAGCTATGCTAACCAATGCACCACCATTTTCAAAAACTTTTCATTTTTTTTTGACTAATTTTTTTAGACTGTTTTCGTATTTCTTATGAGAAATATTTCACGATCGCACTAATAAAACCGCTACCATGTATAATATATATATATATATATATTATATATATATATATATATATATATATATATATGATACACACAGACCGTGCATGGAACAAGGAACTTTTCTGGGATAATTAAATCCACTATAGTCCGAATAAGTAATGGTAAATGACAAATACCATAGTATACCATGGTATTTGTCATTTACCATTACTTACTCGGACTATAGTGGATTTAATTATCCCAGAAGAGTTCCTTGTTCCATGCACGGTCTGTGTGTATCATAAAAAACTCAGGGAACCATTCTGAGTTCATTCCCATATATATATATATGGAGTACGTTTCTCATGTGTGGGGTTGCTCAACCCACACAGCTCTACTTGACCGAGAAGAATCAAAGGCTTGTCGTCTCATCAATTCCCCGCCTCTTACTGATTGTCTTCAATCTCTTTCTCTTCGCCGCAATGTTGCCTCACTCTCTCTTTACTATCGCTATTATAACGGACACTGCTCTTCTGAACTCTCTAACTGCATGCCTCCTCCTTTAAGGAGAGCACGCAGCACCAGACTTTCTACACTTTCTCATTCCTTTTCTGTCCAGTTCTCTAACGCAAGGGTTAATCGGTATTTTAAGTCTTTCATTTACTCAACCGGTCAACTCTGGAACAATCTTCCTCAATCCATCTTCCCACCTGTCTATGACCTTCAATCTTTCAAACGCAGAGTGTCCAGGCATCTCAACTTAGCTCTTGATTTTGGCTCTCTTCTTCCTCTGTAGGGGGTTGGGGATGCGTTTTTGCGGGTATTCGCCCTTGGCCCCTTCTTCCTGCATACAGAAATATATATACATATTTTAACTGCAAACAACACACAGTATAATTAATGAAAAGAACGACGCTTGTGTAGAAGAACGTTCCGCACAAGATGAGGAGGGAGAACGAACAAATGAAAAATGAGGTAACTACCCGGGACTCGAACCCGGGATCTTCCGATTGCCGGTCAGATATGCTATCCACTACACCATGGGCCTCGATTAATCAAAAGTCGTAATTCTCCTACATATGAGCAGAAACCGGCACTCGGAAGATCCCGGGTGGTTACCTCATTTTTCATTTGTTCGTTTTCCCTCCTCATCTTGTGCGGAACGTTCTTCTACACAAGCGTCGTTCTATATATATATATATAACTGCAAACACGCAGTATAATTAACGTAAAGAACGACGCTTGTATAGGAGATATCCCGCGCAAGATGAGAGAGAGAGAACGAAACAAATTAAAAAATGAGGTAACCACCCGGGAATCGAACCCGGGATCTTCCGATTGCCGGTCAGATATGATAACCATTACACACACACACACACAGTGCATTCCGGTTAATTGGGACACATCGGGACCAAGGTGCTTTGACCCAATTAAGCGGCTGCCGCAATTACGCGAACAAATATTATTACGCCGAAAAAAGGAAAACGAATACGGTTCAACTCATTTAATTCACCATTTATCATGCACAATTGCACATACATTTAAAAAAAAGAATTATATTGTGCAATATTTACAATTAATATTTACATATTTACAGTTAATACACCATGAAAAAATTGTCTAAAGTTACACACATTTACCGTATACAAATGACTTAACATGAAAAGAATTTGTCTAACGTTGACTCTTTTGTGCAAGTTCATCGGCTTTGTTTTTCAGCATAGGACCGCTCACACGCACCCCTCGTCCTGTTACAATGGAAAACCATTGATTAAGGGCATCGTCGACATCGGGATCCTTTCCTTCGCGTTTCCTTTTCTTGGAAGCCTCTGGCTGACCTTCGCATAGAGCCCATTGTTGGCGCAACTCTTCTTGCTGCTTCAGCAATCTGCCAGTTGTAGATTTGGGCACTCCAGTTATCTCTGCCAGCTGCCCTTGACTTGTGTTAGAGGGATGGGACTTTACTTTGTCCAGCAAAGCGATTTTTTCAGCGAGCGAGTTATCTTGACGGCGTGACATCTCGAACAGCACTGAGCAAACTGACTGCAATGAGCAACCTGGCCCCACCTTGTGTGTGATTGGCTGATGGATCTGACGTCACAATACTTACCGGATGCCACAATCTGGACCAATTAAGCGGCGCATGTGCCCCCAAATAAAAAGACAAAATACAACTAATTTTTGCCATTTGTTTTCGTTCTCAGAATATTGGCCCAATTAACCGGCGGCCCAATTAACCGGAATGCACTGTATATATATAATATATATATATATATATATATATACAAGGGTTGGACAAAATAATATGAACACCTTGATAAATGGCGGTTTTTATTCTTAATATGGAGTTGGTCCTCCTTTAGCGGCAATAACAGTTACAATGCGTCGGGGAATTGATTCATACAGCTTTTGGACAGTGGCTAGAGGAATCCTGAGCCATTCTTCGAGCAAACCCTGCTCCAGTTCCTCCAAATACGCCGGCGGTGGGAATCGGCTTCTGACCTGCTGCTCCAACTGACACCACAGATGCTCGATAATGTTAAGATCCGGGGATTGTGGAGGCCAATCCAAGCGTTCTACTTCACTAACATGCTCTTCAAATCAGTTTTTAACGACCCCAGCGGTGTGGATTGGTGCATTATCATCCTGGAAGACGGCGCCGCCATTGGGAAACAGCGTTTGGACCATGGGATGGACCTGGGCGTTAACCCTACCATGCAGTACTACAGCTGGGCCAAGAGTATTCCACGATATTGCTGCCCAAACCATCACAGATCCGCCTCCATGCTTAACGGTTGGGGTCAGGCAGTCGGGGTCATAAGCATCTTTAGGCTGTCTCCAGACGTAAACTCGACCGGAACATGGAAATAGCGTAAAGGAGGATTCGTCGGAGTAGACTACATTCTTCCACCGGTCCATTGACCAATTCTTATGGTCATTACACCATTTTCTGCGCCGCTCAATGTTGATGTGCGAAAGGAAGGGTTTGGCAATTGCAGCCCTCCCATGGTATCCAGCTCCATGGAGCTCGCGACGTACAGTTCTGGTCGATACCGGGCTTGCAAGATGCTGGTTAAGCTCTGCAGTCACTTTTGGAGCTGTGATCTTATGGTTCTTTGTCACAATGCGCTTTAGCACCCGGCGGTCTCGATCACACAGCTTCTTCTTGCGTCCACTATTGCATTTGTCGGTGCTTGTCTTTCCATGATTTTGGTATGCAGACATGACCAGAGAGACAGTTCCTCTGGATACATTGAACATCTGAGCGGTTTTCGTCACCGATGCACCAGCCATCCGCGCTCCGACAATTTGCCCTCTTTGGAAGTCTGACAGGTCTTTCATAACTGCTAATTCATAATTCACTCAAATCTGTAAAAACAACGTGAGGGTTATAACATGACGTATACACTCTCTGTTACGCATTTAAATAGGTTTGCCAGTCATTTGACCGTTTACTTTGTGTCTGAGCAGTCCGTAAAGATAACCGGTGAAATCGGCGGGTGTTCATATTATTTTGTCTAACCCCTAATATATATATATATAGATATTATATATATATATATATATAAATATATATATATATATATATATATATATATATATATATATAATATAATTATTTCACGAAGGTGACACGTGAAAAATATTTATTATGAATAAAACCACGAATAAAACACTTCGTGTTTCTTTTCCCTTCGTGGTTTTATTCATCATATATATATATATATATATATATATATATATATATATATATGATGTAAAGAACCACGAAGGAAAGGAAACAGAATGGTGCTCAAGCGCTTTCGTCTAATGACATCCTCAGGAACATTGAAGTAAATAAAGAGTTCGAGACTATATATAGGTCACAAAAAAAATATATATATAATAAATTTAGAAATAAAAATTGTGGGAGCAGCATACAAATTTGTAAGGAAAACTACCAATTTTAGCACTTTGCCCTTCTTGTCTAAATCCGTTCTGAACAAATTCAACACAAGATCAAATGGATTGTTTACAACCAGTTTTATAGATAATGCCTGAATGATATATAGGTCACAAAAAAAAAATTTGAAAAATAAAAATTGTGAGAGGAGCATACACATTTATAAGGGAAAACTACCAAAGTTTTAGCACTTTGCCCTTCTTGTCTAAATCTGTTCTGAACGAATTCAAAACAACAGGATCAAGTGGAAAAAGACCCTGGCTCATGTTAAAATTATTTGTAAGTTGAATAATGGCAGACTCAAGAATATTTCTTTTAACAATGTTGCTAGAGTGAAACAAAACTGAAGCATTATTTCAATCAATACAGTGGGATAACTCTGGCAAATGGACAAAAAGGGCACTGGACGACTGTCCCGTTCTAACGGAATATTGATGCTTTTACACGCGTGTGCAAATCCTTTCCCTTCTGACCAATGACTTGAGTACCATTGTGTTTCCTTTCTTTCGTGGTTCTTTTCATCATAAATATTTTTCACGTGTTACTTTCGTGAAATAATTTTCATATTATATATATATGTATGCATGTATATGTTTATTTATGTACATATATGTATGTATATATTTACATAAGTAGTAATAATAATTGAAAACCTAATCACAAAAACAGAAAATTTAAGTTTTATCTGCACGATGAATCCCTGTCGACAGGGTTTGCAGGTTTCCAAATTTCAAAACTTGCAAACACTGCACCCTTAAGAGCATGTCACCCCAAACTATAACAGCCGGACTTGCATTCCTCACCCTCGCCAATGCTGCAAATTTGCAAATATGACCCACATCAGTGGTGGGCAAAAAATAATCGATTACAAATAAAAATTAATGATGTTTGAAAAGTAACGAAAAGTATAAAGTAGAAATTACTTCTCTGGATTAATTATAATATAATTAATCCATATATGTACATATATGTACTCTCAAACACTGTCGACAGTGTTTGCAAGTGATACGTAATTCAGCGTCTGCGGAATGGAAAACTGTATCACTTGCAACACTGTCGACAGTGTTTGCAAGCCATACATAATTTTATGTGTAGCACTCGCATTGTTACTCCACGCACTTGCAAACACGTACATCTTCAAATCTCACCGCTCGCATAAGATATCAGCTTGACTGGAAAACACTGCACTTGCATTCAGTGTCACTTGTATTCAGTGTCACTCGCATTCAGTATTGAAAGTGATGTGCTTCGTGGCCTTGACTTCTCAGAGACAATAAATGAATTCGCAATTATCAAAGCAAGAAAAGCTTACATTTAAGATTGCTTATTCTATTTTTCTATTGTGAAGTAAACACGCGTAATAAAATCTGCATCTAAAACTATTTTTTTTCCCCAAGATATTCTAGGTTTGAACGGAGACAGGGGCCCCCATAGTTTGAGTCGCCCCAGTGCCTCCACGGGCCTAAATCTGGCATCCGTAACTTTGAAACAGAAATATCGTTAAATAGAAGCTGATTTGCCGCTTGAATACATATTTCAGAGTGATGCAAATTTCTTTGATACAAAGAATGGGGTAATGTTGAAATTCTAAATAAATTATGTGATGGCGAGAAATATACTGAAGAATCTTCATAGCCTGTCACACCCTCGTAGTTCATTTACGGTAAGTTAAAGTTAAATTTACGAGTTAAATTTACAAATAGTTTTATCAGTGGTTTGATATAAATTTTTAAGCAAAGTGAAATGAAACTATGCAAGAAATATGGAATCAGAAAATGCTACGTTGGCTTCATAAAAATTGCTGGCAATGAGGACGCTATAAAGGAGATTTTCTCTCTCTCTCTCTCTCACACACACACACACACACACACACACACACACATATATATATATATATATATATATATATATATATATATATAATACAGTCAAAAGCCGTAATCAGTCAATACTTGAAATGACTGGTCAATACGTATTGACTGGTTTTGGCTTTTGACTGTAATATAACCTTGGTTTTGTTACCGTCCAAATTGTTCATTCTGACGAAGGTCAAGCTTGTCACTCCACCTTAGACCTACAGTTTAACGTGGAATCCAAACCACGCCCCACCAACAGCCCAGCGTCTTAACCACGAGGCTACCCAGGGTACCCATTTATCTACCAACCAATTTTTTTATTGTGTGGAAGGATGAACAGCTTAGTTTTGCTGCGCGCCGCCTGCCGTCACCGGGTCTCGATCCCGGGTCCAATGGATTCGTAGTCAGCGACGCTAACCACAATACCACCGAGGCGCATATATATATATATATAAACAAACAAGAAAACATCTTTATTGCGGATCATTCACAATCCATAGCCACTTAACCTAACATACAAGAACAATCTTACGTATTATACACTGAAATTAATAAAAAAAAAATAATAAATAAAAAATATATATATATATATACTGTATGTATATAATATATGTGATGAATTTCACAATTAAGCACGTGAAATGAATGAATGATGCAAACCCACAAGGAAAAAGGAAAATGATTCCAAGGCCTTTCGTGTATTCAGAAGTATTCATTCCCTGATGAGGTGTACTTCTGAATACACGAAAGACCTTGGAATATTTTTTCTTTTTCCTTGTGGGTTTGCATCATATATATATATATATATATATATATATATATATATATATATATATATATATATATTTTAGGGTGGCCCTTATTTTTTAATTTTTTAATTTTCTGTGTTGCACCCCCTGAATTGGTTTGAGTCCATGTAAAACTGCGACACATGAAACAGGATAGAATTTGAAGAATTTTGGAGGTAGCTCAATGTGCTCAAATCCTATTTATTTATTTTTTTATTATATTTAATTAATTTTAATTTTATATTAATTAAATAATTATATTTAATTAATTTTAATTTTATTATTATATGTAATCCTATTTGTTTCATTTCAGGAAAAGTATGGCTTCTATAGTATAGTACCAAATACACGCTCTAAAACTGATGTTTATCTACTTGGAAGTGAAATTACTGAAATTATTGGATCAAAGCTACCATCAATCAGACAAGCTCTTGGCGTTTTTCTCTATCGCTACAATCGATAAAAAGAAACTAAACGAGATGCGTCAACGTATGTAATTCATAAAATTCTGCCATTCTGGGAGAAAGCTAGAATACCGACCAAAGAAGTACATCATTGTGAGGAAAAGCTTGAGGAAGTGTTCGAAAATTGGAGGCTGCTGAAAAAGAACGAGGGACGAACATCAGCTACTCAGAATTCTAATGAAGAAAAGTTTATTAGCGCGCTCGATGATCTCTTCGACATTGCGCATGCAGACGCCTTGAAGAGGATTGCTATCCCCAAGGAGCGTGAATTTTTGATAGCTCAACGAGAAAAGGGGCGACGCGGCTGCATGACTGGGTTTGATGTCAGCCTGCACAAGAAAGAACAGAGAGCTGAGAGAAAAATGGAAGAGGATCAAAGACGCGCACGTGAAACTTCAAGGGTTAGTGCTTAGCTTTATATAAAATCTAATGCTGTCATTTATTATTTACATGGTTCTATATATTTTACTATATATATACATTATTCTATTCTATATATAGTCTATTATTTTCATGGTTCTATACATTTATTTGCTGCTGATTTTACTTCATAAAAGCACAAAACTAATCTGGTCCTTCTTTTCCTTTCACAGAAGAAGGCGGCTAATAAAGTAATGAAGGCTTTATCAAGCAGTGAATCAGATCCTGAAGTCAAACCCGAAGAGCCTGAGTGGACTGCTGAGCTAGCACAAACGATCAGCCTCGTCAGCGCGGTCGAAAGATGGTCATTACCTCAACCTTATCTGCTGTTCTCGACCGTACCAAACTCTCTGACAGAAAGGCAACAATGGTAATGATTGAAACAGCTAAGAGCCTGGGCCATGATGTCAAAGATTTGGCACTCAACCGGCAGACAATTCAACGTTCTCGTCAACAACACCGAGAGACAATGTTTCATCTACTCAAAGAAACTTTTCAGGCGAAAGATCCTCTCGTAGTGCACTGGGACGGAAAAATACTGCCTAATATTATCGGAAAAGAGTATTCTGATCGTCTGCCAGTTCTCGTCTCAGGAAGCGGTATCTCTCAATTACTAACAGTGGCGAAACTACCTTCTGCAACTGGACAAGCTCAATCTACTGCAGTCTGTAATGCACTCAGAGAGTGGGGGAATAGAAGAAAAGGTTCAAGGTATGAGTTTCGATACAACTAGCTCGAACACAGGAAGAATAAATGGCGCTTGTATCTTGATTGAGCAGAATCTCGGACGCAACCTTCTCTTCTTCGCCTGCCGTCACCATATTTACGAGTTTGTAATAGCGGCGGTTTTTAAACGTTGTGTGGGAGAGTCGAGTACGCCCGAAGTACCCCTCTTCAAACGATTTGCAGCTAAGTGGCACTGTCTTGACAAACAAAATTTCCAGAACGGTTTCACCGATCCTTTCATATGCCAATCTCTCTCAGAGGAGAAAGAGGAGCTTTTGATATTCATCAACTCAAAGCTTTCTGAAGCTCAACCGAGAGACGATTATAGAGAGCTGCTGGAGCTGGCAAGCATCTTCCTCGGAGCAGTGCCAGAAAAGGCACCCATTTTATGACTCCAGGGTCCATGCACCATGCCCGTTGGATGCCAAAAGTCATCTACAGTCTGAAAGTATGGATGTTTCGTGGTCAGTTCCACCTCTCTTCTCGCGAGGAGAAGGGTCTACGAGATATCTGCCTTTTTGCAGTACGTCTCTACATTAAAGCCTGGATCACTTGTCCCAGCGCACCCTATGCTCCAGCAAATGATCTTCAGTTCCTCAAAGATTTCCTGAGTTACTCGTCAATACATCCTGGCATTTCACGAGTCGCCTCGGCCAAAATGTTCAACCATCTCTGGTACCTTTCGGAAGAATTGGTTGCTCTGGCCTCTTTTGATGACAAGACCTCGGCTTCAACAAAGATTCAGATGATTCACGCGCTAAATGCTAACAGTAGTGTGGAGGACGATGAAGCCCCCCCCCCCCCAAAGGTTCAAGTTGATCCGAAAACTTTCGGAGATAAGTCACTACAGGATTTCGTCACAAACAGATCCCGCACTCTATTCACAAAGTTTAATCTATCGGAACACTTTCTCAAGGAAGATCCAACAACCTGGAGTGAACTGAAGTAGTACAAACGAGCGAAAGAGAAGGTGAGAGCCATCAACGTTGTGAATGACTATGCAGAGAGAGCGGTTGCTCTCATTCAAGAATACAGCAGTCATCTTACGAAGGATGAAGAACAGTTACAGTTTCTTCTACAAGTTGTCAACGAACACCGCCGTCTCTTCCCAGATAGCTTGAAAAAAACTTTCTATGGCTGTATAAGTTTCGTTTTTCATGTGTATTCATTATAGTTATATATTATTCAATATGTTAAAACTTCATGTTGCTTGAGTTACCTCAAAATGTTGGAATAAATGCTTCAAAATTTATATGCAGTGTGTGTATATATATATATATATATATATATATATATATATATATATATATATAAATATATATATATAATTTAGGGTGATTCAAAAAAATCAATTTTTTTTTTTTAATTGTTCAACCTGTATTTTTGTTCCCTATGACAAAAAAGTAGTGTATGCCAAATTTGGTGAATTTTAAATAAAATTTACTATGTGCTACCAGGCGTCAAAGTTTCGCTTTTTTTCAATTTGTTTGTTTTAACAACTTATGATTTTGTTTAATTGTTTATATTTCAGAATTTTTAATTAATGGTTTATATACTAGCTTGCTTTTAATTGTTGTTTGGAACTCGTAATTTTGATACTGTAGTGAATACTCTTATTTTAGTTTCAAGATAAATGTTAATTTTACCGTCTTGAATTTCGGAATAGCTATAAATTCATTTTAAATTAGTTACCCATCATAATTCAATTATAAACCACATTAATACTAATTTTATGTATACTGTATTATTTTATTGTATGTAAACATAATTAATTATATATCACAATTGTCAGTTAATTATTTATATTCAAATAATTATTTTAATCTAATACCATGTCCATTTTGCAAATAAAGAATAGAAATCCAAGGGTTATATTTTCCATCCTTGGTACTGTCGCAGTTTCGCCTAACGAGCTCAATACGGCTAGTGAGATAATCACTGGTTGGCACTTAACCAGCGGCAGTGCTTATGGCTACATCATCCAGGTTAACCTATACCGGATAGATGCGCTACGGTCCCAAGCCGTAGCTTGCCTAGGCCCGACGACGACGAAAACCAACAATTGGTGACCCCGGAGTTGAATTCCCCCTTTTACCCGAACGACTAGGACTAGACTGTAACGTCGTTCGTGCCCATCACCCCCTTCACCCGAGCGACTAGGACCAGACTGTAACGTCGCTCGTGCCCTCTGCCCCTCACCCCTGCCCGTGCGCTCTGTGCCTGCGCTCGTCTCAACCTCCACTCCTTCGTTGGTAACTTGTCGTCTTGCTTGTACGTCAGCAAGCATAGGAGAAGATGCCTGACGACGCTGGTGCCATCTCCCACTTGAGCGTAAAGCTCCCCGTCTTCTGGCCGGGTGATCCATTTATTTGGTTCCACCAAGTGGAATCACAATTCAACTTGGGAAGGATCACCGCTAGCAGGACAAAATACGATCATGTTTTGTCCTCTCTACCAGCGAGCATCATCTCTGAAGTCCGTGACGTCATCGTGTCTACTTCCACGAGTGAGGACCCATACAACGATCTGAAGTCTGCCATCCTGTGCCGCACCACTGTCTCCGAGCGTGAGAAACTACATCAGTTAATCTCAAAAGAAGAACTTGGAGACCGTAAGCCCACTCAAATGCTGAGGGCTATGCAGTGCGCTCTAGGCGAACGCGCACAAACCTTCGATAAGGACATCTTTAGACAGTTGTTCTTGCAGAAACTTCCTCCATCAGCTCAGCGTGTCTTGGCCACTATGGATCCTGCTACTCCAGTTGATAAACTAGCAGAAACTGCCGACAAAGTAGTGGAGATTGACACAGCTCCGGTCAACAACGTGAACACACAATCGGAACTGGAGTTGAAAGTGGAAGAGTTAAGTCAACAACTCAACCACGTTTGTTCTCTGCTACAAAATCAACGGCAAAGAAGCCATTCTCGGTCAAGATTTACGAAGAGGCATCGTTCGAGTTCCGGGAAGATCTGCTTCTACCACTCTAAATTTGGAAAGAAGGCTAGGAAGTGCATCTCCCCTTGCAATTTTCGTCGGAAAACCCCAGCAGCGAGTCCTAATGGCGTCTAGTACTCGCACTGCCAACCTGTTATTCATAAAGGACAGGAACTCTGGTGTCAATTTCTTGGTCGATACCGGAGCGTCAGTCAGTGTATTCCCTCAAAAATCTGGTCATACGCACTCGGAATCTCCGCCTCTATACGCTGCTAACGGTTCACGCATACCCACGTACGGTACTCAGTCGCGTGAACTAAACTTGGGCCTTCACCGATCCTTCAAGTGGATTTTCATCTGTGCTCAAGTGCAGCATCCATAATCGGCGCTGACTTCCTCCAGCATTTCAAACTCCTGGTGGATCTTGACAAGCGACGCTTATGCGACCAGGCCACACTGCTTTCTGTTCTTGCCAAACAGGTTGCCCTTCCGGACGCCTCGAACTCTGCACTTTCCCTCGTTCCCCCTAATTCCATGTACCAGTGCCTTTTCCAGCGATATCCAGGAATTCTTCAACCGATGCAGATGGGTGATACCATTAAGCACACCATTACCCATCACATTACAACAAAAGGTCCCCCTGTGTTTGCAAAACCCAGACGTCTTGCCCAGGACAAACTGAAAGCTGCCAAATCGGAATTCCAGCTTATGATAGATCTTGGGATAATAAGACCTTCCAAAAGCAGTTGGTCCTCCCCTACACCTGGTCCAGAAGAAGTCAGGAGACTGGAGACCATGTGGGGATTACCGGTTTTTGAATTCGACAACCATCCCGGACCGATATCCGGTACCAAATGTCCAAGACTTTACTTCTCTTCTCCACGGCAAATCTATCTTCAGTAAAATAGACCTCGTTAAGGCTTTCCACCACATTCCCGTAGAGCCTTCGGATATTCCCAAGACTGCAGTTTGTACACCATTTGGGTTATTCGAATTTGTGAAGATGCCGTTCGGGCTACGGAATGCTGCGCAAACCTTTCAGAGGTTTATAGATGAGGTCACCAGAGGCTTAGACTTTGTTTATGCCTACATCGATGATTTGCTTGTGGCCAGCTCAACGGAAGAGGAACATAAGGAACATCTTTCACTCCTCTTTCAACGCTTAGAACAATACGGTGTTACTATTAATGCATCTAAGTGTGTGTTTGCACAGCGAACCTTGGAATTTCTTGGTCACACGATTTCGCAGCACGGAATTACCCCCCTTCAGGACAAGTGTGAAGTGATAAAAAATTACCCTATGCCAAATAATCAGCGTGAGTTACGTCGGTTTCTAGGTTTGGTAAATTATTACCACAAGTTCATTAAAAACTGTGCCAGTGTTCTTGCTCCTCTACACGCTATGATCACACACAAACGCAAGGTAACGAAATTGGTATGGTGTAGCGATAGTTTACAGGCGTTCGACAATGCCAAAAATGCTATCAATAGTGCATTGTCTCTGTCATTTCCTATCAGTGATGCCCCCCTAACTCTGACGGTCGATGCATCAGATGTTGCGATCGGTGGGGTGTTGGAACAAACCATTAACGGTCAACAAGCACCCATCGCGTTTTACTCAAAAAAGCTGCAGCCAGCCCAAACGCGTTATAGTGCTTTCGGACGTGAACTTCTTGCTATTTACTTAAACGTGAAGCATTTTCAACATTTCCTTGAAGGCCGAGAGTTTTGTGTTTTTACCGACCACAAACCTTTGGTCACTGTCTTCAATAAAAACAGCTGTAACCACTCTCCCAGAGTCATCAGGCAACTCGATTATATCTCGCAATTTACCACAGATATCCGCCACATCAAAGGTGTCTTGAACACTCCAGCGGATGCACTTTCAAGAATAGAGATTACTTCTGTTACCCTCAGCTCTACACTGTGGAATGCTATTGCACAGGATCAAGATAAGGATACGGAACTACAAGACCTGCTCAGAGAAGACTCCACTCACTCACTTTCCCTCAAGAAAATGAGTATGCCAGGATTGTCTGTGCCCCTCTATTGCGACGTATCAACAGCTGCTATTCGCCCTTATGTCCCTCCATGTCACAGACAAGCAGTCTTCACGGATCTTCATAAGCCCTCCCATCCTGGTATCCGTGCTTCGCAACACCTGGTTACCTCTCGCTTTGTTTGGCCCTCGATGCGGAAGGATGTCAAACATTGGACCAAAACATGCCTTGCCTGCCAGCGTGCCAAAGTCCAAAGGCACACCAGGTCCCCCTTTGACGCATTTCCGCCCCCATCCCAGCGATTTGAGGTAATTCATGTAGACATTGTTGGCCCTCTTCCAGTGATTCAAGGCCAACGTTATCTGCTCACCTGTCTCGACCGCTTTTCCAGATGGCCTGAAGCCATCCCACTTCCTGATATCCAAGCGGACACTGTTGCAAGAGCCTTTCTTCATGGATGGGTATCAAGATTTGGATTGCCGACAAAAGTCATCACTGACCAAGGTCGCCAATTTGAGTCTTCGCTTTGGAAGAAGTTTACCAGCTTGTTGGGTACAATACATGCGCATACCTGTGCGTATCATCCGCAAGCTAACGGCCTCGTCGAACGCTTCCATCGCCAGCTGAAGTCATCCCTTATGTGTCACGAAGACTCCCATTGGATGGATAAGCTTCCACTCGTGTTGCTTGGTATTCGCTCTGCATTTAAGAGTGATCTGAAGACTACAGCGGCTGAACTAGTCTATGGAACAACACTGCGGCTACCAGGTGGCTACTTCACTGCAGGGGATAAGTCATGTGATCCTACGGAATTCGCTCAAACACTTTCCTCTCACATGCAGTCCCTTCAGCCTGTTCCCCCTCGATTGACTAGCCAACAGAACATCTTTGTTTCCCCAGCCCTCCAGTCTTGCACCCACGTTTTCGTTCGTGTACCTGTCCCAAAACGGCCTCTCCAATGTCCATATGACGGGCCCTATGAAGTTCTCCGACGTACGCGCAAATCATTTCTCATCCAGCGCGGTTCCAAGGTCGACAATGTTTCTATCGATCGTCTTAAGCCTGCGTTTTTGGAATCAACCTTAAGCGAGGTACATGTAGCTACCAAAAAGGTCCAGGGGAAATCTGTGTCGTTCGGAACTCTTTGAACTTCCTCTCTGGTGGGGGAGTGTGTAGTGAATACTCTTATTTTAGTTTCAAGATAAATGTTAATTTTACCGTCTTGAATTTCGGAATAGCTAGAAATTCATTTTAAATTAGTTACCCATCATAATTCAATTGTAAACCACATTAATACTAATTTTATGTATACTGTATTATTTTATTGTATGTAAACATAATAATTATATATCACAATTGTCAGTTAATTATTTATATTCAAATAATTATTTTAATCTAATACCATGTCCATTTTGCAAATAAAGAATAGAAATCCAAGGGTTATATTTTCCATCCTTGGTACTGTCGCAGTTTCGCCTAACGGACTCAATACGGCTAGTGAGATAATCACTGGTTGGCACTTAACCAGCGGCAGTGCTTATGGCTACATCATCCAGGTTAACCTATACCGGATAGATGCGCTACGGTCCCAAGCCGTAGCTTGCCTAGGCCCGACGACGACGAAAACCAACAATACCAATTAATCGATTATGGAAGCTTGGCCTAACTCACCATCACCTAGTTGCTCAGTTGGGAGAAGTTCTACAAGAAAAGAAACTGAAGTATGGTTAATTGGGCAGCCCTCTGCAGTACTAAAAACATCCGTATTACCATCAGAGAAGGAAATGATGGCCCTCTTCATGCACTACAGAAATATTAAAAAGCAAGGCATTAGAGAATCATGCTGCTCTACTGCGGATGATGTGCTAGCAGTTTGGAAAAAAGCAGGAATACCAGCAAAACAAAGAATACATGTAGTAGATAAAATTCAAGGAATACTGAAGGAATGGCAGCTGCTTAGGAAAAACAAAGCAAACAAATTGAAAAGATCACAAAATTTAAATAATAAAGAAGAAAAATGGAAAGATAAACTGGAAAACTTATTTGACATTGCTCATGAGAATGCTATGCAGCTTATAAAAATAGGAGATAAGAAATTCTTGAAAATGCAACGTGAGAAAGGACGTCATGGAAAAATGGGTACCATTGATAAGACTGTTGCTAAAAAAGAGCAAAGAGCAGCAGAAAAGCAACAACGTTATGAATAGAGGAAAGCAGAAGAGATCAAAAGAAAGAAGAATGAAGAGGCTGTCATACTCACCAGTACATCATCAGAATCAGAATCAGAGGAGAGTAAAAGTGATGAATCTGGTTTCTGTGCTGCATAACCTTCAACATGGAAAAGTAAGGTTGGCAAACGTAGAAAATTGTTTGATGATAAATTATTAGGAAGTCTTGATGTTGCAAAATTGGGTGACAAAAATGTGTCTCTAGTTTTAATGCCAACAATTCAAAGTCTAGGAAAAAATCCAGAAGAATACAATGTTAGCTACTCTTCTATTAGTAGAGAGAGGATAAAATATAGAAAGAAAATTGCAGAGAACCTGAAAGAAGAATTCAAGCCAGAGGTGCCCCTAACAATTCACTGGGATGGAAAATTAATTGAAGATATTACAGGAATGCATATTGTTGACCGTCTGCCGTATTGGTTTCAGGAGAAGGCGTTGATCAACTTCTTGGTGTGCCTAAACTGGATTCAGGTACTGGTCTCCTGACAGCAAATGCTGTGTATCAGACATCGCTTGAATGGGGCATCTGCGAACAAATAAAATGCATGTGTTTCGATACAACGGCAGCCAATACTGGTCCTAGAAATGGTGCAGTTATTCTTCTAGAACAAAAATTCGACAACGATTTATTGTGGCTGGCATGTCGACACCACATGTTTGAAATTATGCTGGAAGCTGTTGTTTCAAAGTCTTTATCACCATCTCATGGCCCAGATATAGTCCTTTTTAAGAAGTTCAGAGAAAAATGGTCAAGCATTAATAAGGAGGACTACGAAACAGCATTATCAGATCCAGATATCTATGAAAATATTCATGACATCAAAGATGACATAATTACATTTGCAGCAAATCAACTAGATACATTCCAACCAAGAGACGATTACCTAGAACTATTGCAGTTAACAATTATTTTTTTGGGAGGTGAACCAAAAGGTGGAATCAAATTTAAACATCCAGCGTGACTTCATCGGGCTAGGTGGATGGCCAAAATTATATATTCATTAAAAATTTTTATGTTCAAATCTCGGTTCAAAATTTCAGTAAAAGACAAAAAAGGAGTAAAAGACATCTGTCTATTTGCTACTCGGTTATATGTAAAGGCATGGTTCACAGCTCCTGTGCCAGCTTGCGCTCCTCGTCTTGATCTGGAATTATTACAGAATCTTGTAGTCTACAAACAAATAAATGACAATTGCATCTGTTGCTATTAAAAAACTGTTAGGTCACCTCTGGTACCTATCAGAAGAACTGGTAGCCTTGGCCTTTTATGATGATGAAGTGCCTACTGAAACAAGAAACAAAATGGTAAAGGCCTTGCAAAATACAACAGAAACTCTTCCTGCAAAACGGGCTTTTCTAGATCCTGCACTTATTCCAACGAAGAAATTAAAAGATTTTGTCCCATCAAATACTCAAAGATTCGTTACAATAACAGAATTTAGTTCAAAATTTTTACTCAAAGATGCTAAAGAATGGCATAATGATGAAGAGTATAACTCCGCTAAGAAATCTATCAAACAGTGGAAAGTCGTGAATGATATAGCGGAAAGAGGAGTAAAATTAATGGATGAATATAATAAAATACTAACACATGACGAAGATCAAAAACAATTCTTGCTACAAGTAGTGAAAAACTACAGGGTTGTTTACCCTGATAGAAAAAAAGAAACATTGATGAAGTAAGGACAGCTAATGTCTCAAATATCATGCTAGTTTAATTATGCATGCTTGTGGTTATGGTTAGGACCTACGGGGGAGCTTTCCACATTAAAAAAAAGCAATGCGCCTTGTACTGTAGCTCCTGGGTGGTGTGGAAAACTGTACAACAATATTGGAAAAATTTGACAATTTAAGTCGTTCTGTCAATTTTTAATTGCTGGTAGCAACCCCTAAAAATTAAAAAATTGCTAAAATATTTTAGGATAGTTGTTTTTATGCTGAAATGAACCATTTAAAGCAGGGGTGGGGAAACCCTCGCCCGCGGGCGAAATTTCGCCCACGAGCTAATTTCAATTCGCCCGCTTAGGTATTTATTATTTACTAAAAATTATTTATTTACAGCCCAGCAAATAGCTTTTTAAAATACATCTTATATACAGCGTGTCCCAAAGAAATGTATACCCACTTTGTTCGATAATACCAGCTATGAGGATAATAAATATATTACTTTTTATATGTTTTTTAATAAAGAATTTTCTCCTGAATCTAAATATGTAATTATGTTTATTAAAAATTGAAAAACAAAAAAGTTACAGATGTTTAAATTATAATTATTATTTTCGAGACTTCATGTGCGATATTTTCTAATATTTTTGCACGTACAGGTGAGTCAAAAGTAGCGCCCGATTTCTGTTTTTTTCGGCTGTCAGATTCTTTCTGGGAAGTCATGTTGTTAATAATTGTCTTGCAGATTATTAGTTTTCTTAGTTTATTTATTTTTGTTTTTGTTTTGCAGGTTATTGCTGAGAGTTTGGAAAGTTACTGAATTTGCACCAAATTGAACCATGAATTAACTTTCAATGAATCAATGCATTGCGGCCGTGAAACATTACTACAAATGTAATGAACAACCAACGATGGCGGCACGCCGTTTGGCACAGGAATTCGATATTAACCCACCCCAGGGAAGAAACATACGATTGATTGTCGAGAAATTTGAAGCAACAGGGTCGGTAGCCACTGCAAAGAAGTCCGGTCGTCCGAAAACGGCAACGAATGTAGCTAAGGCTGAAGAAGCCATCAGGAGACTGGAACAAAGTCCGCAAAAGTCAACTCGCCGTTTATCTGCAGAGTTGGAAGTGAGCCAATCAAGTGTTATCCGTATCCTTCACCAGAAAAAATAGAAACCTTACATTCCACGCTTACTGCATGCCCTTCATGATGGAGATGACGACCGCCGTCTTCAATTTTGCGAAGAGTTCTTAGCTAAACTTGACGAAGAGGACAATGCTAGACAACATCTGGTGGTCAGATGAGGCATGTTTTAAGCTTAACGGCACAATTAACAGACACAATTGTGTCTACTGGGCTGCGGAGAACCCAAGAGTGACAGTTGAGAAGGAGGTAAATTTACCTGGCGTGACAGTTTGGGCAACCATATCTCCATTAGGGATAATTGGACCCTTTTTCTTTGAGGGATCTGTCACTGCAGAAATTTACCTGGATATGCTGCAAACCTTCTTTTGGCCCAGGGTACAAGATCAGGACTGTTATTTCCAGCAAGATGGAGCTCCACCTCATTATGGACGTCATGTTCGTCAGTGGCTTGATGAAAACTTTCCCGGAAAGTGGATCGGCCGCCGCGGTCCGATCGAGTGGCCGGCACGCTCCCCAGACCTTACACCTCCAGATTTCTTTCTTTGGGGGCTCATGAAAGACCTTGTTTATCGTGAAAAGCCTCGTACCATTCAGGAATTGAAGGCTCAAATCACTGCAAAGTTTGAGGAAATTGATATCGAACTCTGCAGGCGTGTGTGCCACTCTGTGCCTGCTCGGCTGCAATTGTGCATCGATCACGAGAGAGGGCACTTTGAAAATTGCAAGTAAAACAGCTTGGTACAGTTCCGTAATAATTTTCCCCCGAATAAATGGTTAGATAAACATGTCATTCATTTATTTCTACCTTCTTGTACACTGTAATACAAATGGCAAACAAACAATCAACTGACAGAAATCGGGCGCTACTTTTGACTCACCCTGTATACGAGATAAGTTTGAAACCGACGGCACTGTGCAAAACTTACAAAAACAACGTTCTGGAAGACGTCGAACATCTTAGATAAAGTGTCATTTAACCATGGAATTTGTAAATTTTTTGAATTAACTAATAATTACAACATTTATGCTTCAATATCAACACTAAACATAAGTATCTCAAAACAGTCGGTTAAAATATTAGAAAATATCGCACATGAAGTCTCGAAAATAATAATTATAATTTAAACATCTGTAACTTTTTTGTTCTTCAATTTTTAATAACAATAATTACATATTTAGATTCAGGAGAAAATTCTTTATTAAAAAACATATAAAAAGTAATATATTTATTATCCTCATAGCTGGTATTATCGAACAAAGTGGGTATACATTTCTTTGGGACACGCTGTATATAAGCTTAAAATTTGCCAGACGCCCGCGGAGGTGTTTATGTTATCGATTTTCGCCCTTGGTACTGAAAAGTTTCCCCACCCCTGAATTTTAAAGGGTTGAACACATTAAAATATATAAAACATTTTTTTACCCCCATATTTGAATCACCCTATATATATCAAAGCTATTGACTTCTCCTTAGGGAAACGGAGCTTACAGATGAAAAGAAGGACCAACACGACAGCAAACATTTTCGTTTATGTTTCGTATTTCAGACGTTTCGTCAAATCTTTTATCATCATCAGTGAATTATAAATTTTAAACCTTAAAACAAAAATAAGAATAAATAATTAAAATTACATCAATACAAAAGAAAATTAAAATCGTTAAAATTAAATTAAATTAAAATTACCTCAACTGGTAAATAGATTTACACAATGATTACGTCAACCTCCATATTCGGCAGATACTGAGAGAAAACTGTATGGTCAGTTACATTGGAAGGTAACTGACCAATGTAACTGACCATACAGTTTTCTCTCAGTATCTGCCGAATATGGAGGTTGACTTAATCATTGTGTAAATCTATTTACCAGTTGAGGTAATTTTAATTATTTATTTTTATTTTTGTTTTAAGGTTTTAAGATTTATAATTCACTGATGATGACAAAAGATTTGTCGAAACGTCTGAAGTACAAAAAAGAAAAAGAAACTAAACGAAAATGTTTGATGTCGTGTTTGTCCTTCTTTTCATATATATATATATATATATATATATATATATATATATATACATATATATATATACACACATTTTAACTGCAAACAACACACAGTATAATTAATGTAAAGAACGACACTTGTGTAGAAGAACGTTCCGCACAAGATGAGGAGGGAGAACGAACAAATGAAAAATGAGGTAACCACCCGGGATCTTCCGATTGCCGGTCAGATATGCTATCCATTACACCATGGGCCTCGATTAATCAGAAGCCGTAATTCTCCTACATACCTCATTTTTCATTTGTTCGTTCTCCCTCCTCATCTTGTGCGGAACGTTCTTCTACACAAGCGTCGTTCTTTACATTAATTATACTGTGTGTTGTTTGCAGTTAAAATGTATATATGTACGGCATGCGAAGGTGCCCCCTCAGGGCATTGGTTTCTGCTCGTATGTAGGAGAATTACGACTTCTGATTAATCGAGGCCCATGGCGTAGTGGATAGCATATCTGACCGGCAATCGGAAGATCTCGGGTTCGATTCCCGGGTGGTTAACTCATTTTTCATTTGTTCGTTCTCCCTCCTCATCTTGTGCGGAACGTTCTTCTACACAAGCGTCGTTCTTTATATATATATATATATATACACACACACACACGAGTATTTTTTTAAGCAATGCATGCGTGTTGTGTGCGTTCTTGTCCACCTTACATATTAACGACAATATTTAGGATGCCCACAAAGCTCATTGCTACAAGAACGTGGGGATTGCGACATTGGCGATGTCGCCACAGATTCAGATTTTTTTATTAAAATTAATAATATCATGAAAAGAAGGCTATAATGAAGGTTAGGTTATTTTAATCAGGTTATTTATATTAGGTTAACCCTAGGTGGGAATTCACGGGTCTCGTAGACCCAACACGTAATTCATTTCTGACCCATGATTTCCTATTAAGGGTTAAATATCGTCATCCACAAACGAAAATGTCGCTGTTTTATAAGGTAGCCAAGCGTGTGTGTGTGTGTGTGTGTAAGAGAGAGAGAGAGAGAGAGAGAGAGAGAGAGAGAAATTGCTTTGGATATAATTACGAAAGCATTCGCGCGCTTGTTTCACTCCAAATTGCTAAAGATTGTAGATGGCGCTGAATGGAACAGTCACACACTGTTTCTTCAAATATATTTTAAGCGTTGTCATGTTTTGCTTACATTACCATAGTAACTAGAAAAAAATTGACAATTGAACTGTGTTGCTAATTTCTAATAAATCACAAAATAAGATAATACAATAATAAAATTGAATTAGCTACTGAAAGCTCTTAAATGTAAAAATATTAAAACAACTTTCGCTTTTCAAAGTTCTCGCAGAAGGATACTGCCACAGTAGTGGGAAAGCTTCCTCGAGGTATCCTCAGAACCTCAACTCTCTTTCTCTCTCTCTCTCATATAATATATATATATATATCGAGGATATTCAGTATCTGAGAGTATTTTTCTGTTAATAGTGTTGCTGTAACTATTACGGAGAGTGGAGTGTTTTTTCGTATGAATGTGCGCCCAAAGACTAAAAAGTGAAGTTTTTTCAACTTAGATTTTTTTATGTATCACTTTCAATTTACTTGATAACTTTACAAGTACCCAAAATTATGTGGCCTTATTTTTTGACTGCAGGACCGAATGAACTTCTAGTTGTCTCAGGTACGTTTACAACCTTTATAATAATAAACAATAAGCGGGAATTATATCCCAATTAGTTTATATAGGCCCTCCTATGTCATGAAATCTAAATTCATATATAATTCACAGTCTGTTACAAAAGTCAGGGTGCAGTGCAGGGGGGGGGGGGGGAGACTGAGCCACACTTATATCTTTCTACCTAATTTGTATCCCATCCCATCCCATCTCGACTTTGGTGTAACGATAATTGATAATGCGATGAATCTTA
The DNA here is from genome assembly GCA_023014485.1 of Bathynomus jamesi. Taxonomy (NCBI): domain Eukaryota; kingdom Metazoa; phylum Arthropoda; class Malacostraca; order Isopoda; family Cirolanidae; genus Bathynomus; species Bathynomus jamesi. The sequence continues at coordinate 262,105 of JAJOZX010001430.1, read as the reverse complement.
ACAAATTTTTAAGCATAAGAATAGTGTGGGGCAGAATAGGCGTGAGACCAATGACGAAACTCGAGATAAAAAAACGAATTTAGTACTCCGATATTTTTATGACTTTAATCGATTATAAAAATAGAGTAAGACCTAAATAGCGAATTATGCTTATAAGATATTCCTTAAATATCAATATAATTCTATATAATTCTACGTAATTCTAAACATTTTACGCGAAACGAACGAATCATTTTAAAATAGTTCACTCTCATGAATCGATATCTAAGCAACTGGTGTGAGAGAACCGCGACAGAATGGAGCCAAAGTATGGGTGCTTTGTCGGGTTTTTATTCTTTTATCCCTTTATTACTGTAAAATGATGATGCGAGGGAAGGAGTGGGAAGAAATGACCGTCTCAATGACCCTTCGTAGTAACTAGAGGACGTTGAGCGAACAATACTGAAGAGAGTAAAACAATATTAATAACATGATTTATGCGAGGAATGAAACTTGATGAATGAGGCCTACGCGTTCCTGCATATTTAAAGTATTCCTTTTTAATTGTTTAAAAAATAATTTAATATTCACGTAAGTTAACATCGTGTACGGTACGTTTATTCTCATTTAGTCACAATTTTTTTTTTTAAATTTATTATTATTATTCTTTCATTTATCTTATCCTTTATTACCTTCAACAATATTATACTCTTTTATACCATTTATATCCTCCTAATAAAGCTTATCATTATCATATATCTTATTTATAAATGATGATGATGATGATGATGTCTGTCTGTCTGTCTGTTCGTTTATACACGCCAAAAGGGCTAGGGTAATCGGCACCAAATTTACTATACCCATTAAGGGAGAACCAGGGAAGGTTTTACTAAGTAACACACTCGCACCTCCCAGTGCACCCCCAATAGATTGTGTCTCGGTAAACATTTGCTGTGCAAGGCGCAGCAGGCGTTCCAATATATATATATATATATATATATATATATATATATATATATATATATATATATATATCGATTGTCAGAATATGTTCTAAATTTAAACTTAAATTTTTATTTTATTATTATTTTTATCAGGTTTATTAGAGTGAATGAGATTTTATGTTTTATATTACTGAGAAATTTTCCTCTACTGTTCCTGTTTCAGTAAAAATTTGAAGTTAGTGCCTTTAACGACTGAAATTTTATGTTTGAATTTTAAATTTAATTTATCATATATAAATAAGTGAAAGCGAGACAAAATGCGCAGTTTATAAATCGATCCATACAAACCTTTACTGCTTTACCAGCTACTCAGTGTCGCACCCATTGCAGCGGATTATTTGAGACATGCGTAGTGACCTAAATATAATGTTACTTCTTTAGCATCTCTTCAGTATATAGTGAGAGAGAGAGAGAATATTTGCAAATGTAGGGAAATTAGAGATAGTATGAGGTCAAAATTAATTTTTGGCACATTCGTTTTCATTGTCGTACAGTATATAGTACTTTTATAATTAACTACAAAGTTGACTTCATTTTTCTACATAATTTTGATAAAAATATTACTCTTGGATAAGTAAGTTTTGAAAGTGACTAACTCAAATATGTCAATTATTATTATTAGGTTAATAAACGTGACAATTTTTTTTATATATTTAAACTCGCACCGTAAATGTTTCCTTTTATTTTCAATATCACTTCGGAATACGTCGTGGCTAATGTCGTAACACCGCTTCCCGTCGATCAGCGAAGTTAAGCGACGTTGGGTTTGGGTAGTAATTGGATGAGAGATCGTCCTCCGCGTCCGTATTATGTAGCGACCCGTGGTTCGGATCCCGAGTAAAGCTATAGGTCCCCTCCGTTATGTGACCTTAGATGTTGCGATAATATTATTTACTTCTTTTAGACAATGACAACTAATTTAATTTTTTTAAATTATTGAATTCAGCTGCACGCATCATTTCAGTTTTGGCACATTACACTCGAATTCATTAACTGGATTAGATGAGGCTTTAGTTTAGCAGAACTACAGTAGTATAGTAGTAGTAGTAGTAGTAGTAGGCATGGGTTCAAGTACTTTTTCTCAAGTACAAGTAAGTACAAGTACTTCAGGAATTTGAGAAAGTAAGTACAAGTACTTGATGTAGAAAATTTGGTCAAGTGATTCCAAGTACTTAATTGTCAAGTACAAATGCAAGTACTTTCATGAAAGAAAATGAAATTTATCCATATTCGTTTACAATTTTATTGTTATTCATAAAAAATTAACGCAAACCCATCACAAAGCCCCTGTAAACATCACAAGGTTTATAATTACACCAATAATACAAATAAGTAATGTTTCCTATAAGCATGACGTCACTGACACTCTAAATGCCTAGCCTGAAAGTAATCTTACTCTTAATCTCTTTTCATTTCCTAACCATGCATCTACATTATTTGTACGTGTGATTCATTACCAAATGGGACCTTTTCCAGTTTGTGTACCGTTTTTCATATAATTTATTTTTGAGAATATTTTTGTTAAAACTAACGAAACTATCACGACTTAACCTAACCAATTATCAAGGGCGTACAGTTGATCTATTGCCATTAATTATAACATTGTTTGTTTCTGGAATAGTATTTACTATTTACTAATAGATCAACTGTACGCTCTTGATAATTGGTTAGGTTAAGTCGTGATATTTTCGTTAGTTTTAACAAAAATATTCTCAAAAATAAATTATATGAAAAACGGTACACAAACTGGAAAAGGTCCGTAATTTTAAAACTGTAAGGCAGAAAATATTAAAAATTAAAGTCATATTTTATTTAATAAGAGCTCGTGGGTCACTAAAAATTGCCTCGTGGGTCAGTACTTGACCCGCGGGTCAGTGGTTCTTCATTACTGCTCTATACAGTACACTGGCCTCTTTCTAGTCCGGCATATCGGTTGTGACATAGCTCCCAATAATCCGGTAGCCGGCACCTCATAATAAACTGTTAAGGCATATCCATTCTTGCGTTACTTTACTTCCCAACCTTTTTACTTAAACTGCCGTAAGTGTTCTGAAACAGATGAATAACAGCACTAGTATTGCCTCTGCAGAATTATTAACTTAACAGGGATGTACCAATTGTACCAGTGATGCATACCAAGTTATAGGGAGGGGAGGTACGCTCTGTAGTCCGTTAAATTTACTCGCCTGGTATGCCTCCTAAACCAATCGTGCTGGATTAGAAAGAGGCCATTATATATACTATATATATATATATATATATATATATATATATATATATACAGGGTGGGCCGTAAGTTTCCATACATAGGAAAAATAAACATTTTTTATGGACAACCATTTTTATTTATATAATATGCTCTACATGGTTGCCATTGTTTTGAAAACACATTTCAATACGTGTTCCCCACTGTTGATGAACACGCATTAGCACAGTTGACGTTATGCTTGTAATGGCGTTGGTGATACGTTCCTTTAGATGATTTATGTCTCGTATCTTTTCCTGATACACCATGGCCTTCAAGTGCCCCCAAAGATAGAAATCAAGGGGGGTGAGATCTGGGGATCTGGGAGGCCACTCCACAGGACCACGCCGACCAATCCAAGCATCCGGAAACTGCTGCTGATCCAAATACCGACGCACGTGAAGACCATAATGAGGTGGAGCTCCATCTTGCTGGAAGTAAACTGGGAAGTTACCTTCCTCGTTTAGCAGGGATGGGAAAATCTCTTCTTGCAACATGTTAAGATACCTTTCGGCATTAAGATTTCCACTGACAAAAATTGGTCCAATAATTCTGTTACCCCATATCACGGCCCACACCATCACTTTACCGGCACCTTGCATCTTCGTCGGACTCAGCCAGTTAGGGTTAGCATTACTCCAATAACGTATGTTTTGCCGATTAACCTCTCCATTGACGTAAAAATTTGCTTCATCAGTAAACAAGATCTTACGTCAAACGCATATTCTTAGGGTATCTGAAACATAAAAACAAACGTTTAATTTTTCCTATGTATGGAAACTTACGGCCCACCCTGTATATATAATATATATATATATATATAGTTTTGGCACTGTGCCTCTTTGATAAACAAACAGGATTATTTTAGAGGCTGTCACGCCCTGAGCGGAATGCAGAGTAATTTATATATTTTTTAAATTAAGTTACGGAGTATAAATTTATAAGGGTGCAATGTACACTTGCGTACACTGTTCATAAACTAAAACTCTTAAATGGATTCATTCCTAAATAATTGAATTTTAAAAGAAACGGTGCAAATCATTAACTGTAGCACTTATGGATTTATTTAATGTGAAAATAGTTTGATTGTAAAAACAAATAATTTAAGTCATTCGAAGTCAGAATTATCGGACTTATTTAAGAGTTCTCTTTGGCTTCAACTCCTCAACTCACGCTCGAAATGGACTCACGAAAACTGAGAATTTCGTTAATTAGACCAAGCGTTCCCGTTTTCTATTACTAATGTTCAGGCTTGGGTTCAAGTACTTACTCGTACTTGGTACTCAAGTACCAATTTTTAGGTACTTGTACTCGTATTTGTACTTGAAATTTCGGACCTTTTCCAGTTTGTGTATCGTTTTTCATATAATTTATTTTTGAGAATATTTTTGTTAAAACTAACGAAAATATCACTACTTAACCTAACCAATTATCAAGAGCGTACAGTTGATCTATTAGTAAATAGTAAATACTATTCCAGAAACAAACAATGTTATAATTAATGGCAATAGATCAACTGTACGCCCTTGATAATTGGTTAGGTTAAGTCGTGATATTTTCGTTAGTTTTAACAAAAATATTCTCAAAAATAAATTATATGAAAAACGGTACACAAACTGGAAAAGGTCCAAAATTACTTTATTTTTCCACCGAAATAAAGAGCTGATACACATTGAAACGTTTTAAAACGTGTAGTATACGTTTGAAAACGTGTGTGTGTGTATATGACAACTTACAATTCATCCAATTCCCCCATACTATTCAATTTGAAGATCTTCAGTAATCAGCTTTTCATTGGCTTGACATTTGTAATTTAGAAATGGAATTAGTTGACTTCCAAGAAAGTGCAGTATGGAAGACTAAATTTATTCTTAATCTGAATTCACAAGAAAAGGAATTGGAGTCGTCAATTTTGGGTGTAACCAGAGAACAACAATCAATAGAAAGAGTAGAGAATCTTATTCTTGCAGAATGGAACTCTTTACTAAATTCTTTTACATCAATGAAAAAGCTAGCAGTAGCTCTGCTAACAATGTTTGGTTCATCTTATTCGTGTGAACAGTCGTTTTCCTCCATGAATTTCGTCAAATCCACCACTAGGAATCGCTTTGGCACAGATATGAATGCTGCATATGTGAGACTAAAGATAACTAAATATAAACCTCAGATCAAAACATTAGCAGCTAAAATCCAACAACAAGTTTCTCACTAAAAATAGTAGGTAAATAAATTATTGTGACCCAATTTCGTTTTTTAAAAAGTCAAAAGTAACAAAAATGACCCGCCAGCAAAAAAGGTTCGCTACCACTGGTATAAGGGAACTTGAATATTACAGTAATAAATTAACTTTCATAAGCTGAATAGTCAGCATTTCTTTATTTCAAGATCAAGAAAATAGTGTATCACACACACACACACACACACACACACACACACGTGTGTGTGTGTGTGTGTGCATCATCGCATAAGTGAGGTACCGACATTTTTAAATTCGTGTATTTAAAAAGCCTATTAACCAAGCTTAATTCACCCTAACCTAGCCTAAGCCCAAGAAGGTCGTGATAAATGTTTTGAACGCAACTGATGGTTCGGACGGTGTTCTGAGTTGTCAGTAATTTGTGAGGTACTCGGTAATCTAACCTAACCTAATCAAATCTTAACTAACGTAACCTAATGAGGACCAACATATCTTTTTCTGACAATAAAAATGTTTCCAAATTTTCATATAAATTTTTTAATGTTCCAAGGTACCAAAAGTGTTACCTCACAATAAAAAATTAACCCACTACATCTGTGAATTATACACTCGACCTTACTTATGCCCATGCAGTTGCCTACGCGCGCACACACACACACACATACACACACATATATATATATATATACGTATATATATAGACACAATACAGGGTGGTCTAAAAGTCCCTATCTATTTTGTTGAAATAATAGTATTTTAGGATAAAAATGTAATAACATAATTAGGTGTATATTTATTTATCAAGCTTAGGTCTAACATTCGACATGAGCACCATCAGTGTCTCTGCAAATCTCAAATCTGTCCATTGCATTGCGGAACACATTCTCAAGCATCTCTCGGGTTATTTTAGTGACTACCGAGACAGTGCGAGTTCGCAGATTCTGTAGATCTGTAACTCTTGTTTTGTAAACCTCAGACTTTATAAAGCCCCACGCAAAGAAGTCTGATGGTGTCAAATCCGGAGATCGTGCCGCCTAGGGCCTGTTTCCACCACGTCCAATCCAGCGATTTGGTAAAAGCACATCAAGGTACGCCCGAATGATGTTTGCATAGTGACATGGAGGTCCATCTTGTTGAAAGACAACAGTGTCGAGAATGCCATCTGAAAGAAGCTGGTGTTTAAGAAACTGCTGAAGCATGTCAAGATAAATTGGCCCTATTACCATAGCTTTTGCAAAGAAACAAGATCCGTAAATCTTCTATCTTCCCATACCCAACCAGACATTAACTTTAGGAGAGTCTCTCTCTCTCTCATTCGTAGAATTCGGTTGGTTTTTCACTAGCCCAGATACGGCAATTATGTCGATTAACCTTTCCGCATGTGTGGATTGTCGCCTCATCGCTGAAGAGAATGTGGTTTAATAATTTTTCGGTATGAATTTTTTCAATAGTCTGTGCACATGGCAGCTCGTCTTCGATAATCCTCTTCGTGTAACTCGTGTAGCGCTTGAATATGGTAACTTTTCTTTTTTAATGTTGATTTTAAAATCCTTAGAACAGTCGTTTTTGGTATGCTCAGTCTACCTGTGCGAGTTGACATTCTAGGATTTGTTTCAAAGGCATCTCTTACCAATTCAACATTTTCTTGAGAGGTACCTGGACGTCCGGATCTTGCCTCATCATGAACAGATCCTCTTCTTTTAAGTTTATTGACCAGCTCGCGAATTGCTTTGTCTGTAGGTTCTGGTTTATGAAATAATCTTTCGAATTTTTCTCCAATTTCTTTGCACTTCTTCCCTTGGATACGTATTGTTACTATCATCACACGTTCTCGTACATCCATCATCTATGGCCTGTAGAAAATAAAATAGAAATATAATTATTTCAGCAAAATAGATAGGAACCTTTGGACCACTGTGTGTGTGTGTGTGTATATATATATATATATATATATATATATATATATATATATATATAAAATGGCTTCGGAGATTGATGAAGTGGAAAAAACCATCAAGGAAGGCCAGTTTTACAGGCAAATCTTTCAAAATTAGTTAAATTCAAGGGAATGTGAGGGACTACAACGAACAAGGGGAGTTATGTAAACTTTTCCTCAGTTCACCCTTCGCTAGTGGAGATGTATCTCCAGTGCCAGCTGAAGTGGAGTGTGAAGTGGGGGACGTAAAATCTCTCCATATTCGTGAGAAGGCGTCCTCACGAAAAGACTAAAGATAAACCAAATCCCGTCATTGGGTAAGGACTGTTCATGTTCATGCCTTTTGTGACTCTCGTAAGGAGAGTATGTACACAGATTCCTTCGACGCCCAAGACATATATCCTCCTTCCACTGGACTTGGTGGAGATGATGAGCATCATCGGTATACTGCCGAGACGAGGTAGTTCAGAAGGAGATTCTCAAAAGAGCCTAGAAAGTTGAAAACGTAACATGCCCAGTACTCAAAAGGTTCGATTTCATATTATGTTAGAAGGATGTCTTGGAGTTGTTGTACCTTTTGTAATAACGAATTGTGGTATCATTAAAATGTTATGAGCATTTTTCTAAACAAAGTAAGATAAATTTTGCATAAATTCTTCTTCGCCTGCTTTGGGGTATATTTTGTTTTAACTGTCGTTGCTCCATCAAAAAGCCTCATATCTTCACCAAATTTAATACACACAATAATACCACACTAAAAAACAATATCAATTGGTTATTTTCTCAAAAGAATTAATTTTGTTTAACAAAATATGTTTGTTTTATGAAAATATTGTCAATTTTCGTTTACATTTGTTAACAATTTGGAAAATGAAAACAAACTTTTCTTTTCACATTCAAAACTAAAATTTCAATTTAGAAACGATATTGAAAGATAAAATGAATATTTAAGTCAGAAATTGTAAAGTAAATATACGATATTGATGCAAATAAGCTTATTTTTAAGCTTTTGTTTTCATAACTAGTGGTAGAAATGAAATGATAAAGTTCATTCACAAAAAGATAAAGATACGCATTTGTTGTAATGATTAAAGATAGAAATATCATCTTAAGCATCCCATTAGCTACAATAAAATGCATGATTATTACTTAAGGAAACAAATAAATGTACTTTGCCTCTAGCAAATTGATCTAAAATAACAAAGAATGTCAAACTTTAGAAAAATGTATTCAGTCCGTATCTATGACGTTCATAATATTGTTTAATCATCCCTATCTGAATCAGAATCAATGTCATCACTCATCAGTAACCCCTTGAATACTGTATTTTCACGTAGTTCACCAGCCATTTAGATGCATGCTTCCGTACATGCAAGATTATTGGCTTAGCACTGACACAAATCATTGATAATTTTGTCCTTGAATTCATCTTTGAATTTCCATTGTATTTCTTTAGCTTTTACATATATGGCCAAGTCAAATGTTATTACAGAATCTCTTTGCTCCAAAGTCTTCATCACTGCCTGGACTTACTTCATTACTGTATACACTGTCCAGAAATCACTGGACAGTAACCTCTCTGTGTAAGTGGTGGATTTACTTGTGATACAAGTGCACTGAAAGCACTCCAAATTGGAATGGTCTGTTTTTCGGCGTACAAGAGTCCATGCTAAATCCATGTCTAGAGAGTTTTGGTGGAGTCATCACGTTGGTACCATGTTTTCTGTATGTTGTCCTTAAATTGGGTAATCACAGGTTCTTGCCAAAAACTTCACATGCTTTGACTTCTTGTCGAAAATCTGTTACCTTAAGAGTTCTCGTTTAGAAGAATGATCAGCCAGCACGTGTCTCTTTGGTTTTGGTCCAAACTGTCTCCTCTGAAACAATCACTAACGTTGTAGAGTGTGTCGTTTGTTTTCCATCCAATGTTTCCTCAATTATATCATTGTTGTTTGCAGCGGTTTGTATGGATATGTTAGGGGTAATATTTGCAGGAATCACAACACCGTTGTTTTCAGACTATGCAATAACTTCAAGTGCAAGACGTTTATCCACCTCTTCTATGTCATCATAAAAGACAGTGTCCCATGCGGTTAAGAATGGTGACTGCCTGGAACCTCATCCAGTTCATTGGCACATTTTGAATTGACATCTCCCTACTGGTGAATGTCTGAAGTCTGTGGAGTAATCAACCATCTGAGAAACCACTCGAGACTTTGTAGAACAATTTCTTTTGACCTTTGCAAGTTTAAATCATCAATATCTGCTGGTTTTATGCTGATTCCTTCTGCCTTTTTTAAATATGCCTTACTATCTGTGTTGCACGGAAGAAAACTTGTGTTGGGCTCATGCTCGCACTCTTCAGTTTACTATATTCGTTACCATCTTGTATTCTCTTTCTTGACGCGACATTCTGCAAAGATATGTCACTAGAGTAAATCAGTGCTGGTTTAAAAGGATTTGAAGGCTGATGGAAAACAGCGGTGTCTTGATAGTGTTTTTGGAGCCTGATCTTCAGCCTTTCAGATCGATAGTTGTTATAATAATGTTACAATGTTTTAGACCAACAAAGACGCTAGGATCCACTCATGGCTGGTCTACCTAACTGTATTCGTAATTGCGTATTGTGCATGTCCTCCGTGGTGGCGGAGGGGACCTACAATTTTACGTGGGTTCCGAACCACAAAGCCTTAATGTTACTACCTTAAACTATACCCAATCTATCAGCATATGCGTTTAATCGATTTTTAAACATGTTTATAGACGTGCTACTAATTACTTCTACCGGCAAACTATTCCACCTATTTACTATTCTATGCGTAAAAAAATTTTTGGCAACTGCTGTCTCGAACCTTCTACTTGTCAACTTACACCCGTTATTTCTAGTCCTATTATAGTGAGATATTTCGAAAAAGCTATCTCTATCTATGTTATCGAACCCATTCATAATTTTGAAAACCTGGATTAGATCACCCCTTAGCCTCCTAGTCTCGAGTGTAGTCAATTTTAACTCCTTAAGCTAATCCTCGTACGACTTCGACCTAAGCGACAGAATCATCTTAGTTGCTCGTCTTTGAACTCTTTCGATTTTGTTTATATCTTTGCGCATATGCGGATTCCAAAATTGGATCGCGTACTCCAAATGAGGTCTAATTAATGATTTATAAAGAGGAACAATAATATCGCGCGATTTGTACTCAAAATTCCGAGCTATAAAACCTAGCACGTTGTTCGTTTTATTGACCGCTGCTGTACTTTGTTTCGCTACTTTTAAATCACCAGTGACTATAACTCCTAAATCTTTTTCCTTTTCTACGCTTGCTAACTCCTTCCCTGACATACTATACGCAAAATTACCGTTACGCGAACCTATATGTAAAATTTTGCACTGATCAACGTTAAATCTCATTTGCCATGTGACTGACCAATCAACGATTTTATTCATTTTCATTTTATCAATATAGCGCATTACCTCCCTTTCACTAACCACAATATTATCCAAAATATTACCATTATCAATAGGTATTATGTCTATGGCCGTAGGGATATTCGTTACATCTTCTATAGTAAAAATTGATGTAAAAAATTCGCTTAGCAAGGTAGCTATTTGCTTGTTTTCAGAAATTAGCTCTCCGTTAAAATTTTTCAACGGCCCCAAGACACTTTTTACTGGATTCCTATTGTTGACGTATTGAAAGAATCACTTCGGGGTTTTCTTTGCCGTCACGAGCTATGGAGATTTCAATTCGCGCTTGGACTTTTTTATTACACTTTTCGCTTCACGCCTTAGACATATGTAGTTGTTTTCGTAACAACAAATTGTCTTTATCGCACTTATGTAACCTATAAGCCCTATCTCTACTCTTTATAATATCTCCTACTCTAGAAGTATACCACAAAGGCTTGTTTACTTTCGCACGCTTAATTTTGTACGGTACACATTCCTCATTTATAGTCCTAAATATTGTTTCAAACGATTCCCACATTAGTTTTGCGTTGGAGATCCCCATTACGTTTTCCCAATTGTTGTGTAACAATTCATTCGGAAATTTACAAAAGTCTGCGTGCTGGAAGTTAGGAATTTTAGTCGAGTTAGCTGGTTTCGAGTGACTTACTGAGAGGACAAACTCTACCATATTGTGATCGCTATTGCTTAATGGTTCTATTACTTGAAGATCCGTGATTAGCCTTTCATCCGTAGTTATTACTAAATCTAAAATACTGTCCAACCTCGTAGGTTCCCCAACCTTTTGAATAAGAAAGCTATCCTCGAGAAAATTAACTAAACGATTACCTTCAGCGTCTCCCTGCATTATTTCGTAATTCACGTTGGCGCAATTAAAGTCGCCCATAACTAAGGCCTGCTCACTACTTATTATTCTCTTTAGTTCACGATATAACGCTTCGTCCGTATCAGCTGTTTGATTACGGGGCCTATATATAATAGACTAGACCATGTTCACAAAAAGTGGCCTGTAAAACATTGTAGGGGCATTTTTGAGTAGAAGCTGGTGACTAGTGTTTTTTACCTAATTCACGGGTCCTCTTAATGATGAAATAGGATACCAAGCTATATTTTTAGTTTTTACCTTGAAAATAGCTAAAAACATAATGGCCGTTAAAGTCGATTCTTTGTAAAATGGCGCTATGCGTTTCTTTTACACTTTCGTCAATAACACTGGTCAACACTCATTTTATTGCCAATCATATTAGAGTGATTTTGGGGTAACTTTGTGGTGCTGATTCCGAATATGACATCGGTTTTGCTAGCTTGGCTCTAATTTATGGGATAATTGGTATCCCATTGAAACACGTAAAAATGCAAAAAATTTAATGTTCAGGCGGAGCCTACTTACAAATCGCATTGAAATTGTCTCAAATCATACAAAAGTAAACACATGAAATACATAATGGCATTTTATTCGGTCTCACCATCTAGAATGTTCCGGTAGTTTCCCATATGCACGCGTTATGGTTACGTTTCCTATTAATTGAGGGTATTCATTATCTCAAGAACTAGAGCCAAATCGGAAAAACTACTTTCATTTTGGAATTCAGCAACCCCAAAATACCCTAAATTCGTACGAATTTCCTTGGCAACGAAAAAAAAATTTTTTTTTTGTTGACCTGTGTAATTAACGGATTTTGACGAAAATTGGCATTTTTCATCACTGGACCATGTGAAAACTATTCTGTAAATATCAGCATTCTATCTTTGCTAGGGAAAAAGTTGGTCCACTAACATAATGTAATGTTTTTATTACAGTGACTTAGTTGGGGGCAGGAAATAGAAAGCGAGCAATTACATGTGGACAAGTTTTGTTCTTTGGTTTTGTCTAGACACATGATTTATGACTGTGGTCTATAGAAACAATAAAATAACTAGGATATATACCGAAAATTATATTTAAAAGTACAACATGCTACATATATTGCACAAAACCATTGTAAACTTAAGCAGATTGAGAAGTACTGTTACTTTATGTACTGTCGTTAAGACAGCCATCCTGCCCAGTTGCCTTCCTACATCCACAAGTTGCAGTACATGAAAGTTTAGTTTTTATGCATTTGCAACGCATGGTTCGACACCTAGCAAGACAAGAGCAAGACACAAGCTCAACACAAGCCTCAGGGATCGGATCAAGTGTCATCAGTATGGGCCGCAATCCCGAATTGTCTTGTCTCCATCCCATCTCAGTGACTTCGGGAAGTTGTGGAAATGGGCGGTGAGCATTTTTCCAAAGTGTACACTGATAATGCACACGCTGTATATGATATTTACAGGAATCACTTGTAGGGGCATCAGTTCTGGTTTGTAGGATTTTTCAAACATAATTTTGCGTGCGGCATGAACACTCTCAACACCTTCAACACCATAAATTCTGCACATGAACGTTTCTGCTGACTTCAGTTGATTTGGTGTTAAATTTCGTACTCCCAAGCCAAGCAGAAGCTGGTGATGCTGCAGAAATACTTTCCATGCTGTCTGCTTTGTGTGCCCAGAAATATGGGATGTGGTGTCACACCCTGTCAGGAAATGAAATGGAAGAAGAGATTCCAGTGAATTTGGTGGAAGGTTATCATAGACTGCACGGACAGGGATGTACTTCCTCCTTTTGGCTGTTCCGGCCATCATTCAAAGATTGTCACAATGTATTTTTGCAAAATGTGACACCAAGAATAAAAGTACATCTGTGTCTCTTGCAGACACCCCGCTGTTGTCAAAATGACAGTTGATCGCATGCAGAACAAGCCGGGTATCTGCTTCCTCATGTGCCGCTCTTATGGGGTTCAGATTTGTTGTGCCACGAGAAGACCTAACATCCTGCTCATCTTCGAAACCGCCTGCAACTATTATCTCCTTGTCTCTCGGAGCATGTAACAGAAGTTCCTCAGAGAGAAAGTGAGCCAGATTTGCCTTGTTTTCTGGTAAGGCAATGAAATTCATCCATGATTTTGGTAGTAGTACCTCTCAGCCATCAATTACGCGTCGGATTGGTCGAGTAGTCTTCGTACGTCTATTGCGTGTTCCTGCTTTTATAGTCTTCTCGGTATCTGTCAAAAATGACATCTATACGTTCATATGCCATTCCTGACTGGATGATTGACCTTGTGAATATATCGACTAAATCTCCAAACGTCTTAGCACCGTCTGGCTTTCCAATCGAAAGCACACGGGCTTGTCCATCTATCAGTAGACATGCAGAGCTGTTGTTGAGAAAGATACTCTCTGGGGTTAGCCTTTTGACAAAACAAACACAAATCCCAGTCTGTTGGGTTCATGGAACTGCGTCGAAGAGGACAATGCTGTGTAGACTGTACTGTTCTGCTGCATGTCGCTGTGTCTTGTCCAGACTGAGCCGAGTCCAGCCGATCTTCAAGTCGCTGAATTTTGTTTTTGTCTGTAAATTGAGAATAGCAGTTTTTATGCCACATCAGAGATGACGTACTATTGGACGAGAATGCTTCATCTAGCCGATCAATGACGCTGGATTCTTGAAATCACGTAATTTCTTTCTCCTCTCAGATGCTCTTGTAATCGTTTCAATTCCTTTTTCACTCGCATTACGTAACCCATCACCTCCTTTTTGGCAGATAATGCATAAGCTAAAATCTACTGACGAAGGTCTTTTTAACTTCACCAGAGGATCCATGTTCTGTGATGTTTATGATCTGAAAAGAAAAGAAAACACACGTTGAAAATATCCGTACACTAGCAATAGGACTGCTGTAATAATAAATTATTAAATTATAATATTTATTTAAATTATAATATTTATTTATTTAAATTATAATATTAAGAATGGGGCAGGGACAATTCGACGTGGCCGACTCGATGCGACCCAACTCGATGTGGCCGACTCGATGTCAGGACAACTCGATGTCAAGCCAAGTCGATGCCAGGCCAAGTCGATTTAATTTTCTTTATATATTTAATGTAGGTTAACTGAATGCCCGGTTAGGTCAACTGTACGCCCTTGACGATTGGTTAGGTTAAGTTGTGATATTTTCGTTAAAACTAACGAAAATATCCCTTAGGGATATCACATCGAGTTGTCCTGACATCGAGTCGGCCACATCGAGTTGGGTCGCATCGAGTCGGCCACATCGAATCGTACCCAACCCTTAAGAATACGGGCAGTATTCTGAGAATGAGTAAGAGAATAATTAATCACATACCAGGGGCAAATATCATTCAATTAACAATAATCCACTATCAAATACATCACACATGTCGCTCTACACCTCAAAAAACCAACTGTAATTCCAACACAATTTCTCTGCACCTGACATTTCACAGCATTCCTACGACCAATCAACGCGCAGCATTCGCTCCTCCTTCCCAGCACGCATTCCATTTCACAGAGGCGACGCCAGTTACAATGTTTCATAATAAAACAATTATTATTGAAACTGCCTTTACATATTGGGATGCCTTATACCTCATATTGTTAAGGATATTCAGTACTAAGACTGATTTTATTACTTGTTCTAAACACTACAATATTTGAATTTAAGCTATTTCGGAGTCATTTTCTTATTCAATTTTCAACATGAAAAAACAAAATTTCAGCTTGGTATCCTGTTTTTCTAGATTCAGCACCCTTCAGTTAGTCTAAAAATACTGGATACCAACTTCTACTCAAAAATGCTCCTTCATGGAAAATCTCAAGAATATGGTCTAGTCTATAACCGCAACAAATTTGAAATCGTTCATTTCAAGTTCTGCTATAGTCGAATCGATCGGTTCTGGGATTGTGTGCTTTACTTCTATAACGTTCGCAATATTATCGTTAATATACAACATAACACCGCCTCCTCGCCTACCTATTCTGTTTTTAACAAAAAGTCTATGACCTCTAATTTGATACTCCCCTACAAAGTCACGTGTTTCAGTGCTAAGACACGATTCATTTATCGCAATTAAATCAGTCTTTACAAGCAATTAAAGAAAACAATTCGTTAATTTTATTCCGTAGGCTACGAGCATTTAAGGATAGAACCTTCAAATTGTTTGTAATTGCGATACCTTCGCGAGCGAAATTTGAGGAAATTACGCCGGAACCGTCTGCTGGTAGATTTCTTTTCTCTAGATAATATTTGTAACGTGTTAACAGGAAATTCATATCATACGCTTTATTGTCCAATATTCCTTAATGTATCTCTGCTACCAGATCTTGGAATGCTTTAGAGAGCATATCTTCATTTTCTGGTTCTTGGTATAATTTGAACTTTATATTTCCTCTCTGTTATTTAATCAATTGCTTTATTAATATTTTTAGATTTTATCCCTCCTCTTTCCGGGCCCCTTAGAGGTCCGGGCCCCAGGGATTTATCCCGGCTTCCCCGCCCTCTCGGCGGCCCTGTCTACAGCTACAAGGTCAACCTCTTGTATTCTAGTCAGCATAGCAAAATCATTTCTTTCCTTTGCTGCCTGTAAGATTGTATTGCAAGATGAGAATGTTGCAACTGATAGGAACTTTTTTCTTTTTTTATGAATAACCTTCTGACAAAACATATATAAGGACCAGTCAGTGTTTGGTGTGAGTGACCTTGAAGATCTTGGTGTTGTGAATTCAGCGTCTTTTCTACTTTTTTCATCCATAGGAACTGGAGATGGGCTCAAGGATCGCCTAGCGAACTTCAGGTTGTATGAACTTCTGTATTTGTCATAACAATTTCTGTGCTAACATACATAGCTTGGTGAGATTGTCTAAATCTTTTCTTAGTCTTGTGTGCACTTCATCTTCTCTGTGTTTTGTAGCTTGGATAAATTTTGATATGCCAGTTTCAGATGATCTGCTTACAGATGAAAAGAGATGAAAAGCGGCCTCCTCGTCACATTCTTCAGTGTCCATTTTTATCTGAAATATTAAAATAAATATATTATTAATTTATATGCGTAAATAAAGTTTGCATATGCAATAAAAATTCATTATTTATATATCTGGTAGCTAGAAAAAACGTAGCTAGAAAAAATTATTTTAAAGTTTGTAATTTTTTAGTTACTGTACTTTAAATATCGGGACTTTTTTCTCGCCACCCGATATATATTAGTGGATTATACATACATGTGATAAATATGATCTACAGATCTACAGAAGCTAAGGCTAACAAAGACCCTAAGATCCACTCAAAGGCTAGCCCGAGAGAAAGGAAAGAGTAGGGGGTTAAGAGAAGAGAAGAGAATAAGGGGTTAAGTAAGGAGCAATACCTATCATTCGTGGGTTAACATTCATTCAGAAAAAGAGGAAAAAAGTCTCACCATCATCATCCGCCGGCCACTGCCGACAAGTCAGAAAAATAGTCGGAGAAAATAGGAGAGGGGTGAAAGATGAAAAGAAGTAAAATAAGAACGCTTACAAACCATGCAAACACAGTCTTAACTCACTGTCATACCATGCAAACTACAAACATGCAAGTGAAGAGAGTTATAGACACGCAAAGTAAAAAAAAAAAAAAATAGGTACAGTTAAACAAAAAGTGGGTTAGTTTACGCTACGAGCTACATCTACGTTCGTGTTAGTCTAATTTTTTATTTTATTTTTTTATTTTTTTTATTTTTTTTTTAATAATTTTATTGCTGGCATCACACGCTGGCATGTCACAAGCTGGCATTCATCGTCAACAGACTCATCCTCGAGCACCACCACCAGATCTCCTGTTGTTAACTTTTTTAAAATTTTAAACAACGTTAATATTTTTAAAATGTCTGTCAAGACGGTTCTTAAACATATTAACCTGGTAGTGGTAGAATGAACGACTGACGCGGGGAGATTATTCCATTTATCAATTACTTTAAACGTAAAGAAATTTTTAGCGATGTTAGTAATGAAACGTCTGCCACGCAACTTAAATCCGTTATTGCGAGTATTACTATTATCGAAAGTGAACAATTTGTCAAAATTTACGTTATCGATGTTATTAACGATTTTGAAAACTTCAATAAGCTCCCCCCTTAATCTTCTAGTTTCGAGTGAATACAGGTCAAACTCTTTAATCCTATCTTCATAAGGCTTATTGCGCAATGACGGAATAAGTTTCGTGGCACGACGCTGAACCCTTTCTAACCTATCAATATCCTCACGCAAGTACGGGCACCAAAACTGAACTGCATATTCTAAATGAGGCCTGACTAGGGACTTGTAAAGGGGCAATATAATGTCCTTCGAATTAAATTTGAAATTACGCGCTATGAACCCTAACATCCTATTAGCTTTTGCGCAAGACTCCAGGCACTGGTTCCTAACCTTTAAATCCTTAGATACGCGTACGCCTAAATCTACTTCCTCGTCAACGCTCGCTAACTCCCTATCATCCATCGTGTACGCGTAATTATTGTTGCGAAAACCTATATGCAAAACTTTACATTTGTCTACGTTAAATTGCATCTGCCACTTATCTTGGATCCTATTTCTATATTCCTCGTTAACAACCTTACCGCCTATTTTAGTATCGTCCGCGAACTTTGACACGTTACTAGTCAATCCTACATCTATGTCGTTAATGTAAATGACGAATAGCAATGGGCCTAACACTGAACCCTGTGGGACACCGCTACCTACATCTAACCACCCCGATTCACTACCATTAACTACGACCCTCTGTCTCCTAGCACGAAGCCATTCTTCTAACCAATTAGCTACCTGACCGCGTATACCGTGCGCTTTAACCTTCGCAATTAGTCTCCTATGCGGAACTGTATCGAACGCCTTTTTAAAATCTAAATAAATAACGTCAGCTGCTCTATGCCTATCGTATTCGCGCACTACTTCGTTATAAAATTCTAACAAATTAGTTAAACAAGACCTATGGCGTCGAAACCCATGCTGACTACTATTAATCAAATCCCTACTTTCTAAGTGATCGATAATACGATCCCTAACTACGGATTCCAAAAGTTTACCTACAATTGACGTTAAGCTAATGGGCCTATAATTGCTAGCTACTGCGCGGTCGCCTTTTTTAAAAATAGGCGTGACGTTAGCTAATTTAAAGTCTTCAGGAATAATCCCCGTTTCGAGTGACTGATTAAAAATCTTCGTTAAGGGGCCTACGATAACTTCTTTCAAATATTTCAAATGTCTGGGATAAAACGCGTCAGGGCCTGGAGCCTTGCTAACTTTTAGCCTATCGATATAATGCGCAAAATGAGGTATTAACTAAACTCTACCTCTTAAATACAATACTCTTATTTGACACTGTAGTATGTAATACAAAACCTTTTGTACAAAATTATCTATACCATAGTTCTTTAGCACAACAGGGCTGAAATAGTTCCTAAGACACCTAGGAAGCATATCGAAGTGTCAAACCTTTTGAATACTGGGTGTGCTTTACGTTAACTTTTTTTTCATGGATCTCCTCCTGGACTAAGGGTTCGAGTGGTTCGAGTGGTTCTCAGCCTTCCAACTATCGTCCAATTGCTTTGATTTCTTGCCTTTCTAAAGTTTTTGAAACTATCCTTAATAGGAAGATCCTTAAATACCTCTCTTCTCGCAATCTTGTTTCGTATCGTCAGTATGGGTTCCACAAGAGACGCTCTACTGGCGATCTTCTTGTATATCTCTCGGACTCTTGGTCATCCTCCTTTCGGTGAAACTTTTGCTATTGCGCTAAACATATTTAAAGCTTTTGTTAGAGTCTGGCACAAATCTTTAATTTCTAAACTGCCCTCTTTCAGTTTCTATCCTTCTATCTGTGCCTTCATCTCTAATTTCCTATCTGGCCGATCTATAGCTGCGGTTGTAGGTGGGCACCATTCTTCTCCTGAAGCTATCAACAGTGGTGTTCCTCAAGGTTCCGTCCTGTCACCAACTCTTTTCCTTTTATTTATTAATGATCTTTTAATTCGCACTTCCTGTCCTATCCACTCCTATGCCGATGGTTCCACTCTTCACTCGTCCACCCGCTTCCCAAAGCATCCCTCTCAACAGTCACTCCATGATTCGCGTAGTACGGCTATGGAACACCTGACCTCTGATCTTTCTGTCATATCTGATTGGGGCAGAGAAAACCTTGTGGCCCTCAGTGCCTCAAAAACTCAGTTCCTCAATCTGTCTACTCGTCACAATCTTCCATACGATTATCCCCTTAGCTTCAACAACACACAACTCAATCCTTCCTCTTCTCTTAACATTCTTGGCGTTTCCTTTTCTCATGATCTTTCCTGGAAAGATCACATTTACTCTCTTTCCAAAACAGCTTCTAAGAGGTTAGGTGTGCTGTACCGGCTTCGCAGTTTCTTCACCCCCGCTCAGTTGCTGTCTCTATACAGGGGTCCAGGGCAGGATTTTCCAATAGGCAACATAGGCCATTGGCCTAGGGCCCACCAGTAACTGGGGGCCCACTGGGGACCTCCTACAATCCCTTGACACAAACAGTATCATTGACAAATTTGCTATAGAAAAAAGCAGGAAAAAGTCATTTTGAACTTCACATAGTTGTGCTTGCAAAATTTATTATGCTTCAGTTTCATTGTATTTTTCCATTATTCCTATGTGTAAGATGTACATGATATGGAACTTGATTTACTTTGATGTACTTGATATGGAACTAATTTGATTAAAAATTATTAATGTGTAATGTATTACATTATGTTATAATTCTTATTGCAAAATTTATTATGCTTCAATTTGACTATTTTTTTCCATTATTCCTTTGTGTAAGAATAAGTTGTACATGATATAAAACTAATTTGAATAAAATTATTGATGTGTTACATCATGTTGTAATTCTTTTTTTTTTTACATTACAATATTACGATATACTTATATATATATATAATATTTTTTTTTGGGGGGGGGGCACTGATAAGGTTTGGCCTAGGGCCCACAAGCAAGTAAATCCGGCCCTGCAGGGGTCTCGTCCGCCCCTGTATGAAGTATGCTTCTCATGTATGGGGTGGCTCAACCCACACAGCCATACTTGACCAGGTGGAATTAAAGGCTTTTCGTCTCATCACTTTCCCGCCTCTTACTCACTTTCTTCAATCCTTCTCTCTTCTCTGCAATGTTGCCTCACTCTATCTTTACTATCGCTATTATAACGGATACTGCTCTTCTGAATTCTCTAACTGCGTGCCTCCTCCTTTAAGAACACGCAGCACCAGACTTTCTACACGTTCTCATTTTTTTTTCTGTCTGTCCAACTCTTTAACGCAAGGGTTAATCGGTATTTCCACTCTTTCATCTACTCAACGGGAACAATCTCCCTCAGTCCATCTTTCCCCCTGTCTATGACCTTCAATGTTTCAAATGCAGAGTGTCTAGGCATCTCGAAAACCCTGGACCTTGATTTTGGCTCTTCTTCTTTTGGGCGTGGGGGGGGGGGGGGGGTTGCTTTTGCAGGCGTTCGCCCTTGGCCCCTCCTTCCTGCATAAAAAAAAATCCCCGTGGATAGATGACGTGAGTTATTGGCTCGTTTTTCGAGAACCTAAACCTTAAAATTTAAAAGATAATTAACCTAACCTAACCTTAGTGCCATCGAAATAGTGAGGTACTATCCAGGTAGCGCATAACATTTTAACATGTTATCAAATGACATTTAAAAAAAAACGTGCCTAAAATGTTTTTAAAGTAAGACGTTAACATTATAACGTTATAAAAATATATTTAACGACGTGACCATATACTCGCATTTTTACGTTGTTAAAACATTATAAAGAACATTTAAACACGTAAAGATTTATTTTTTAGAAATGTCATTTGATAACGTGCGCAACTTTTCAATAATGTTTTAACCCCTTCAAGACGACGACATACGTGCGCGTATGTCCAAAACTTAAATATTTATAACTAAAAGCAGAAATGTCTTATAATTTAGCTTTCTTCTTTAACATTGTTTTGACGTTTGACGAAGTTAATAAATTTTGACCTCACGCGTTTTGACGCGTGTCGAGTTCAAGGGGTTAAAATGGTTTTAAAATGTTGTTAAAATGCTTGAAATGTTTGACAAAACATTTTAATTACATCATCATCACATTTTTGTATTACATGGGTAGCTAACCAAGCCTAACCTAACGTAACCTACACAAACTTTAATTAACATACTTCTTACCGACAATAAAAATGTTTCTAGATTTTTATATAATTTATTTTACTGTTCTGAAGTATCAAAAGTGTTACATCACAAAAAAATCACTCCAATACAGCTGTGAATTATCACATACACTCGACCTCACTTATCCCCAGTTGAGTGCACACACCACACACACACACACACACACACACACACACACACAGTGTTAAATGTGGGAAAATTCATATGGAAAAAAAAATATATATATATATATATAACATGCAAAGAAAATTAAAAAATGTGAAAAATGAGTCCGAGCGCTTTGGTTTTAAAAGGTCCCACTCAACTGACCTGTTAAAGAAACAATATCTAAATACATTGACAGTGATTCAAATATTTATAGCTGTTTCCTAGATATAAATAAGGCATATGATAGAGTGAACCACGATATTTTATTTAAAAAACTAGAAGACAGGAAGGTTCCCATGTGCATATTAAATTTATTGAAATTTTGGTATTCCCACCAATCTTTTACCGTTAGGTGGGGCAATGTACTATCCGAATGTTTTGGCTCCTCTTGCGGAGTGAGACAAGGCTCCTTGCTCTCCCCTATGCTGTTTAATGTGTATATTGACGGATTAATTGCTTCACTTAATGAGGCAACAGTGGGATGTTGTATAGATAACACAAGGATAAATAACTTACGGTAGTTTATGCCGATGATATGGTGTTACTGTGGCGGATCCAGTTCAGGGGGTGGTTCGATCGACCCCCCCCCCTTAAACCAGAACCACTCTAAACCAGAAAGCCCCGCTCCCAAAGCTAACTGATTGAACATGCAAGTTATTTTACAAACAACACTAAAAGCATGTAATATACCTTTTTGTTTCATTTGTTTCAGATCGTTAGTCGACCCTGTGTCTTACTTTAATACTCAAAAGTCTAAAAAGCAATATTCATTCAAAGTATTTATTCAATAGAATTTTCGGTTTACAATGTCGAGTTAAACCAATCAAGAATTGACCGATTTTTTGGTCCATCAAGTTTGGTCCATCCCACGTCAGTAGCAAGGTTAGTAACTGTATTGTAAACTAAAACAATGACTTTAAAAACTACTTACAGTTACTGATCGATTGCTCATTAAATTCATTGTCTCTCGTTTTGACAGTGATGAAGAAGAACAATCTACCCCGACTGCAAGGAGGATTCGCAGTAGCTGACTCGCAGAAAACCATTTTTCTTGTTTTGATATATTTTACGGTTAAGACTAAAAACTAAAAAGTAAGCTAAATCTTATTTCATTTTCTTAATATAATTATAATAGCTCCGCATTTTGTTTTTATTGCAGGTAACCCTGCTTGCCATGCATCGGTACATTGGTACCGTGTTGCGTCAGAAAATTCCTGTTAGATCTCTGCAACAAGCCGAAAAGTTCAATGTCATAACTAACCATTTTCAACCAGGAAAGGATTATTCTTTCCCCAAAGTGTTTATGAATGGTTGTAATCGGTCTTTTCAAAGCTCTTGGCAGGAACGCTATCCTTGGCTGGTGTACAGCAAGGAATGCGATGGTGGTTTCTGTCTCCCATGCATTCTAGTTGCTACACGAGAAAACCTTGGTGCTTTCGCGACCAGTCCATTTACACGGTGGACAAAAGTAAGTACGGTGTGCGGTCAACACGAGAATGTCTTTTACCACGTAGATGCTATGGTCGCTTATGACAATTTCCTCGCCACAAGTCGAAATCCTGAAAAAAGTATCCAGGTGCAAATTGAAAGTCAACGTACCTACACAATGCACAAAAACAGAGAAGTTATCAAAAGTGTGACAAAAATTGTCCATCTTTGTGGCAAACAGTGCATTGCCTTAAGAGGTCACAGAGATGACAGCATAGCCGCCCAAAACGCAAACAGGGGCAATTTTCTTGCCTTGCTGGAATTTCGTGTCGATGCTGGTGATGAAATCTTAAAAAACCATTTAGCAACATGCCGCGCCAATGCAAGATATTCCAGTAAATCAATTCAAAACCAAATTATTGATCTAACTGGGGATCATATTAAGGATTCGATCATCAAGGAGATAAAAGAAGCAAAGTTTTTTTCAGTTCTTTGCGATGAAGTGACAGACAATGCAAATCTTGAACAATTATCGCTTGTTTTGAAGTTTGTTGACAAGAATTGTATTACTCGCGAAGAATTTCTAGAGTTTAAAACCACTGAACGCATAACTGGGCAAGTCATCTCTCAAATGATCCTAGAAAAACTGGAGCAGTGTGGTCTAGACATAGCAGACTGCCGTGGACAAGGGTATGATGGCGCTTCAAACATGTCCGGCCAGGCCCGAGGGGTGCAGCGCATAATAGTTCAGCAAAACACCAAGGCAATATATGTGCATTGCAATTCTCATGTCCTCAATCTCATCATCGTAAAAGCTTGTAGCCTACCATCTGTAAGCAATATGGCAGGAACCATAACTAAGATTTCTAACGTTTTCAATTATTCTCCAAAGCGACAGAGGTGTCTGGGGAAAGTAATAAGCTTGGATCAGCCAGAATCTCAAAAATCAAAGATCCGAGACCTTTGCCGCACTCGTTGGGTAGAACGCCATGAAGCATATGAAACATTTGTGCTCTTGCTGCCAACAATTATCAAAACATTAGAAGTTATTCCAAATGAACCACAGTACCAGCAGTATAGTTTTGAAACACATTGGAACTGGGATAGAGACACACTCCAAAAAGCATACAATTTCTATCACACGTGTTGTTCGTTTCAATTTCTTATTTCCTTGACTGTTGCCATGAAAACTTTGGCAATCATCAAGCCGTTAAGCATCAAGATTCAGAAGAACTCAAACGACATCGTGAAGGCTTACAATATGATCTCGGACACAGAAAGAGCTGAAGGAAGTGAGAGATAAAGCTGACGATGTGTTCAGGGGATGGTATTAGCAAGCTGCGCAGATCAGTTCTGATGTGGGTACTGAACCCAGTGTACCAAGGACAACTGCCGGACAACAGCACAGACCAAATACTCCTCATGACACACCTGAGGAATATTATCGTCGTACTCTATTTCTTCCTTTTCTGGACCATATTATGCAAGAGATGTCTACAAGGTACGTTTGTAGAACACGAACTTCTAAATTCTAAAAATCTGACAGTTTTCCGTAACACGGTGGCAACGCCAACCGGTCTGGATCCGGCCCCTGCATTCTCCATCTAATTAATGAACTCTTTTTGTTATAGATTCGGTCCCACTCAGAAGATGACTGTTTAGTTACTTGGTCTTGTTCCCAGAGTCACCGTTGAGCCAGCAACAGTCATTACTGAGATTTCTGTGATGTACGAGTCAGACCTTCCCAGCCCTGGGATTCTTGACATCGAATATATGCGATGGAGGAGAAAGTGGCAGTCAGAGAACACCAAACCAGATTCGCTTCAACCTGCATTAAAGGTAGATTATAATTCTTCGTATGCCCATCTTGGGGTGACAATTCTTCGTATGCCCATCTTGGGGTGACAATTCTTCGTATGCTCCAATTATTTAATATTTAATACTTAGTATAATATTTTCTAGCTTAATTGTAACTTTATCACTTTTTCTTTCCAGGCTTGCCATGCCGAGATGTTCCCAAACATCAACTGCTTGTTGCGAATTCCTTGCACCATACTCATCACTTCTGCTGACAATGAAGGTGCCAAGTACCTTGAAACTTGTGAAGGGGTACCTTAGGGCTACTATGTCCACGGAGAGATTGTCGGGCTTGGCGTTGATGAACATTCATTACGACAAGCCCGTGGATTTCGAAGCTGTAGTTCAACGGTTCGCTGAACAGTAACCCCAACGAATGGCGCTCGTCTGATCCAGTCTTTGAGAGTCGGGAGATTAACTGATATCTCAGTCAACACAAAACTTTCCCAAGAAATATAATAACTTCAGTTATATTAATGAACAAATCTAGAATGATAAAGTATGATTTTCAAAAGAAATTTAGGTTTTGATATTGTGAAATTTTCGTAAACAGTGTTTCTTTAAGACTTATCACGAATTTTGTTTTTCCTTGTATAATTTTCTTGCAAATCAGTACATAACTTAAATGTTGTAAAAGCTAATAAACTTGAACAAACACCCCGCAAATTGCTTAAAAACGCATTTCTGAGAGCCTTAATATTCAAAATTTTCCGGGGAGCATGCCCCCGGACCCCCCTAGAAGCTTTCGGCGCTCGTACCGAACCCCCCGTCCAGCAAATCCTGGATCCGCCCCACTGTTAATAAGTCCTTCTGTTAAAGGTCTGGATCGACTACTAAAAGTCTGCAAAGCAGGGCCGGATTAAGACCTTTAGAGGCCCTAAGCACTTAAAAGATTTTGGTGCCCCATATATATGTAATTCAAAATATAAACAAAAATAAACCATAAAATAAAATTTTATTTTTTGAAATGAAACAAAACTTACAGTAAGATGGAAAATAATGTTTATTTTTGTATACTTCCACTTCATTTATATTTGAAAAGTTTTCTCCTACTTTTTTTAATTGCAAAGTCTTTGATCAGATCCTCAAAACTAATCTTACGTAACACATCTGCTTCTATACTTAGTAGAGATAAGGCATCCAGCCTGCCTTGTTGCATAGTTGTTCTGTTGGTATTTTTAATATACTTCAACTGAGAAAATGAACGCTCAGCTGAGCAATTTGTGACCATTAATGTTAAAAATATACGAAAGGCAATTTCTACATTTGGGAAGGCACACTCAATATTGTCTTCTACAATTATTTTATAAAGTTCAGCATGACTGAATCTTGTTTTTACATTTTTTTTTGCACTGAACTTATGGCACACATATGAGTGAAACTGCTGAAGCTCAGCAGAGAAATTAGTGTTCAAGTCCTCTGGGTAAGCATCAATCATCTTTTTACAACCCTGAGAATACCTTTCAATTTCAGTAGATGATGAAGTGGTGACATTATGTGGCACATCACTTAGAAAAGAAAATCTCTCTGCTATTTCTTTGTATATCTCTCCTCTTCTTCTCATCTCAGTTTCAAGTTTGTCAACAATTGTGTAAAAGGTGGTGATAAGAAATTTATCTCTGGCATTCAGATATACTTCTGGTGCATCTCCGTCATTGGGTACCTCTTTCTGATACGTTTGCGAGTTTGAGCTGCCTTGTAATCAACATCTGGTAGCATTTCCTTTGTAGCCGCTTCATATCTTTCAAATTCATCTCGTGAAGTGCACAGTTGGTCAGCTAATGATCCATACAGATCTGCACATGTTTTTAAGTTCACATCCTTATTCTGTAGAACTTTGCTTACTCTATGAAAATTTTGCAAAATCTCATCCCAAAAATTCAACATAAAAACGAATTCTAGCTCTTGCATCTTATTTGCAATATTATTTGCTTCTCTTCTAGTGTCTCCCTTTTGTGACTGGTCTTCAGCTATACATTCTAACGCTTCTAAAATTTTAAGGAAAGATTTCAAAATTGCTGCTGTTGCCATAGCATGTGCCTCCCATCTGGTATCAGAGAGGGATTTTAAGACACTTTCATTTCCAATACAACCTTTAAGAATTTCCCACCTGCTGGTTGAGGCTAAAAAAAAGGTATAGAGCAACTGCACTGTAGAGAAGAAATTAACCGCCTCTTGACAGCAGTCAACAGCACTTCGGCCTACCAGATTTAGTGAATGGGCTGCACAGGGCACATATATAGCAAACTTGTTTGTTTCTAAAATTTTTTGCTGCATCCCCTTATAACGCCCAGACATGTTGGCAGCGTTGTCGTAAGATTGACCCCTACATTTTGAAAAGTTTAGCTTACAAACTTCACGTAAGTACTGCAACACCTGATTTGCCATTTCCTCACCAGTATGGCTTTTCATTTTCAGAAAGGTTAAAAAGCGTTCAATAGGCTGTCCATCTTTTAAGTACCTAAGTACAACACTTAACTGATCGATATGTGATAGATCTGGTGTTGAATCAACTGACAAACTAAAATAACCAGAAGATTTTACTTCGTCAACAATGAGTGCGTGGACCTTTTGAGCCATTAGTTGAATGAGTTCCTCACAGGTGGTTTTGGACAGGTAAGAAGGATTTCCTTTGCCAGAATTTCCATATTTCAAAATGTGACCTGCTAAAAATGGATCAAACCGGCTTATGAGCTCAAGCAGCCCTAAAAAATTCCCATTCTGCAATGATCCAAATCTTTCTTCTGTTCCTCGAAAAGACAAGCCACGTTCAGCTAACGTACAAATAACAGCTATGACACGCCTCAAGACATGTTCCCAGTAATCACACTCTTCCTGAATTTGTTTTTCCAACTGTTGTCCCAACCCCGCACCTTGTCTGCGAGTTAAGTATGTTAGCATAGAGTCTCGGTGAGTAGTGCTTTTTTCATGATGATCAATTACAATAGTATTTCGCCAGTCACTGAACCCTTCTCTTATAACAAAATGTGAGACACTTTTAGGAGCAAACAGTTTACAAACATAACAGTAAACTGATCCTGTTGATGGTGAATACAATAACCACTCTCTCTTGTATTTCTCACCATTGGCTTTTGTCCCAACGAAAAGTTTTTGTGAACAGTATCTTGCTGGTTTGCCACTACTGAAATTCCGGTAAGACTTGTCAAATGGCCCATTGTGGTGTTGACAGTCACTGGGTCCACAAGCAATCCAATAAGCCACATCATCAGCAGAGAAATCAAGCCACAACCCTGGATCTTTTGCTATATTTACTTCATCTTCTGCAGACTGATTCATTTCACCACGATCACCATGGTCCACTAAACTTTCATTTTCAGCAATTATTTCAACCCCAGAATGTCTTGTAAAGCAACTTGAATCAACATTTGCAGTAGAGGTATCAAGAGAATTTACAGGCAAAGTGAGATCAGTAGTGAGACATGTGGTAGATGAACCTGCTTGTGACACCTCGGTGATTCCAACGTCATCATATTTTGATTTTGAAGTGATCAAAGTGGTATTTGTGTCCACTTCTGATGACGGAGATTGGTTTTGATTCAGAATCGGTATATCATGTTGACGTTGTGGTCGTGGAACTTGTGTGAAGAAATCAGTCAGCTTTGCAGTCTTGGACTCTAAATCCAAAGTCTTCTCTTGTTTCTCTTTTGATAGTTTTCGCTTTTGTGCACCACTTAACTGAACACGTTTCATCTTGGTTCTTGGGGTCTGTAAAATACAGAAATAAAAAGAATATTTTATTTGTATATTATGTGGCAATCAACACAGTTACACATATCACAATCTTGGCTTTGTTCTTTTATTCTCAGAAAGACAAAATGGGAACCGTACACAACCAAAGTGGCAATTTAAATATAAGTGGCAATTAAATATAACTCAACCGAAATATCAACTCGAAATGTTGAATACAAATCAAATCGAAAGAAGGAACCGAAAGAAGGAACCGAAAGAAGGAACCGAAACCTATAAAATAAAAATACTTAACATTAGAATTAATAATACGCAATCTATAAAAATATCAATATTAACATTTCACTATTAACGAGCCACTTTTATATTTACATTTATTTATTTATTTAAAACACAATATTTAATTATAGGAAATATGAACATTTGCTTAGGGCCTAAATTGTCCTAACTACGTTTGATGTTATATACACATTACAAATTATTCACTCTGGTTATTACAATCTAAATTCTTTTATACTGTTATGACAATAGATAAATAAATTATAAAATAAAGATACGTGTATGATAAAATATTGTTATATATACAAATAAAGTACACTTCATAGACTTACCCTAGAGAAGAAGAGAGAGCAACAGATAAACTTCTTCAACGCTAATTAACTTAGGTCAGTATATCTTATTATTATAATGGCCGTGATAAACATCACTTGATACAACAGCAATATAGAGAGTTTATAGTTTCTTTTATTTTAATATTAATTTATATTACAATTCTATAAACCTAAATCTTTCTGTAAAACAATACCAAATGATTATGTAAAATATATATTTAATATTATATGCACAAATCACACGTTCAGAATAACTTCCTATAGCACACGAAAATATTTAATCTATATGTATTTTTAATATGGCGCTCAAAGGTTTGATATAAACAAAATAATAACGCAAAGCGTAAAGTGTGTGATTACAACGAAATATATTTATTCTCTCAAAAGGGTTGTTGTTCACTACAAATTCAAACAATGAAAAAAAATAAATACTATACTGTATATGAATATATATAATTCAGTTTTCAACAGCTTATAGGCTATAAGCCGCGATTATAATAGTATAATAAATCCATGGTAAATCCGACAATGGAAAATTTCTGTGGTGCCCCCCTTCCCTTGATGCCCTAAGCACGGGCTTATTTTGCTTAATGGTTAATCCGGCCCTGCTGCAAAGTATATTTGCAGAAACATGATATTCTTTTTTAATGTTACAAAAACTAAGTTATGCAATTTCATCCAAAAAGCTATAATCAGCCAGCTGACATTAGGTTTAAAATGAAAGGTGACGCAATTGAGGAAGTACAAGAGTTTAAGTATTTGGGTCAAACTATTACCAGCATCTTGAGTGATGACTCGGATATAAGAAAACAATCTCGAAGCCTTTGTGCTAAAGCGAATATGACTATAAGGAACTTTCGGTTCTGTACAAATGAAGGTAAAGACACTCTCTTTCGTACTTTCTGCAGTAATATATACGGACATCAGTGTCCCGAGCTTCCCGGAGGTAACAAGACGTGCTCAATACAGTCTAATGCAAAGAATTAAAAAATCAACCAACCCGATTATCATTATCCAAGCTATCCATGAGTCCTGCCCTTTATCCTCTAAGCCAGGGGTGGCCAGACTTTACTGAGATGGGATCTACTTTTTCCAAAGTTCTCCCTGTACGATCCACTAGCCCAGTTATATATATATATACACAGATGGAGAGAGAATAACCAAGAATAAAATGATCCGTCAGTTGTTATGCTCACAAGCTTGTGAAGTGGGAATTGTGCGTCGTTAACAAACTCACTGAATGCATGAAAAATGTCCCCACCTCGAGTTTTCCCTCTTAAAGGTAGAATTTTAAGCAGTTCTTCTTTGGCAGTCATATCTTTAAACACGATCCTAATAAAAATGCATAACTGTGATGTGTCGATCACATCTGTCGAGTCATCAAACTGAAGTGAGAGGAACACGCAGTCATGTATGTCTTTCTTCAGTTGTTCCACCAAATTCTCATCCATTACTTCACAACGCCGCATCACAGTGTTTCTGGATAGCTGAAGCTGGTTAAGTGCAGACAATATTTCCGATTTATTACTGAAATTCTGAAACAACGACTCTGCTGCCTCTGTAAATGCTTTTTTGAATATTTCTCCATCCTGAAAAGGTTTCTTGTGTTTCGCAAGTACACATCTCACCCGAAATGACGCAATCGTTGCTGCTTTCGATTTTGTGCTAGGCCCTTGTAAAGATAGACTGCTGAGCACTAAGTTGAGACTTAAGTTCATTGACTTTTCCCTTACGTAGTTCACTTTCAGCTGGGAAATCACTGTCATACCACTTGTGAATAGTTTTAAAATGCCTCTCTAAATTCCCCTTTCTGACGAAAGCGACACATGCATGGCAAATTAAACACACACATTTGGAATTTTTCATCGTAAAAAAATATGCCGTCTCCCACTCATTGTGAAAGTTGTAAGTTTTTTGTTTCTTGGCACTTGGTTCAGCACTCATTTTAACAGTGTTAATGCAATTGGACTGGAGACTGATCTTCACCACCGATTATTCCAAATGACTGACCCGTCACTTAAGTGACACATGCTCATAACAGCTCAGCTTACCGAGGTATGAAATTTTGGCAGAAATTAAAGTTAGCGGTATCATTTTCTGTGCCATTAATTAAATATCTCTCAGAATTATTAAAGTTAAACTTTGTTATTTTTTGTTAAATGACTGGTAAACACAAAGATAAAATAAATAAATGTTGCTACCGATAATGGAGGTGATACCATAAAGAAAGCTAATTTTTAGTAGTAGCGGTCGGGTCGTGTGCTCGTTAGCAATGTTCCCTCTAAGGTGTGCGCGTGTGCGCGCGCACACGCGTTGTGAAACCCGCGCACACAGCAAAATAAAATGCGCACAGGCTCAGGCGTATCATGAGTCACGACAGTAAATGAAGTAATTTCAAAAATTTCAGTTTAATAAATTCTATAAAGAACAAATTAAGAAACCGCTTGAAAGAAAATCATTTGGACACGCTCATACGAATTAAAAGTTATCTGAATGATGACGAATGTATTAATCTTCATAGAGTTTATTTGGAATGGGCAAATGCTAAAGATCGTAGGGAGAAATCATAATCATACTTAAATGAAAGGCACTTTCATTTAATGTTATTTTTATTATATTTTATTTTATTGAATTTTATTATTTTATTATTTTATTCCTATTTTGTGAATGGATAAAATCATGTATTAATCTTGATAGTCTATTTTAAATTGCTAAATGCTAAAAATTGTTTTGATAAATGATAACTAAAATAGCCATTTTCAATTAATGTTATTTTTATTTTATTTCTTTATTTTGTTGAATTTTATTTTACTATTTTTTATTTTATTCATATTTTTAGAATGGATAAAATGTTTTCTTTTTTAAGAATTTATAATATTGTAAACAGTTTTTTAATATCCATTTAATAGTATCGTAATGATCAAGCTATCACCTTATGGAAATAATATTTATTAAGTATTTAATATTTATATATATTTAATTTTGAAGATAATAGCGCTCAGAAAAGTTTGCAAAATTTTTCACCATGAATCTAAATGTATGCACAACGAAAATTTCTTGCGCACACGAACTAAAAAAATTAGAGGGAACATTGCAGTCGTTAGTATTGTGAAATGTAAGGTCTCTGTTGCTAGGCTAAGCTACTGATCATTCTGCGATCTACTAAACATTGCTCTGCGATCTACTGGTAGATCGCGATCAACGTCTTAGCTAATGGCCACCCCTGCAGTCTAAGCGATGGACTTCTTGGGACGAAAACGTCTATCTGTAGCTCCACTTAACTTCGACATTACTGTATTATTTCTAATCAGTTGTATATATTTTTAATCTTAGTATGTGAACTGTCATTGTATTAATACGAGGGCCTCTCAATATATTTTGCCCCAACTTTTTTTTCCTTTTCAAGTTTCCTTGTAAGTTCCAGAAATTTTGTACACAAGTAGTTACATACCATTTTTACAAGTTTTTATTTTTCTACATAGTCTCCATCCTTTTCTACGGCTTTCCTCCACCTCGAAACAAGGGCCTTTATTCTTGCTGGTAAAAGTCCGCTCGGTTCCGCTGGAGCCACCTCTTAACCTCCTCAATAACCTCATCGTCACTGAAACTTTCTTCCACGAATAGCATCCTTCATTGGCCCAAACAAGTGGAAGTCTGAAGGTGCCAGATTTGGGTTGTATGGAGGGTGGGGTAACACAGTGAAGCGCATTTTTGTGATGGCCTCTCTTGTTTGCAAACTGTGTGGTCTTGCGTTATCATGCAAAAGAACGATGTCTTCCAGTTTTCTCTCCGGTCGAACTCGCTTTATACGCCTCTGGAGTCTCTGTAGGATAGCAATATATGCCTCTGAGTTGATTGTTTGTCCTTTCTTCATAATGTCCACCAGAATCACCCCTTTCATGTTCCAGAAGATGGTGGCCATAACCTTTCCTGCAGAGGGAGCCATTTTGAACTTTTTCTTGCGTGGGAAGTCTGCGTGATGCCACTCCATGGATTGGCGTTTTGTTTCAGGTTCAAAGTGGTGTACCCAAGTCTCATCCCCAGTCACAATTTGTGAAAGGAAGTCATCCCCTTGTGTCTCGTATCGAACCAATGACTCAGAAGCAATTTTTTTCCTTTGGGCTTTGTGATCTTCAATCAGTTGGCGAGGAACAAACCGTGAACACACTTTTGGGTATCCCAGCTGCTGAATTATCGTATTCACACTTCCTTCACTAATTCCTAACTCCAGTGATAGCTCCTTGTATGTGACGCGCCGATTTAATCGAATGATGCTATTAGCACGTTGCACAGTGTGAGATGTCACAGCCGATGCCGGGCGACCACTGCGTGGCTCATCATCGAGGCTGGCTCTCGCTCTCTGATGATCTCACACGTTTAGACCAGCGTCCAAATGGGCTTCGATCAACAACAGCATCTCCGTAAACGTTTTGTAGACGTTTGTGACTATTTCCAACTGTTTCCTTCTCTGCGGTTAAGAACTCGATAACAGCTCTCTGTTTACGACGCACATCACTGTTAAACCCCATTTTCGAAACTGCGTTTACCATCGGTTTTATACAAGGGCGTTTAAAAGCGGTTTTATAAAAGGAGGGTGTTGATGTGGTCATTTTGTGATGACAAATACGAGCATTGTGGGGAAAATAAAACACCGAATACACAATTTATGCAAGTGTACTTTTGAACAGCTGAGACAGACGAATGAACGAAACGCAAAACAAAACAAAAGAAGAACACAAAATAGAAAACGACAAAATAATAATGGTATACTAAAATATACATACAGTAAATGGGCATAATTACCAGTAAATATTTATCAATCAAACTTATGTTTATATTCAACACCCCCTCTTAAACTTAAGTTTCCTTTTCTTGAAGATACAAAATTATACCCTCCAAAATAAAATATTGTTACACTTTAGTCATAGGTATGACAAACCAAAAAAAAAAAAAACATATATACATACATATATAATATACATTATATCAGTATACATACCAATACATATATAACACAGAATATATATTATACTACCTGATATAAATCATACATATATATACCATATATCAATAATACAATACCATACCATAATCAAATTGAATCAATATATATCAATATATCACAAATAATATATATACCATATATATAAATCATAGTTACCATTCAAATCTTGTAACCTCTAATAATTTTGAATCTATTTAACTTTTCTTTATTGACAGGTTTAGTAAATATATCAGCAACATTATCATTTGTAGGCACATAATGTAAAATAACACTATTATTTTGAATTTGAGACCTTATGTAATGATATTTAATATCAATATGCTTTGTTCTTTGGTGGTGCACTGGATTTTTAGCCAACTCAAGTGCTCCTTGATTATCAACATATAAGGTCACTGATAATTCACTACAACCTTGCATATCTATCAGTAATTGTTGCAAAAATTTTGCTTCCTTAATGGCAAATGTTAACGCTATATATTCTGCCTCACATGAGGACAAGGCAACACAATTTTGCTTCTTAGATTTCCAAGAAATTAATGGACCATTATCATTCAACTGGAAACAATAACCTGAGATACTCTTTCTGTCATTAGAGCCTCCCCAGTCTGAATCACAAAATCCAACAAAATTCAAATCATTACAAGACTTTTGAAATGTTAAACCATAATCTAGTGTGCCTTTAATATATTTTAAAGCAAACTTACTTAAGTTCAAATGGACATTGGTAGGCTTAGACATATACTGAGACAGTTTAGAAACCACGTAACATAAATCTGGCCTAGTACAAGTCATGACATATATTAAGCTACCAACAATTTCTCTATATAATTTTGGATCAATCAATTCCTTGGAATCAGAAACTATATCTTTGTTCACACACATATCGCATGGAATCAATTTAGGATTACAATTGGTCATATCAAATCTACGCAATATTCTTTCCAAATATTTTGTCTGGTTCATTTTGATACTATCACCTTCAAACTGAAATTCAATACCTAAGAACCAATTTAATTGACCTAAATCTTTCATTTTAAATCTTTGAGACAAAGAAAATTTGACATCATTAACAGTATTTAAATCACTAGCAGATATAACTAAATCATCTACCCAAACAATTATTATTATGCATAAATCATCTTTATGTTTAGTATAAACGCAATGATCACAAAATGACTGCTTGAAATTTTGACTAATAAAAAAATCATGAAGTATATTATTCCAATTTCTACCACTTTGTTTAAGTCCATACAAAGATTTATTTAGTTTACATACAAGTCGTTCATCATTTTTCATTGTTTTTACAAAACCTTCAGGCTGCTCAACAAATAACTCGCAGTCTATGTCAGCGTTAAGGTAAGCTGTCTTTACGTCCATTTGGTGGACAACAAAACCATTCTGGACAGCTAACTGCATGAGTAAACGGACTGATGTAATACGGGCAGTTGGAGAAAATGTTTCTACATAGTCAATGTTTTCAATTTGGGAATAATCTTTCGCCACATAACGAGCCTTGAATTTTTCTTCATTGTTTGGTCCTAGCTTCACGGCGTAAACCCACCTTCCACCTACTACGGATCGATCCTTAGGCGCTGGTACAAGTTCATATGTATCATTTTCTTCTAGGATCTTATTTCATCATTCATTGCATTTTTCCACTTAAATGCTTCGGGAGATGCAATGGCTTCATTGTAAGTCCTAGGAATATTACTGACTCTATAACAGTAATCAATAGTGCAGCTTGCAGCGTCTAAGCTATCTGGGTCCACATAATCTTCCAGATATTTGGGTGCATTCCGTCTTCTCTGCGGGCGCTTTTGGTTTTCCTTTTCTGTCTTTGGCTCAACTTCACCTTCTAAATTTCTTATAGGGGTTTCAACTTTTTCATTTTCTTCTGGGGTTCTACGTTGTATAAAATCTAATGGATCATCATGGGTAACTTCATGTTGTTGGTTCACTTCATGAAATCTAACACATCTTACTCTTCTAACTTCATCTTTCTCTGGAAAGTATACCAGGTAAGCAGGACTGCTAACATCATAGCCTATAAAAACTCCCTGCTCACTTCTTGCATCCAATTTTTGCTTCTTTTGTACATAGGCAAAACAATTGCAGCCAAAAGTGTGCATATTACTGATGTCAGGTTTCCTTTCATGGAACATTTCATGAGGTGTCTTCCCAGTTCTTTGATTAAAGCATCTGTTTCTGGTGTATGCTGAAGCTCTAACTGCATAATTCCATAGTTTCTTTGGTAATTTTGCTTCTAATATTAAGCATCTGGCCATTTCAAAAAGGCTTCTCCATGTCCTTTCAGCAGTACCATTCTGGTGCGGCGAGTAAGGGGCTGAAAATTCATGTTTAATTTTATTACTCACCATGAGAGACTTGAATTCTGAACTGGTAAATTCTGTCCCATTGTCTGTCCTAAATCCTTTAACAGAACCATATGGAGCGATATCAGCCAAAAATCTTGCTGTAGCAGAAGTAGCATCACTCTTATTCCTTAAGAAATAAACAAATACTACACTTGTATAATCATCAACAAATATAATTGCAAATCTAGAATTTTCTCTTGAAATTGGATCTATTGGACCCGTTAAATCACAATGTATTAATTCTAAACGTTTGTTAGCTCTTTTATCAGGTTCTCTACATCTGTATTGGCACACTTTTCCTTCAACACAGGTTTTACAGTTAAAATTGTCTTTACCAATAATTTTCATTCCTTCAACAACTGACTCAAGCTTCAACAGATCTTTGACATTACAATGTCCTAAAATTTTATGCCATTCTTCAAGAGAATGCATTTTTTGTGTTTTCACATTGTTCAAAAAATATAATTTTCCAGATTTTTCTATATCAAACACAGTACCATCTGGAGCTATCAGTTTTGCGGAATTAGGGTAAAATTTTACAGATACTCCATTCTCTGTTGCAGCTTGAACAGAAAATATATCCTGCTTGTAAGAAGGAATACACAATGTATCTTTAAGGGTAACTTTCCTTTTCTTACCTTGAGAGTCCCTAATAACAACATTAGCATCACCTCTGGCAGACACAATGCCATTGGATCGGCTTCCATCAGCAAGCTCAATAAAATGCTTTGATGAATCAAAATCCTTATCCAAATTAACAAATTTTGATTTATCCCTAAGTATATGAGCAGTTGCTCCACAGTCAATCAACATATTGCATGAATCTATCTCATTATTGTGTTCATCAAAAGTTACACTGGTATTTACTTTGAAAATAAAAGATTCATCTTTTCTATTATCATCCACAACAAGGCTCACAGAATTTTTCTTCCTACAGAATTCTGTATCATGAGAGTTACTTTTACAGAAGTCACACCATCTACTAGATTTTAAAGAACTATTTTTATTTTTACACTGAAACTTTTTGTGTCCAGGTTTTCCACATGAGTAACACCTTAATTTTGAATTACTATTGACATTAGATTTGACTTTCATGACATTGTCATCACTAGTACTATAGGTTAACCTACACTTTTCTGACTCTTCATAACTTCTCAATGCAGACTTAAAGTCCACAAAATTCATGGTATCACCCCTCTGAGTGACCACTGTAGAAAAGGCCTTAAAGTCATCAGGTAATCCTTTTAAAATCATTGCTACCAATAAGCTATCAGAAATTGTCTCACCAGCAATCTTCAATGATGCGGCAGCTGTCTCCGCTCTAATCATATATGCTGTCACACTCTCCTGTCTGCTAATTTTTAGTGATGTGAGCTCAGTGTAGAGGGAGATTACCCTAGGTTTGGAACTACCTAGATAATACTCACGGAGAATTTTTAATGCCTCTCGTCCATTGTCTTTTGCATCGCTAATGATTAAAGACAAACTTTTGTCATCGAGCACTTGCACAAGCTCGGCAAAAACTTCGGCATTTTTCTCAGGATCAACATCGCCATCTTGTGCTCCTTCTACGACCGAAAGCAACTTTTGAAGTCGGAGATGCCCTCTAAATTTAACTTCCCACAATTCGTATTTTCCCTCATCTCCATCAAAATAAAGACGTGACCTGGGCCCATAACCTGTTGATGTGGTCATTTTGTGGAGATGACAAATACGAGCATTGTGGGGAAAATAAAACACCGAATACACAATTTATGCAAGTGTACTTTTGAACAGCTGAGACAGACGAATGAACGAAACGCAAAACAAAACAAAAGAAGAACACAAAATAGAAAACGACAAAATAATAATGGTATACTAAAATATACATACAGTAAATGGGCATAATTACCAGTAAATATTTATCAATCAAACTTATGTTTATATTGAACAGAGGGGAGGTTCAAACTGGAAAATTCTGGTTATGTGAAGCGCAGAAAGTTCAAACTTACGGCCCAAAAGACATTTCAGTCCCATGGCCTATTATTTAGCTAAGAAAAAAGGGTGGGGCAAAATATATTGAGTGCCCCTAGTAATATTTGTTATATGGACTATAGTCTACCAATAAACCTTTTCATTTTCATATATATATATATATATATATATATATATATAACAGCTGTCAGCCTGTTGAACTCCAGTATGCGATAGATTGTCACGAAAAGCTTCACGAATGACCTTGGCGAAGCCAAAAATAAATATCATCTTCATTCTTTCG
The DNA here is from genome assembly GCA_023014485.1 of Bathynomus jamesi. Taxonomy (NCBI): domain Eukaryota; kingdom Metazoa; phylum Arthropoda; class Malacostraca; order Isopoda; family Cirolanidae; genus Bathynomus; species Bathynomus jamesi. Next base: position 222,794 of record JAJOZX010001430.1, on the reverse strand, counting down.
TCTCGAACTATTTTTTATTTTTCTGTTTTTTGTTCCTCTTGAAAGAACGAGCAACGTGGTCTTATACTGTAGTCTCGTAGTCCACCGACAGAAGATTCCAGGAAACCTTTTGGGTCAGTTTGTTTCAGTTCCACATCAGTGGTGTTATTTAGAACCCTCGCAAGCTCCACCTTCCCCAAATTGTTTTTTTTTTAATTTTCTCTAATTCTTCTTGTTACATAATCCACTTTTATTTTAAATGTTCGTAAATTCTGGTTACATTAGACATTATTTAGTTTTTTCTTCCGTGATATTTGGGTTTTGATACTTACGAGGTTTTGGAATACCACCATCGATGGAAGATGATCTGGCTAGAGTATTTAGTAGGGAAAAATTAGAGTTTAAAACGCTCCATTTACGTATATTTTTTAACGCTTCAACGCATCTATCTCAAAGAGAAATAATTGACTATTTATTAAATTCTAACGTAATTGGGACTCTCCGTAGAATGATGTATATTAACTATTGCAATCCCTTATTATAAAAGTAAAGAAAATTAAGTTTAAATAAGATTATTTTAATTAATCTATTTCTCTATTTTCTACGATTGCTCAACCTTTTCATTCATGAATATTTTTGCTTTAAACCAAAAAGTATACATTTATTGTTATTCAAAATTAAACATTCAACTTATTGGTTACTTAAATTACAAACATTTTCCATTCCTTTCATGACAACAAAATTAAACCTATATTATTAAATATCTAGAAACGTTTGTACAAGAGTTGTATCTTAATACAGTATATATATACATATATATATATATATATATATATATATATATATATGGGACCCGAGTATCCCAATGTGACTGAAAGCGTGAAAATTGCGAGTCATTCATTAAAGGAATTGAATTTCTGATTGAGTTTTCAGATGCTTCAATGTATTATTTCTTCGTCAACATAATAACAATATACTTTTATTCTTATGTAGTTCAACCATGAGGTTATATTAACTTACTGATTAATTAAAATAATATTTGCATTTACTAAACAACCATTATCATATTCTAAGAATTATATTGCACCAATTAGGCCTATACAAAGTTGGCTGCGTGGCACGCAAGAGTTTATGAATTTGCGAGTAACATGCGAAGTTTCGCAAATTTCGTCCGTGCATTTCTATCGCAAACAAATGTATGTTGTAACTTGTAGGATAGGCGTATAGGCAATGTACTCGCCTGTATATTACGTGTCAATGTACGTCAAATGTAAGGTTACAATTGTATGAACTATAAAGTTTATCAGGTGCATTACATTTTTCAAATTTGCTAACCCAGAATATTTTGTAATGTTTGAATTACATAAAATATATTAAGATATAAATGTGATTAAAAAAAAATTAAAAATGAGTAAAATAAAAATAATGTCAATAATAGTAAAACTTCAGAGTACAGTTTTATTTCAGTATTTACCAGTAATTGGGTAGTCTCGTTCTTTCATACAGTATATTATATACACTCGTTCATTCACTCACGAGCAATGGCTTTGCTCAACCAAGTTACTAAAACCACTAGGATAATTTTAGTGAATTTAGTCTTTTGTCGTTAGTGAACGGAGGTAGTTGCGCTTAATTTTGTCTCGTGTTATTTTATCTTGTTTAAAATGATTCCTCTCTTCTTGACATCGGGTCCAAATGAAGTAATTGTTGTGTCAGGTAAAGTAAAGCAAAGAAAAATGAGAAAATTTGTAATAGTTAACAATATATAAAGTCATATTTTAACTTCATCGTTTCCAATGAGATAGGAATTTGAAAGTTGTACAATCATCAAAATAATATTGCATGAGCTTTCTTGACCAAAGGAAGCTTCGTTTGATGATTCATTTTGTGAAACAATATATATTATGTTCATATTTTCTTTCTTGGGTCACATTTTCAATACATATTCATAATAGTATAATTATAGAATTCTTTTATTATTATAAGTTGAAATCATCTTTGAAAAAATTACCGGCTTAATTAACATTCTATTCGGTGTGTGTGTGTATATATATATATATATATATATATATAAGTCAAAAGTACAGTGATTGCACAGTAGGGATGACAGCCTAGTGTTGGGTTTGGCACCGCTAAAGTCAAAGCCTTATTTTTATATTTTTTCTGTATAAAGCAGTGAAGTATGCATCCCGTCACATATTTATGTGCACGCATTCATCGTAACCCTGCAAAATAAAACAAGTACAGAAGTCAATTTTCTTAATGGCGCACAACATACGTACAAAAATCTAATATGGAATGTAGTATCTTTCGCATGGGTCTTATGAAAGAAGGGTTACAACATATCTTGGCATAGAGACAACGAGTTGTTTATAACATAGTGCGTTCAAGAGGTGTAACTATTGAGAAATACAGATATACTATATATATAATATATATATATATATAATATATATATATATATATATATATATATATACACACACACAGGTACTTGTAGGTTATCTCCCCCCACCAATTTTGACAGAATATTTTTGTTAAAACTAACGAAAATATCACGACTTAACCTAACCAATTATCAAGGGCGTACAGTTGATCTATTAGTAAATAGTAAATACTATTCCAGAAACAAACAATGTTATAATTAATAATAGATCAACTGTACCCCTTAATAAATGGTTAGGTTAAGTCGTGATATTTTCGTTAGTTTTAACGAAAATATTCTGTCAAAATTGGTGGGGGGTGGGTGGGGGGGGGGGGAAATAACCTACAAGTACCTATATATATATATATATATATATATATAAATATATAAATAACAAATAATAAAAGCAGCACTTGGTAAAACATCTTGTTTATTCAATCGCGACAGTTTCGGAGCAGACTTTCTGGTAAAACTTTACGAGCCACCTGCATTGCCATGAAACATGCTACAGTAACGAAACATATATCAATCGATAGAGCAGAAAAAAATTGTGCAAGCAGCTATGCATCATTTTGAAAATATTAGAAAATAACAAAGTTATGACATTATGAAGATGTTATTAGGTCTATCATAGCTTACACCATTTGGATCTTTTCCGTTTCATGTACTGTTTCCGATTTTGTTGAAAATAAGATATTTAATGTAGGTTAACTGAATGCCCGGTTAGGTCAACTGTACGCCCTTGATGATTGGTTAGGTTAAGTCGTGATATTTTCGTTAGTTTTAATGAAAATATCACAACTTAACCTAACCAATCGTCAAGGGCATACAGTTGATCTAACCGGGTATTCAATTAACCTAACTGGGCATTATATTGGTCAATATTTAGGAGATGCACGGCTTCCGAATTCAGACATGAAAATTAGTTAATCTTGTGTGTTTTTATGTGCTCTATTCATAATTGACCATCATTTCTTGTGCAATCACTTCAAAGTATGAAAATTTTTCAATTTAATTTTTTTTTTTTAAATTCATATTTCGAAGTGAAATCACGGGAAATGATGAGGGAATATGAATAAAGCGCATAAAAACACACGATCAACTAATTTTCTTTACTAAAATGAACATAACCAAACCTACCTAACCTAACCTTCACTAAAACGAACCTAACCTAACCTTCACTAAATTGACGGAAAAATAACTAACTTTTTATTGTGGCGGTGGATAAAGTTTCGCGATTTCTCGCAAAAAAATAATGCAGGATAGTCTTGTGGTCTTTGTGTTCTGCTTGAAATAGGTAGCGCGCAAAGTACTGCTGGTAATGTTTTTTTTTTGTTACCAGCTCTCAAAGCCCATGCCTTTATATCTTCCCAAAGTCTTTCTATATTCTGGTATGCGCGCCACTCTCTGGGTCGACGAAATTGTTGGAATGATTCGCAGTTCGGTGTTCATAACCCAGATCAGAGAGCTGGCTGTAAGCCTTCCAGCAGTCGCTAATGACAATTGACCCCGGAAAAATAAAGCGTTGTATAAGTGGAAGTAATGTTTCTTTGCTCCGATCACCGACGGTTAAAATAAATTTTCGCTTTGAAACACACTCAATTCCACTGAAAACCCACACACCTTGTAGCTCACGTCCCCGATTGTATTTACAGTAGATTTACCAAATTTGCTCTCATCAATTTCCACAATAATACCTGGACCCCCAATTGGTTCTTGATTGTTAAGCCAGTTGATACAAACTTCAGATCAAAATGATTTACAGTCCACAACAGTTCGTGAATTCAATTCTGAAAAAAATCCTCACAGTACTTTTGACTAAAAAATTTTCGCGAGAATGTGTTTAGAAAAAGTAAATTTACACTGGGACGCATTTTTGTATTCTCAAACCACGTGGATTTAAAGAGAGAAATATCATACTTCCACGAAATATGCAGCATTTTGTACGTCCACTTTTTTTGTTACGTAATTTCCGATAGCACACGAAAACTTTTTTATCAAGCCTGTACGACATAGGCTTACAACACTCTGGACACTTTCCACTACGGGGGAGAACACCATGATTGCTGAATATTTCAATTGCTTCAGCATCATTATTCAGAACTTTTTGAATTAAGTGCGAGTGCTGCAATTTGCACCCGTCACACACAGCCATGGCTTTGAAAGAACTGCGGTTTGAGAAGCGCAACTATACCAGAGAAAAGATGTGTTAACCAGAGTTTCTCGAAAAATGTCAAAAAATCGTTCAAGTGAAAAAATCGATATTTTCCCTTTTTTTTTAAACTTCATCAAATCATATAGTTAATCTTGTGTGTTTTTATGCGCTCTATTCATAATTGACCATCATTTCTTGTGCAATTGCTTCAAAGTATGAAAATTTTTAAATTTAAATTTTGTTGAAAAAAATTATATTTTGAAGTGAAAGCACGGGAAATGATGAGGAAATATGAATAAAGCACATAAAAACACAAAAGATCAACTAATTTTCTTTACAAAAATGGGGTCAATCCCAGAATAGGCACCTGATGTACCTCAATCCCAGAATAGGCACCTTGCAAGGAATTAAATAAAAAAAACCTGATGATTACAAAATTTATTGTTTATACAAAGTTTATTACAAATGTAATAAAGGCAAAGTTATAAAAGGTTTAAAGTGGTTTAATGAATAAAGAAAAATTTTAGATATTATAAATTCCTGCAATATGAGCCCGAATGTTTCTGAATCCATCTGAAGCAAATCTATCTTGCCACATAAATTGGTATAGATATAGGTTAGGTTAGGTTAGGTTAGGTAAGAGTTGATTTTTTCAAATATTGATAAAAACCATGAAATTATATCTCTAAAAACTGTTTATATTTTTTTCTCCTCAATCCTAGATTAAGCACCTGTGTTTTGCCTCAATCCCAGATTAAGCACCTAAAAATGATTTCAGGTGCCTATTCTGGGATTGATCCCAAAAATGAACCCAACCTAACCTAACCTAACCTTCACTAAAACGAACATAACAACCTAACCTAACCTAACCTAACCGGTAAATTTTTACAAGTGTACATTACAGGCTTTGTAAATCGAAACTGTTATTCTGATGGTTTTTGATGCGGTTTGAACGAAGGTTAATTTCGTTCAAACAATATCAAAAACAATCGGAAAAACATAGTTTTAATGTATAACCTAACCTAACCTAAAATGCCAAAATTCCCAAAAAGCCTGTAATGTATTAGTAGTATGGTGGAAAAATGGGAGAGTGCAGAAATGTTACGTAATGTCGCAAGAGTGCCAACCCCACCCCCTTTGTCGCAAGAGTGCCAACCCCACCCCCTTTGTCGCAAGAGTGCCAACCCCACCCCCTTTGTCGCAAGAGTGCCAACCCCACCCCCTTTGTCGCAAGAGTGCCAACCCCACCCCCTTTGTCGCAAGAGTGCCAACCCACCCCCCTTTGTTGCAAGAGTGCCAACCCCACCCCCCTTTGTTGCAATTCGCCCCCACCCCTTTGTTGCCAACCCCAAATTGAGGTTGCAAAGCCTCTTTGGGGGAGAAGTTGGGACGGCCTCACCCCCCAAAGGGGCAGAAGAGGGGGGAACCTGGCTGAATAATATATACTTTAAATAAATATATAGCGCAAACTGGCAACTCAGCAATCTAAGCCAACATTAATGTCATCTTAGGAGGAGACTTCAACGCCAAAGACACTAGTTGGTACCTGCACAACCAAAACGACACCAGAGGCGCCAACATAGCCACACAACTAAACAGCCTCTTCATTCTTAACAATACAGAAGAACATACACACATACCACATCAAGCAGGATACTCAAACTCCTCCCCAGACATAACGTTCTGTTCCCCCTCACTAGCAACACATACACAATGGAGAACAGAAAAACAACTGTCATCAGACCACCTGCCCATCATCATTACAACACGTTCTACACTCTGCCCCAACAGCCTTAGGCATACTTACAGAAATTACAAGAAAGCTGATTGGGAACAGTTCAAAATACAGACTGAGGAACAATTCACCACATTAAACAGCACACCCATCATAAACATCAATGCAACACTCAAGACATTTAATCAGATCATCAATAATGCAAACAAATACATACCCAAGGGCAACATTAGGAAATACAACCCAAATTAGACTAGAGAAATAGCCCACCTCATAAGGCAACGTAACAACCTCAAATATAACACACAAACACCACACACAGAAGCCATAAAACAGCAGATACAACAGCTCAACACAGAAATAAACAACAAACTCAAAGAAAAACAAACAGAAACATTCAGGGAATTCATAACAACACTAAACCACTCCACAGATACATCCAGGCTATACAAGACTATAAACAGCATTACCCACTCTAACAGCGGCATTCACACCTCACACGCGGCTATCTGTCGCAGCCAAAATAATATCCCAACATATACACAACAAGCTAACATTCTAGTTAATCACTACGCAAAGATAAGTCACTTAAACAGAGACAACAACCAGAAACACGCAGACAGACAAACAGCCAGACACAAGAAAACCTACAGACTCGACACGACCATTACACCCTTCAATACAGACCAGACCACCAAGATCATCAAAAACATTAAGAATTCGAAAGCTACTGGACCAGACAACATATCTAACATACACCTTAAACACCTGGGCCCACAAGGAATACTAGCTCTCACAAATATCAGCACATATTCATACCAACACTGTATTATTCCTGACATATGGAAACAAGGTAAAATTATTACACTACTCAAACCAAACAAAAATCCAACAGAACCAGCTTCCTATAGACCCATTACTTTACTATGCACACCTTCCAAAGTAACAGAAAGACTAAAATCTTACAAATCACCACTATCGCCTACTCAACATGGATTCAGACCTCACCACTCAACCACGACATTACTCACTAACCTCACGCAGCACATCATGGATGGCATCAACTCCAGACGACCAGCTCAACGTACACTATTAGCAACAATAGACATTAGTAAAGCATTTGATGCTATCCCACGCTTCCCTCTCATAAACAAAATACTCAACACAAACATGCACAATAACACCAAAAGATGGCTGAGCAACTATCTTTCAGGAAGATACTCACATGTCACATTTAATGGCAAGTCATCCAAAAACAAGCTTTTTCCGAACGGGGTCCCTCAAGGCTCTGTTCTCTCACCAACACTGTTCAACTTATACATGCATGACATTCCAACACCCAGAGCTGGGCAATAAATACATTGAATGTATTTAAATACTAAATACATGGGAGAAATGTATTTAAATACTAAATACTAAATACATTTTACGAATGTATTTAGATACTAAATACAAAATACATCAATTGTATTTAAATACATTTGTAAATACATTTTAAATACATACAAATTTTAACGTATGCATTCACTAATTCATGAGTAACAACAATATAAAATGCTTGATAAAGGATAAAGAAATAGTACAATCTAATTTCCGATTATATATTTCCCTTTTTAGAACAAAACAAACACAAAAGAACTTAGAACTTACAATGTTCAACCAGTGACATATTATACTCATTATATCATTGCAAAATGAGTAACAATTAATGAGTAGATGAGACATAAACGCAAACATAAGACGTAAACATAAACATAAGGCACCTTACGAATTCTCTTTTATTTCACAGTTGCTGCGGATCAAAACCAATCTTTCAAAAGTTTTGTCTGAAAGAGAGTTTCTTTTGGGAGTCAAAGTGATTCCCGCGAATGAGAATATTCGCTCTACCGGTGCCGAAGATGGTAATGTCGTGTTATAGCGGAGGAACAGTCTTTTTATGAGAGGATGTTTTCCAAAACTGTTGAAACATGAACCATGCTGTACTACACTGTCGACGCGTCGTACTGTGCTAGTACAGAACGTGTATTAAACCAGTAAAAGTATTTACATTTTTATATTTTAAGTATTTAAATACTCATTAAAGTATTTAAATACTATATTTAAATACATGAAAAACAATGTATTTATAAATACAGTTCTAAATACACAAATGTATTTAAATACGTATTTAAATACAAATGTATTTAAATACTGCCCAGCTCTGCCAACACCCATAGATAACAAGCTTACCTTATCATATGCAGATGACATATCACTAACATCCACCCACAACAACATCGACACCGCTACAAATAACTTACAAACATACATAAACAGTATACAAGACTGGCTCACACACAATAGACTCAAAGTAGCGCCCACAAAATCAACCATCACCTTGCTTACAAGCAACACAAAAGAACACCAGGTAATTTCACAACTTACACTAAACATCAACATTCCACACACTCACAGGACCAAAATACTTGGGGTCACATACAACACATCATTATCTTTTGCAAACCACATTCAGGACATTATAAACAAATGTACGTCAAGACTTAACACGCTTAGGGTATTAACAGGCACAAACTTTGGACACCAGCAGGAAACAACAACACTCATATACAAACAATATATTCGCTCAGTTATGGACTATGCTAGCCCATGCTGGGCACCATTTATCTCAAACACACACACAAACACCTTACAGACAATACAAAACAACGCACTTCGTATCATTACAGGATGCACTCAAACAACACCAATAGAACACCTGCACACTGAAACAAAAATACTGAAAGTTAGGGAACATTTAGACATGAGGGGAACACAATTCATGGCAGCAGCGACAACTAACCCACAACACCCTTGCCACTACATGTACAATCATGCACCAACACCTCGCACCATTAAGGTAACACCAGAGAGATATTATAACCAAATACTCCATTCCATACCACACCCCACAGACATCACACAGTACAGAAAACACATACACAACACCTAACCCACAAAGCACTGACACGACTCGGTCCGAATGCGGTCCTAGGTGCGAAGCCGCCACCCATTAACAGGTCAGAGATCAGCCTGAGCAGATCGGATCGAGTTAACTTAGCACGATTCCGATGTGGACATCACCCCAACTTACGGACATATAAACACAGACTAGACAACTCCATAGACGACACCTGCCACCTGTGCCAGGACACACCACAAACAATTGAACACATTATGACAGACTGTACCGCTCTAGCACAACAACGAACACAACACAACACAACACAACATCACTAGTGCGCTGAACCTCTGGTCCACTCCGGAGAGGGCGATCGGTTACCTGCGTGCCGCCGGCTTGCTCGATCAGGGTGGGCTGATCGGCTAAACAACAACAACAACAACAACAACATTAATATAAGGAAAAATTAAATAAATAACGAACCTGGCAACTCACCCCACTGGCTGATTAAGCCAACTGGCTGATTAGGGGCCTATAAGAGAGTGGCGGGCGGGTGAAGGAGCCATATGAGCTTAGCAGGCAGCCAAGTGAACACCCTTTCTCTGGGTTTCCACCTTCCTCTCTTTCTCTTTCTCTTTCTGCCCTTTGGGGGGTGAGGCCGTGCCAACTTATCCCCCAAAGAGGCTCCCTTAGGTTAGGTATGCCCCTTTAGGGGGTTCAGCTTGGGGGATAACTCCGCCTCCAAGTTGCATACCCCTTGCAATCCCATTTTGGGGTTGGTAACAAAGATTGGCACTCCCCTTTGGGGGTTCAGCTTGGGGGATAACTCCAAGTTGCATACCTCTTGCAGCAACCTCATTTTGGGGTTGGCAACAAAGGGGGGTGCCTTGCAGAAAAGGGGGTGGGGGTGAGGGGTGCCTTTCAACAAAGGGGGTGGGGGTTGGCACTCTTGAAACAAAGGGGGTTGGGGGTTGGCACTCTTGTAACATTACGTAACATTTCTGCACTCGTCCATTTAGGTCTTGTAAAAAAATACAACCTAACCTAACCTAACCTAACCTAACCTTCACTAAATCGACGGAAAAATAATTAACCTTTTATTGTGGCGGTAAATTTCGCGATTTCTCGCAAAAAATAATGCAGGATAGTCTTGTGGTCTTTTTTTTTTTTTGTTACCAGCTCTCAAAACCAGTTTCTCGGAAAATGTCAAAAAATCGTTAAAGTGAAAAAAATCGATATCTCCCATAGTTTTTAAAAGCACAAGATCGTTTTTTTTTTTTAAATTCATCAAATCATAAGTAGTAACGACTGGTATGAATAAAAAATCTGAATTCGGAGGCCGTGCAATCTCCCAGATATTGACCATTATATCCCATACAAAATTACAATAACAAACATAACTTTTGTTTCGTTATTGTAGCATGTTTCATGGCAATGCGGGTGTCTTGTAAAGTTTTACCGACTTTCTCCATCCTCAGGCAATCTAAAAGAAAAACATTTCATACAAGGTACAAGAACTAAGTTATGTGCAAATTGTGTTTTAACACCCAACTAGTGACCCACCACTTTTTTTTTGTTTCTAGTGCAGTTTTAGCTCCTTTTTCCAAATGTGCAATCGAAATTTGTCGCAAATGAATATTAAAAGAGTTACAGCTACTTAAAGTTTTCAGTACTATTTTGCGTCCGGCAACGTTGCATGGGTAGTTTTTAGTTCCAGTGTATTATGAATCATGTCTAGGGCTTCCACAGCCAAAATTTTCATTACCCTGGACCATTATTGGAATTACCCTAAATTACCCCAAATTAAAACCATTTTATATATATATATATATATATATATATATATATATATATATATGAGATTTCATTTAACTTTTATGACTGATAAAGAAATTGCCGTACCTATACATAAGAACAGAAATATTTGTATTTAAAGTTACCATCGATACTTTCTGTAACAATTTGTAGGGTATTTGTTGAATAAAATGGAAATTCAAGAAAAAATAAAAAACTTTGATAACACTGAAAACGTTGTGTGCATCAAATCGGCATCACTTTGAGAGCAAAGGAAACAATTACAAGCACATTTCTCAAATCCTTTAATAGTAAGAATGACATCACCTATGATAAGTTACATGATTCAGCTTGCTTTCCTTTGTGAAACCTGTGTCCTGTAAACAATAATATCTCTTGACCAGTAACAGAATCAAATATATTCTACCATCAGTATTTAATACAACTAGACAGGAAGTTCCAAATTGGAGTAACATGCTGTTTAATACGGGGGCTCCAATAAACCTTAGCCCCCCCCACCCATGGCCTAAACCATTAGAGGTACAGTAAAACTAAACATACCTTACAAAAGAGAATTTAATCCTGCATTTAATGAGAAACAATTAAAACTTGGTGTTCCCGCCATTGGCTTCCAAGACAGCCTGAATTCGCTTTGGGTAGCTTGCCAAAAGTGACGTGAATAGATCTTGATCGTTACACAAATTTGCTAAAACAGTTTCAATGTGTCGCGTCAATGTATCCTTCGAAAATCAATTTGCTGCAGGTTCTTGAAACGAGAGACATTCAACCTTGTCCTTTATAACTGATCCAATGTGTTCACAGACGTTCAGGTCAGGAGAATTTCCTGGCCATTCTTCATTTCCAAAGAAATCGATCTCATGGTTCCGCAACAACTGTTGAGTGGCTAATGCCTTAAAGCAGGGGGCCTTATCGTGCAGAAGTGCGACCTGATCGACATCCATAACATTGTTTGGGTTTCTTAGAAAAGGAATGACATGCTGCGATAGAATAATATCACGAAAATACTGTCCATCCCAACTCTGACCATTTGGCTTCAGCACCCACATGAGCTTCTTTGCAGTGAACAAAACAAACACACCAACACAGTCTGGACTTTTTAATAATTCGCGATAATGTTCATTGTCATCGATTTCATCTGGTGTTGTGGCACTTTATCAGCTAGAGTAATTTTAATATCTGCAATAAATAAAGAATTTTATATATTTTTATAATCACTAAAAACTATTTCGATATAAGTAAACATGTAAACTGCAAATGGGGGGGCTAAGGTTTTTTGGAACCCCTTAGAACGAAAATAATATATTCTACCATCAATAATTAATACTAATAGACAGAAATTTCCAAATTAGAGCAACATGCTGTTCTATGAAGAAGTATTGGAACTAGGTTCTCCTCAAAGAGCAGCAGATTCTTCACAGGTAACATTACTTTTCACATTTCTGACAGCTTTTAGTAAACTTTCGGTGATAGCCAAGGTATGCGACTTTGCATTGCTGTTTTTTAAGTAGTAGATTGCGTGCATGAGACCACAGATTGTTTCTTTTCTAAGACTGCTTCTCTGGGATGTTTTTGTCAAGTTTAGCTTACTGAAAAACCTCTCAACAGCTGCATTTGAAAAAGGCAACGACAATATACTATTGATCACAACTTTTAGATTGGGAAAACATATCATTCCCGTTGCATTTCTTTCGCTGAAAACCATGTTCCAGTGCTCAACACAGGACATTTGGTTAGATAAACCGTCAATTATATAGTGAGATCTCGATTCATCGTCTAGAGTGTAGACGTTGCTTGTCTACAAATTTTGCTAATTGTGTTAGAGCATTAACTACACCCATGAGTGATTTAGGAATAAGCTCAGAAACATTTTCAGGATCAATACACTTAACAATATTAAAAACAGGATCATTGAACTGAAATTCTTGAATTTGTGATACAGACTCAATTAGAAAGGCTCTGCAGGAAGTATAAAACTTCTCAACCTCTTCTGGTTTGGCTTCTGTCTTCAGTCTATTCATTGTTTCAGTCGCGGATACACCAAGATAAATATTCTGATCAGATAACACAACATGACTGCTAAAATTGCCTTGCTTGAGTTGCCAGCTACCCTCAGACGCTCACCAAAACTTAAAAGGACGAGGAGTTACTGAACAGATAGAATCACTCATTTATTCCAGATTTGTTCTATTTTTAATCTCAGGCAATATAACAATTTTAATATAATTATAATTTAGTGGTGTTGATGACAAATATGCCTGATTACCTTAGATTTTGTGTTTATACCCTGAAATTTCTCCAATTACCCTAAAAAAAACAATTACCCTAAAAGTGAAACACTGGTCATGTCGTGTGAAGGTCCAGTGTATTGTGAATCATGTTGTGTGAAGGTTGTGAGATTGCACACACATTTGAAAAAAGGAGCTAAAACTACACTAGAAACAAAAAACAGAAGTGGGGGTCACTAGTTGGGTGCTAAACGACAATTTTACCTGTTTATTTGTTGCCTGCCCTGCTTAGACCTAGTTTAGTTTGAATATTATTGTTGTAGTGCGAGCATGTGATAAAGCAGTGGTGTGATCTATCTACTTGAGAGTTGCCCCTGGTTAATTGAATGCCTGGTTAGGGCAACTGGATGCCTGGTTAGGGCAACTGGATGCCCGGTTAGGTCAAATGAATGCCCAATTAGGTCAAATGGTCATTATGCAGAAAATGACATGGCCTGAAGTTGAATTAAAAAATACATTTTTCTAGTGTATTTTGGTGTGCTCCGTTCAAATATAACCTTTATTTCTTGTGCAAATGAACAGAAATACGTGTTTGGGCCATGCAATGACAACTGTATTTCTGTTCATTTGCCCAAGAAATGAAGGTCATATTCGAACAAAACACACCAAAATACACTTGAAAAATGTATTTTTGACTACATTTATTACCACAGGAAACGTTCAAAACACCTCAAAATTAACCAGAAAAGTTTGCTCTCGTCATTTTCGTTTAAACTAACGAAAATATCACGACTTAACCTAACCAATCATCAAGGGCGTACAGTTGACCTAACCTGGCATTCAATTGACCTAACCGGACATCAATTGACCTAACAGGTTAATATTGGTTATTTCACCTAAATATCTTCTGATCTTTTTGTATTAGGCACTCACTGTCAAATTTCGGGCAAGTTAAGGATGAGAGAATAATGCCGTAATTGATAAAAACATCCAATGCTTTGTCTTCATCTAGGGCACATGACGAATCAAGTCCTCAAAGTCGAAATCACATGAACAGTACGTCATAATTCTATCGCAAACACCACCAAACTGAATCCAATTAGAAAAAAAAATAGCCAAAACAGAAAACAATAAACTAATTAAGTCGCCAGAGTAGCGAAAAAATAGCTAAATCAGAAAAAATATTTTATGAAGAAAAGTACATTATAGCCAAAACAGGAAATATATTTGGATCTTTTCCGTTTGGGGTCTAGCAACGAATTTTAGTGAAAATCGGGATACTAATGTAGTTTTGGTCACTGATTTCAAAAATAACTTTTTTTTTGAGAAATGAAAAACAAACATCAAAGGCATACATTTGACCTAACCGGGCATTCAATTGACCTAACCGGGCATTCAATTGACCTAACCGGGCATTCAATTGACCTAACCGGGCATTAATTCTTGATCTTTTTTCTGTTACTTTTACAGATCTGTCGGGATCCTTCAAAAAACGTATTCTTCGTAAAGTTGCACTTTTTACCGTTTGACCGACGCTTTTGGTAACGAAAGAACTGGGTATTTTTATCAAAGGAACACACTTTCCCACACTTACAGCAATTTTCATAAACAGTAGCAGTTTGTGACTCTGGCTAAATTTAACACGCTCCTCTGTAACTAGTTTGAGCTAGTTAAAACACATTAATTATTTAAAGTGCTCTAACATGTTTTTAATGGCAATTCAGTATATAGTACTTGTTCAACTGCTTGTGACTACGAGTAAAATCCAATATTAACCGATTATTTCATTTATCAATTACTTTAAACGTAAAAACGTTTTTAGCGATGTTAGTAATGAAACGGCTGCCACGTAATTTAAATCCGTTATTACGAGTATTGCTATTATCGAAAACGAACAATTTGTCAAAATTTACGTTATCGATTTTATTAACGATTTTGAAAACTTCAATAAACTCCCCCCCTTAATCTCGTAGTTTCGAGTGAATGCAAGTCTAACTCTTTAATCCTATCTTCATAAGACTTGTTGCGTAGTGACGGAATTAGTTTCATGGCGCGTCGCTGAGCCTTTTCCAACCTATCAATATCCTCGCGCAAATACGGGCACCAAAACTGAACGGCATATTCTAAGTGAGGCCTGACTGGGACTTGTAAAGAGGCAATATTATAATCTTCGATTTAAATTTGAAATTACGTGGTATGGAGCCTAACATCCTATTAGCTTTTGCGCAAGACTCCAGGCAATGGTTCCTAACTTTGAAATCCTTAGATAAGAGTACGCCTAAATCTACTTGCTCGTCAACGCTCGCTAACTGTCTATCGTCCATCGTGTACGTGTAATTATTGTTACGAGAACCTATATGCAAAACTTTACATTTGTCTACGTTAAATTGCATTTGCCACTTATCCGTCCACTCCATAATCCTATTTACATCGTCTTGGAGCCTATTTCTATCGTCCACGTTAAGAACTTTACCGCCTATTTTAGTATCGTCCGCGAATTTTGACACGTTACTGGTCAAGCCTACATCTATATCGTTAATGTAGATTATGAATAGCAATGGGCCTAACACTGAACCCTGAGGGCCACTGCTACCTACATTCAGCCACACGATTCTCTACCATTAACAATGACCCTCTGTTTCCTGGCACGAAGCCATTCCTCTAACCAGTTAGCTACCTGACCGCGTATACGTGCGCTTTAACCTTCGCATTTAATCTTCTATGCAGAACTGTATCGAACTCTTTTTTAAAATCTAAATAAATAACGTCAGCCGCTCTATGCCTATTGTATTCGTGCACTATTTCGTTATAAAACTCTAACAAATTAGTTAAACAAGATTTATGGCGTCGAAACCCATGCTGACTACTATTAATCAAATCGTGACTCTAAGTGATCGACGATACGATCTCTAACTACGGATTCCAAAAGTTTACCGACAATTGACGTTAAGCTAATAGGCCTATAATTACTAGCTACTGTGCGGTTGCCTTTTTAAAAAATGGACGTAACGTTAGCTAATTTGAAGTCTTCAGGAATAATCCCCGCTTCCAGTGACTTATTAAAATACATCATAAAGAGTTTGGTAGTCCCAATAATACGTAAGTACCGAATTTATTAATCATTTAAATGAAATTAGTTAATATGTAAGCGATAATCAGTTAGTAGGGGGCCAAAATGTCTTTATGCCATCTAAAATCGCAGAAAAAACGTCGCTGCTTTCGGTACGTTGTCGCCACATGAATTCCGCAAGTACGAGTCCAGATGATTGCGGGCGGTTGGGTATTCCCGTTAACAGGAAAGCACCAAAATTTTTTATTAATCCTTTAAGGCCGGAGTTTTTTTTTTTAGAGTTAAATTACGAATACGTGTATTTGAAAAACTACCAATTTGTACCGGTCGTCCTGAAAGGGTTAAGGGGCCTACAGTAACGTCTTTCAAATGTCTAGGATAAAGCACGTCAGGGCCTGGAGCCTTGCTAACTTTTAGCTTATCGATATAATGCGCAATCTCGCCCTCATAAACAGTTATTTCATTCAAAATAGTCTCGCTACTAAATGGAACGATATCGTCCATGTCGGGGATATTATTTACGTCTTCTACGGTAAAATCGCAAAAAAGTTGTTAAAAATCCCTGCCATCGCCTAACTGTCGGAAGCCAAAGCGCCATTAGTGTGCGTACACTAGAGGCCCTATGTTATCTTTTATCGGCTTACGATTACTGACGTAGTCAAAATTTTTTTTCGGATTATGTTTACTATCCGCAGCTATAAGTATCTCTAAATTACGCTTAGCATTCCTAACATCTTTTAACCTGACGTCTAAAGCTCGATATATCTATTAAAGTTAGCTACCGTGCCATTGCGCTTACTAAGTCTATACGCTCTGCTACGCTCGTTTATGAACTCGCCTATTTCCCTAGTCCATCACTTGGGCCTACGAGGAATAAACTCCCTTTCGATATTCAAAAAACTTTCTTTAAACGCCTCCCAATGAAAATTTGTGTCATTACCCATAAATAAATTATCTCAGTCCACTACTCTTATCCTGTCCGCAAAACTATCAAAATTAGCCCTAGAAAATCAGGGACTTCTATTACTTTACTATCCTTACTATTTTTTATCAATAGCTTAAGCTTAAACCTAATAATTTGGTGATCACTACATCCCAAACTCTCGCCTACTTCCAAACCTTCGACTATATTTTCGTCGTTCGTCATCACTACGTCTAAAATAGTCACCGCGCGTTGGTTCAGTAACCATCTGTCGTAAAAAATTATCTTCCATGAACTCAATCAGTCTCAAACCCTCATCATTACCAGTAAAATTCTCGTAATTAACGTTAGGGCAGTTAAAGTCTCCGACAATTATACTATCCCAATTATTAATTGTAAAATCTAATATCGGTATCGAGGGGTTGAACGGGAGGTCTACGCGCCCTAACTTCAACACATATCGCATTAATTGCTGCCGGGAAATCTATCTTAACCTCGATAGCCCTATGGGAATTACGAATGTACAGGAAAACGCCGCCACCAATCCTATGTAACCTATCATTAGTAAAAAGTTTAAAACTCGCTATATCAAGTTTCCCCAACAAGTCCCGAGTCACGGTATTTAACCACGTTTCGGTTATAGCAACTATATTGTAGTTTCCGGAATAAATTATCGCCTTAAATTCGTTCAATTTATTTCCAATACTACGCGCGTTACAATAAAAGATGTTTAAATTATTTTTTTACCACGGACCGGCGTTTTAAACTATTTTTCACGTCGGGCCGGCGTTTCCGGACCCACAACGTTTAAACAGGGCTTCGACCTATACAGCTTTCGAACGTTCTCATCGATTAACCTACCTAGCCTAGCATTCTCTATTTCATTGAAATGCACCCCCCATCTTTTATAAGAAGGCTAGGATCACTAAATTCTGACCACAGCTTTACGAAGGGTACATTTTCCTGAGCACAAATCTCTTCTAGCTTAGTGTTCAAAAATATTGTTTTTAACGTAATCCTAAGACCTAAACCGTGCCTAGGGGTAATACCAAGAACTAAAGACCTATCTGACCTTGCCTTCAGGGACCTAATTAACCCCCTGTATCTCTCCAAAAGGTCAGCTACTCTCGTATCGGGCCTATACGAGTCGTTGCCTCCTACCATCATCACCAACATCGAGTGACGGGAGGCAACATCAATCCTATCTACTTCGTCTTTAATTCTGTCAACCCTGGCCCCTGGTAGACAAACCTCCTCCTCTTGGTTAGATTCCGTTCAACGAACTCTTTATTTATATGACGTACTAAGGAGTCCCCATTTAAAATGAACCTCCTATATATAGTATATAGGAGGTTCTTATGTTAACTTGGGTTTTATTTCTTCATGCTTACTTTTGCCACAGATTGTTATTAATAAGCAGAATTGCACATAACTTAGTTCGGTGCTACTTTAGTATGCGGTCTACCTACGATTGGTTAGGTTTAGTCATGATATTTTCGTTAAAACTAACGAAAATATCATGACTAAACCTAACCAATCGTCAAGGGCGATTGACATCGGGATGTAAACAAGCAATTAGTAAACAAGATAATAAGATATAATTAAAAGGTAGACCGCCGAATCGTAGGTAGACCGCATACTAAAGTAGCACCCTTAGTTCTTATACCTTGTATGAAATGTTTTTCTTTTAGATTGCCTGATAATGGAGAAAGTCTGCTCCGAAACTGTTGCAATTGAATAAAAAAGATGTTTTTACCAAGTGCTGCTTTTATTATCTGTTATAAGACTCCGCTTCCCAAAGAAAGTCTATTGATGATACAGTATATATATATATATATATATATATATATATATTATATTACGCGTAATCAGTGAAACTGCGTATTTCATGAAATAAATAAAATATTGCTTAATTCATGAAATAAGCAAAGTTATTACTTATTTTATGAAATACACAATTTCGCTCTGCCAATTTCATGAAATAGGCAGAGTTAAAACAGAGTTCATCTGTCAGTTGCACACTATATTTAAAGCAAAATACACAAAAAACTGTCAGTTGAAAACTAGTCGTATATTTAAGGCCAAATATATGGGGAAGTACCTAACCTATTTTGATGCGGTTTTGCACGTATGGCGTGAGTGGCACGAGTTGTGACAAAGGTTTCCAGCTTTTAGACGGGAGTATCTTTTGGTCAGACAACTGGTTTGGCAGTTTGGTAAAACTACCTACTACCTACAAGAAAAAAACCTATACAACCCAAATCAACATGGCTTCAGAGCTGGAAGATCATGCCTATCGCAGCTACTAGACCACCAGGAGAACATATTGGAAACGTGGTGTCGAGGACAAAACATAGATGTAATATATATGGACTTTGCTAAAGCTTTCGATAAACGTGACCATGGAATCTTAGCACACAAACTTAAGAATACAGGAATTACTGGAAAGCTAGGAAGATTGATATTTAATTTCTTGACGAAAAGAAAACAAAGAGTGGTGGTAAACGGAGTTAAATCGGAAGTCGTGAGCTCTGTCCCACAAGGTACAGTATTAGCTCCTTTGCTGTTCATAATAATGATTGCAGATATTGATGCAGATATTAAGGACAGTATTGTATCATGTTTCGCAGATGACAAAGATATATAAGGAAATATTGAACGAAGGTGACATAAGAAAATTACAAAATTACATTGAAACATTATTCCAGTGAGCAGAAGACAACAATATGAAGTTCAACGAAGAAAAATTCCAACTTCTAAGATATGGTAATAACAAGGAGCTGCAGAATAAAAGGTACAAAACTTTGCAAGACAAACAGATAACACCAAATCTACAAGTCAGGGATCTTGGAGTAATAATGTCGTCGGATACAGAATTCAGAGAGCACTACAACATCAAAATTACAACGGCTAGAAAAATAATAGGAATCATCTGAAGGAGCTTCCGCAGCAGAAAAGCAAACATCATGCTCAAATTATGGAAGAGCCTTGTCCTACCAATAATTGAGTATTGCTCAGTACTCACAAGCCCATACAGAAAACGAGACATTGCGAACATTGAAGCTATACAAAGTACTTTTACATCTAAGATAGAAGAAGCGGAAGGTGAGGACTACTGGTCTCGATTACAATCCCTGAAACTCTACTCTCTCGAAAGAAGGCGCGAGCGGTACACAATAATCAGTGGCGACTCGTGGTATAAATGTAATAATGTATGGGGGTGCAATTTAAAAAAATTTATAGTTTTTAGAATTCTAGTACATAAACAATCACATGGTGCTTCCGTACGGTACTTATATGTCAAAGGAAGCCATAAATTTGTATTAAAAAAATATTTTAATAAAATATAAAAATAATTGTTGAATATCTTAAAATTAATATATTTTTTATCTGTTAAATTAATATTTATCGTTTCAAGCAAGGGGGAGCGACCGCTCCATCGCTCCTATACGCCAGTCGCCACTGAAATTCAATAATATACATGGAAAATACTTGAGGGCTTTGTCCTTAACCTTAAAAATCTACAGATCTACAGAAGTTAAGGCTAACAAAGACCCCAAGATCCACTCTGAGGGATGAGAGAAGAGGCAGATTTTGTACAGTCCCAGCTGCTGTGGGACAGGGGGCCACGAAAACGAGGATGGAAAATACCCTCAGAATACGAGGCCCAAAGCTTTTCAATGCTCTACCGAGAGACGTAAGGAATCTCCAACACACCGACCTGAATAACTTCAAGAACGAGCTGGACAGATTCCTGTGCAAAGTCTCTGACCAGCCATGCGTGGCTGGCTACGAGGGCAGGAGGAAATCAGACAGCAATTCCCTCCTTCACCAAATCCCACAAATGAGGCGGGATGTCGCAGAGGGGTCGACCGCAGGTCGATCCGGAACTGTCGTTCGAACTAGCACAAAGTATGTTAGTGTAGACTATATATATACCGTATATATACAGTATATATATATATATATGATGAATAAAACCACGAAGGGAAAAAGAAACACAAAGTGGTGCTCAAGCGCTTTCGTCTAATGACATCCTCAGGAACACAGTGTTCCTGAGGATGTCATTAGACGAAAGCGCTTGAGCACCACTTTGTGTTTCTTTTTCCCTTCGTGGTTTTATTCATCATAAATATTTTTCACGTGTCACTTTCATGAAATAATTTTCATATATATATATATATATATATATATATATATATACACAGGGTCCGCAAAAAAAAAAAGGAGCATGACGAAAATGTTTACTGTACATTTATTTTTGCACATAATGACGAATAACTTATTTTAGGCAAATAAGCAACAAATAAACTAAGTTAGTACCAAATTTCATGTCAATACGTCAAAAATTAAAGAAAATATAAAAGTTTTACTACAACATGTCATATAATTTTACAATTTCCAAAGAAAACGAAATTATAAGACTAAAAAAATTGTTCGATATGTTTGCCAGAAATGTTTACTGTACATTTATTTTTACACATAATGACGAATAACTTATTTTAGGCAAATAAGCAACAAATAAACTAAGTTAGTACCAAATTTCATGTCAATACGTCAAAAAATAAAAAAAAATAAAAGTTTTATTACATGTCATATAATTTTACAATTTCCAAAGAAAACGAAATTATAAGACAAAAAAAATTGTTCGATATGTTTGCCAGAAACCTCTACGACCCTTCGTAATCGGGGCCTAAATTGATCTATAGCTTTATCTACTTGATCTTGGGTAATTTCTTCCCATTTTTGTACGATAACTTCTTTCAAATGTTCGACATTTCGGATCTTATGCTTGTACACTTTCTCAGCCAACATTTCCCATATTCCGTAGTCTACGGGATTTAAATCTGGACTATTAGGGGGCCAATCTTTTGGGTAAAGCAATTCAGGAACATTATTTTCTAAAAATTCAATAGTTGACTTAGCGGTATGCGCCCGAGCGCCATCCTGTTGGAATAAGAAGTAACCATTATTCGCCAATCGTCTCATTTCGGGCAGCATTTGTTCCAACAAAGTTTCAGTGTAATAGCGGGCGTCTACTTTGATGTTTGGCTCTACGAAAAAAACAGATGTCTTGCCTAGTTTAGACACACCGACCCATACCATTACGCTGGCAGAAAAATGATTACGGGTAGCATAAAGTCTATCATCTGGTATTTCATTTTTACAATTAACTCTTGAATACACTCTGTCATTTTGGGAATTTCGCGGTGGTTCTACCGTAAACTTCTTTTCGTCAGTAAAAAAGCCGAGGTCTACTTTTTCGGGAGTGATATTTCTTAACATGCGTTCAGAACAAACAACTCTTTTCTGTTCGTTAACTTCAGTTAATTTCTGCCCGTGTATCCGTTTATAAGGTTTTAATTCAAGGTCGTTTTTAATAATGTTTCTGACGCTACTTTCGGATATGCTCAACTCATTAGCAATTCTTGACGGTGTCACGTGAGTCCCTGGTCTGCCTTCTTGACTACAAATTCTTAGTTCCACATCTCTGATGTTTTCTTCGGTTCGAACTGATCTTGGCCTCCCGCTTCCTTGTTTCCTTTCAGTACTTTAAGTTTCGTCGATTTTTCTTAACAGCTTGTCCAAACCTCCTTTCGACCATGGTTTATTCGGAAACTCTTGTAATAATTTTATTGCGCCATAATTTTTATCAAGTCTATAATGTTTTATTAATATTTTATCTTCTTTAGAAAAGGGCATATTATCATTTTTATTGATTAAAATTATTTAGGCATCTGAAAAAAATAATTTAAAATGAGAAAAACTAAATTTTTACGCGGAAATTCACTTTTTTTAGTCATTGCACGTTTGTGGCCATAAAATCTTTATTTTATGACCGATTTTGATGAAATTTGTTTTATACAACTCTGGGCTCTTTTATCTTTAGCTAGATATATAACATTTAAGGGTCCGGCAAAAAATGCGGGCGTGAGAGCAATTTTCGTCACGCTCCTTTTTTTTTTGCGGACCCGATATACTGTATACAGGGTGGGCCGTAAGTTTCCATACATAGGAAAAATTAAACGTTTGATTTTATGTTTAAGATACCCTAAGAATATGCGTTTGACGTAAGATCTTGTTTACTGATGAAGCAAATTTGTACGTCAATGGAGAGGTTAATCGGCAAAACATACGTTATTGGAGTAATGCTAACCCTAACTGGCTGAGTCCGACGAAGATGCAAGGTGCCGGTAAAGTGATGGTGTGGGCCGGGATATGGGGTGACAGAATTATTGGACCAATTTTTGTCAGTGGAAATCTTAATGCCGAAAGGTATCTTAACATGTTGCAAGAAGAGATTTTCCCATCCCTGCTAAACGAGGAAGGTAACTTCCCAGTTTACTTCCAGCAAGATGGAGCTCCACCTCATTATGGTCTTCACGTGCGTCGGTATTTGGATCAGCAGCAGTTTCCGGATGCTTGGATTGGTCGGCGTGGTCCTGTGGAGTGGCCTCCCAGATCCCCAGATCTCACCCCCCTTGATTTCTTTCTTTGGGGCACTTGAAGGCCATGGTGTATCAGGAAAAGATACGAGACATAAATCATCTAAAGGAACGTATCACCAACGCCATTACAAGCATAACGTCAACTGTGCTAATGCGTGTTCATCAACAGTGGGGAACACGTATTGAAATGTGTTTTCAAAACAATGGCAACCATGTAGAGCATATTATATAAATAAAAATGGTTGTCCATAAAAAAATGTTTATTTTTCCTATGTATGGAAACTTACGGCCCACCCTGTATATATGATGAATAAAACCACGAAGGAAAGGAAACAGAATGGTGCTCAAGCGCTTTCGTCTAATGACATCCTCAGGAACACTGAAGTACATAAAGAGTTACAGCCTATATATAGGTTACAGAAAAAAAAATATATATACAGGGTGTACATAAAGTCAGGATCTATTTTTGTGAAATAATTATTTTTTTCTATTTTTCTTTTCAGAAGCCCTTAGAATGAATACAGAAGAGCGTGTGGCAATAGTAATTTGGCGAATCGATTGAAAGAAATACAGTGACATCAGAGAGAAGTTTAAAAGGAGATTTCATAAGCCGGGGCCAATAGACAAGACAATACGAAAATTGGTGAACAAATTTAAACGAACGGGATCTGTAAATGATGAAGCAAGATCAGGACGACCGTGTATGTCAGATCTTACCGTGAATGCAGTACGCGGAATTATCACTGAGGAGCCACGTCCGTCCGTTCGTGCTGCATCACACAGACTCGGTCTCCCGACGTCATCTGTGCACAAAATTCTGAAAGTTAATTTGCTGAAGAAAAGCTATCATTTGCAGGTTTTACATGATTTACATGAGGAAGATTTCCCTCGACGAAGTGCTGTGTGTGCTGATCTCGTAGAACAAATCTGGAGTGATAATTTAATGGACAACATTCTCTTTAGTGATGAAGCCACTTTCCATACGTGTGGAAAAGTAAATCGCCATAACTGTCGAATTTGGGCAGATGAAAGACCGAATGATTTCGTCCAAAATTGGGAAAGAGACTCACCTAAAGTTAATGTCTGGATGGGTTTAACAAAATCTAAGGTTTATGGTCCTTTTTTCTTTGCTGAAGCTACAGTTACGGGGCTTATTTATCTGGACATGTTGCAGCAATTCCTTGAACCTCCGCTGATTGGGGATAGGATTGTTAGTACCGTCGTCTATCAACATGATGGTGCTCCTTGTCACTATGCCAAAATTGTTCAGCATTATCTAAATGGACGTTTTCCAAATCGCTGGATCGGACGCGGAAGCAACAGACCTTGGCCAGCGAGATCACCAGATTTAACCCCTTTAGATTTCTTTGTATGGGGCTTTATCAAATCGCACGTCTATCAGACGAAGATTACGAGTCTTGAAAACTTACGTACACGTATACGAACTGCTGCAGATAACATAACCCCGCAAATGCTCCAGAATGTGTTTAGAAATGCTGCGGAACGATTTGAGCTGTGCAGGGATACTGATGGGCGTCACGTCGAATCCTACTCTTAATTATTTAATAAATGTTACCACTTTATCATTTTATGATTGAATTCCATATAATTTCCAAGTGCTTCACAAAAATAGATCCTGACTTTATGTACACCCTGTATATATACACATACACACACAGTACTGTACTTGATTGAAGGGTTTGTTGTTAGGGAATCGCAATTTAGTCAAGAATAAGAGGACGAGGAGATGGCACATGTTTATTGACACACGTTTCAGAAAAATTCGATTTCCATCATCAGTGTTAAAAAGTTAAAACGAATGAAAAAATATGATGAACAAAAAATTTGTACAATAATATGTTTGTATAATCATATGATATTAATAATGTATTTATATTAAGTATTTAAAAATAAAAAGTATATAAAATATAGAAAGGTAAAACAAGAATTAAAATATACAAAGGTTAAAAGGTGACAAATATTTTAAACAATATCTTACCAGGTTTATTATGAGGGTAATAAAAGCTGATTGTAAAAAGGTTGGGAATGGTTGAATGTTGAAATATCAATATTAGAATTGTTGGCAAGCCAGGAGTAGTGAAAGGATATATACTATATAGGGATTCAAGGATGCAAACGTCGGTTGGTTGGTATGCTGAGTTGATAATTTTAAAGTTGGTGGGAAGCAGTGAGTGGTTGTGGAAGTGGCAATAATCCCTTATTGCTGATTTGGACGGTTTATTTAAAGGTTGTAATGTTCTAGTAGAAATACTGCGATGCTAGTTATATATATATAGGGTGTCCCATAAGTCCGGCATCATAGGAGAAATTCATATTTTTCTATTTCTACAAACCATAATTCATATTTTTCTTATGCTCGGGATGCCAATTTCCCGTCCACCATTCTGTTCAGTGACGAGGATGTTTTTTATGGAAATGGTGAGGTAAATCGACAGAACACCCGCTACTGGTCTCAAAACAACCCTCACTGGTATACCTCTTCAAAGGAACAAGGTGCATCTCGGGTGATGGTATGGTGTGGCATTTGGAAGGATCGCATCATAGGCCCCCTCTTTTTCGATGAACATGTCACTGGAGGCACCTACCTACGTATGCTCAAGGAAGAAGCATTTCCCAGTGTCTTAAACGAAGAAGGAAATTTCCCAACATGGTTCCAGAAAGACGGCGCTCCTGCACATTACAGCACCCAAGTAAGGGAATACCTGTACCAACAATTCCCTGGTCATTGGATAGGACGTCGAGGGCCTGTGAAATGGCCAGCTAGAAGCCCGGATCTCACGCCACTAGATTTTTATCTCTGGGGCCACTTGAAAGCGCTGGTATACGCAGAGAAAATTAGGAGTATTGAACATTTGCGGCAGCGCATTATTGGGGCATGTAACACCATTACTCCTGACATCATTCACCGTGTGCTTGCTGACTGGGTATCACGTCTGAATTTGTGTATTGAAAACAATGGTGGACATATTGAGCACGTTCTGTAAATAAAAGCTTTTGTTTTGCCTTTTTTATTATTTTTCCTATGATGCTGGACTTATGGGACACCCTGTGTATATATATGCACAACTAGCATCGCGGTATTTGTACTAAAACATTACAACCTTTAGATAAACCGCCCAATTCAGCAATAAGGGATTACTGCACACACACCTGCAGTGGTTCTTAACCTTTTTAGGCTGCCACCTAAATTCTGGTCTCGGGGCTAGCTCAGCGACCAATGCCTTCAAACACTTCGCTTGTAATAAATAAATACAGTAATGATAAAATGATTAGGGATAACATAAATAAATGATAAATGACAATTTAACAGGCCCGGATCCAGACCCATAATCTGACTAGTGCCATTTCATTAAATGCATACCAAAGTGTAAAAGAAGACATGATTCGTTATTTACTTCAAAATATTTATTTTACAAAATAAATCCTTTCTAATGTTTGTCACTGATAATATCAACAAGCTCCATCCTTCTTGGGTGGAGCCGTGCAAACTTCTCAACCAAAACATCCACATCGAGCTTCCGCCCATAGTGGACATGCATCAGAGCTAAACCATTCATCCTATCATTTCTCATGGTGCTCCTCAGATACGTTTTCAGTCGACGCATGGCTGAAACTGAACGTTCACACTCACAGGTGGTGACTGGAATGACTGCCAATACCTTGAGTGCAGCACAGATGTTTGGGAATAAGACCCTGTCCATGGAGTGTAAAGTTGACTGCACAGAGTTTGGTATGTCGCAGTTGGCCTGATGGCGCCGCTCCCAGTGGTATTGCCACACATCCAGCTCTGCAGACAGAGTATTGGGTCTGGGAAGGTCATCTAGGTAGGTCTGACAGAACTGCTGGAACTCTAGGTTCCATGTGTCTGGCTGTTCTATCATCTTTGCAGGAACACCTAAAACGAATAAACCAGTTGTCAATTTCATGTAACAGTAAGAGAGAGTACATGTCAGTCCATCAATTTAATTATCATTCTCAAATTATCCCTATAGCTAAATAATTCCATCACAAACCTGAAAATCCCAGAATGGTTTTTTGTTGGCCATCTTTGAATCTTGATCCAATATCTGGCAGGAGATGATCCAAGAATGGCACAGTCACACTGCGACGGAAATAATCCTCCGTAGTTTCTGCAGTGACATTGTTTCTGTTTTTTTGCCGGCCGACTGTTTTGGGCTTTGTCACTGCTATGTCGAGGTCTTCAGCTATTTCCTTTGCAGCCTTGAACCACTCAGAATGTTTTGAGTCAACACTGTCTCTGACTTTTTGAAGAAACCCAAGGATCTCCCCAACACTGTCATATGCCTTCTTTGTGTCGAGACTCCTCACCTGCAACTTGACTGTGATACCACGGGTGTATGACAAAACTTTTTGTCACAACAAAAGTGAAGATAAACTGAGATGTTCCAATTTGGTGGAGCATACCACTGGCCTTTGTTGATGACTCACTGTCCCAGTTATGAGTGACGTTATCCTCGATGCACGTCAAGGCTGAAACCACGGCGGGCATTAGCTCTTCGAATACATCTAAGGCATCCAAACGCTGGACCCATCTAGTTCGGCAAATAT
The DNA here is from genome assembly GCA_023014485.1 of Bathynomus jamesi. Taxonomy (NCBI): domain Eukaryota; kingdom Metazoa; phylum Arthropoda; class Malacostraca; order Isopoda; family Cirolanidae; genus Bathynomus; species Bathynomus jamesi. The sequence continues at coordinate 194,491 of JAJOZX010001430.1, read as the reverse complement.
CGGTCAGCTTATGATGACTAGAGGTTGGACACTCCTCCTGAGTGACAGAAACAGAAAGCAATAATTTTCAGATTAGATGTATGAAAAAATAAAATAATTTAAAATAAATTTTACAGCATTAAATTCACTTTACAACACACAGCCATTACAATAGAAAATGTACTGACTATACCAAGAAAAAAACACCTTGATCTGTTCTTCAAGCAGCAGCTGTCTTTTCGGTGAGAACTTGAAGAAACACTCCACTTCCTCCAACGTGCCCATCATGTTGCGTACTTCTTGTAAAGCACAGGCTTTTACAACACACAGGTTCAATCTGTGAGACTGGCACTGGACATAAGGTGCCTTTGGATACTGCTGTGCTATCAAAGCTGCTGCACCTTTGGCTTGTCCAGCCATATTGCCTGCTCCATCATAGCACTGGCCTCTGCATTTCTTCATATCTAAGCCGAGATCACTAACCACTTGCAACAGCAAGTCAGCAATGGCTTTGCCAGTGACACCATTCACACATTCAAAGAAACCAACAAACTCTTCACGAATAGAATCTGTGTTGTCAACAAAAAGCAACACAAGTGGAAGTTGTTCCTTGTTGCTGACATCAGTAGCTTCATCTGCAAGAATGGAAAACAGAGGACTTGTGTTAATCTCCTTCACAATTTCGTCTTGAATGTGGGCAGCGATGACGGAGATCAGTTCATTCTGTATTGTTTTTGATGTATCTGTTACATTCTTGGGAGCTGATTTCAAGTGTTCTTCGAGGACCACATCACCAGCATCCACGCGGAACTGCAACAGTGCCAAGAAGTTGCCTCTGTTCTTCGAGTCGTCTTCAGCATCTTCATGGTCCCCTCGAAGAGCGAAGTTCTGCCTACCACACAAGATCACAGTCTTCATCATTGATGCTACTTTTTGTTTGTTTGCTGATTGCTGATGAAATAAGTCGATTCACTGGTTGTAACTTGTTGGACATGATTCTGCGAAAATTATCAGCAAAAAGTGTTGCGTGTTTGTGGAAATCTGACTTGCTATTATGTTCGGCCAATTTATTTGTAGCTGTTACCCAGTTGGTCAAAGGTGACTTGTACAGCTTGTCCAACTTGCTGCTGTTGTGGCCACTTGCTATACCAAACAACAGCACACAGGTTAAACAAAATGCGCCACATTCTGATGGTGAATACACCAGCCAGGGATACATCTTTAGCCATTCTTCATTGAAGAATCGCTTTCTGCCATAATTGTTGGTACCTGGAAACTTGTATCTTGCAGGAGGTCGCCAGTGGGAAGTCAAAAGCTCATACTTCTTGTCATCATTCAAATCGCTCACACATTGGTAATACAGGCCGATGTCATTCCTGAGGTTTGATGATATTATGTCCTCACCTAAAATTCAAAACAATATTCTTTTTAATTCCAGTCATAAAACCATCAATTTATGATTAGTTTTAGTATAAATTGTAGAGAACATCTTGTTCAAACTTGTTTTGTACTACATTCATGACAATAAATGAATGGGATTTTTTTTTAGTTAATGGCAACAATATAAGAAATCAATTCTTACCACATGTCGTGTCTGTGTTCTGTATTTTGCACACTGGATCATCTGCGTCATATCTGATTTCATCACACTTCCTTCTTTTCTGCGATGGTCTGTCACCCAAATCATCTAAGATGTCAGTTGAGCAAGAAGGTACTGGCGGTACTTCCCTGAAAAGAATGACCAATAATATGAATAATGATAAGGTGACATTGTGAGACTCCCAGTAGGGAGGAGTAGAGTTGAATATATTATTCTACAATTTGACTGATTTTCCAAGCATAAAATAAATCATTGTCTGATCCGACTTATCGACTGGTATTGAAGAAAGTCCCGATCTTTGCTTGTACCTTCTTCATTTTTCTGTAGACCGCGACGTTCACTCAGATTCACTGTAGCATATAAAATATTATAACTAGGGCAGTCAAAAGTTGACCGAAAAAATTAAGAAAGTTGACCTTACGAATTGAAAAAATTGACTTATAAAGTTGCCTTTACTTTCAATAATAAAAACGATACTTTAATTACTTATTCTTGCTCTTCTACATCAGTTGACCGATTGTGGTAAATTATGAAGTATTTGCCGACATTTTCTGGCAAAAAATTGCGATCCTTACTTAATAATTTATTAAGCATGGAGAAAGATCTCTCTACAGCGGCAGTTGTTAGTTGACATTGCAAAAGCTGACCATAAACTGTTGGTGAGATTCCAGGTCTACTGAGGTTAATTATTTCACAAATACTATTTGTCTTGAGTCTTGTTTCAATGTATTGTTTGACTGAACACATATCTTCGCCAAGGTTGATAGAAGAAATGGTTTCATATGCCTCTCTAATGGTGCAATCAGATGTTTCCATCCTAGTCACTAAGCTAGCAATCAAACTATAATTCATTTTGATTGACATTAGTTGCTTTGGCAGTTTTTCATTAGCAACACTCTCTTTAGCCTTCTGAACAATGATTCCTTCATCTTCAAAATTTTCCACAATTGTCTTCACATTTGGAAAATTGTCTGCATAATAAAAAGCAGCGTTCAGCCAGCTTGCCCAACGTGTTACAATCGGTTCTGGAGGAGTTCCTATTTCAGCAAACAATTCCTTCCTTCCAATTTTTAGTTATTTTAATTATTTATTCCAAAAAATTGACTTTATTTACCTCATTGCTATTTTTTGACCTAACAGGTAAAAGTTGACTTTTGGTTGACCTATTAACTTTGGTAATATACCCCCTACAGGTGTTTTTATTGCATTTTCAGTCGTTTCAGCGAAAAGTGCCCCATAGGAAACAATTTGACTTTATTGACTTTATTGACTTTTGACCGCCCTAAATTTATAACACAAAAAATACAAAAGATAGACTTATTCAAAATGAAATTAGAGCTGCACTGCAAAACACCCGTTACATACAAAGATGGCGCTTGAAAACATTTGAGAAATTAAAAAGTGTACGGCGCATGCGCGAAGTATAAGTTCCTATGCATTTTCCAGCAGAAATCGAGCAGAGAGTACCGTTTCAAGGCAGTCTCGCTAGGGGGCGCTATTTTCAAAAAATCTGACCAGTGCGAAACAATGCCAAAATTTATCTGACCGATGCCCTGGCATCGGTGAGCACTGGTCTGGATCCGGGCCTGATTTAATGACCCAATGAAAATGGCTGGGTGACCCAGGGATTAAGAACCACTGACCTAGTGGGACAAAAGTAAGGCACCAATTTTGAAGTTAAATCGTTGTTAACGGTCTTGTAAGTTGTAACCTAGGGCGGATATGACGTCATCACCCGTATTATAATTTTTCCGAGTATAACCAAGAAATTTGTCTAAAACTTCAGTATTTTTACTTTATTTTCGCAACTTTAAATATAAGAACACAAACGAATAGGGTTTTTTAATAAGTTAGTCATACAATACCGCGACATCCACCCAGATGTGGGAGGTTAGTTCACTGTTTCTTAGGAATGTTAATAATATGGAAATTATTCTATTATGTATAAATGGTATTGTTACGCTGTAACTCGCTTTTTTTTTCTTTGAATTTCGAGGTGTAATGAGACGTGTCAGAAATTTTTCGAACGTGAGAGGAGATAAGTTTCAAGGGTGAACGTGTATTTACCTAAAACTAAGCCGTATAGACGTAATCTAACTAAGCCTAACCTTTGTTAACGAAACCTATGTCTAACTAGTTGTTAGCCCGGAAACTGTCCATATTTTGTGAGAAGTGGGTAAGGCCAAATTCTTGAAATGATAAAAGGATCAAATGACCGAGTAATCAAAATCCACCTTAAGTTCACTTCTTAGGCCGACCGCGCGCAGGATCGTCTCGCGACTCACGACTGACGACTCGAGTCGCGCGTGATTTAACATTGCCAGAATGGGAGCTCCGCACACTGCAGCGACCGCACACTGCAGCTCCCATTCTGTCAGTGTAAAATCACGCGCAACTCTAGTCGTCACGACCCAAGTCGTGAGTCGCGAGATGATCCTGCGCGCGGCCGGCCTTAATTAAGGTAAATTAAATTTTCATAATTTGGTCATTCGACTACTTGATACATGTTAACCTTTTTTTATTTTGAGACACTCGTATTGACTCGATATAATTGCACTACGGACGGTTTCGGGCTCGTGACCGCTGCTCCCTTCACCCCTACCCCACCCCCCACCGTTCCACCTATCTCTGGGTGGAAATAAGTCCTTGAGAGGAATTATAATTTATGGTTTGAGTCCGCGTTCCTTTCCAAAAACCTCACTGGTTACGTAACTGACGAACCTGCTCTTTATCTTAGCGAAATGCCTCGAACAACATATTTTATTCCAAACAACGGCAATGATTTCCTTCCATTCATTTATTTATAAACTTAAATTTAGGTTCTTGATTTATCATAATTAAGAGTGAAATCACGAGAGACACACGTCACAAGCAAAAGTGTGCTAATACAATACTTCATCAGGATTATTGACTTAGTTAATATGCATGAAGGTGGAGATACGATACATATATATAGTGATATATTTTTAACAGGCGTGGATTCATACTGGTTTGGAGCGCTTTGCGCAAAACGAACAGAACTTTCAGTTTGCCCCTGAACCCTGCTGGGCGTCTAGGTATATATAACCTTATTAACCTCGTCGATGTTCCGTGTGTTGGTCTCTCCTCACACGAAGGTCAAGCTGGTGGCCCCGCCTCTAGGCCTGGCTTGGTGCGAGAGCGAGTTTTTTCTTGCGCTCTCCATAGCACATAGCCAGGTACACCCTGCTCATCTGGTACCTTCCTGAGCCGGGCATCTATCTAGTCTTCTCTTGAAGACTTCAACTTTGAGGTCTGAGGTCCTTTGGAATATATATATATATATATATATATATATGGCAGACCCACTGCCAGCAAACGGGTCACTTTCAGGTTCTGGATCCGCCCCTGTTTAATTATATATATTCATATCACTGCTATACAAACAAATACTTTCGTAATCTTTTAAATAATTTAATTATTTAACATTAATTTTGTAAAGCCTTTATCTCAGTTAAATTAACTGTTATGTTTTGTATTGAAGTTGGAGTTGCAATAATACATATTATTACAAATACCGAGAATAAAAAGTCTCCTGACTCATAGCTTCCATCTTGTTGAAATCCAGTAATATAAAATAGCCTTTCTAAGGAAATTAACTTTTTTTTTTATCTTGTTATGGTTGCATCTCGTATGTGTCTGTATGTCAGACAGCACGCGCATACACACACACACACACACACTCTCTCTCTCTCTCTCTCTCTCTCTCTCTCTCTCTCTATAATTTCTGCTTACACGATTTTTGTTTTTCTCTTCTTTCTCTTGGGTGGCTGGATGCACGTGACGGGTGAGGGCATGGTGTGGAAAATCTGATTTTTGTTCTTAATTCTTGTTTCCACCCCTTTCCTGTAGAAGCACTTCATCACTTTGCCGGCGTGATGGCTCTGCGCGTACATGGGTGTAGACAGTGGCAGATTTAGGAATTTTCAAAGGGGGACCATCCTTTGCTTTCGGTTTTAATTGCTAGATATTTGCCCAAAGTTTAAAATTATTGCCATTTAATTTAATTTTTAAAACCTCATTAGCCACTACCTGGATATTCCGAAAGGAGAAAAATGAAATATGGGAATGTGAGATGAACTTATAGGACAGATACTCCTACGTAAAATTGCGATAATCCCGCCATTATTCCCGAAAGTAGACAAAAGAAAAACACCTGTGAAGGCATATACCAAACACATTCGAACTATAGGAATTTCTGAAACAAAAAATAATAAGCATAAAATTATTGTTATAAGTTTTTCATAAGTCTTAAGTTTTATCACCAATTAAATCACAAGCGTGATAGGGGGGCCAAAATAGATACCTAGAGCCAGAAGGGGGGCGGCCACCCGCCCTCGCTTAAATCCGCCGCTACCGAGTGTAGACATAGGAAGTTTTACCTTTAACTCTCTCTCTCTCTCTCTTAATCCTTTTCGGGGTTGCCTGAGGTGGGTCATGGGGTCTTTGTTGGAACGATACCTCAGTAAATGGAGCTGTAATTATGTATAAAATCAAAACCGTATGTTTGAGGTCATGCGCGTAGTGGCCCGATTTTGTCCGGGCGGTGAGCAAGAAAGTTTTGCACGAAAAAATAAGCGAAACCGAAAATTCCCCGCCTCTTACTGACTGTCTTCAATCCCTCTCTCTTCGCTGCAATGTTACCTCACTCTCTCCTTACTATCGCTACTATAACGGACGCTGCTCTTCTGAACTTTAAGGAGAGCACGCAGTACCAGACTTTCTACACATTCTCATTCCTTTTCTGTCCAAATGTCTAACGCAAGAGTTAATCGTATTTTCAATCTTTCATCTACTCAGCGGGTGAACTCTGCTCTGGAACATTCTTCCTCAATCCATCTTTCCCCTTGTCTATGACCTCCAATCTTTTAAACGCAGAATGTCCAGGCGGGCATTCGCTCTTGGACCTTCCTTACTGAGTAAAAAAAATGCTTAATTAGATCAGCTAACGTGATGAAAAAGCTAGAGTTGCCTCACTCTGTAAAGTTAACCCAAAAGGGTTTCTTGCCTATGTTAGTAGCAGGAAGCCAGTTAAAAATTCCGTAGGTCCCCTAAAAGATAGAAATGGCATACTGAAATTCAATGATAGGATCAATGAAAGAAAGCCAGCCCTAAAAGTTTCTAGTAAACGATGCCACCCCGAATTGTGTCGGTGAAAGAAAGCCACCCTCGACCCGTTTGGGGGTGGCTTTCTTTCATTGATTGATCCCAATGATATACTGTAGAGTTTTTAGTTAGTCTTCACGGAAGAAGACTTAATTGAAGTACCAAATCCCCAGATTACGTATGACGTTGACTATCTTTTAGAGATCATAAGTTTTACGAGAGATGAGATACAGCTCCTAATTGACAAGATGAATTAGTACAAATCACCCGGTCCTGACTTATTTCTATCAAGGGTATTAAAAGAGGTTAGCCACAATATTGTTGATGATTTAGTAATCATATTAAAAATAAAAAAAATCATTCGAATTAGGGAAAGTTCCAACCGAGTGGAAATTAGCAAATGTAACACCAATCTTTAAAACGGGTGAAAGGCGAAATCTTTGTGATTACCGACTGATCAGTTTAACGCCAATTGTTGGCAAGCTGTAGGTCCATTATTCCAGAAAGTATTGCGTATCACCTGAAATCAAACAATTTAATTTTTTCAAAAGATTCCAAAGATTCAAAACTTTATTCAGAAAAGAATACGAGTGACAGAGTTCAAATTTTTAGATATTTGTTATGACATTAATATATTCACAGTACTCTTGTCTGAATATGCCCTTGAAAGCATGGAGGCTTTTTAAGCAAAATTAATGGCATTTAATTTATTTATTACATAAAGATAGTGAGTGGCGAGTAATAGTAATAGTGACAAAAAAAAAACAGCAGTAATAATAAATACAACATAAAGTTTACAAAATGTTACATATTTTAAATTAAGCTATTTATTGTATATTTAGTAGAAAATAAATGCTACTTAATAAAAAAGTATAAAAAGAATAAAATACGAAATTGAAGGTGCTTAATGAAATTAGCATCTTTTGAATAGTTTATTACAAAATTGATTACTATGGTACAAATGGCAATGGTGAACTTATACATGAGTAGGAGCTAATGAAGTGATTTGCGAAATACATTTAGTGATAAAGCCTGCCCGATATGCGTGGGAATTACATTCCATACATCTGCTCCTTTGAAAGAGAGTGCATTTCCTGCAGTTTCTATTGTATAGTTACGTTTGTGTCTAAATTTCCTGGGCAGTCTGGTGTTATAACGATGGTGTATTACTGTATTTGATGAGGGAATGATTGCTCTTTGAATGGATGATGTATGTCGACTTTTGTTGATAATTTTTAACATATTGATAGCAACACAGAATTTGTACAAGTCATTTAGTTTCAAAATATTTAGCTCTATAAACAGTGTGGAAGTGTGACTTTGCCTAAACATTGTCATTATTCGATAGAGTTCGCAGACATTTTTTATGCATTACTTCCAAAGGATGTTTTATATATTTCTTTGAGCTACTTCATCCTGTAATGCAATATAATAAATGTGGATGGATGAAGGGATAATATAGGGTAAGGAGTGCGTTTTGAGGAAGGGTGGTTTTAGTTTAAATAATGTGAAGGGAAATCTTGATATTTTGGATTTGATATGTTGTACATAACTTTTGAAATTTAGTTTTTCGTCTAAATTAATGGCAAGTACTTTAACCTCATTCACCCTTGCAATAGTAGTATTCCCAATTTTTATTCGACAGTTTGTATTAATATGTTTTGTAGTAATAATCATATAAAATGACTTTGTCAAGTTCAGTAAAAGTTTATTATAGCGCACATCCGTATATACACTTTCTAATTGACTCTTCGTTTCATTAATCGGGAAGGCTGCGTTATGATGGGAAGCACTAAATGTGGTATCATTTGTATACTGTACGCAATTTAATGTGGTTGAGAGATGATATCGTTCACGTGAATTAGATATAATAATAGTCCAAGAAGAGATCCTTGTGGGACTCCACTAGTTAGCATCGCCTTGTCGGATAAGTTATCTTTTAATCGGATGTACTAATGGTGATTTGACAGAGATGATTTAAACCAATTGAGGTTATTTCCTCTTATTCCATATATGTGAAGTTTATACAATAAGATTTCATGCGAAAGTCTGAAATGCTTTTAACAAGTCGAGGAAGATCAAGGCAGTGAGTTTTTTGCTGTTTAAGTTCTAATACACATTTTCTAATAGCATGTCTATGGCATCTTCCGTTTATGTCCACCTCAAAACATAAATTGTACAGTATTTGTTAAAATATTGTATTTGATTAAGAATTTAGTAAGTTTATTGTACACGATTTTTTCAAATACTTTACTTAAAGTTGGCAGAGCTGGGCAATAAATACATTGAATGTATTTAAATACTAAATACATGGGAGAAATGTATTTAAATACTAAATACTAAATACATTTTACGAATGTATTTAGATACTAAATACAAAATACATCAATTGTATTTAAATACATTTGTAAATACATTTTAAATACATACAAATTTTAACATATGCATTCACTAATTCACTAAGCCATGACACGCACACGATAAAGAAATCAACCGCTTTCGACTAAGAGTGGCACACAACTGATTGAACTGACACGTTGAAACATGAACCATGCTGTACTACACTGTCGACGCGTCGTACTGTGCTAGTACAGAACGTGTATTAAACCAGTAAAAGTATTTACATTTTTATACCGGGTGTACATAAAGTCAGGATCTATTTTTGTGAAGCACTTGGAAATTATATGGAATTCAATCATAAAATGATAAAGTGGTAACATTTATTAAATAATTAAGAGTAGGATTCGACGTGACGCCCATCAGTATCCCTGCACAGCTCAAATCGTTCCGCAGCATTTCTAAACACATTCTGGAGCATTTGCGGGGTTATGTTATCTGCAGCAGTTCGTATACGTGTACGTAAGTTTTCAAGACTCGTAATCTTCGTCTGATAGACGTGCGATTTGATAAAGCCCCGTGCAAAGAAATCTAAAGGGGTTAAATCTAGTGATCTCGCTGGCCAAGGTCTGTTGCTTCCGCGTCCGATCCAGCGATTTGGAAAACGTCCATTTAGATAATCCTGAACAATTTTGGCATAGTGACAAGGAGCACCATCATGTTGATAGACGACGGGGATAGGATTGTTAGTACCGTCGTCTATCAACATGATGGTGCTCCTTGTCACTATGCCAAAATTGTTCAGGATTATCTAAATGGACGTTTTCCAAATCGCTGGATCGGACGCGGAAGCAACAGACCTTGGCCAGCGAGATCACCAGATTTAACCCCTTTAGATTTCTTTGCATGGGGCTTTATCGAATCGCACGTCTATCAGACGAAGATTACGAGTCTTGAAAACTTACTAACTGCTGCATATAACATAACCCCGCAAATGCTCCAGAATGTGTTTAGAAATGCTGCGGAACGATTTGAGCTGTGCAGGGATACTAATGGGCGTCACGTCGAATCCTACTCTTAATTATTTAATAAATGTTACCACTTTATCATTTTATGATTGAATTCCATATAATTTCCAAGTGCTTCACAAAAATAGATCCTGACTTTATGTACACCCTGTACCTATTTTGAGTATTTAAATACTCATTAAAGTATTTAAATACTATATTTAAATACATGAAAAACAATGTATTTATAAATACAGTTCTACTGTAAATACACAAATGTATTTAAATACGTATTTAAATACAAATGTATTTAAATACAAATGTATTTAAATACTGCCCAGCTCTGAAAGTTGGCAATATGGAAATAGGGCAATAATTGGATTGGGTGTTTCGGTTACCCGACTTAAATACAGGGGATTCTCTGGTTTCCTTTAGAAGTTTAGACTGTCAAGGAATATATCTAGTGTTACTGATTCATTTGTTAACTTACTGAGTGGTACTGCAATTTCATCTGATACTTGTCTACCAGTAATAACAAACTAAGTTTTCTGTTTTAGGTTTCGAAGATGCTGATGAACCGGAAATACGACTCGTTGGCGATTCCATTGTTCGAGGGCAGCTCGAGGAATTCTGTGGGAGAAACCCTCGTCGTAGGCGCCGTTACTGCTACCCTGGTGTAAGGGTGGAAGATATAACTAATAGTGTTGACCATTTTACAGACGGAACCTCTCAGGACACAACGTATGTTATTCATGTCGGTACTAATAACGTTTTAAGTTCTAGATCGGAAGAGCTGCTGGATAGGTACAGGGACTTACTAGAGCAACTAAAGGAAAAAGCTAATAAGATTGTTTTAACAGGTATACTTCCTCGAATTATTCAACGTAGCGATTTCTACAGCAAGACGACCTATATCAACAATAACCTAAAATCTCTTTGCCAACAGGAAGGAGTGTATTTTGCAAATTTTTGGGACAGTTTCTACGGCAGGAGGGACTTGTTCCTTGGAGATGGACTTCATCTTAATGACGTAGGAGCTGCGCGTTTAGGAAGACTATTTCATAATACTGTCTCTTCTTTTCAGGCTGCCGTAACCCGAACGGTCCCAGCGTAATTTCCACAAATTTCCCCTGCGCTCGCGAAGGTGTCGCAATTACAAACAATTTGAAGGTTCTATCCTTAAATGCTCGTAGCCTACGAAATAAAATAAACAAATTTTTTCCTTTAATTGCTTGTAAAGACTATGATTTAATTGGGATAAATGAATCGTGGCTTAGCCTTAAACACGTGACTTTGTAGGAGAGTATCAAATTAGAGGTTATAGACTTTTTGTTAAAAACAGAATAGGTAGGCGAGGAGGCGGTGTTATGTTGTATATCAAAGATAATATTGCGAACGTTATAGAAGTAAAGCACTCAATTCCAGAACCGATAGATTCGACTATAGCAGAACTTAAATTGAACGATTTCAAACTTCTTGTTGCGGTTATATATAGGCCCCCTAATCAAACAGCTGATACGGACGAAGCGTTATATCGTGAAAAAGAGAATAATCGGTAGTGAGCAGGCTTTAGTTATGGGTGACTTTAATTGCGCCAACGTGAATTACGATACAATGCAGGGAGACGCGGAAGGTAATCGTTTAGTTAATTTTCTCGAGGATAGCTTTCTTATTCAAAAGGTTGGGGAACCTACGAGGTTGGACAGTATTTTAGATTTAGTAATAACTACGGATGATAGGCTAATTACTGATCTTCAAGTAATAGAACCGTTAAGCAATAGCGATCACAATATGGTAGAGTTTGTCCTCTCAGTAAGTCACTCGAAACCAACTAACTCGACTAAAATTCCTAACTTCCAGCACGCAGACTTTAGTAAATTTCGAAATAAATTTTCACACGTCAATTGGGAAAACGTAAGGGGAACTCCAACGCAAAACTAATGTGGGAATCGTTCGAAACAGTATTTAACTATAAATGAGGAATGTGTACCGTACAAAATTAAGCGTGCGAAAGTAAACAACAAGCCCTTGTGGTTTACTTCTAGAGTAGGAGACATTATAAAGAGTAGAGATAGGGCTTATAGGCTACATAAGTGCGATAAAGACAATGTTGTTACGAAACAACTACATATCTCTAAGGCGTGAAGCGAAAAGTGTAATAAAAAAGTCCAAGCGCGAATTTGAAATCTCCATAGCTCGTGACGGTAAAGAAAACCCCAAGCGATTCTTTCAATACGTCAATAATAGAAATCCAGTAAAAAGTGTCTTGTGGCCATTGAAAAATGTAAACGGAGATCTAGTTCTGAAAACAAGGAAATGGCTACCTTGCTAAACGAATTTTTTACGTCAGTTTTTACTATAGAAGATGTAACGAATATCCCTACGGTCATAGACATAATACCTTTTGATAATGGTAATATTTTGGATAATATTGTCGTTAGTGAAGGGGAGTAATGCGCTATATTGATAAATGAAAACGCGTAAATCACCGGGCCGGATTCCATATATCCCATACAACTAAAAGAATTAAAAGATAGCATTGTTGTGCCGCTAACAAAGATTTTTAATGCGTCTATTTCTGAGGGGTGCGTACCAGATAATTTCAAGTTAGCAAACGTAACACCTATCTTTAAGAAAGGCGATAAAGGTGCGGCGGGAAATTATAGGCCAATCAGTTTAACGTCTGTTGTAGGTAAGCTACTGGAATCAATAATTAGGGATCGTATAGTCGAACACTTAGAAGTGCATAACTTGTTAGAAATACGCAGCACGGTTTTAGGCGAAACAAATCTTGCTTAACTAATCTTTTAGAATTTTTCCAAAGCGTGGTTGATTTTACGATAGACATCGGGCGGTTGATGTAGTGTATTTAGATTTTCAAAAAGCGTTTGACACCGTGCCGCACAAAAGACTCATTGAAAAAACTAAGGCTCATGGAATCAGGGGTGTAGTAATAAATTGGCTAGAAGAGTGGTTGCGAGGTAGGAAACAGAGGGTGGTCGTTGATGGAGCGGAGTCGTGTTGGGCTAATGTAGCGAGTGGCGTTCCTCAGGGTTCTGTATTGGGCCCCTTGCTTTTTCTTATATATATTAACGATTTAGATGTCGGCCTAGTCAGTACAGTTTCAAAGTTTGCGGATGACACGAAGCTGGGTGGTAGGGCGATTAATGACGAAGATAGAGGTAAAATTCAGGAAGATCTGAATAAAATCGTTGATTGGTCAGTCACATGGCAAATGAGATTTAACGGATAAGTGCAAAATTTTGCATATAGGTTCGCGTAACGGTAATTTTGCGTATAGTATGTCAGGGAAAGATTTAACAAGCGTAGAGCAGGAAAAAGATTTAGGAGTTATAGTCACTGGTGATTTAAAAGTAGCGAAACAAAGTACAGCAGCGTCAAAGGCGAACAAAGTGTTAGGTTTTATAGCTCGAATTTTGAGTACAAATCGCGCGATATTATAGTTCCTCTTTATAAATCATTAGTTAGACCCCATTTGGAGTACGCGGTCCAATTTTGGAATCCGCATATGCGCAAAGATATAGACAAAATCGAAAGAGTTCAAAGACGAGCAACTAAGATGATTCCGTCGCTTAGGTCAAAGTCGTACGAGGATAGGCTTAAGGAGTTAAAATTGACTACACTCGAGACTAGGAGGTTAAGGGGTGATCTAATCCAGGTTTTCAAAATTATGAATGGGTTCGATAACGTAGATAGAGATAGCTTTTTCGAAATATCTCAATATAATAGGACTAGAAATAACGGGTGTAAGTTGACAAGTAGAAGGTTCGAGACAGCAGTTGCAAAAACTTTTTTACGCATAGAATAGTAAATAGCTGGAATAGTTTGCCGGTAGAAGTAATTAGTAGCACGTTATAAACATTTAAAAATCGATTAGACGCATATGTTGATAGATTGGGTATAGTTTAAGGTAGTAAAATTAAGGCTTTGTGGTTCGGAACCCACGTAAAATTGTAGGTCCCCTCCGCCACCACGGAGGACATGCACAATACACAATTACGAATACAGTTATGTAGACCAGCCGTGAGTGTATCCTAGGGTCTTTGTTGGTCTGAAACATTTAACATTATATTTTTACCAGGATCGTATTGATGTTAGAATCTTTATTTTTTAGATTTTTTATTGCCAGAGAAATATCGTATGGTACGATTGGATCGAAGAGAAATGAGTTTGGATTTTGTTGTGACATATATTGTTGGGAGTGAGTGTCTGTAATTGGGATCGAAGTTGTAGTATTGAAGACGATTTCGCAAATAAGTTGTGAAATAAATTGGCTGTCTTTGGGGTTACTGTAAGAATTTCCGCCATGTGTGAGGGAGGGCAAAGGATTTGTTTTAACCTTCTTTGTGTTAATTACCTCTGATTTCAGTGTCCCATAGCCATTTTGGATTGGATTTTTGTTTATCAATTTCTGAATAATAATAATGATCTGTTTTTGCTTTTTTAACGGCTGCATTAAGTGTGTTACAGTAATTTTTGTATGTCTTTTCGGCAATAATATCGGTTTTAAAGAGAGTATGCTTGCGTTTAATACTCACAATGATTCACAGTGATTCATTGGTGGTTATATTTAGTTTTAGATATTACTTTTGAGTTTTCATTCTCAATATGGATTCAGGCGTCATAGATCTTGTCTAACAAATCTGTTAGAATTCTTCTATAATATGTATACTTTATACGACTCAACTGGCGCAAGAGATATAGTGTATCTCGACTTTCAAAACGCCTTTGATAAAGTCCCTCACGCGAGATTGATGACTAAAGTTGGAGAACTAGGAATTACTGGACTCGTTTCCAACTGGATTGAAGATTGGTTAAGAGATAGAAAGTTGAGAGTGGTAATAAATGGAGTCGCTTCGGAGTGGGCCCCGTCACCAGTGGGTTTCCACTGGGTTCCGTTCTGGGTCCTTTACTTTTTATCAGCTATATCAACGATATAAACGTTGGGCTCCTAAGTACAATTTCTGAATTTGCAGACAATACCAAATTATGAAATAGTGTAGGTAATGAGGAGGGTGTAAGAACGTGAAAACCATGTACAGAAGTCGAAAAGAGGGCCTTAAAAATACTAGGTTATGTTAAAAGACGGTTCCAATTTACAAACAAGGAGATTGCAATGTCTCTCTACAATTTACTAGTTAGACCTCAACTCGAGCATTGTGTGCAGTTTTGGTCTCCGTCCCTTAGAAAGGTTGGAAATGGTACAAACAAGGGCCACAAAATTTATCCCTTCAATGAGCCTGCGAAACTACCACCGAAGATTAGAACGCTTAAATCTGTTTATCTTAGAGACCAGGAAGTTGCGCGGTCAACTTATTCAAGTTTCCAAGATACTCAATGGAATAGACAGGGTAGACTACAGGAAATTATTCTCATTTAATACCAATCTGACAAGAAATAACGGTTTTAAATTGGAACTAAAAACATTTAGCACCTCCACCTGCGGTAATTTCTTCTATAAAATAGTTAATATCTGGAACCAACTTCCCTTTCATGCCAAAATGTTAATGTTTAAAAATAGGCTAGAAAAGTTCTGAATACACTCGTGCGTGAAAAACAAGGGCAGCATACAGATATGCTGTAATGTCACTGCAAAGAGACTTTGTGGCTACTCTGTACAACATAATTTAAGAATCGATTGAATAAGTATTTTGAAAATAATATTATAACATAATCCTGCAGGAGTTTGTTTAAGTATTTACTCCTATACTTAGCGATAATGTCGTAGGATGCAGAATTCAGAGAGCACTATAACATTAAAATCACCAGTTAGAAAAGTAATGGGAATTATCTGGATGAGTTTCCATAGCAGAGGAGCAAACATCGTGCTAAAAATTATAAAGGAATCTAGTCTAACCAATAATTGAGTATTGTATGGTACTCACAAGCCCATACAGAATCTCAGATAGAGGAAACGAAAGAGAAGGACTACTGGTCTCGACTACGCTCCCTGAAACCCTACTCCCTGAAAAGAAGACGCGAGCGATACACAATAATTAATATACAGTAGCTACGTATGGAAAATATTCGAGGGTTGTGTCCGTAACTTTAGAAGTGAAATAGAAACACACAGGAATGAGAGAAGAGGCAGATTCTGTACTGTCCATGTTGCGGTGGGACAGCGGCCATGAAAACGAGAATGGAAAATTCTCTCGGAATAAGAGGTCTGAAACTTTTAATGTCCTGCCAAAAGAACTGAGGAACATGAAAATAAAAACCCACTCTAATAGACAGAGTTGTGGAAATAAACTCTGTCTATTAGAGTGGGTTTTTATTTTCATATTTTGACCTTCACATAGAAAAAAGTGAAGTTTTTTGCTTTTAGAACTGAGGAACCTTTAGCCACACCACCCTGAATAATTTGAAGAACCATATGAATAGTTTCTTGTGCAAAGTCCCTGAGGGTAGGCGGAGAATGGAAACCAGTTTCCTCCCCTACCAAATCTTGCAAATGAGGCGGGAGGCTGCAGAGGGGTCGACCACAAGTTTTATTTCACTCTAGCAACATTGTTAATAGAAATATTCTTGAGTCTGCCATTATCCAACTTACAAATAACTTCAACATAAGCAAAGGTCTTTTTCAACTCGATCCTGTTGTTTTGAATTCCTTCAGAACAGATTTAGATAAGAAGGGTAGAACGCTAAATCTTTGGTAAACTTGTACGCTACTCTAATAACTTTTATTTTTCAATTTATTTTTATATATATCGAACTTAAACAAGAAGGGCAGAGTGCTAAAACTTGGGCAGATTTCCAGTATAAATTTGTATTTTTTTTTTTTATCTATAACATTGGTTGGAAACAATTCATTTGATCTTGTGCTAAAAATCGGTAGTTTTTCCTTATAATTTGTATGCTCCTCCCACAATCCTTTAATGTTTAATTTTTAATTCTCCTTTTATTGTATATATATATATATATATATATATATATATATATATATATATATATATATATATACACACACACACTATATGATCAAAAGTATTCGGACACCGCATGGTTTTGGGAAAAATGGTTTTATTATGGCATTTAGTAACCAGTAGGTCCACCCTTTGCTTTTATTACAGCGTCAACACGTCGAGGCATACTTTCCACCAGTTTTCGGTAAGTCTGTGCAGGAATGGCTCGCCATTCCTCTTGCAGAGCTGATGCAAGTGAAGCCGGGCGTGGTGTGCGGTTTCGTATCCGTCGCTCCAGTTCGTCCCACATGTGCTCGATTGGGTTGAGATCGGGGCTCTGAGCAGGCCAGTCTAACAAATCCACCTTATTTTCACGAAACCAGTCCTGCACACGCCTTGCAGTATGGCAGGGAGCTCGATCCTGTTGAAACAAACAATGGCCATCTCCGTAGTATTGCCACAGTGTAGGGAGGGCCGAATTGTCCAGAACGTCGAGATAAACGTCAGCGTTCATGGTAGTGGGTATAACAACCAACGGGCCGAGCCCTAGCCATGAAAAACAACCCCATACCATGATGGACCCTCCACCGAACTTCACCGTTGGACGTACACAGTCAGGAAGAAGCCGTTCTCCGGGCTGTCGCCACACCCAAACACGCCCATCAGACTGGAAGAGTGAATACCGCGACTCGTCGCTCCAAAGAACAGTTTTCCAGTCCTCCACGGTCCAGGAACAACGGGAGACACACCAGGCCAAACGACGCGTGGCATTAACTTTTGTAATCAGTGGCTTGTGTACAGCTGCTCTACCATAATAACCGAGTCTGTGCATCTCTCTGCGGATAGTTACAGTACTAACGGAGGTACCGGATGCTCTTCCTACCTCCTCAGCGATGGAAGCGGCAGAGGACGTGCGGGACTTCTTGACATGTCGTACCAGACTTCTTCTATCACGTTCCGTCAGTTTGCGTGGTCGTCCGAAACGTTTTTTCGCGTTAGTTGCACCGTCGTGCTTCCATCTCATGATAACATCCGCTACAGTCGACTTTGGTATATCCTGTTTGGCTGCAATGTTTCGTATAGAAACGTTACTTAAATAACATCCGATGACGAGTCCACGTTGGAACTCGGAGAGTTCACGTCCGCGCGGCATGGCTTCACAACAGTTACTGATAACTTAACAGAACACCTCAGCATTATAGTTTCGCCTCGCTTTTTCCCAGCATACCTTTCGGCGAAGGTGATATTTGCAGAAATGCGGATTTTCCGGGGTGTCCGAATACTTTTGATCATATAGTGTATATATACCGGTATATATATATATATATATGTATATATCGGGTGGCCACAAAAAAACTTTACTTAATTCAAAGTTTAATAACTGCAACAATTCAAAACTTATGCGATTGAGCTTTGGCACACATTAACAGATGGTTATAATCTATAATTGCTGGAATTTTCAAATATGTAGGTTCTATAGTTTTGTTACAGTGAACAATTTAAAAGCATATGTCTAAAAATAGCATGCCGAAGAAAATGAATTTGAACTTAACAAAATTTACTTAAACAAATGGTCAATGTGATCACCTCCCTGTTGGTAAACTGCCCTCAATCGCTTCTTCCACGAGGAGATGCACTTTCGAACCTCATCTAAGGTGATATCTCCCATGCTCTACTGATTTTCTCCTTAAGTTCATCTTCGGTGAATTTGTCTTTCTGGCTGCCGTAAACCTTCACCATGAGGGAATCCCATACTGAATAGTCCATCGGATTACAGTCGGGAGACTGAGGCGGCCATTCATCCTTTTTGATGAAATTAGGGGTCTCTTGCTCTAGATGATTTTGGGTCGCTCGGCTTGTATGGGCGGGTGCCCCATCTTGCTGGAAAATGTAGGCCTCATCAGGATACAGCTGACGACAATCAGGAAGTAACCCATTATCTAACAGGTTGATGTAGCGCTCAGAGTTAACTTTAGTTTCGTTTGTGGCAATAAAATGAATTCGTTTTCCCCTTCCATGAAATTCCCGCCGATACCATTACTTTTCTGCTGAATCGTGAGGTTTCATGATAAAGCCTGGAGGGAGGAATGTCCTTTTTCCTTGAACCATAAACCCTGTCATTTTGCCTGTTTTTGGCCACCTCCAACGTGAAATCCTTTTCGTCTGTAAACACAACTTTTTACACGTCTTCAGCTGAGTAGCGTTCATATAGGGATTTACAGCGGGTCTTTCTACGCTGTCTTACATTCTGATCACGCCGAGAAACTCGAATTCTCTTGTAGGCCTTCAATTTCAAACGTTTTACAATCCCTTGTACAGAGGAGCGAGAAATCCCAAGGTCGTACGCAATCTGTCTCTGGGAGCGATGAGTTCCTGGTGTATTCTCCTGGGATTGAATCAGTTCCTCCACGGCAGCCTTATTTTCTTCTGTTGAAACACTTTTGGGCCTGCCGCTGCCGGGTTTTCTAGCTGTTGATCCAGTATCCTTTATCTTTCTTATTAAGTTATAAACACTGACGAGTCCAGTTCTTTGCGGGGAATTCTCGGACAATCCTATTTCCATTCCAACCTTTTTCCTTGACACATGCTTCTATGATGGCTTTATCACTTTTACTTAACGTCATGCTGGCGGGGTTTTAGCGGAAAAATAAAAGAAAGAAAATTCACATTAGGTTTAGCCTACGCCAGCGCGCGTGTCATACTACGCTACATTAGGTTTAGCCTACGCTAGCGCACGTACGTGTCAGATGCACACCAGGCATGCTATTTTTAGACATATGCTTTTAATTGTTCACTGTAACAAAACTATAGAACCTACATATTTGAAAATTCCAGCAATTATAGACTATATGCATCTGTTAATGCGTGCAAAATCTCAATCGCATAAGCTTTGAATTGTTGCAGTTATTAAACTTTCAATTAAGTAAAGTTTTTTTGTGGCCACCCGATATATATATATATATATAATTTTTTTTTTCTGTAACCTATATATAGGCTGTAACTCTCTATGTACTTCAGTGTTCCTGAGGATGTCATTAGACGAAAGCGCTTGAGCACCATTCTGTTTCCTTTCCTTCGTGGTTTTATTCATCATAAATATTTTTCACGTGTTACTTTCGTGAAATAATTTTCATATATATATATATATACTGTATATGATGTACCGATACCTATTCCGATACTTCAGTTTTGCCGATACTTTGGTCGATACCGCTACATCGGCAAAACAGGCCGATACCACCGATACCGATACATCGGTACATCACTAATCTATATCATTTCCATTATCTACCTGTTCAGTTACAAACTCTAAAAAGTCTAAGATTAGACAAACAAAACCTTCCTGATCTAAATCCATGTTGGGAGCTTACAATTAGATTTAAAACTTTCCAAATGCTCTTTAATACTAGTCTTTATAATTCTAGTATCTTACCTACAAATGATGTTAAACTAACAATGCTGTTAAACTAATTTCCACCGCCCCTTTACTACCCTTTTTTTTTGTAAATGCGTACAACATTTGCTTTTTTCAATCTTCAGATATTTCTGCATAATTAATAGATGTACCAGTAACAAGCAAAATAGTGCCTCAACTAAGCTATCTTCCTCTTCTTTGAGAATCTTAACATAGCTATTATTGTGACCAGCAGCTTTATTTGGTTTCAGTGTGTTAATTACTAATCATCCTTCTTTATTTGAATCTTATCAAGAATGCCCTCCGTCACGTGACCTTTGCTGTAACGATAGTATCGGTAGTAGTATTGGCTACAATTTCACCAATACCGATACATCGGCAAAACAGGCAGATACTGATACATCAGTACATCACTAATATATATTACAGAAATTACAGGCTACCAATTCGCAGGTACTTTGTCTTGTCGAATAACAGAATCTACGATTTATAATATATTTGTAAATAGCATTGCCCTCGTAAATTCTGGAATTATAACCACAAACATCAGTGATCATTTTCCTACTTACGCTATATACAATAACATTGTTCAGGTTGCGGATAAAACTACTATTGATTACAGAATATTCTCAGAGGTTAACAAAACAAAATTTATTGTGGCTGTAGAAAATACTTGAGTTGACTGTGACGAACCTGTGAATGACCCATATCGTATGTTTCAGTTCTTCTATGACACCTTATTCCATATTTTTAATACTCCTTTTCCTTTGAGGAGGAAAACAGTTTCGTTCAAAAGTGTCGCAAAATCCATGGATCACTCCAGGAATTATCACTTCAATAATGAACAGAGATAAATTATTCAAATTGCGGTTACAAAGCAAAATTCCTAAAGCACAATATACTCAATACAGAAACAAATTAACTAAAATAATCAAAATTGCAAAATATAGCTATTATAATAATCAATTTTCCAAACATAAAGTAGACATGAAAAAGACTTGGACAACCTGCACAAGTCAGACTGGACATCAATAAATAACTGTTTGGGAGAAATAAACTGGGAAGATGAATTAGAAAACCTAAAGCCAGAAGAATGCTGGAGTAGAATACAATACCTGCTGTCATCAGCATTATACAAACACACACCAAAGAAAAACGATAGTGCACAGAAGCACCGGACAAAAGAGCACAGATACAGAAGGACACTTATGAGAAAGAGAACAAAGCTATCTAAACAACTGACAAAGCAATTAAGTGATACAAGACATAGTAACATCCGGAATCAGATACTGATGTTAGAACTTAAAATAAAGGAGTCAACCATAAGAGAGAATATTGATAATGAACACAAAGCTATTGGTACTATAAAGGAAAATAGCAAATTCTTCTTTAGCTATGCTAAACGCAAAGCAGTTATCAAAACGAGCATTGGCCCATTGCTTGCTAAAGATGGACTAACTCTCACATCTAATACACAGGAAATGGCAAACATTCTACAATCTCAATATGCTTTAGGCTGGAGTACCCCTGTAGTAGCAAAGAAAATAAAAACTACAGCATTTTTTGATAGAGAAGAAAATGACCAAGACAGACCATTATTGGAAGATATACAAATAACCACTAGAGATATACAACTGGCAATAACAGAGCTACCGGGGAGTTCAGCCCCTGGTCCAGATGGAATTGGAGCCAAGATTCTTAAGGAATGCAAACATACTTTATCTCTGCCTTTGAAAATCCTGTGGAGATCCTCACTAGACACCAGTAGAATACCACCAATCATGAAACAAGCAAATATTACCCCAATCTACAAAGGAGGCAAAAGAAAGGAAGCCAAGAACTATAGACCCATATCTTTGACTTCCCATATTATTAAAATATTTGAGAAAGTCCTGAAAAGGCACATTGTCAGTTTTATAGAAAATGAACATCTCTTAGAAGACTTTCAACATGGCTTCAGACACAAGAGATCCTGCCTTACTGAACTTATAGACCATTGCAATACAATCCTACAATATTTGGGAGAAAACCACAATGATGATGTCATCTATCTAGACTTTGCAAAAGCTTTTGACAAGGTTAACCATGGTATATTATTCCATAAACTAAAAGAACTTGGTATTTGTGGAAAAATAGGAAAATGGATCCATGCCTTTCTCTCTGACAGAAAACAAATAACAATTGTAAATGGAGCAAGATCTATAGAAAAAGAAGTGATTAGTGGAGTGCCGCAAGGCACAGTACTAGGACCAATTCTATTCATTATAATGCTAAACAATATAAACTGTAACCTAGGAAGCTCTCTCCTATCATTCGCAGATACCAGAATACTAAGACCAATTACAGAAAAAGAAGACTGTGTAGAGCGAACTGGAGCCCCATTGAGAAAAGCAAAGACCTGTCTACCAGTAATAACAAGCAATAAGTTTTCTGTTTTAGGTTTCGAAGATGCTGATGAACCGGAAATACGACTCGTTGGCGATTCCATTGTTCGAGGGCAGCTCGAGGAATTCTGTGGGAGAAACCCCCCTCGTCGTAGGCGCCGTTACTGCTACCCTGGTGCAAGGGTGGAGGATATAACTAATAGTGTTGATCATTTTACAGACGGTACCACCGAGGACATAACCTATGTTATTCATGTCGGTACTAATAACGTTTTAAATTCTAGATCGGAAGAACTGCTGGCTAGGTACAGGGACTTATTAGAGCGATTAAAGGAGAAAACTAATAAGATTGTTTTAACAGGTATACTTCCTCGAATTATCCAACGAAGCGATTTCTACAGCAAGGCGACCTATATCAACAATAACCTAAAGTCTCTTTGCCAACAGGAAGGAGTGCATTTTGCAAATTTTTGGAACAGTTTCTACGGCAGGAGGGACTTGTTCCTCGAAGATGGACTTCATCTTAATGAAGTTGGAGCTGCGCGTTTAGGAAGACTATTTCATAATACTGTCTCTTCTTTTCAGGCTGCCGTAACCCGAACGGTCCCAGCATAAATTCCACAAATTTCCCCCGCGCTCGCGAAGGTGTCGCAATTACAAACAATTTGAGGGTTCTATCCTTAAATGCTCGTAGCCTACGAAATAAAATAAACGAATTTTTTTCTTTAATTGCTTGTAAAGACTATGATTTAATTGCGATAAATGAATCGTGGCTTAGCACTGAAACACGTGACTTTGTAGGGGAGTATCAAATTAAAGGTTATAGACTTTTTGTTAAAAACAGAATAGGTAGGCGAGGAGGCGGTGTTATGTTGTATATCAAAGATAATATTGCGAACGTTATAGAAGTAAAGCACTCAATTCCAGAACCGATAGATTCGACTATAGCAGAACTTAAATTGAACGATTTCAAACTTCTTGTTGCGGTTATATATAGGCCCCCAAATCAAACAGCTGATACGGACGAAGCGTTATATCGTGAACTAAAGAGAATAATCGGTAGTGAGCAGGCTTTAGTTATGGGTGACTTTAATTGCGCCAACGTGAATTACGATACAATGCAGGGAGACGCGGAAGGTAATCGTTTAGTTAATTTTCTCGAGGATAGCTTTCTTATTCAAAAGGTTGGGGAACCTACGAGGTTGGACAGTATTTTAGATTTAGTAATAACTACGGATGATAGGCTAATTACTGATCTTCAAGTAATAGAACCGTTGAGCAATAGCGATCACAATATGGTAGAGTTTGTCCTCTCAGTAAGTCACTCGAAACCAACTAACTCGACTAAAATTCCTAACTTCCAGCACGCAGACTTTAGTAAATTTCGAAATAAATTTTCACACGTCAATTGGGAAAACGTAATGGGGAACTCCAACGCAAAACTAATGTGGGAATCGTTCGTAACGGTATTTAGGACTATAAATGAGGAATGTGTACCGTACAAAATTAAGCGTGCGAAAGTAAACAAACCCTTGTGGTTTACTTCTAGAGTACGAGACATTATAAAGAGTAGAGATAGGGCTTATAGGCAACATAAGTGCGATAAAGACAATTTGTTGTTACGAAACAACTACATATCTCTGAGGCGTGAAGCGAAAAGTGTAATAAAAAAGTCCAAGCGCGAATTTGAAATCTCTCTAGCTCGTGACGGTAAAGAAAACCCCAAGCGATTCTTTCAATACGTCAATAATAGAAATCCAGTAAAAAGTGTCTTAGGTCCATTGAAAAATGTAAATGGAGATCTAGTCTCTGAAAACAAGGAAATGGCTACCTTGCTAAACGAATTTTTTACGTCAGTTTTTACTATAGAAGATGTAACGAATATCCCTACTGTCATAGACATAATACCTTTTGGTAATGGTAATATTTTGGATAATATTGTCGTTAGTGAAGGGGAAGTAATGCGCTATATTGATAAAATGAAAACGCGTAAATCACCGGGTCCGGATTCCATATATCCCATACAACTAAAAGAATTAAAAGATAGCATTGTTGTGCCGCTAACAAAGATTTTTAATGCGTCTATTTCTCAGGGGTGCGTACTAGATAATTTCAAGTTAGCAAACGTAACACCTATCTTTAAGAAAGGCGATAAAGGTGCGGTGGGAAATTATAGGCCAATCAGTTTAACGTATGTTGTAGGTAAGCTACTGGAATCAATAATTAGGGATCGTATAGTCGAACACTTAGAAGTGCATAATCTGGTTAGAAATACGCAGCACGGTTTTAGGCGAAACAAATCTTGCTTAACTAATCTTTTAGAATTTTTCCAAAGCGTGGTTGACGTTTACGATAGACATCGGGCGGTTGATGTAGTGTATTTAGATTTTCAAAAAGCGTTTGACACCGTGCCGCACAAAAGACTCATTGAAAAAACTAAGGCTCATGGAATCAGGGGTGTAGTAATAAATTAGCTGGAAGAGTGGTTGCGAGGCAGGAAACAGAGGGTGGTCGTTGATGGAGCGGAGTCGTGTTGGGCTAATGTAGCGAGTGGCGTTCCTCAGGGTTCTGTATTGGGCCCCTTGCTTTTTCTTATATTATTAACGATTTAGATGTCGGCCTAGTCAGTACAGTTTCAAAGTTTGCGGATGACACGAAGCTGGGTGGTAGGGCGATTAATGACGAAGATAGAGGTAAAATTCAGGAAGATCTGAATAAAATCGTTGATTGGTCAGTCACATGGCAAATGAGATTTAACGTGGATAAGTGCAAAATTTTGCATATAGGTTCGCGTAACGGTAATTTTGCGTATAGTATGTCAGGGAAAGATTTAGCAAGCGTAGAGCAGGAAAAAGATTTAGGAGTTATAGTCACTGGTGATTTAAAAGTAGCGAAACAAAGTACAGCAGTGGTCAATAAGGCGAACAAAGTGTTAGGTTTTATAGCTCGAAATTTTGAGTACAAATCGCGCGATATTATAGTTCCTCTTTATAAATCATTAGTTAGACCCCATTTGGAGTACGCGGTCCAATTTTGGAATCCGCATATGCGCAAAGATATAGACAAAATCGAAAGAGTTCAAAGACGAGCAACTAAGATGATTCCCTCTCTTAGGTCAAAGTCGTATGAGGATAGGCTTAAGGAGTTAAAATTGACTACTCTCGAGACTAGGAGGTTAAGGGGTGATCTAATCCAGGTTTTCAAAATTATGAATGGGTTTGATAACGTAGATAGAGAGAGCTTTTTCGAAATATCTCAATATAGTAGGACTAGAAATAACGGGTGTAAGTTGACAAGTAGAAGGTTCGAGACAGCAGTTGCGAAAAACTTTTTTACGCATAGAATAGTAAATACCTGGAATAGTTTGCCGGTAGAAGTAATTAGTAGCACGTCTATAAACATGTTTAAAAATCGATTAGACGCGCATGTTGATAGAAAGGGTATAGTTTATGGTAGTAAAATTAAGGCTTTGTGGGGATAGATCCCACAGCTCAACACAAGTGTTGTGGGATATAGGGAGGCAGCGTCTTGGGTTAGGGGATACTCTCTGTCCTTACACACCCCATTTAAAGAGATTCCTCTGCCGAGCGGTGCCCCCCATAGTACTGTGAGGTATTGAAAAACTCATGATCTTCACTTGCCCCACAAACACCTTTAAATGGGAGACCCATAATGGGTGCACACACATTTCTACATTACTGTACAGTCTTTACAGCCACACCTACACTTTTCCTCGTAAGTGTATATATTGTAATGTATATGGTAAATTTTGACTTGGTCCGCAATTGATATGGACCATGACTTGATGGATACCGTAATGAAATTGACTGGACTCTTTGGATCTGATATATTTGCATGTCCGTTATAAATAGATATAGAGTGTAACATTTGTGGATAGTAGTCTATTATGACTTGATCCTCTGGATCCAGAGATTCTATCTTTAGTTTTAAATCGATAATTAATTAGTTTTAAATTGATAATTATTTAGTTTCGTAAAAATTGGTCGTTGCCAATTTACCGGCAGTTTTTACATAAATTTCTTATGTTCTTGTGGTTCGGAACCCACGTAAAATTGTAGGTCCCCTCCGCCACCACGGAGGACATACACAATACACGATTACGAACACAGTTAGGTAGACCAGCCATGAGTGGATCCTAGGGTCTTTGTTGGTCTGAAACATTATAACATTATAACATTATATATGCATGGGCAGATGCAAACAATATGGCCTTCAATGAAGACAAATTTGAACTAATTAAGTATGGACCAAATAAATACCTGAAAGAACAATTCAGCTACACTAGACCCACAGGAAAAGATATTGTACAAACTGATCATGTCAGGGATCTAGGGATTATATTATCTGAAGATGCAACATTCAACAGGCACATTGACAAAGTAACCTCATCATGCAAACAACTAATAGGATATATACTGAGGACATTCAGAACTAGGGACAGTATGACCATGCTTACCCTGTGGAAATCACTTGTCCTTCCACGCATTGACTACTGCTCTCAATTATGGTTTCCCCACAAACAGAATGAATTGCAAAAAATTGAGGGCCTACAAAGAACCTTTACCTCGTATATTAAACAACCTGATGGGCAACAGGTGAGTAAAAACAAATTAAACTACTGGGATAGGCTCAGAGGCCTCAACCTTTATTCCATAGAGAGAAGGTTTGAGAGATACATCCTAATCTACACCTGGAAAATTCTAGAAGGGCTTTCAGTTGCCCCCAATCAGTGACGGACCTACATTTTTGGGACCCTGAAGCTTGAACTGTTATGGGGGCCCCTTCGCAACCAGCAACAATAGGGCAACATCCAACAAGGTTCAAAGGGCCTTGCTGCCCTTGCAAGGACCTCGAGGCCCAAATGGCGGAGAACGGGGTGGTGGAGTGGTGTCCTTGAAAATGGGCCATACAGTGAGGTGAAAATCTGATTTTTGGTGTTAAAATGCACAAGCGAGACGAGTGCAGCCTGAATTGAGAATTCAGATGTCTTTTTATGGTTCCGATTGGCTCTAGCCTAAGGGCTGAGCTATAGAACTATTAAGCCGTGCACCAACGAAGGATTCGAGGATCCAGCTGCCAAAATGTAGACTATGAATAGATTCTGGCGAGCTCAGCGAGCCCATACAGCTGGGGGTTCGGGCGCTGCAAGCCCCCGAGAAAATTTTGAAATTTGACCAATTACAGGGGCATTTTGAGGCCATATGAAATGGGTATTAGAGCATATTCTAAGGTCAATATTAAGTACTTCAACCCATTGGCTTATGATTCTATCACTAAAATAGCCTTATTTTAATAACAAACACTTCAAAAAAACTCCATCGATTTTGTTGAAAAATTCACTCATTAAAAAAAAAGTTGCTTCAGGGCCCCTCCTGGATTAGGGGCCCTGAAGCTTAAGCTTCATTAGTTTCATAGTAGATCCGCCACTGCCCCCAATACTGAACCAATTGTGCCCACCTTAACAAGAACTGGAAGAATGTGTAAAAAATATCACCTCCCACCAAACAGTCTGAGAAGGATTCAAACCCTTCAGTATAATAGTATCTCTAGGCAGGGTTATCGCCTGTTTAACTCCTTGCCTCAGTACCTCAGAGATATAAGTGCAGTCCCAGTAGATACTTTTAAAAAACACTTGGACATGTTTTTAGCCAGCATACCCGACCAACCCACAGTATCAGGGTATTCCTCTGCCAGACCAGCCCCCACAAATTCAATAGGGGACCAAATCGTATGGCAGGAGCAAGAGAAAAGAAGGGTGGCGACCCCGTCGTGGCCCCGCCTCAGGAGGCGCTAAGCGGACTTCGTGGGAACAGCGTACCCTTGAGGCAGAAGCGCTTTAAGGTAAATTTATGGTAAGGTAAAACCATAAACAGGCTTCTCGGAAGCCAAATTAAGAAAAATTCAAAAGCGAAATTAAATGTTGATAATAAAGAAATAACTGATGATACTTCTATTGCAGACTATTTAAATATACATTTTACTTCAATAGCGGATAAGCTCGCTCACAATTACTAAATAATGATCACACACCTCTAGATTGAATATATGCCACCCAGCCCACTAAATTCATTTTCTTTTGTTCCAGCTACCTCTACTGAGGTGCGAATATTGTTGGTAAATTAAAAATACAAAAAATAACATTCATAACATTCCTGTACCTTTATTGAAACTTGTTAAGATATCTGTAACTTTGGGTAAAATTACCAATCAAAGTATTTCCAAACGACGAATATTCCAATCAATGCTAAAAACTGGTTGTACTTGTATAGCAACCCTTTTTAAAGAGGGTGAACCTACACTAGCAACAAATTACAGGTCGGAGTGTTCATTATCTGTGTTCAGCAAAGTTTTTGAAAAATTGTAAAAAGTAGAATGCAGCGATATTTAGAATCATACAATTTATTATCCCCAAATCAATATGGCTTCCGCAATAATAAAACAACGGAAGTAGATATTTTAAATCTTATGAAAATTGCAAATACCGCTAAAGGG
Organism: Bathynomus jamesi; assembly: GCA_023014485.1. Classification (NCBI taxonomy): domain Eukaryota; kingdom Metazoa; phylum Arthropoda; class Malacostraca; order Isopoda; family Cirolanidae; genus Bathynomus; species Bathynomus jamesi. The sequence continues at coordinate 165,209 of JAJOZX010001430.1, read as the reverse complement.
AACAAAGAAATAATGATATCATTATTTATGGATTTGAGTAAGGTGTTTGATTAATAGATCATAATATTCTACTTAATAAATTATATTGTTACGGCTTTAGAGGAGCAATCAGTAATTGGTTTAAATGTTATTTGTCCAGTAGATATCATTTCGTATCAATAAATAAGGATTGTTCAACTAAAGCGCTTGTCAAACATGCTGTGTCACTGGGCCCAGTTCTGGGTCCACTTATTTTTATTGTATATAAATGACCTTCCACGCCCATCTGATATACTGATATTCTTAATTCAGCTAAGAATATATTTAATTCAGAATTTATCAACTGGTGTAATAAAATGGTTGACCACCTATAAACTCTTCCTGAATACTAGTAAAACAAATTTCATGAATTTACTAACAAAAGAAATGTATATCTTGATGAACTTAATGTTAATGAAATCGCTATAAAGGAATGTACTGTAACAAAATTTCGTGATGTAATGCTAGATAAGAATTTGCAATGGAGTGATGATGTAAATTATATCGCGAAAAAGATTTCAAGGAGCATTGCTATAATGTTTAAACTTAGAAATGTAGTCCCTAAACAAGTTTTACTGACTCTCTATCATACTCTTGTTCTTGTATAACGTACTGCACCCTTGTTTGGGGAAACTCCGCTAACAACACATTAAACGGTATCTTTGTCATCCAAAAAGAGCAATAAGGTTATTTATGTGATGGCGATTTCCTTGATATCACTAGTGCATTATTTTAAAGAGCTAAACCTAATAAAGCTTAATGATGTACTCAAACTGGCACTTTTTACTTTTATTTACAATGGGTAAATAGATATTTTTTTATTCATCAAGAAATCCACTCGTATCAGACCAGAAATAGATCAAAGCTTGTTATACCTCAATTCTCTTCATCTTAAAAACCACCCATTTTCATTGGATTGAAACTATGGTATGACTTAATTGCCGATATAAGAAATATTGTGAATGTAAATTTGTTTGTTACAACGGACTTTTACCCTATTGTCAGTTACACACAAATCGCCAATAAAAAATTAATGAAAGAAATTTATGAAACCATGAAATTATTGAAAATTATTTTTATTAGTTACTCCTTAATTGATAGCTTCAGAGAACGGAACTTCTTAAAGACAATACAATATAGAAAAAGTGGGAGTAACAATTAAATTCAAATTTGGATTCCGGTGCTGCTAAAATACAAAAATAGATTGTGTATATATATGGATATATAACACTGCCCAACAAAAAAAACATTTTTTGCTGCTGATTTAATTCTAAGACCTGTTTCTGGATAATATTGATGTGCTGATTTCAAAAATCACCTTAGATTTTGTCCATCACATCAGGTTTTCGTGCAATGCAATATGCCTATTTTGGGTGATCCATGAAGGGCGCTTATCAAAATTGATGATTTTTGAGACCTGTTAACAGCTGTTTTGCTGTTAAAATTTTATCTGTGGAATACGCAAATCTGTGCATTAAATCTAAAGGTCATGTACAACATTAAAATCTTGGGTATCTGTGATTTCCCCAGGTGTGAGCGTGACGTCATGATCTGAGAGAGATTTCCCATTGGCGGTGATGAGAAGCTTAAAGCTGGTATATTCGATGGTCCCCAGATAAGAAAACTGATGAAAGATCGGCAGTTCAGTAACTCAATGACCGAAACGGAGGCAAGAGCTTGGAATGCTTTTGTGGCAGTAGTTAAGAACTTCCTAGGAAACAAAAAGTCTGAAAATTATAAAGATCTTGTAAAGGATTTACTTGTAAACTTTCAGCAGTTGGGTTGCAACATGAGCATTAAAGTTCACTATCTCAACAGTCATCTGGATAAATTTCCAGAAAATCTTGGTGATGTTAGTGAAGAGCAAGGTGAAAGGTTCCACCAAGATATCAAAGTGATGGAAGAACGATACCAAGGAAGATGGGATACCCATATGATGGCTGACTACTACTGCTGGAGCCTGCAAAGAGATTGTCTTGACATCTCTCATTCTAGGAAGTCCTATAAGAGAAAATTTATCAGCACTGAAAAGTAAGAAAACAAGAAAAAGACAATGTTAAGAAAACTGGTCCCGTGCTTGCTTTAATATGGATTCATTTTTTGCTTATTTAAACACTTTTAATCACTTTGTGTCAATATTACCATTGTATATTAAAGTTCACTCCCTGCACAATTGTTTACTTTTCCATGCTGATTCTGAGTATGTAAAAACTTATTTTTTGAAAAGAAAAAAAAATTGGGCATAACCCTGCCAAAATGCGATATCTCCAAAATATCCGTATTTGATTGCTCGAAAACCTGACGTGATAGGCAAAAACTAAGGTGATTTTTGAAATCAGCACACCAAAGTTACCTAAAAACAGGTGTTAGAATTAAATCAGCAAAATTGGTGTTGGGCAGTGTAATGTATCTTGGCGGTGTAGTGCAGTAGTGGTTAGCATTGTTGAGAGAGGAGACCAGGTTCGTGGGAAGAAAACAAAGGTTAACCAAGGTACTAATAATGTTTCGACTTTTAAATATAATCTTTTTAATGTTCAAAGGTACCAAAAGTGTTCTCATAAAACAAAATTACCCACTACATCTGTAAATTATCACATACTCGAGACCTCACTTATACCCAGCTGTCTACGCACACACTAGAAACTGGAAATGCATGAATTTCATAGTGCCAAATTCACGTTAAAAGTAAATGGGGACACTAACAACTCTTGAACAGATAAGAAGACTGATAGTTTACTTGCCTTCTCAGCTCTAAATAGCCGATACTGACAAATGTTACTAATTTTGTGCATCAGAGTTGAGATGCTTATGTAATTATGGTTCTTGTGAGATGTTTTTGGTTTATTATTAATTAGGCAAAACCGTGTACAATAAATGGTCAGTCTCTGGTCTGACTATTGAAGATCGTTTCCTTTTTTTCTATTGAAACGTTGAGAGAATTCTAGTCAATATTTATTTATTTTTTATTTTTATTTTTTTGTCTTCGATCCTAACTGTCTCTTGTAAATAAGAATTAGACTGCCTTTATTCCACTCGGGCGCATTTCATCTGTTTAAACCACATTCATTTTGAAATGCCTAATATAAATTTTTTTAGTCACACTTAAATGTTACAGTAAACTGCGTTGATAGGTAAATATAATTAGCGCTACAAACCATCTTTTAATAGTGTTCGCCAACTATCACAGAAATTAAGGTGATGTAAGTTGTTAGTGTGGACAGGCGAGACATTATTAAAATGTTTGTGGAGGAGGGAGGGTGGGGTGGAGGGAAGTTAATCATTTAAGACATGGAAAGGTTTGAACTCAAACCTCCCAAAAATGGAAGAAGGGTGGAATGCAAGGTGAAAAATGGATTAATGAAGATTGTTCCAGAGTTCACCGGTTGAGTAGATGAAAGATTGAAAATACCGATTAACCCTTGCGTTAGAGAGTTGGACAGAAAAGGAAAGAGGATGTGTAGAATGTCTGATGTTGCGTGCTCTCCTGAAAGGAGGAGGCATGCAGTTAGAGAGTTCAGAAGAGCAGTCTCCGTTATAATAGCGATAGTAAAGATAGAGTGAGGAAACATTGCTGCGGCAAAGAGAGAGGGATTGAAGACAGCGAGTAAGAGGCGGGGAAGTGATGAGACGAAAAACCTTTGATTTCACCCGGTCAAGTACGGCTGTGTGGGTTGAGTCACCCCACACATGAGAAACGTACTCCATACATGGGCAGACGAGACCCCTGTACGGAGACAGCAGTTGAGCAGGGTTGAAGAAACTGCAGAGGCGATACAGCACAACTAACCTCTTGGAAGCTGTTTTGGAAAGAGAGTATATGCGATCTTTCCAGGAAAGATCATGAGAAAAGGAAACGCCAAGAATGTTAAGAGAAGAGAAAGGATCGAGTTGTGTATTGTTGAAGGTAAGGGGATAGTCGTGTAGAAGAATGTGACAAGTAAACAGATGGAGCAACTGAGTTTTTGAGGCATTGAAAGCCACAGTGTTTTCTCTGCCCTAATCAGAGATGGCAGAAAGATCAGAGGTCAGTTGTACCACAGCCGTCGCACGCAAATCATGGAGTGACTGTTGAGAGGGATGCTTTGGGAAGCGGGTGGAGAAGTGAAGAGTGGAATCATCGGCATAGGAGTGGATAGGACAGGAAGTGCGACTTAACAGGTTATTGATAAATAAAATGAAAAGAATGGGTGACAGGACAGATCCCTGAGAAACACCACTGTCAATAGTTTTAGAAGAACAACAGTGTCCATCTGCAACCGCAGCTATAGATCGGCCAGATAAGAAATTAGAGATGAAGGGACAGACAGAAGGATAGAAACCGAAGGAGGGCAGTTTGGAAATTAAAGATTTGTGCCAGACTCTATCAAAAGCTTTTGATATGTCTAGCGTAATAGCAAAAGTTTCACCGAAGTCTGGAAAGGAGGATGACCAAAAGTCAGAGATATGCAAGAAGATCGCCAGTAGAACGTTTCTTGCGGCACCCATACTGACAATCTGAAAGAAGATTGTGACAAGAGAGGTGTTTAAGAATCTTTTTATTGAGGATAGATTAAAAAACTTTGGAAAGGCAAGAAATTAAAATAATTGGACGATAGTTGGAAGGTTGAGAGCGGTCACCCTTCTTTGAGACAGGCTGAATGAAAGCGAACTTCCAGCAGGAAGGAAACGTACCAGTTGAAAAACAAAGACGAAAGAGTTTGCCTAGGCAGGATGTCAGCACAGAAGCACAGCTCTTGAGAACAGGAGGAACACCATCAGGACCGTACACCTTCCTAGAGTTGTTGGAAAGGTTCTTAACTAGATACCAGAAAGAGCGAGAAGAATTAGAATTGGATAGGTTTTCACTTTTGTGGATGAAAGAATTTTTGGCGAGTCGAAGAACAGATTTTGCACGATTCTGGGTAGAAATAGAAGGTGAGTGAGAGTCAAGAGTTGGATGATGACGGTACCTTCTGAAAGACTCCTCTCTGTTGTGGATAATATTAGAACAAGTAAAGTTAAACTAATTTTTTTTTTGCATTAGTAGTAGGAATAGTGCGTGGAATGTACGCCTCCATGCCCGAGAGAATCACCTCCGTGATGCGCTCTGCACACTCGGAAGGGTCCCGGCCACGAAAGCAGTAATCATTGCATGGGAAATCACAGAAGTACTTCCTAAGGACCTCCCAATCAACAGCGCCAAAATGCCAAAGGCGTCTCTTCTTGGAAGGATCCAAAGGCCGAATTAGAGCGATCGGACAGGAAACAGATATAAGATTGTGGTCGGAGGAGCCCAACGGAGAAAAACGTTTCAGAGTAAGAAGGATGAGAAGTGAGAAATAAATCCAGAATGTTGGGCCTACCTCCAAGATGATCAGGAATACGAGTAGGGTGCTGTACATCTGCTCTAGGTCATTTAGGACAGAAAAGTTATAAGCTAGTTCACCAGGGATGTTAGTGAAATGAGAGGAAAGCCAAAGGTGGTGGTGAACATTGAAATCTCCTAAAATGAAGATTTCAGCAAAAGGAGAGTGGGATAGAATGTATTCCACTTTGGAAGTGATGTATTTAGTTTGAGAATTGACATGCAAGTCGTAGCCAGAGGGTATAGAATTCGGAGAATTCAAGTTCGGGAATACGAGAACAAGTTAGGTCATTGCGTATATATACGGAACATCCATCTTTGGAGTGAAATTGAATGTGGAAGAAGAGGGCACAGAAAAAGGGTTGCTGTCAATCGTCCCAGACACCCGAGTTTCAGTGAGAAAGAGAAGGTGAGGTTTAGAGGAGGAGAGGTGGGGGTCAACAGTTTGAAAATTTGAGAAATGCTACGAATGTTGCCGAAGTTTATGAAAAGTGAATCAGGCAGAGAGGCCCAGAACATCCCGAATGGTGGGTAGCAGATCCAGCCACGCTGCTCGGTTCTGCGTTCGTGGTATCGGCAGCGGGAGGGGGGCCAGAAATGGGGACATTTATGGTCCCCTCCCCAAGGGACTCCGAGGCTCTTGAAGTAGTTGTCATTTTTTTTTAATTTTGAAAAGATTATGTAATGTGTAAGATGCATGTATATGTAGCGAAGAATAGGGAGAGAAGCGTGTTTGAGAGCATGCTGGACTGCTCACAGGGTAGATGAGACATGGAAAATGATCAGCTGAGGAGGACAGTGACAGGAGAAACGGGAGTTCCAGCACTCCCTATCTTCTGTTTAACGTCCCCCCCCAGAGTACTTCCCTGGTCGATTGGTGTGTACAATCTCCTCCTATCTCCTAATATACAGGGTGTCCCATAAGTCCGGCATCATAGGAAAAATAATAAAAAAAAGGCAAAACAAAAGCTTTTATTTATAGAACGTGCTCAATATGTCCACCATTGTTTTCAATACACAAATTCAGACGTGATACCCAGTCAGCAAGCACACGGTGAATGATGTCAGGAGTAATGGTGTTACATGCCCCAATAATGCGCTGCCGCAAATGTTCAACACTCCTAATTTTCTCTGCGTATACCAGCGCTTTCAAGTGGCCCCAGAGATAAAAATCTAGTGGCGTGAGATCCGGGCTTCTAGCTGGCCATTTCACAGGCCCTCGACGTCCTATCCAATGACCAGGGAATTGTTGGTGCAGGTATTCCCTTACTTGGGTGCTGTAATGTGCAGGAGCGCCGTCTTGCTGGAACCATGTTGGGAAATTTCCTTCCTCGTTCAAGACACTGGGAAATGCTTCTTCCTTGAGCATACGTAGATAGGTGCCTCCAGTGACATGTTCATCGAAAAAGAGGGGACCTATGATGCGATCCTTCCAAATGCCACACCATACCATCACCCGAGATGCACCTTGTTCCTTTGAAGAGGTATACCAGTGAGGGTTGTTTTGAGACCAGTAGCGGGTGTTCTGTCGATTTAACTCACCATTTCCATAAAAAACAGCCTCGTCACTGAACAGAATGGTGGAAGGGGAAATTGGCATCCCGAGCATATTGTTCCGTAGCCCATTCACAAAATTCCATCCGCCGGTCGGGATCATCTTCGCTTAATTTCTGTAGGATCTGAAGTTTATGTGGATGCCATTTGTGAGCCTGAAGAATGCGATGGATGCTACTTTTCGACACTCCTGTCTCGGCGGACAATCGCCGAAGAGACTTATTGGGACTTCTGTTTAAATGAGTCAGGGTAGCAGTCGCTGTATCATCGTCAGTGGACCTCCTTGAAGGTCCACTGCGTGGTTTATCTTCTATGGATCCTGTTTCCTTAAACTTTGCAACAAGTCTGCTAACACAACTCTGTGTTATTGGCTCGCGGTCTGGATGCAGTCTGTTAAATTCAGCAGCGGCCTCTCTTTGACTCCGATTTCCTATGATTAGAATTATCTGAATTCGTTCTTCCTTGCTCACAGACATTATGGCCTGTAGAAAGAGAAAAATATGAATTATGGTTTGTAGAAATAGAAAACTATGAATTTCTCCTATGATGCCGGACTTATGGGACACCCTATATATATACAGTGCGTTCGAAAAATTTCTCGGCAGTCAACCAACACTAAAAAAAAGTGTTGGACAACAAGTGTAGACGAGTTGCTCTGTGTCTGCGAAATGGTGGAAAACACTCACACCTGCTGTAAAATCAAAAGGTTATGTAATAAAATCACTAAATCATGGTTCAATGAAAACATTGTAGTTTTTCAATAACCAGTCTTCAGAAAGTGTGACACTATATTATACGATATTATAGTCCTAATTTTAATATTTATTTTGCATGTAATACAATGTATATATGATGATTACGTGTATGTGTCAGAAAAACCATACACTTTGAATTGTTTAGCAAATCGCAACTGTTCAATTAATGGTGGGGGTTTCTGGACATGTAGTAAACTAGAATATCGGAGTTAACACTATTTGACGATCCCAGAACCGAAGACTGGTAAGTGAATAATGTCCCTGACAAAGAAATTAAGGTTTTTGTCAGCGAGTTTCAGGTAAGAAATAAGAACTCTGCCTAATCTAAAAACCATGTGTTGTATTTCTCGCTTTCATAAGCATGCAAGACCGAGAGAAAAAATGCGAAAGTGCGAAATGCCACAAATATGACGTGACGTCAGCGGTAATCCATGCGTTTCCTATGAGATTATATCTCATCAGCCGATGAAAGAAATTGTGGAGAGATAATAATTTTAAGTGGATATCGTGAAACTTAAGAAAAATGCTCATTTCTTAATGGTAATTCATAATACCTGATGAATGTCATCTTTATTATCTTTCATAGAAAGTCAACAGGATTTTCTATTCTGGAGGAGGAGAAACCCTGGTTAATGTAATTGATACATAGTGCAGAAAAACCGAAATGGCCATAATTTTGTATGCTTTAAGACGGTTCAGTTTCTTGGGAAATTTCATCAAATTGGTCCAACTTTTACCAAATCTTGCTACGAACAGAAAATAGTTGCGCCCAAGTAAAGAAAGTCTCAGCAAGAGTGGGTGCCACCTAACATGACCTCAAAGTCGAATTTTATTGGAAAATACTGTCGTTATGATTATGAAGAAAAATCTTGCATCGGTACACAATGGTGTGTCAAGAGTGTTATACTTAAAAGATAGATTCCATCATACATTCCTCTGAGAACGAAGGGTTATTAATTGGTGTTTATTATTAATTGGTTTATTAATTGGTGTACACATTTTAAAATACCATACAAATATATAATGAAAATAAGCAGAAAGGCATCGAGTAGAACATATGCTGTGCAATCGACTTTGGTTAGCCAAATGCGTGCATACGTGTCTTCCCCGTTCTTTGTTCTTTGATGTGCACTTGTATGATAGTGAATGTTGCACATCTTAAGAGGATACGGGCAAAATAGTCATCCTCTTTGCATACGAAAATATCAGATAATGCATCGAATAGCTAATGAAAATGCTATATTTCTTCCTAGGTGTGGGCCATGCGAAGCCTGCTATGGTGACTGGTGGCCGAATTCTCGTTTTCCCGGGCTTACAAACATGGAGTAGGTCGGTTTCTTTTCTTTTTTTTATCTCATTATTCATAGTAAACCTTACATTCGTAGTTCCATGAAGTTAAAATTAAAAACAAATTGTAAACAGGAATAGCTAATTCTTAAATTTCTGTAAACGGCAAAATTACAAATAGGACTAACTCATCAAAGTATTTTGTATATAAAGTTACCATTCAGTGAAACAGAAATACTGAGTCATTGCAGGGAGAAATTTCATAAGAGAAAACTTGCCAGTTACCATACTGTATTGGTGATTAGGAATGTATTATAATTTAAATTATAATGTAAATTATTTGCAGAATGTCTCTGAACATAATGACGTTGGAAATTCTCTCTCCTGGCGTTTATACTGCTCAGGGTGTTCCTATGCAAGTGACGGGAGTAGCGCAGGTTAGTATCTAATAATATCTTATTACGAAATGTATTTTTAATGGAGAATAATGTTTTGGATTGATTAACTTGCGCATCGGCAAAAGTCATGTGACGGAGGGAACCTACAGCTTAACGTGAGATCCGAGCCATCTACGTACGGGTCGCTACTTCATCCGAACTCGGTGGCCGGTCATCCATCCAACTACTGGGCAGACCCAGCGTTGCTTAATCTCGCTGCTCTAACGGAAAAATAAAAATATTTACTAATATTGTCTCCTTATAGTAAAGGTAGCTACGATGGTACGAAGCTTTACGGGCAAAAACTTTGCCAATACTTACGTCGTGGCTACTGTTGCAACACCGCTTCCCATAGGTCACGAAGTTAAGCGACATTGGATCTGGGTAGTAGTAGTTGGATAGGTGATCGTGCTCTGTGTCCAGATGATGTAGCGACCCTTAGTTTGAATCCACGTAAAGCTGTAAGTCCTTTCTGTGACATGATCTTTGCTGTTAGAGGGGGTTAAACCAAAAAACGCACGCGTACAGGGACAGACAGTATTTGTTTTTGCCTTCATTAATCTAATTTCATCCGTAACCTAACCTAATATATACTAACTTAACCTAACGTAATAAATGGGGTGTTTAGAAAAAGCCACGTGTTGGTCTGTGTCAACATGTTTTTGACTCAATTTTGAGTATCATATACAGTATATCATATGTGTATCATCTATACTCGTATATGGGATGAATTTCATAATTAAACACGTGAAATGATGAATGATGCAAACCCACAAGGAAAAAGAAAAATTATCCCAAGGCCTTTCGTGTATTCAGAAGTACACCTCGTCAGAGAATGAAGGGAGAAGGCGAGATGACAAAAATATATACAACCGGACAGAAAAACAAAAAGATTAGCACATGATTAACAAGAGTTGATTGGAGGCAAAAGGTATTTTAATAGGATATTGTCAATTTTATATATTCCCACATTGTTATTGAAATTATTTTTAAAATGGATAAATGCACATTCTAGAATATTCCTTTCAATTATATCTCAGTTCTAAAACGCTCGTTGAAAACAATTTCACTTGATACTATGATTACATCTAGACATATGGTTAAACAATGCATTAGAATTATTTGCTGTTCTACGCGCATATTTATGCTGTTTTACTCTAATATCTAGCGTTTTACCCGTTTGGCCTATATATACTGAGTCACATTGTGTACATCCGATCGAATACACACAACCCAACCACATTATCCATGCTATTCTTTAGTATGCGTGATTTAACAGTATTATTATAGAATATCCTGTTAAAATACCTTTTGCCTCTAATCAACTCTTGTTAATCATATGCTAATGTTTTTGTTTTTCTGTCCCGTTGTATATATTTTTGTGATCTCGCCTTCTCCCTTCATTCCCTGACGAGGTGTACTTCTGAATACACGAAAAGCCTTGGAATCATTTTTCTTTTTCCTTGTGGGAAAAACGCATTGAGATTTGAACATCAATAACTTCAAAAATATGCAGTTTACATTTCCAAATTTACGTAAAAAATTCACACCTCTACTTAAAATACTTTTTCCACAGCTGAGGGAACAATGAGGTATGGTGAAAAAACCGAATATCATAAATCCTAAATGTGTATAGCTGTACCTGGCAACTATTCTAAGACTTGTAGTAGTTTCCTAAGCCTATGGATAATCTGTTAGTCTGGAAAACGTCAGATGATATAGGCATGCCTATCTTAAATACTGTTTTTTAAACTTACCCTTCAAATTATGGTAAAAGATGGACTGGGGCAAGAATTTTGAGGGAATTTCCAGGAATAACTTGTAATGTTACGTCTGTGAACAGAATAATTAAAAAACTTAAAGCAACCGGTTGGACGGCACGGAAGCGTGGAAGTGGTCGGCCTAAAACAGTTTTCGCTCAAGACAATATAGCAATGATCGAAATGATGAACCTATCTAAGAGGATCGACCTGGGTCACACTGCTCTTAGAAGAAAATTGCCAGAAATTTAGGTATCAGTCGAAGTTCCATACAAAAAATGCAGAGAACGGTAGGACTTAAAGCATTTAAAAGGATCCGTGTGTCAAGACGTGACAGCAATGTAAGAGCTAAAAGAAAAATTCCTTGTAAAAAATTGCTTGATAGATTTTTGTCCAATGATGTTAAAAAAGTAGTTTTTACAGATGAAAAAGATTTCACCGAAACTCCTGGAACGATGTTGTTTATGGTCGGCGTAAGAAAGACATTCCTCCATCGAGACTTTACCACCAGACAAGTCTGTTTTCCAAAAAAAAATAGTAGTAGCAGGTGTATCGTGGAATGGAAAGACTAAAATTCATTTCATTTCAGAAAATAAAAAAATTAATTCAGAAACCTAAGTAAATCTCTTAAAGGAGAATCTTCTGCCTGATTGTCGGCGTCTGTATTATGGAAACGATTTCATACTCCAACAACATGGTGTACAGCTCATACTAGCAAGTCCACACAGGATTATCTACAACAGAATGTAGTCAACTTCATTGGAAAAAACGACTGGCCCCCGCAATCACCTGATTGCAATCCCATGGATTATTGCATATGGAACACTCTAGCAGAGGAGATTTATGAAGGCCAAACAGAAAAATTTACTGAAATGCAATTAAAGAAAAAAATACTCGAATGTTGGGACAAAATAACATTAACAGAAATCAGAAAATGTATCATGTCGTGGAAGAAAAGGTTAAAATTAGTTTATAAGCAGGACTGCGGACATATTGAATATTGATCATATTTGTTGATAAGATGTGAATAATAAAATTTGTTCAGTTCATGATATTCGTTTTTTCACCATACCTCGTTGTTCCCTCAGCTGTGGAAAAAGTATTTTATGTACAGTAGAGGTCTGAAATTTTTATGATGGCTTATCAATAGATTGAGGTAAAAGTTACCTGCATATTTTTGAAGTTATTGATGTTTAAATCTCAAGGCGTTTTTTTGAGGCCACCCGATATATATGAAAATGAAATGAAAATGAAAAGGCTTATTGGCAGACTATAGTCCATATGACAAATATTATTAATACAATGACAGTTCACATACTAAGGATAGAAATATATACAGTGGATTAGAAATAATAGTAATGTCAAAGTTAATTGGAGCTACAGACAGACGTTTTCGTACCAAGAAGGCCATAGCTAAGAGGATAAATGGCAGGACTCATGGATAGCTTGAATGATCGGGTTGGTTGATTTTTTAATTCTTTGCATTAGACTGTATTGATCACGTCTTGTTACCTCCGGGAAGCTCGGGACATTGCGGGTAGCAAACATTTGCGAAGCTGAGCATCTCGGGGGTAATTTATGTAAGAGTCTAAAAGACCTGTTGTACAGCAAATTTAGGATTCTGCCAGAACCTTTTTTATAATTGACCCAGAGTTGCTGTCCCTATATATTACTGCAGAAAGTACGAAAGAGAGTGTCTTTAGCTTCACTTGTACAGAATCGAAACTTCCTTATAGTCATATTCGCTTCAGCACAAGGGCTTCGAGATTGTTTTCTTATATCTGAGTCATCACTCAAGGAGCTAGTAATAGTTTGACCCAAATACTTAAACTCTTGTACTTCCTCAATTATGTCACCTTTCATTTTAAACCTAATATCAGCTGGCTGATTACAGCTTTTAGGATGAAATTGCATAACCTTAGTTTTTGTAACATTAAAAAGAATATCATGTTTCTGCAAATACACTTCGCAGACTTTTAGTAGCCGATCCAGACCTTTAACAGAGGGACTTAAGACCATATCATCGGCATAAACTAATTTATTTACCCTTGTGTTATCTATACAACATCCCTTGTGTTATCTATACAACATCCCATTATTGCCTCATTAAGTGAAGCAATTAATCCGTCAATATACACATTAAACAGCATAGGGGAGAGCAAGGAGCCTTGTCTCATCCCGCAAGAGGAGCCAAAACATTCGGATAGTACATTGCCCCACCTAAAGGTAAAAGATTGGTGGAAATACCAAAATTTCAATAAATTTAATATGTACATAGGAACCTTCCTGTCTTCTAGTTTTTTAAATAAAATATTGTGGTTCACTCTATCATATGCCTTACTTATATCTAGGAAACAGCTATAAATATTTGAATTACTGTCAATGTATTTAGATATTGTTTCTTTAAGTACATAGATACACAGGTCAGTTGAGTGGGACCTTTTAAAACCAAACTGATGAGGAGATGTCCATAGGTAATCATTTAATCGGAGTAACAAGAGTTTTTCTAGTAGTTTCGAGAAACAGGAAACGACAGCAATAGGCTTGTGATTATTGCTGGACAGAATGTCTCCATACTTATTTTTGACCAAGGGCAAGATATACAGTATACCTTCATGAAGCGTTTGACACCGTACCGCACAAAAGACTCATTGAAAAAACTAAGGCTCATGGAATCAGGGATGTAGTAATAAATTGGATAGAAGAGTGATTGCGAGGTAGGAAACAGAGGGTAACACGGACTCCGCTCCGTTGATGGAGCGGAGTCGTGTTGGGCTAATGTAGCGAGTGGCGTTCCTCAGGGTTCGGTATTGGGCCCCTTGCTTTTTCTTATATATATTAATGATTTAGAGGTCGGTCTAGTCAGTACAGTTTCAAAGTTTGGATGACACGAAGCTGGGTGGTAGGACAATTAATGACAAAGATAGAAGTAAAATCCAGGAAGATCTGAATAAAATCGTTGATTGGTCAATCATATGGCAAATGAGATTTAACGTCGATAAGTGCAAAATTTTACATATAGGTTCGCGTAACGGTAATTTTGCGTATAGTATGTCAGGGAAAGAGTTAACAAGCGTAGAGCAGGAAAAAGATTTAGGAGTTATAGTCACTGGTGACTTAAAAGTAGCGAAACAAAGTACAGCAGCGGTCAATAAAGCGAACAAAGTGTTAGGTTTTATAGCTCGGAATTTTGAGTACAAATCGCGCGATATTATAGTTCCTCTTTATAAGTCATTAGTTAGACCCCATTTGGAGTACGCGATCCAATTTTGGAATCCGCATATGCGCAAAGATATAGACAAAATCGAAAGAGTTCAAAGACGAGCAACTAAGATGATTCCGTCGCTTAGGTCAAAGTCGTACGAGGATAGGCTTAAGGAAGGTTGATTTTGGAACTGTGATCTTGGACTAGTCTAGATAGAAAGGTATTAATGTATAAAAAACGTTGCACCAACTCATATTTGTGAAAATGATTGTATTTTTTGAGGATTGTTAATTATTTTTAAGTTGTAAAATTTGCCGAATTTTACGCGTAAAATCGCGCGCGCGGCATTCGCGCAATGTAAACAAACAAAATATCGGACCTTATTTCATCAAAATAATCAATTAAAATTCGGCTTTTTTAACAAAACGATGCTTGAAACTTATTGTAAATGCATTATAGATGTTTATTAGTGTATTATTTTGTATTTTTTAATGATATTTACCTATAAAATGTGTATTAAATTAAGTTATTTTATGATGCGTTCATTTAATTGTGTTTATTTTCAGATATTTCATAAAAATGGGTAAAAAACGGAAGTCTGCATTGTTAACTCAAAGTGATAGTGGCAAAAATTCAGTGGCCAGCCTTCCCCTTTGGATAAAACAGAGCCTCCTACCCTCCGCCAAGTTATTCAGTACAGTTATTTCCTCCAAAACAGCCACCCGGACTTGAAAGACTATGATATTGCTAAAATGATAGCAAAGGATGTGATTGAGATCTGGCAGGCAGTGAACCCGCGGCTGCCCCTGTATGAGGAATATTATTTAGTGAAATTGGTGGATAAAGTGTGCTTCAAGAAAGCAAAAGAGATAAACAGGAAATCTCTCTACATTCCAGGAGCAGAATCTGGAGGAAAAGCTGGATAAACTTTTTGACATTTCTGCATGCACCTGTAAGCTACCTGTTCGTCCCTGTGATGACAATGCTGTGAAGTGCAAGAAAGAAAATTGTCAAACACAGCACATAATCTGCACTTGTCCTCCCAGTAAGCAGATAATGCTATTATTTTTTTAACTTTTAACTGGCCTAACTTAGTGCGATTAGGTGCCTTTTAAATGGAAGGAAATTCAATGCTTGTAATTGAAAAAATATCCGCATTTTCCTCTTGTAATCTTCCTTCCCCCCCCCCCCCCTGGTAATAGAAATTAATAATAATTTTTTTTTCAGGATTTTATCTCTTATTTTAGATCCGCTATGTAATATACTTTAATATTTCAGGTTCCAGTAGAGGAGAGGGAATACTTGAGAGATCAGAGGGCCAAAATAGGACCCACTGACTCTTTCCAGCTGGGATCTGTGGATAAAGCTGCTGTGAAGAGAGACCAGAGGGCTGCAGCTGAAGCAGAAAGATTACAGAGCCAGATTCAACAGCAGCAGGAAGTGGATTTGGCCACTTTTGCCTCCACACTTTCACAAGATATTTCTTTTGAATCCAGCTCAGGAGAATCAGGAGAGGTAATATATATTTTTTCTTATATCTTATCCCATTTTTACCCAAATTTATCCCTACTTTTTGTCCCTATTTCCCCCATTTTCGCTTTAGTAATTTGTTCTTATTTCCGCCCATTTTCGTCGATTTTTACCCATATTTTCCCCTACTTTTTCCCCTACTTTTTCCCCTACTTTTTCCCCTACTTTTTCCCCTACTTTTTCCCCTATTTTCCCCTATTTTCGCTTTAGTAATTTATTTATTATTTTCATTTCAGCCATCTGGTGGTGAAGCTGAAGAGTTCAAGCCAAGGAGGCACCCAAGTGGAGGTTACAGCTTTTTGAAAAACCCCAGATATGCCATGGAACTGATCAGGGGTGATGTTTCTTCCAATCTTGGGGCAAGTCTTGCTAATGCCTTCCTCCTGGACTTACAAGCTATGGACCTGCTTAAGCCTGGCCTTGATGTGAAACAGATAATAGTTGATAAATCGAGAATGGACAGGGAAAAAGCTAGAATGAAAGTGAAAAGTGATGAAAAGCACAATGAGGATAAGCTTTACCAGGCCATCAAGTTCATTGTGGAAGTGTATGCAGTCAGTTGGTTTGAGATCAAAAGGGACAGAAAGTTCCACAATCAGCAGCTGTACATCTTCAACATGATCCAGAGGATCAAGCAGCAGCCTGAAGAAATCCAGGGTGTTGCTTTCAAGAACCTGAAGCACAATGCTTTTGCCTTGCTGCCCGAGAATGTGCTGTACTCCATGATGAAGTCTGATGACTTGGAAGTGAGAGAAGCTGCTCTCAAGAAAATTCTGTCCATCAGGTAAGCATTTATTAATTTAAAAAAAATGTGAAAAAAAAAATTTGATCATGGGGATTTATTTAATAAAAAAAAGGCCCGAGTTCTATAAATCCCCATAATCGAATTTTTTTCACATTTTCTTATCCCAATTCCCCCCTCCCCTCTGATAATGGAAATAATCTTACCTTCTTTCTGAAAAAAAAAAAAGTTAAATTAAATCAGCAATTCTGAGATTAATAGGGATTAAATCTTAAACTGGAATAAAAAATAAATTAATTATTATTCTTTCAGAAGTGGGAAGCCAGCCAAGAAGAGGCTGAAGATGATCACAGCCATCAACATTGAAGCTACCCACTGGTCAGAACTAATCAACCTTTCTCAAAGTGGCATCTGTGAACCTGCTCTCACAGAAGACTTTTCTGACCAGGAGCTTCAAGAAGCAATGCTGAATGGCACCAAGCTGGAGCTGCCTGATCTGCCTTCACATTCTCAGTGTTGAAAGGGCCGTGAAGCTGACATCTGAAGCTTCCCATACTGTTTATGGACTCGAATCAAGGCACAAACACATTCTGGCCAAAGCCCTAAGCCGCCAGATGAGGCCTTCCTTTGCTTCTAAGGGCTCTTACAGTGAAAATTATGATGATCTTGGGATCTAAATGTGTCTATTTGACTCTGTACATGTTTTTTTTACTTTTTTTCAATAAAATTGTAACTTTTTTCAGGATTTTTTTATGAAAATAGCATGATTTTTTTCTGCCGAAAATTGCGAAAATGCGGTATTTTTCGGTACGATTTTTTTGACGATTTTTGAAACGGTTTCCTCAAAAAAGGTTAAAGCTAGGGATCTGAATTTTTTTGTCAGTTATCATCATATTAAGCCCTGATTATCTCGACTAGTCCAAAGTCGATATCTAAAAAAATGCGGAAAATCAACCTACCCTACTTAAGGAGTTAAAATTGACTACACTCGAGACTAGGAGGCTAAGGGGTGAGCTAATCCAGGTTTTCAAAATTATGAATGGGTTCGATAACGTAGATAGAGATAGCTTTTTCGAAATATCTCAATATAATAGGACTAGAAATAACGGGTGTAAGTTGACAAGTAGAAGGTTCGAGACAGCAGTTGCCAAAAACGTTTTTACGCATAGAATAGTAAATAGGTGGAATAGTTTGCCGGTAGAAATAATTAGTAGCACGCCTATAAACATGTTTAAAAATCGATTAGACGCATATGTTGAGAGAGTGGGTATAGTTTAAGGTAGTAAAATTAAGGCTTTGTGGTTCGGAACCCACGTAAAATTGTAGGTCCCCTTCGCCACCACGGAGGACATGCACTATACACAATTACGAACACAGTTAGGTAGACCAGCCATGAGTGGATCCTAGGGTCTTTGTTGGTCTGAAACATTATAACATTATAACTCTGCAGGGACATAGCTATGAGCAAGCATGGCTGATAAGAGCAATGATATATGCAAACATACTACGTCATTGGCATATTTTAAGTGCTTATTCGATAGGTCATCTACCTCTGACGCAGAACCAGTCTTTAACTTTTTAATTAACCTCTTTACTTCAGGAATTGATATCACAGTATTTTCCCTTGTCTCTCCCACAGGCGTTTCGCTGCAATCTGTCTTAAGATTATCCCTACTCACACTGTTAAGAATGTTAGAGCAGTGGTTTTTCCACAGCTTTGCAACTTTATCCTCCCCCGACACCCCATCGATTGTCGGAGGGAGGACGCTTTTGACACCCGTTTGATTCTTAAGAAATTCCCAAAATTTGTCATTCTCGTTATTTATGCGAGCTTCGCAGGCTTTTGATGCTCGAATGGACTAGACTCTTCTTCCTGTTTACATCGCCTTATGGCCGCCTTATACTGACCCCTACTTCTACACATATTCATGTATACTGGTCATAATCTGTGTCTACCATGAAAGCACCACAAATCGTAGGCATCTTTCGATTCCCTCTTCAAGGGGGCAATAAAATCATTCCATCCAGGAATAATCTTAGTATGATAGTTGCAAGATTTAATCAGGGGGCTTCCTGCTTCTCTTAACAGGGATACTATCTTACTATATTACCTAACCATGAGTTTACAGTGAGAATCATTTAAGCAAAGATTACTACAGGCAAAATGCAAAATTTCTAAATTATTAAAGAGGTGACCTGTTCTGTCTTTGTATTCTATTCTCTGTTGCATATTAACATTAGACCAATGGACGCGATTATTTTTACCTATTGAGTTCTTGTTGTGTCGTGTTGCGCATAAATGGTAAAAATTAATTAATAGTTCTAATGGTCTATGATCAGAAAGAAGGAAATCATGCAGAATATGAACTCTAACAATTCGATACTTTAGATTATTACTAGCGAGACAATGATCAATCCACCTTGTGGTACCACTCATATTACTAACGTATGTAAAATTACCACTGGTTAACCCTAATACACCTACATCACTTGTACTTGGCCGACTCGCACATGTTGCCTAATTCTACAAAGAATTCCGAGTTCACATGCGCGTTAAAGTTCCCCATTATTATACAGTGAGAGTATTTTGGGTTATCTGATAATGACTTAATTTTGTATAGCAAATCAATGTATTCATCTAGATTACTGCCGCTGTTGTATGGTGAATAGCAGTTTACAATTAATATGCAATCATTGTTCACTCTTAATTCAATGCCTAACAACCTTACATTATCGCTCGTTAAAAATTTTATGTTTTGACAAATTTTTCCTTATTAAGAAAGCAACACCACCAAAAGGCCTACCGTACATTAATTCATCTGACAAGTCTACTGCTGATGATGCATGGTACAGAAAGTCATCATGGATGGTAGAGAGGAATTTTAGCTCTTGCTTAGGTAGCCAGTGCTCTTGCAGGAGTATCAAATCTGCACAGTCACAGATTTTATGAACATCTACAATTGAATTCCTCACTCACTTTACGTTATACGAGAATATATATATATATATATGTATATATAATCTAATATATATATATATATATATATATATATATATATATATATATATATATATACATACACACACACACCTTTGGTTAGCTTCCGCCCGAATTGTTCATTCTGACGAAGGTCAAGCTTTTCACTCCACCTTAGACCTACAGTTTAACGTGGAATCCGAACCACGCCCCATCAGCAACTCAGCGTCTTAACCACTAGGCCACCTAGGGTACCCATTTATCTACCAACCACTTTCTTTATTGTGTGGAAGGATGAACAGCTGGGTTTTGCTGCGCGCCGGCTGCCGTCGGGTCTTGAACCCGGGGCCGATGGATTCGTAGTCCTCGACGCTAACCACTACACCACCGAGTATATATATATATATATATATATATATATATATATATATATTATATATATATATATATATATATCCCCGCAAGGGGGTTCTAAGCTCGTGCTCTTGAGTGCTCTTTGTGCTCGTTTGTACGTGCTTGTTCCTGGAGGTTTCACGTGCGCCCTCCCGGCCCTAGCACCCAAGGATGATGGGGCTCGACCCTGCAGTCCTTGTCATCCTTGGTCTTTTTCCACTTCGACTGTCCCCTCCACCCTTTCTTTTTCCTCTGTCTTTCCTCTCACTTTTTCTTTGTTTTTCCGCTGAGATATGCCCTTTAAATAGAGGCGAATCGGTTCTTCCCGAACTAAAAAAAAAAAAATATATATATATATATATATATATATATATATATATATATATATATATATATCCCTCTCAGAGGTTCAGAGAGGCCCATAGCTAAACCCAATTATTACTTTCGCTGCAAAACATTATATTCAAACCTGAAAGTTTCTAAATTTGAGGCCCCCTTAAGCTTGAGGCCCAGGCCAAATGGCCCTCCTAGCACCCCCCTGTCTGATAGGCCCTGTATATATATGACGAAAATTGTATGGTAATAAAAAAAATTGTAAAATCCTTTGATAAATTTATAGGTTGATTATTGAATGTATGTAAACCTCTTAAATTGTGTGACTAAATTCTATATTTTGTTTTAGGTAAAGATTGCAAGTTCCCCAAGTGAACTTCTAGAATTGGCATGTGAAAATTTCTTGAGCAAACATCATGAAGAAATCATGATTCTTGTAAAGGCAACACTCGAAGGACATCAGAGAGGAATTATGGGCACGATGTCCGTCGAGGTAAGAATATTATTATTTGAGTCCTAACTTTTCCGTCTTCGTAACCTTTACTCTTAATTTATGCTTTCACGCTCAAGACTTGCCAAGTTCATGTTTCGAGACTTACATTCTTACCGATATTTCAAATCCAACGAATTTTATAATCTTTTTACTTAAAAAAACCCATCTTGAACAAATGACCTCAATAAAATATCACTTGCAAAAAAATACATGATATTGAATGCGAGTGACACTGAATCCAAGTGCAGTTTTTTCCAGTCAGTGATATCTTATGCGAGTGGTGAGATTTGAAGGTGTACGTGTTTGCGAGTGCGTGGAGTGACAATGCAAGTGCTACACGCAAAATTATGTATCGTTCGTAAACACTGTCGACAGTGTTTGCGAGCGATACGTAATTCAGTGCGTGCGCGCGCGGACTCGAAAACTGTCACTCGCATTCACTGTCGACAGCGTTTGAGAGTCCCGCATAATTTATGCGCGTGGACTGGAAAACTGTCACTCTTAAACAGCGTCGACAGCGTTTCAGATTGAACGAGGTCTGTTACAGACACGTCTGAAACATGGTGAAAGTATTTTCTTTCATTTGGTATATTATTTTCGTTTATAAAATTTAAAAAGTACAATTTTAAAACTACTAATTAGTAAGTTGGGAGATTTTTAAGCGTTTTTGAGGGGATTTCTTTTCCGCTTTGTACGTTCATGGTATAGATCTTAAAAATGTAATCAAAAACGTCGATGACTCGGTGACAGCTAGTGTGGGTCTTCATTAACTATGTTTAGACTTGCTTTGACGAGTAATTATGGACTGACCTTAAAATCCCAACTTCCAAACGCTGATGATTTCGTGAAAAAATCTTCCGTTTGGTGTAGTTTTAAAACTGTAAAGTTTTCGTATTGCTTTCTCTATTTCTTCGTCAGGATATTTACAAGAATCGCAAGCTGTTTAATCAGAGAGTGTTCGATGTGGCTTCAAAGGACCTCCTCAGCATGGGAATAACTGTCCTTTCGTACACAATCAAGGACTTAACCGATGATTATGTAAGCTTTATTTTTCTTTGCAATTACCGTGATTACTGATGTGAATAATAAATATTAGTGAATAAATATTCAGTAATAAACGACATATTCTTGATTTCAGATCGAGAATGATATATCATATAGTAATCCACCTTTTAATCGCAATAGAGAATTTTTCTCATGTTTTCAAATAGTTTTGAACTGTAGAGTTTTCTCTGACAGCGAATTTATAGTAGGACAAGAGAACCATTTTCTATTATTAATACCTTTTCATGAAAACTTATCGAAGTGTGATAGGCGTACGATGTTTTTCTCCTCAAACAAACCACTTGAATGTTTTGTTCTCCTTTAGGGTTACCTGAAGGTACTTGGATTGGCGCGAACTGCTCAGGTTATGAGGGACGCTCGTATCGGCGAAGCTGTGGCCAAGATGGAAGCGAATATCCGGCAGGTGCAGGCTAACGAAGAACTGGCAAAACATCAGTACTCAAACAAGATTCAGGTAGCGATGGCAGAGAGGACGTTCATGCTTCAGAAAGCATTATTCGACCAGGAGGTCAACACAGAGGTAATAATCCTGTTACTTGTTAAAAAACATTATTTATAGCAACAACAACATTTTATATATATATATATATATAGTTGTTGCTATAAATAATGTTTTATTTACACACACACACACACACACACACACACCACACACACACACACACACCGTCTGTCGAAAAATGGGTTCACTCTAAAAACAGCCTTGAAATCAACATTTATTAACCAATCATAATGAAACTCATACAGAGCAAAAGAAGGTAAACAATATTCATGTACACCAATTTTCAGATTATTATATTTAAATTGAATGATTTAATGGTGAACATCGCTCCAGTTTTTAATTCTGGGAGTCCACAAAGGTGGTAAAACTTTGGTAATAAAATTTTTATTCTCATTTTACTTATAAAATACATCATAAGATTTATAAAATATAGGAAATGCCTCCATTAAAAAACCATGAAAATTTAAAAAGGATTTTGAATTTTGAAACAGAACTTAAATCCTAAGTTTACAAAAGAAATCAAATTAACATTTTACTCTTTTGGAATTCCTATTAAAAAAATTGTTCAATGTATTTCCCTTGTTTTTCAACAATTTTCTCCACTCTTGGACGAAATTCATCAATGGTTCGATCGATCTGCTCCTGTGGTATCTCTTCCCACTTCTCCACAAGAAGCTGACACGAGTGATCAACATTTCTCACCCTGCTCCCGTAAACTCTCTGTGCCAAATTTTCCCAGATTCCATAGTCAACAGGGTTCAAGTCAGGACTGTTAGGTGGCCAATTTTGGGGTTCAAGTAATTCTGGGACATTATTTTTTAAGTATTCCACAGTTGCTATTGCTGTATGGGACGTTGCTCCGTCTTGCTGAAAAAGATAATAACCACCGTTGGCCAGATTTTGCATTTCGGGAAGCATGTTTCGCAGCAGAGTATTTCGATAGTACTCGGCATTGACTTTTACACCAGGCTCAATAAAATGAATGGATGTTTTTCCTAACTTTGATATGCCAACTGACACCATGACACTAGCTAAGAAATGACTTCTGGTCCAAAAAGTCTGCTATCAGGTATTTCATTCTTACATTGGACGTGCGAGTAAACTCTCATTTTGACTGTTCCGAGGTGGCTCCACACAGAGCCGCATTTAGGGGGTGGCGCACCGGGCAAATGTCCAAGGCCCCGCGCCCGATGGGCCCCGAAAATTTCAATTGAAAAAAATTAAACGTCACGTATTTGCCATCTGCGACGAGTTTTACTTTTTCCGGCAGGCGGCATGGCATCAGGTATTCTAATATCCGCTTTGATGGTATTTAATTTGTTGTTCTTGTTAGTGTTACTCATTTCTAATGTTGTTAGTAACTTACTTCTTGCTGTTTCTGTTGCAGATTCATGATTTATGTTGTTATTGTTGGCATTGTAATACGTACAACATGGAAACGAGCCGTGACCGGGATCGAAGGAGGAAATATAAACCCGGTAGTGAAAAGCGTAAGGATAAGAAGCGCAGAGAAGAGTTTCTTGCGACGGTGCCGAAACTGACTAATTGGATTAAATCATCAGCAACTAAGTCAGCCCCTTCAGCAGGCCCACCAGCTGCCTCCACTACTTCAGCAGCTGCATTTTCAGGAGACCCGTCTACGTCAGTGCGTTCAGCAGGCCCACCAGCTTCAGGACATGCAATTAATGACATTGGTTTGTGGCCACAAGTGCTGACCGATGACTTTAGAGAGTTCTGGATAGATCGGGGAACATCATATTGCCGAAATTATGACAGCGACTTCAGTAACTCTTCAACTACTGAAAGTGGTACAACACGCCGATGTACGAAGACATTATTTGTTAAGAAACATAGCCTGACGAATGAGAGGATTGAGGTGTCATGGCTGTGCTATTCTGAGTTCACAGGCTATGTTTACTGTATTGTCTGTAAATTAATGTCGAGGGCGGACAGCAAGTTCACAATCGGGTTCAACGACTGGAAGCATGGTAGACAATCGGTCGAAGCACGCGGAAAATGTGAGCAACATATGGAGTCGATGAGATATTTGTTGGTTAGAAAGTCTGTCTCCGGCCGTGTTGATTCGAAACTGATGAACCAATTTGAAAAGGAGTGCAACTACTGGCAGGAAGTTTTGCGGCGCTGTGTCGACGTTATCAAGTATATCACGTCACGAGGACTAGCAATTCGTGGACACGACTCCCGTTTCGGTTCACCAAACAACGGCAACTATTACGGAATTTTGGAACTTTTAAGTAAGTATGACAGTTTTGTAGCTGCGCATATAAGCGAGCAAGCCAACAAAGGTAGCGGACACACCTCATATCTCTCTCATTTCATTTGCGAGGAACTCATACTGTTGATGGCCGATAAAGTACTTCAGATGATTATCCGAGAAATCCAGCAGTCAAAATACTACTCTCTATCCGTCGACTGTACGCCTGATGTTTCCCACACCGATCAACTGTGCTTCACCGTCCGATATGTGGTTGAGTCTGGGTCCGTCGAGCGATTTCTACAGTTCATACCTATGAACACACATGCAGGGAAAGGAATCGCCGACGTGGTCCTTAACTTTCTGGAGACGCATGGCATTCGAATTGAAGACCGCAGAGGACAGTCTTATGATAACGCAAGCAATATGGCAGGGAAATACAACGTCGTAAAGAGCCACATCAAGTCAAAATCTCCGTATGCTGAGTTTGTGCCATGCATGTGCCACTCACTAAATCTTGTGGGTAAATCAGCAGTGGACAGTTGCACAGCAGCCGTTGAATTGTTTATGCTCATTCAGAATGTCTGCACGTTTCTCGTCTCCTCGACATACCGATGGCGTCGATATGTAGAGGTTCTCGATAGTAGTTCCCGTAGTGAGAAACTAAAAGTCGACAAAGGTCTCTCCGATACCCGCTGGTCAGCCAGATCAGACGCTAACCACTACACCACCGAGGCGTATATATATATACAGGGTGGGCCGTAAGTTTCCATACATAGGAAAAATAAAAAAAAATTTATGGACAACCATTTTTATTTATATAATATGCTCTACATGGTTGCCATTGTTTTGAAAACACATTTCAATACGTGTTCCCCACTGTTGATGAACACGCATTAGCACAGTTGACGTTATGCTTGTAATGGCGTTGGTGATACGTTCCTTTAGATGATTTATGTCTCGTATCTTTTCCTGATACACCATGGCCTTCAAGTGCCCCCAAAGATAGAAATCAAGGGGGGTGAGATCTGGGGATCTGGGAGGCCACTCCACAGGACCACGCCGACCAATCCAAGCATCCGGAAACTGCTGATCCAAATACCGACGCACGTGAAGACCATAATGAGGTGGAGCTCCATCTTGCTGGAAGTAAACTGGGAAGTTACCTTCCTCGTTTAGCAGGGATGGGAAAATCTCTTCTTGCAACATGTTAAGATACCTTTCGGCATTAAGATTTCCACTGACAAAAATTGGTCCAATAATTCTGTCACCCCATATCCCGGCCCACACCATCACTTTACCGGCACCTTGCATCTTCGTCGGACTCAGCCAGTTAGGGTTAGCATTACTCCAGTAACGTATGTTTTGCCGATTAACCTCTCCATTGACGTAAAAATTTGCTTCATCAGTAAACAAGATCTTAGTTGAAAAGTTTGCATCCTCGTTCACTTTGGTTAATGCCCATTCACAGAATTCCATCCGTCTATCCGGGTCGTCTTCGCTCAAATGCTGTGCCATATGCAATTTGTATGGATGCCATTTGTTTGCTTTCAAAATGCGCCTGATACTCGATCTGCTGACACCACTTTCTGCAGACAACCGTCGTGTACTTTTTCTGGGACTCCGTGTAAGCGCTGTAAGTATCGTAGCTGTTGTGTCTTCATCGGTGGCTGTACGTCTTGGACCACTTCGCGGTTGATCTGCAACATTTCCAGTTTTCTGAAACTTGTTAATAAGTTTTGCCACAGTGTCGTGTGTGATGTTCGTTCCATGTTGTCTGTTAAAGTTCATTGCAACCATGCGACTGCTTCCCGACCCAGCCATCAGTATGATTTCAATTCGTTGCTCTTTCGTCAAACGCATATTCTTAGGGTATCTGAAACATAAAAACAAACGTTTAATTTTTCCTATGTATGGAAACTTACGGCCCACCCTGTATATATATATATATATATATATATATATATATATATATATATATATATATATGCGCCTCGGTGGTGTAGTGGTTAACGTCGCTGACTACGAATCCATCGGCCCCGGTTCGAGAATCGAGACCCGGTGACGGCAGCCGGCGCGCAGCAAAACCCAGCTGTTCATCCTTCCACACAATAAAGAAAGTGGTTGGTAGATAAATGGGTACCCTGGGTGGCCTAGTGGTTAAGACGCTGGGCTGCGGTTCGGATTCCACGTTAAACTGTAGGTCTGAGGTGGAGTGAAAAGCTTGACTTTCGTCAGAATGAACATTCATTGAACAATTCGGGCGGAAGCTAACCAAAGGTTACCAGAGGATATAATATATATATGTGTGTGTGTGTCACAGATTTGTGACTATGTTGCTCTAATCAGCTAGATTGTGATCCCATAAAACTAATGTGACTCCCCACTGCTACCCCAGGCTAATGACACCCAAATTAAAAAACTTAACTTTATATGACAAAACAGCATTAATACTAACAAGATTCAAATATTACACAAGCATGACTCAATTACACACCTACATTCAAATTTAATTCTCGATTAGTTAGCCCAAATTAAGCCAATTTGTTACAGTGGACAATCTTAATGATTAGCATCTACAGTTTAGTAACTATGTAGAGCTCAATACCTGACTTAATTTCCTTAACAGTAGTACCCCTGCAATTATACCCGTTTTAGGCGTGTACACAATTTCTCAAATTTACATAGACCCATAAAATAAAATTTAAGAACTAAAATTGATTAACCTTTTGTATTAAATTGCAATACTCCGTATAACTTGTGCCCATTACCATGAACTAGAACCACACTATTGGTCCCTCATCATCATCATCATGCAGACCATACCAATGTTAACACCATTTGTGAGTATTGTCCATTCACGCTTTGTTTAACACTTTAGGAACCAGAAACTTTCTTTCAGAATATCACACTAAATGAATGAACCTTATTTTTGCACATCAAGCCCTTGAGCTTAGTTTCCAAATAAATTAGTTTTTCTTTTATTGGGCAACCAACAATTGAAATGGATTATTCTACTTGTGGTTACTCCAGAGAAGCCTCCAATGCTCTTGCTTCTGGAACTTTATACTCGTGACAGCTTGCAACCTTTCCCGGTACCCACTAGGAATTCCTCGGTTAATATGCCATAAATGCCATGACCTGCATTTCTAGCAAGAAATATATTTTTCTTGTGTGATTTGATGTGTTTTATTCAAATTTCTTAAAATATTAAAATGTAAATTTTCATAATAAAATACAGCAGCCAATTTGGATCGCGTATTTAGTGCAACAGCCAATCAGAGCGCTTGTTAGGTCAGATTAGGTTCCCTTTTGGAACATTTGCACAACAAATGAAGCTTAGATTTGAATAAAGCGCATCAAATTACATTAGAAAAATATATTTCTTGCTAGAAATGCAGGTCATGGCATTTACTACATAATTACCAATTCCTCCTGTCTGGCTATTTCTCACTTGTCCGCGGGTGGGCCCTTCTGTCCTCTACACCCATCCAAGCTGAAATTACTGACAAACCAACAAGTTGTTCAATGCCTCCATTGCTTTTGTCTTCAAATAGAATTATGTTGGAAATATCTGTACCCCGAAACAATTACCCCACCATATTCTTAATAACGTCTAAATCTTGCCCTAAACACAGTAGAGATGTCTTTGGTTTGCAACGGCATGAGAATTTATCTGATCTTAGCCTATAGCCTATTTCCATTTGCATTCTAACTTTTGGTCTTAGCCAGTATGAGAAATATAGCAGTAGTAGTATATCAACTTCAAATGGGTTACAGTGACTCCAAATCTCGTGTAAAATGAGAAGTGATGCCCATGCTCATTTAGTCATGCTATTTATCTGAAGAGGACTCAACAAGTTTGCAATTAGCAATTTAATTTGAAAGGTAACGCACATCTGTCATTTTTGCTAAACTTCTCAATTTGGGGCTCAACTTACACTCTGATTATTTAGGTCCTAATTTCTCAAACATTCTCTACCCTTCCTCTGTGGGCTTAGTATTTATTTATTTATTTATTTTCAACATTTACTGCCAATTTCAAAGAT
Organism: Bathynomus jamesi; assembly: GCA_023014485.1. Classification (NCBI taxonomy): domain Eukaryota; kingdom Metazoa; phylum Arthropoda; class Malacostraca; order Isopoda; family Cirolanidae; genus Bathynomus; species Bathynomus jamesi. Next base: position 136,550 of record JAJOZX010001430.1, on the reverse strand, counting down.
TTAATTAGTTGGATACAATCATAATAGTTTACTAGACTTTACCATTTATGTGGCCTACATCGAGTTTCACAAGAACCATATTGTACTACTATAGGTTATGTGGTAACTTTATATTGATCAGTTGTTTCCCACGTGACCAGTATTGCCAAATCAGGATCTTTGTGACAGCTACCAGGTGTTGGTCTCCGCGAAACTCGATATGTACCATATAGTTTAACTGACATTTGTTGTTATATGTAAATTTGGTGGCCTTACCAAGGCTTTATTTTTATTTTTTTTGAGAGAGAAAAAGAAGAGAGGAAGAGAGAGAATATGTATTTTTCAACTAAAAGGAGGTACAAATTGAATTAATCATTAAGCACTATTTGGAGCGAGTAATATTCCTGAATGTTATATGTAGGCAATACACCATTTTATACACATTTTACAGTACTTGTATGTAATTAGAGCTATAAATGTAGATACAGATTTTGTTGCATGTGTATTGAGAAAGTGGGAATTATATCTCGAAAATATGCAAAAACTGGTGAAGTGAAGCTTAATTTTGTTGAAACAGAAAGCAATTTCCGACTTCGCTTATCAACTCCAAGAGACCATCACACGGCAAAGCATCAGAGAAGAGGAGATGCAGACACGCGTAAGTATCTCTCTCTCTCTCATCTACATTAACGATATAGAAGTTGGGCTCCTAAGTATAATTTCTAAATATGCAGACTATACCAAATTAGGAAATAGGGTAAGTAATGAGGAGGGCGTAAAAACGCTTCAAACTGATCTTGATAGGTTTGAAGAATGGTCTGCTACTTGGCAGATGCCATTCAACTTGGACAAATGTAAGGTAATGCACATAGGTTACAAGAATCCGAAGTCCGATTACTCATTTTTGGGGAGGAACTTGACTGAGACTGATATAGAGAAAGACTTAGAAGTTTATATTAGCAATAATCTCAAGCGCCAAAGCAATGTACAGAAGTCGAAAAAAGAGCCTTAAAAATACTAGGTTATATTAAAAGACGGTTCCAATTTAGAAACAGAGATTGCAGTGTCTCTTTACGATTCACTAGTTAGACCTCAACGCGAGTATTGTGTGCACCTTTGGTCTCGTTCCTTAAAAAGTTTGGAAATGGTACAAACAAGGGCCACAAAATTTATCCCTTCAATGAGACTGCGAAACTACCACCGAAGATTAGAACGCTTAAATCTGTTTATCTTAGAGATCAGGAAGTTACGCGGTCAACTTATTCAAGTTTTCAAGATGCTCAATGGAATAGACAGGGTAGACTACAGGAAATTATTCTCATTTAATACCAATCCGACAAGAAATAATGGTTTTTAAATTGGAACTTAAAACATTTAGCACCTCCACCTGCGGTGGACAAAGTTCTGAATACGCTCATGGTTTAAGACTGTCCTCACATATAATGTAATTTAAGAAAGTAGTATTATAACGTAACCCTGCGGTAGTTTGTTTAAACATTTCCTCCTACACTTAATTCTCGCTCCACTTTGGAGAGACGTCTCTGGTTGATTGTGCCCCACATAGCATGATCATTTTTTATCACTTGCCTCATAAACACCTCTAAATGGGAGACTCTTGAATTCGTCGTAGTGGCAACAACGGTGATCACCCACGAAACACTTTCAATCTCCATAAGGGACAAGTACACGGGGATAGATACAAGGACCTCCAACTGATACTCCTCGCCAGAAAGAGATTTTCTCTACTCCCGTGGTGGTACAACACCGCGAAGTATGACCAACGCAACATATCACTTGATGCATAAAAACCTTTCACGGCGGGAGACCCAAGTTGAAACTTGGCAACATTCCGAGAGTTGGCAGACATATACATAGGACAGACATCCAATTACAGAAAACACGTTCACACACTTGCCTGCCTTGTTAATATGTCTAAGAATAGAAAAGAAAAAATATTTTGTAGAAACCATTTCATAAGGAACAAGGAAAAAATAAAAAAATGAATGGTATAGATAAGGTGAGGTGAAGTTGCGTTTCTGCTGTCACGATTTCTTCTCCCTCCTCTTTCTCTTTGGTGTCTGGATGCACGTGACGGATGAGAGCATGGTGTGGAAAATCTGATTTCTGTTCTTAATTCCTGTTTCCACCCGTTTCCTCTAGAAGCACTTCATTTTACCAGCGTGATGGCTTTGCGCGTACGTGGGTGAAGACATGGAGAGTTTAACCTTTACCTTTCTCTTAATTCTTTTAGGGCTCCCTTGAAGTGGGTCATAAGGTCTTTGTTGAACCAGTACCTTAGTAAATAGAGCTGTAAATATTTTGTGTAAAATCAAAACTATATGTTCGAGGTTTTTGTGGCGATACCAAGTGGTTGATGTGCAATCACCACAAAAATGTTATTGGTTAGTTTATACAGGGGTGCTATCTAGTGTACGATCTCTGTGTGCATGGCGTAATTGTAGAACTATCTTATATATTCTCCTCTTTCCTGTGAAATTTCCTTGGCTAATTTTCCAGGGTCAAGGTATTTTCTTCAACCTTTTTCCGGACCCACCTCTGGCGGGGAGGGAGCGGAAGGTGGGGAGAGAACCTTATTCTTTTCTATCCACTTTTCTATTACTACTACTACTAGAATAGTTAAAAGATGCACTAGTTTAATAACAGGATCCTCCCTGCGTGGATTGAAAGTTCTTTGAGGAATAAGTTTTGCGAGTTACTGGCGTCCTTAGCATCAGAATACCAGGATATCGTTGCTATCACCCAGTCCTGGATTCATACTGATCGTAAGGACTACGTTGGGGAGTTCGAGATTCCAGGGTATAGAATGTTTCACAAGGACCGCACCCGTGGGGACGGGGGAGGAGTACTAATATACGTCAGGGACACGTTGAGTCCGGTTGACTGCCAGTTCCGATCGGAACGGAAGCTGCTCGGCGTCGATCTGAATCTGGGAGGGACGAACTATAGGTTAATTTTGGTGTACAGACCTCCGCATCTTCTCCTCGAGGAGGATACAGCCCTGTACACCGAACTCCGTAGCCTGCTAGGGGACAGGGTGTGTGTATTTTTAGGAGACTTCATCTGTCGCGGCATAAACTGGGAAGACAGGACTGCTGATGCCAAAGGGAGGAGACTAGTTGACTTTGCTGATGAGAACTTCCTGACTCAGTGGGTCAATGGGCCTACACGAGGTGAAAGCGTTCTACACTTAGTATTCACGACTGAAGACAACCTCGTCACTGGCCTCACCGTTGACGAATCGTTAGGCGGGAGTGATCACGGTCTGATTAGGTTCTGTATCTGTGTCCCTCGGGTGAAGCGTAGTATCTCGAGAGGCAGTAAGCTCAATCTACGGCGGGCGGACTATGTCGGCCTCCGGGATAGCGTAGGTGAGATGGGGTTAGAGGTCGGCGGCGATGTTGAGGGAGTGTGGCGTGAATTCCTGGACCAGTTTATGGTGCTGCAGTCTGCTGCCATACCATCAAAACCGGTCACCCCTGCTTCAACGCAGCCTAAGTGGTTCAGTAGGGACATCGCTTCGGCTATCCGAAATAGGAAAGCTGCGTATAGGATTAGGAGGGCGAAGGCCAATCGTTCCCATGAGAACACTGAGGCGTATGTCCGCCTGTGCAGGGAAGTCAAGGCGAAGGTTAGGCTAGCCAAACGTAACGAAGAACTCCGGGTGGCAAGCCTCTGCAAGGCGAACCCTAAGGAATTCTTCAGTTATGTTAATAGTAGAAAGCCCATTAGAAGCATGATAAGTATGTTAAAGGACCCTAGCGGCGCGCTGCGCACTTCCGACGCAGACATTGCTAATGTGCTGAATTAGTACTTTGCGGGAATGTTCACCAGGGAGGACACCCGCGTCATCCCCGAGCCAGGCGTCAGGCACGACGGTGCTCGCTTGGATAGTGTTCGGTGTACCGCGACAGACGTTGCATAGAATAGACAAACTGAACGCGTTTAAGGCTCCTGGGCCAGACCAGTTCCTCCCCAAAGTCTTGCGGAAGAGCGCGACCAGGTGGCTCCCCACCTGGCTACAGTCTTCAACAAATCGTTGGAGATGGGCCAGGTGCCTGGTGAAAGGGGATCACGAGAGTCCAGGGAACTATCGTCCCATTAGTCTCACTTCGGTTGTAGGTAAATTATTAGAGGGGATAATAGTGGATAGGATTGTTGACCATTTGGATTCCTACAAGCTGCTTGGGAACTCCCAACATGGGTTTAGACGGCATAGGTCGTGTCTCACCAACCTGCTCGAGTTTTTCCACGTCATGTGGAGTGAGTACGATAAGAGTAGGGCGATTGATGTACTTTATCTCGACTTTCAGAAAGCCTTTGTTAAGGTACCTCACCGCCGGCTAATGGCCAAAGTCCACGCGCTGGGTATCGATGGGGAAGTAGGTAGCTGGATTGGAAACTGGCTGAAGAACAGGCGGCAGAGGGTTGTAATTAAAGGGGCTAGCTCGGGTTGGGCCTCGGTCACTAGCGGGATTCTTCAGGGTTCCGTTTTGGGGCCACTGTTGTTTATCATTTACATAAATGATATCGACGTTGACATCGTCAGTAGGATCGCCAAATTCGCTGATGACACCAAGCTTGGGGGCCAATGTTGGGACGTCCGAAGCGATCGAGCAACTGCGTGTGGACCTACTAGGTCAATTGAATAAATGCAGGATCATTCACATTGGCTACGCCAATCCCAAGTTGGACTACTCCATGTTGGGGAGTAATATCGAGGCCACTGATTTGGAAAAGGACTTGGGTGTGCTAATTAGCAGCGACCTTAAGTTTACCAAACAGTGCGTAGAAGTGGAAAAGAAAGCTCAGAAGCTGTTGGGTTATATCAGGAGGCAATTTCGATTTCGGAACAAGGAGATTGTGCTCTCTCTGTACAATTCCCTGGTTCGGTCGCACCTGGAGTATGCTGTGCAGTTCTGGTCGCCCACCCTCAGGAAAGATATTGAGAGGCAAGTGCAGGCGAGGGCCACAAAGTTAATCCCTTCCGTCAGGCATATGGGCTACAATCGACGCTTACACGCCCTGAATTTGTTTTCGCTGGAAACTCGGAGGTTGCGCGGTCAACTCATCGAGGTTTTCAAGCTCTTACACGAGTTCGACGATGTCGATTTTAGAGGCATGCTTAATTTAAATGATAACTCAACTCGCAACAATGGTTGGAAGTTGGATTTGAAACGGTTTAGCACTAGTGTGTGCGGGAATTACTTTACCTATAAGATCTGTGACACGTGGAACAGGCTAACTTCAGAAGTTGTGAACAGTTCTCCTGTGGCTCAGTTCAAGAAAAGGTTAGACCGAATCTTGCACACTATTTGAGGGTGTAAGAACTTTTCCCTGGTACTCGTTGCCATTGGTACCTCCTCGGTATGGGCCGCAAGGCCTTTTGAGGTACTTTTTGTCCTTGTAACTCACTCTCTCAAGCCTTTTACTTTTAATTTAACTCATGCTTTGAAAGAGAATTATATCATTATCAAAATATGTAGAATTTAAAATAACGTCAAACTAGTTAATTAAATTGATTTACTTTAATATAAATTCTTAACAATATAATTAAAGGCTTAAAAGGGAATGGGATAAATAAAAGCTTCCATTTTTTTGTTATAAAATGAAATCTTCAGTTCAGAAACTGGCCAAGGGCCAGTGGAGCCAGAATTGAGTTATTTATACCACTATATTCCCCCACCCTTCCTCTATCTCGTGGGTGAGTCAGGGAGCAGATTGTGGACCTGTACATATGGTCGAAATCAATCAATCAAACATCGTTTTTGGTTCAAAAGTTATATAGCATTTTGCAAATTGACAAACTTTAACTGTATTTTCCCTTTCATTTTTTAATTTTGGCGCTTGGCAGCTTGTGGTCTGGAGCACCTCAATTCGAAAGCTGTTAAAATCATGGCTAATTTAAGAATGTGGAAAGAGTCTAGAATGCGGAGGTCGGTTTATGTGTGAGTCTGAACTAGTCAGAACACACTCAGGCTTTACCAGTATTTGTAAACTTTATAAAAACGCTCGTAAAAGGAAGGATTCTGCGACTCTGATATAACTTGCTTTGAAAAAGTCCTGCGGTAAAGAATTTTAAACAAAGATATACAGTAATAAGCTAAACAAATGGGGCTTAAATATATATTAATCTACTGAGAATAATAGAGACGAAAAAGAAATAATTCTTATTCAAAGCACTAACAGGGTACAATGATCACATGGAAAAATTATTTGAACAACGTATTTTATATGCAAGGTCTGTATTTAGGCTACAAACAGAGCGTGTTGTACATCAAAAGAGTTTGTAGGTCGTGAACAATTCCTTGTACAAGTAACACTTGTGTGCCATTATTTAGTCATGTGATTGAAGAGTCAGACTATGGGTAAATGAGGAACAGATGGCTCAATCTCGAGCTTGCATGACACAATCGTAGATTTTCGAGAGGCTAACCTTCGATCAAGATGGCGATCGTAGTTACAGAATTAAAGCTTACCAATGAGGCATATAAGGATTTTAGACAATTGGCAATTTGTCACATCATCTCAATCTTAAATATATAAGCAGATGATATACGGATCTATGGTGCTTTGGGTGAAACGAATTACAGACTATGTTTCTTGATGCAAAAGTAACCACACACAATAGCAAATTAGACGCTACCCTTCCCGTAAACCCCCTTAGTAGGATTAGGCACCCACTACTTAAACCAGAAATCCATATACAGCACTCGCTCAGTTATCCGTGATTGAGGGGCGGTCCATGATCACGGATAACTCGATTTCACGGTTAACTCCGTACACTCACCGGTGGGTGGGTGGTACAGCCGCTGCCGCCCTTCACCTTTGACTGGCCTCTCACCTCGCGCGCCACCACACACAGTATTATTCTATTAGAGTATAATATACAACTAAGTAATTTGTTCATTGTTGGGCTGGCACGATGCGAGCCGCGGATGTAAACACCGCGCCAATTCATGGCTTTGTGTCACGATCACGATAAGTGCACAATGGTCACAATTAAGAAATCACTGTTAACTCCATTCAGGGATAACTGCATGGTTACTGTGTATATATAAATCAATAATACTGTATAAGGCTTAATTCAATGCGCTTACCACATATTCTCCTTTTTATTTACCTGTCTTACCTGTCTTACCTTTCTTCAAACCTTCTTGACCAAAACCATTTTCTCAACATTTTTCAATTACTCCAAACAAAATTCCTCAGCAAAATTTACATTCACTTTTTTAATGTCGCATTACAGAGATGTACCATATTGCAGCTATTCTACGTTATGGATATGTCCGTCTTAAAACACGATTTGGTCGCTACTCTGTTGTTGAGTTCCAGGTAGAAACTGGGATACCATTACTGGTCGAGACCTTGGGGATCTGGGTTGTCCTCATTGCGTTGGTACATGGCCAACGGTTTTTAGGAACTCGCATTTAGAAACTAAACATAGAAAGATTAACTTTACAGCAGCACTTTAAAGTTCGATAGAATACGAGTGTTTTATTTTTACACAAATTTTACCGTTTCTGTAATTTAGTGCAGGGCTGTACCTAATAACGCATTGTGGTACTATGGCCATAATATTATTAAACGGTGTCACTTTCACTTTAATGATATATTGAGATCTCACTCAGTACCGCGATAAGCTAGGCCTACAAACTGTTTTAAAGTTCATGGTTAAAAAACACAAACGAGCTGCTGATTTTTTTTTATCCTAAATTTCACTGACGTATATTACAGTAAAACTGAATTATTTTACGTTCCCCTATCTATGACCTCCAATCTTTCAAATGCAGTGTGTTCAGGCATCTCGAAAACCTTAAACCTTGAATTTGACTCTTTTCTTCCTCTATTACGGGGTGCGTGTTTGCGGGCGTCGCCCTTCGTCTCTCCTTCCTGCATAATATACTGTATACACAATACTTAAAGGACTGGACCGGGAATTTCCCTTTAGGTCCTGAGGAAAAATTAAACTAAGATAATGAGAGAGCTTCTAACCAGTTACTGCTTTGGTCCGTGTCGCGTCTTTTAAACTCTTCCTTCAGTGCGTCTGCACAAGATCTCAAATGCCTCAAAGTATATTGTTTTCGAACCATTCATCGAGAACAAACTGTAACTTAAAATGGAAAACTTAAGCCGTTTTTTATCATTTCTGTTTCAAACGTAACTATCATATATTAAACTATAATTAATATATTTGCCTTTCTTTACAGTAATTATAGCATTAATAATAATAATAATGATGGAATTAATTTGATGTTTTTCCCTCGTGCGCGCGTTACTTCACAAATGAGGAGATGATGTCATTTAATTTAAAGTGCGTGATTGGCTATAAACAAACTGTGATGCCCTTGAAAATGATATTAAGAACTCGTCGCGCTGCTCAAGATGATACACGAATCGAAGGCGACAATTGTTACAAAATGTTTTACGGCGAACGCGCCATTAATAGAGAGAAATTGATCTTATGACGTCAAGAGAGTTAAAATTAACTAAATTTAGCTATTTTTTCCAAGTTTATCTTACGTTAAATCCATACTAATTTTGTAATACTGTAACTTTTTTTTTTAAACCCAATGCTATTAACTCCAGTTTATCCTCCAACCAACTTCCATTTACGTACTTCACAACGACTACGGCACAAAATCCTATTTCGGCTACCAAGATAAACTCCTAAAAATTCAAGTGTCATTTATTATTTCTTCAAGTGTATCGCCGCATTAGGAATTACAGTATGTTAGTACAATTTACAAACTATATCATTCTTAAACTATGTCACTACTTTAATAGTAGCGCCGTGGCTCAGTTCTCTATAACTTCAAAAGCGAAGTGAAAGCACTGAGGTAAGGGGTTCGACTTCCGATGGTGGTGTTTTATAATGATCCAGGAGCTAGCCCAATGGACCATGCTCGTCTGGCTCCGATCGCTGTGCCAGTTTCTGGCGTTTCTGAGTAATTATTATTATTATTTATTTTTTATTTTTTTCACTTAACCAGCTTTCAAACTCCCCATCATAAAATGACCAACTTATCACTTTATTATTACAACATAGAATTTATTTTCTACTCGCCAAAGCTTTATTTAATAACAATTTTCCACTGTCAAGCCTTACAGTTAATTAACCTTTGAGCTGTAGATTTCTTTGATTGTGAAATTAATTAACCCATTAATGCCATTGGTAGAATTTCCTACCGACAAAATTGTTTGTCATTATTGGTTGAGAATTTTACCACTGGCCACTAATGGGTTAAGTACTTTAAAGTGAATAAATGATAGATAGATAGAATAACCTTTATTAATAATAATAAAATAAATACAGTTTTTTCAATTTACAATGACATGAATAATTGTGAAGCTCGACTATTTATTTGATTTAATTTGGCCCTTAAGCTTTAGGCTTTACTGGGGTCTTATTAAAAATAAGCGGCTAGTTGTTATTAATTAATAATAATAAATAAATAAATAAGTATTATTAATAGTTAAAACACGTATTACGATATTAAACAATATTAATGGACAATATTAAACCATATTAGTGGACATTAATCCTAGATTTTTGTTAGTATGCCATTATTAATCGGGATTTCAACTTGATTTTAAACAAATTTACATTCACAATATTTTTTATATCGGCATGCGAGTCATTCCATAGTTTCAATCCAATGAAAATGGGTAGTTTTTGAGATGAAGACAATCTAAATTGAGGTATGACGAGCTTTGATCTATTTCTGGTCCGATACGAGTGGATTTCTTGATGAGTTACAAAATATCTGTTTACCCATTTCAAATTAATGATTTTGTTCTTACACTCGTAAATAAAAATAAAATGTGCCAGTTTGGTTATATCGTTGAGCTTTAGTAGGTTTAGCTCTTTAAATAATGCACTAGAGTGATCGAGGAAATCAGCATCAGATAATAACCTTATTGCTCGTTTTTCGATGACAAAGATACCATTTAATGCGTTGTTAGCGGAGTTTCGCCAAACGAGGGTGCAGTATGTTATATAAGGAAGAACGAGAGTATGATAAAGAGTCAATAAAACTTGTTTAGGAACTACATTTCTAAGTTTAAACATTATAGCAACGCTCCTTGAAATCTTTTTCGCGATATAATTTACACGATCACTCCACTGCAAATTCTTATCTAGCATTATACCAAGAAATTTTGTTACAGTACACTCCTTTATGGCGATTTCATTAACATTAAGTTCATCAAGATATACATTTCTTTTATTAGTAAAAATCATGAAATTTGTTTTATTGGTATTTAGGAAGAGTTTATTGGTGGTCAACCATTTCATTACACTGATGAATTGCGAATGAAATATTTTCTTAGCTGTATTAAGATCTTTGCGAGAAAAAGACACAGTTGTATCATCTGCAAACATATTATAGTATATAAATCTCTCCGGAAACATGCGATAAATTTAAAATAGAATTAATATTAAATTAATACTTAAGCTCAAGGACTAAACCACGCACGAAAACTAAATAAATAAATAAATAAATGTTCTCTACGAACAAAGTACGCAGTTAATGATATAGCGCTGTTGTTGTTGTTGTTGTGGATTAGTAGTCATTGTAATTAATGTGAAAATGTTGGAAGATTTTAACAGAAAAGTTTCGATAAAAGGTGGTGGAACGTGCAAAGAAAATCGAAATCGAAGAAGAGGAACTGAAGCGAAAGGAGAAAGAGCTCGAAGCGAGTGTCATGAAACCCGCTCATGCGGAGAAGTACAGGTACGTTGGTTGAAAATTTCTGAAATACTCGTAGCGCCCGTAGCGCCCGTAGCTCAGTGGGTAACACCGTTTCCCTAGAAGCGAAGTGAAGACACTGAGGGCGGGGGGGTTCGACGCCAGATGGTGCTGGTAATATGGCCAGCACATTTAATGATCTCGGCTAATATCCGTGAGCTAGCGCAGTGGGCCGCATTGGTTGGCCTGAGCTCTCCGCCAGTTTCTATCTTTCCTGACTTATTATTATTATTACTCGCATTTATAGAATAGGCTAGAATAAATATGGTCGCACTCATATGGACATAACACCTAACATCTATACCAAATTAGAAAGGTTTCATGCGACAGTTATGCGAAAACGGATATCTTGTTTATGAGAGCCCTTTCCAAACGATCGTTTGGTTGACACGAGTTCAAAAAGAAACTCAACCCGAAACAGAAAAAAAGGTTCGGTTACAATTATATATACTAGGGGCCAGTGTTGGGCACTAAAGCGTTAATCCGATAACAGTTAATTAACGAAGTTAACTTTTTTAACGGACTATTAACGGAAGTTAATTTCCATTTATCGTTATCGGACCAGTTAACTTCCGATAACTCGATATTTAGTCTGTTAAAGTCCGTTAACACGTTAACTGCGAGGAGTCAGTCATTCACGGAAGATCACCGCTCCGCGAATGAATTCAAACCGCAATAACTTCAGTCTGCTTCCAGATCTCGCGAGGGGAAGTTGGCGAGGCCCAAGAGGTCAAGATTGGCAGTTGGGCCTAACTTTGAGAAGTTGGTCTTTCTGAAGGGCAACCAGCACATTGTGTCAGTCTTTAATAAATGTGCCTAAAATTTAATTTTACCTTTCAGTTCCCGCCATAATAATTCTCTGGTAAATTAAAATTTAGTTAATGGTAGTTAATGGTTAGTGGTTACAAGGGTTTCAAAACATGTAATCAGTACATTTTTTATTAAAAATAAAAAAAAAGTTATTAAGCAAAAAAGTTGCAAAACTTGATAAAAATACAGTTAAATACCTATTTATTGTTGGATTTTGCATAAACAAACATTTTCTCTGGGTTTTAAAGCTTTTTTCCTTGATTTTTTTAAATGTTAGTAAAGAAATAGTTATCGTTAACTTCCGTTAACTTTGTAGTAAAATTATCGGATTATCGTTATCGGAGTTAAAAATTGGGGTTAACGGATTATCGTTATCGAAGTTAACTTTTTGGTTAACGGTGCCCACCACTGCTAGGGGTCTAAACGTGTGAGATCATCGGAGAGAGGGATAGCCAGCCTCGATGATGAGCCACGCAGCGGTCGCCCGGCATCGGCTGTGACATCTCACTGTGCAACGTGCTAACAGCATCATTCGATCAAATCGGCGCGTCACATACAAGGTTCTATCACTGGAGCTAGGAATTAGTGAAGGACGTGTGAATACGATAATTCAGCAACTGGGATACTCAAAAGTGTGTTCACGGTTTGTTCCTCGCGAACTGATTGAAGATCACAAAGCCCAAAGAAAAGAAATTGCTTCTGAGTCGTTGGTTCGATACGAGACAGGAGGGGATGACTTCCTTTCACGAATTGTGACTGGGGATGAGACTTGGGTACACCACTTTGAACCTGAAACAAAACGCCAATCCATGGAGTGGCATCACGCAGACTCCCCACGCAAGAAAAAGTTCAAAATAGCTCCCTCTGCAGGAAAGGTTATGGCCACCATCTTCTGGAACATGAAAGGGGCGATTCTGGTGGACATTATGAAGAAAGGACAAACAATTAACTCAGAGGCATATATTGCTACCCTACAGAGACTCCAAAGACGTATAAAGCGAGTTCGACCGGAGAGAAAACTGGAAGACGTTCTTCTTTTGCACGATAGCGCAAGACCACACAACAGTTTGCAAACAAGAGAGGCCATCACAAAAATGCGCTTCACTGTGTACCCCACCCTCCATACAGCCGGATCTGGCGCCTTCAGACTTCCATTTGTTTGGGCCAATGAAGGATGCTATTCGTAGAAGAAAGTTTCAGAGTGACGAGGAGGTTGTTGAGGAGGTTAAGATGTGGGTCCAGCGGAACCCAGCGGACTTTTACCAACAAGGAATAAAAGCCCTTGTTTCAAGGTGAAGGAAAGCCGTAGAAAAGGATGCAGACTATGTGGAAAAATAAAAACTTGTGAAAAAGGTATGTAACCACTTGTGTACAAAATTTCTGGATCTTACAAAGAAACTTGAAAAGAAAAAAAAAAGTTGGGGCAAAATATATTGAGTGGTCCTTGTATATTTTCCAATGGGTTGCGTTTCTTTTTGAACACCCTGTATAATATGTACAAAAACTACGTAAATATAATTTTCAAACATCATAACAGACTTTTAATTTGCATATACACAGTCAGACACATATGTTCTATTAGTATTTAAACGTCTTATTAAATGCTTAGAATAAAATTATTATATAACCTTTGAAGAGATGGGTAGATTGTTTATTCTCTCGAGATATCACGTGGGTCTGAAGTGTTACTGCATTTGGTGATCATTTGATCCAAATGAATATAGTTTACGCGCCCATCTGATGAATTTCTCATCTCGGGCCTTTTAATTTGGGCTTACACGTTAAGTGAATCAATTAAATAAATGGAACATAAAATTGTAAAAACAGAATCTTTTACACAAATATAAAAATTTAATATAAAATCATTTCCGTTCAAAGATAGGAAAAAATGAATTGTTCCAGCATTCGCTAATCTAATGAGAAGTTGTATTTAATTTTGAATATTTCCATAAGAATGGAGACGTTAGCGGAGGCGGACAGGAAGAAGAAAGTTATCGAAGCTGAGGCCAAAGCTGAATCCATTAGGTTGAAGGCCGAAGCCGAGAAAGACGCCATAATGGTAAGCGACTTAGAAAGAGATTAGATGCCATCTTCATACGGAGTTTTACTGTTAATTTGTTTTAGAAAGTTTATGAAGCATTGAAGATCATTATTAATATTAGTGAGGAGGGGATAGTGATATTTACTTTGTCGAAATTATCCCATCTTCAAATGAAAGTGATAACGGAAAGAGAAAATAATTCACATCACCACAATTTCTAGCGTAAATTTATAATTTTAAAAAAAATTTTTTAAAGGGTATCCTTTCTTCAGATTAATGCATCTTTTCTACCTTCGTAAAATCGTTACCAACATTTGCCATTATTTACCTACTGATCGGTTAATCTGCAGCAAAACTCTTTCTGACCAATCATTTTATTTCCATTTGATCACAGGCAATGGCTCTGGCGGAATCAGAACAGATGATTAACAAAGCACAAGCTTGGAAAGAGTACGGTGAAGCAGCGCTCCTTCAAGAATATCTTAAAGCCCTTCCTAAGGTAATATTTTCCTTCATTTACTGTTAATGGAATGGTGTTAGTGATCATGTATACAGTACCGATCGTAAGTCTGAGTCTACGTACAGTATACAGTAATTATGAACAAGAGGAAAAATGATTACTGCATTTGTGGTTTAATACGTAACTTAGATTATAGGATACAAGACGGTACAAATAAATTACACGGATGACTAATAATATGCAAAGCCAGGCCAGTATTCAACGGATGACTAATAATATACAAAGCCAGGCCAGTATTCACATATGGAGCACGGAAGATGGTTTTGCATTCGGAATGTATCGAATGAAACAGAACTGCTTTTGTTATTCGAATGAACATTATGGCAGAGGTTCTGAAGTCTTATTAGCTTCAGTTTTGAGATATTATTTTTCAGTTATTTCTCCAAATGCTCAATGTGGTTTATTAGATCAGGACTTTGTAGAGACTTCAGCACTTGGACCCTTCGAATCTGCTTTTATCTCTCCAGGTAAGCTTTGTTGAGTATTGCTGTATGTTTTAGGTCATTATCCTACTGAAAGATGGATCCCCTCTCATTTAAACAAACTCCACTCGAGTGTGTGTGTGTGCTGAACCTTACAAATATTCATGCGGGTAAACTGGTTTTATGGGCACAAAAGATTTTCTTTCCAAAGGTTAGTATGCTGTGTAAACTATCCTATACGTATTCTATCGGTTTGTTTCATCTGTCGCGGCTTTTCGGTTTCTACGCATGAAAGAGACTGGACTCGACTTATAATCGTTATTAGGAACAAAGTTGCTCTTAGGTGAACCTCCGTCTATTGATGTAAAGAAGGAAGACCTAGCCGTACAAAAACAAACAAACAAACAAACTTTTATTCTGAAAAAGAATATAACTTTCATAAAGTTTTCAATATTTTTCTACACAATTTTTCTGATATGACATTAATAGATTTACAATATTCAAATCTGAATATGCCGTTGGAAGCATGGAAGCTTTTAAGGCACAATTGATAAAATTAAGTTTATTTATTACGTAAAGGGAAGTGAAAATGGGAAGTAATAGTAATAACAAATATTTAATAATAACAACAACAAATGTTTCTAATATTCATAATAATAATAATAATAATAACAGCAAACAAACGGTAAAAATTTACAAAAGTAATGTTTGATTATTTTTATTTTACGCAATTTTAAATAAAATGAAGTGTATAATTAGTATAAAATAAGTGATTTTTAATGAAAGAAAAATGAGCATAAATTATGAAATTAGAGGTATTTAACGAAATTAGCATGTTTTAGAGTTAATTATAAAACGGGAACTTGATTACTCTGGTAATAATGACAGCAGTAGAAGCAAATGAAGCCCAGTAATCCCTATTCATTTTGGAATAATAGGGGCTCAAGCCTTTCCGAATTCAGGGAGATTCCGAATTAGGTGGAATTTTCCAAATATTTCGTAATATTTCGAAATATCCCGAATTAGATAGTCCATTTTGAAAAATCGCAATGCATCGCTATGCGAGATGCGGCACCATTTCATGCTTGGTGAAGTAGATTAGTCTTCAGTAGGAAAATTACAGTTAGCCTATGGGTTCCCCCTGCTATTTCACAGGCCTTATTCCACAATGGGAAGGGTATCATGCCCAGCAAGTGGCACTTTGTCGCTCAATTCAACTGAACTGTAGGGATACTCGATCTTCATTCTTCACCTGAATTAAACAGTTCCTCTGGTGGTTTAGGACTTATTGTAGGAATGCCAGTGGTATTGGGCAATGTTATGCCACTCTCTGCATCAGATTCAATAGGTGTTGGAGTGGAGCTTGAAGGAGTGGGACAATCAAACGCGGAGATTGAAACAAATCTCTTTTTAGATGGTGGCTTAGGAAGAGGTTTGAAGAAGTCGTGAATCTTGGGCTGCATTATTCTTTCCTGTTTTTTGTAGTGATGTAACTTCTAAATTCTCGCAAGGTTTCATAAAATGTATTGACTTTCTTGGTACCTGAATGGTCTATGTATCCAAAAAGGTTGTCTATATTCTCCCTAACACCTGATAACTTATACTGTATTTGGGAGGAGGAACATCATCTTCATCCTCTGATTCCGGGTCCAGCACATCTTCAGATTTTCTTGAGACATCCAAAGCAATTTTTTCTTCTGTCTGGAAATGGTAGCCTGGAATACCTTCATCAACAGCCAACAAATCAGAAACACAAATAATTCAGTGTAAATGCATTAAATAAATTGCATGTATCACACAAAATGATGGAGCGTTTACACAATGAATCGCAAGAAAGGCAATGCTGGTTGGGATTCAAACTACTGTAGGCGGGAGTGGGAGTTACATACGCTCGTACACACATGTACAAGTATAATTCTTGAGTCTAAATCTAATCGTACAGCAATTATATCGAATTAAATGTATTGTGTATATGTTGCAAATATGATAAAATACCCATACAGTTCAATGTATTGGTGATTGCTGTAATTTCTATCATATGTTAACTGCACTGTAATAAAAATTAAGTTATAGATTACGAATTGCAGAATTAACATTCGGAATGGTTACGAAATGAGTAGAATTAACCTGGTACTTTTCAGAATATTTCCTCCAATTCGGAATATTACGAATTATTAGAGATTTCAACACTAGATTTCGGAACAACTAAAATGTTCCGAATTAGGAGGAATTCGGAATTGCGGAGGGATTACTGTACTTTTTCAGTGATTTGCGAAATACATTTAATTAATGATGAATCCTGCCTGCTATGCATGGGAATTGCATTCTGTACATCCGCTTCTTTGAAAAAGACTGCATTTCCTGCAGTTTCCATTGTATAGTTCAGTTTGCGTATAAAATCTCCGGGGAGTCCGATGTTATAATGATGACGTATTTGATGGGGGATGTTTGCTCTTTCAATGGGTGATGTATACTTATTTTTATTTATACTGTAACTTTGAAATATTTACAACAACATTGAATTTGTATCAACCATTTAGTTATAAAATATTTATCTTTTTAAACACTAGGAAAATATACTTGATTTTGTTGTCATTATTCGAGTGTGTTTGCGAACATTTTTTATGAATGACTTCCAAAGGATGTTTTACATAATTCTTCGTAGCCCTTTAGCATGTTCTGTACGGGAAAGTGTTTCCCATTTCACAGTGGAACTCCTCCTCCTCTCACTAAATCATCATTAAAAATATTTTCCACAACTCATCCTCTTTCAGATAACTGATATTATGAGACAATGTAAACAATTATATACTCGGGGAAATACTTTGATTAGAAAATTTCATGTGCCCAAGAGATGGTAAGGTGCCTTTGTTCAAAACTTTTTGTACCCCCAATGTATATAGCTCACTTGTGCTAGAGTTTATAGGATATATAATATGAAGAAATTGTTTGTGGCTTTTAACAGTGTATTTAGGCTGCTGTTAAGAACTCCTAGGCTTATACATGGTGTTCCCTCTAGAGCCAGTATGTTGTGTGAAGTCAGTAATGTATCTGTGTCAGTGTGATTCGCAGTTTTATACAAGTATTGGTGAGTCAGTTAATAAGATAATAGAAACCACGGTTAGTGGGCTGGTAACCAGTTCCTTCATCAGTCTGTTCGTCACAATCTTCCACACGAGTATCCTCTTATCTTCATCAATACGCAACTCAATCCTTCCTCTTCTCTTAACATTCTTGGTGTTTCCTTTTCTCGTAATCTTTCCTGGAAAGATCACGTATACTCTCTTTCTAAAATAGCTTCTAAAAGGTTAAGGTGTGCCGTACCGGCTCCGTAATTTCTTCACTCCCACTCAGACGCTGTCTCTGTTCAAACAACTATTACTTAACCTTATTTGGACCACTCGTTTAATGTTTGTACTTGTTGAGTCTGAAATAAATATTGTTTGTTTGCTATATGTTCATTTTTGTTTATTTGAATTTCATTATTATAGAATTGGATTTTAACTTTATTTGTAATTCGATTTTCAGCCACTGATAACACTGCCCAACAAAAAAAACATTTTTTGCTGGTGATTTAATTCTAAGACCTGTTTCTGGATAATATTGATGTGCTGATTTCAAAAATCACCTTAGATTTTGTCCATCACATCAGGTTTTCGTGCAATGTGCAATGCAATATGCCTATTTTGGGTGATCCATGAAGGGCACTTATCAAAATTGATGATTTTTGAGACCTGTTAACAGCTGTTTTGCTGTTACAATTTTATCTGTGGAATACGCAAATCTGTGCATTAAATCTAAAGGTCATGTACAACATATTAAAATCTTGGGTATCTGTGATTTCCCCAGGTGTGAGCGTGACGTCATGATCATGGATTCATTTTTTGCTTATTTAAACACTTTTAATCACTTTGTGTCAATATTACCATTGTATATTAAAGTTCACTCCCTGCACAATTGTTTACTTTTCCATGCTGATTCTGAGTATGTAAAAACTTATTTTTTGAAAAGAAAAAAAATTGGGCATAACCCTGCCAAAATGCGATATCTCCGTATTTGATTGCTCGAAAACCTGACGTGATAGGCAAAAACTAAGGTGATTTTTCAAATCAGCACACCAAAGTTACCTAAAAACAGGTGTTAGAATTAAATCAGCAAAATTGGTGTTGGGCAGTGTAATTAATAGAAATTGAAGGATTTTCGAAACGTTTCACTATTTTAATATATAATTAATTATTAATTTTACTTCGATTTTCAGCCACTGATAATTAATAGAAATTGAAGGATTTCCGAAACGTTTCACTATTTTAATATATAATTATTTTATTAATTTTACTTCGATTTTCAGCCACTGATAACACTAGGCAACAAAGATTTTGTTACAGAAGACCAAATAGGTGTTCCTAGCTAATTTCGGTATGCTGATTTCAAATCTATAATTAGATTTTTTCTATCACGTCTAGATTTTGTGTAAAATGCAAATCACTTTTAGTAAAATTTTCTACCACGTCCAGATTTTGGTTTCAATCGGCTTAATGCCAGTAATATGAAACTTGCTTTTCAAGGTTAAAGCAATTTTTTTTGCCAACTATATACAAATTCGAACAATTTTGATAAATAAAATTTATCCTGAGTTGGCAACACTGAGTCAAGAGCATAGTAACGGGCAACGGCCCAACGGTCAGTTGCTACGTGACAGTCAAGCAGAACGGTTGTTGAAGCTCTCTGCTGATGAGCAAGTGACAGGTTGTGGTGATTTGTTTGTGTTTTATAGCATTTGTTTTGTACTACGGTGTGTATTTCTTTTTATTTTGCACATCGTAATAATTACTTTCTACGTTTTTTCAGATATTGTATGGTAATTCAAAATGGCATCAAATAGACGTGCTTGTGTAAATCACCCAGACAACTTCTGCTTTGTCTGTGGACAATATACACCTAAGCCACAACGTAGAAACATAACAACAAAGATTAAACTTGCCTACAAGTGTTATTTTGACTGTAAGTTAGGAGACCAACAGAGGGACTGGGCACCACATATTTGCTGTGCACAGTGCAATGCAATGTTAATAGCTTGGATGAATGGTAAAAGAAAAGCTATGCCGTTCTCAGTCCCCATGGTTTGGCGTGAGCCGAAAAATCACTTCAATGATTGTTATTTTTGTTTGACAAAGATTGCTGGTTTCACAAAGAAAAACAAATCAAAGATCACGTACCCAAACTGCGAATCAGCAATGAAACCAGCACCACATGATGAAACAAATCCACCACCAGTTCCACCAGCAACGATAACAGACAGCAGTTCATCTGAAGATTCTGCTAGTGATATAGAAACAGGGAAAGATGGCATATATGTTCCAGATGCAAATATTTCCCCACATTTGTTAAGTCAAGCGGAGTTAAATGACTTAGTGCGCGATTTGGAATTACCAAAAGAAAAGGCAGAGTTGCTTGGTTCAAGACTTCAAGAATTTAATCTTCTCCAACCAAACACCAAAGTTTCCCATTTCCGCCATCGCCATTTGCAGTTTTCATCATTTTACTTACAGGAAGAAAACGTTTGTTTCTGCCACGATATCAGTGGTCTGATGCAAGGGATTGGCTGTCGCTATGATCCAAAAGAATGGAGACTGTTCATTGACTCTAGTAAAGCTAGCCTTAAAGCTGTATTACTGCACAACGGCAATGAAAAACCTTCAATACCTGTAGCACATGCCACTGGCCTTAATGAGACTTATGAATCGATGAAACTGCTGCTAAGACTCATCAAATATAAGGACCACACATGGAATATTTGTGGCGACCTTAAAGTTGTATCATTACTTCTTGGGTTACAGTTGGGCTACACAAAGCATATGTGCTTTTTGTGTCTATGGAACAGCAGAGATGACAAGAACCACTACAAAAAACATGATTGGTCATCTAGAACTGAACATGTTGTTGGTAAATACAATGTGAAACACCCAGCACTTATTGACCCTCAGAAAGTACATCTTCCACCACTTCACATTAAACTTGGCCTTATGAAAAATTTCGTGAAGGGTATGGATCATCAAGGTAGTGGTTTCCAATATTTAAAGGATAAATTCAAAGGAATATTGACAGATGCTAAGCTAGAAGCTGGAGTTTTCACTGGACCACAGATCCGCAGTGTCATCCACGACTCATCGTTTCCATCTAACCTAAGTGAGAATGAACTAGGAGCATGGACATCTTTCGTTGAAGTTGTCAAAAATTTTCTTGGAAACCACAAAGCTGAAAACCACCGTAAACTCGTAGAAAACATGCTTAAATCTTATGAAATAATGGGATGCAGAATGTCTTTGAAAATTCATTTTTTACATTCTCATCTTGACTTCTTCCCGGCCAACCTTGGGGCTGTAAGTGACGAGCATGGTGAGCGCTTCCACCAACAGATCTCAGTTATGGAAAACAGATACCAAGGTAATTTCAACCCAAATATGATGGGAGATTATTGTTGGTTCCTGCAGAAGGAGAGCTCGTCATCCTACAAGCGACAAAGGAAGAGGACACACCAAAGTTTCACTTAAGAACAGGAATTTGCCTTTCAGTAGTAACAACAAAATACTAACGCGCTTTGGGTGGATGGTTGGGCGCAGGGGTGGTAACTCCGCCAGCGGAATTCCGCTGTCTGTCTTAAGCCAGAATAAAGGAGGGAAGACATCCCTGTTCACTAATTATTTAAGTATGCTTAACATAAAACGTGGCACGGAAAAGTAGCTTAGACGGCTTTCGTAATAGAAGCGGGTGAGAAAAAAAATGAAAAATAGGGGTTTTCGGTTACACAAAATCTGGACGTGATAGAGAAATTTTGATATCAGATCTGAAATCAGCATCAGCGCTTTAGTAGGAATCAGTAGTTCACGCGTCTGTAACAAAAAAAAAGTTGAAATTTGTTGCCTAGTGTAATTAATAGAAATTGAAGGATTTTCGAAACGTTTCACTATTTTAATATATAATTATTAGTTTTACTTCGATTTTCAGCCACTGATAATTAATTAATAGAAATTAAAGGATTTTCGAAACGTTTCACTATTTTAATATATAATTATTAGTTTTACTTCGATTTTCAGCCACTGATAATTAATAGAAATTGAAGGATTTTCGAAACGTTTCACTATTTTAATATATAATTATTAGTTTTACTTCGATTTTCAGCCACTGATAATTAATAGAAATTGAAGGATTTTCGAAACGTTTCACTATTTTAATATATAATTATTAGTTTTACTTCGATTTTCAGCCACTGATAATTAATAGAAATTGAAGGATTTTCGAAACGTTTCACTATTTTAATATATAATTATTAGTTTTACTTCGGTTTTCAGCCACTGATAATTAATAGAAATTGAAGGATTTTCGAAACGTTTCACTATTTTAATATATAATTATTAGTTTTACTTCGATTTTCAGCCACTGATAATTAATAGAAATTGAAGGATTTTCGAAACGTTTCACTATTTTAATATATAATTATTAGTTTTACTTCGATTTTCAGCCACTGATAACACTGGTCAACAAAGATTTTTCATCAGAGTAAAATTTGTGTTGGCTGGATAGCATTTTTCACGCTGATTCCAAAACTGCATTCAGATTTTTTCTAGCACGTATAGTTTTCAAGATGAAGGCATATATATAACTACACAGATTTAACCATTTTAAATAGGCAAAATACTAATACCACGTGACCACAAAAATTGTCCCTGTTTTTAATCGCTCATTACTCAGTCATTATTGCAGCTTCACAAATGAAATAAAAAGCTTTCGAAAAAGAATATTTAAAAGTTTTATTTAATTTTTTCGATATCCTGGATACGAAATCAGTACTTATAAAAAAATGACAGTTTTATCCACCACAATCATGGGTTATTTGTCGGACATGCAACGTGTTCTCATCGCAGAAGAGATGATCAAACATGGCTCGGTAGTTGCCACCCAACGGTCTTTCAGACGACAATACGGTCAGCAAAGGACCATAGATCCTAAAACGATTCGCAGGATTTTCGCAAAATGGAAACATCACGGCTCAATCAAGAACATGCATAAAGGCAACTCTGGGCGCAGCAAAGGTGTGCGAACCGCTGAAAACATTGATTCAGTCGCAAATCAGCTTGAAACAGACAAGAAATCTGTGAGACGACTATCAGCTGTGACAGGAATCAAACGGGAGAGCATTCGGAAAATAATCACGTTGGATTTGAGAATTAAGTCATTCAAAATTATGTGTTTGCAACAGCTTAGCGAACAAGACTACCAGCGTCGTTTGATGTTTTGTGAATGCATTGAAACAATAATTGAACAAAACCAGATAAGATTAAGTGACATAATATTCAGTGATGAATGCCACATCTATCTCAATGGGTTCATCAACAGACAGAATTACCGGTGTTGGTCACAAAACAAGCCAAATATACACTTGGAGAAACCTCTGCATTCACCAAAAGTTACTGTCTGGTGTGGTTTGAGTAGCAGCAAGGTTTATGGTCCTTACTTTTTTGAGGACCCAGAGACAAGGAGACCGCTTTCAGTAACTTCAGAAAGATATGTAGAAATGCTGAACACTGTTTTTGAACAAGAAAACTGCAGTAACAAGTGGTTTCAGCAAGACGGAGCAACAGCCCACACAACTAGGCAATCACTGGAATGTTTAACAAGATTTTTTGAACAAAGATTCATTTCTCATCGCTCGCAGTTTCCCTAGCCCGCAAGATCTCCCGATCACCTTTGGACTTTTTTCTCTGGGGATTTGTCAAGGACAAAGTATTCAGGCAAGAGCCATCCTCTATCGAAGAATTAAAGCAAGCGGTGGTAGAGTGTGTACAGTCCATTGAATGCAGCATTTTGGAAAATGTAATAAATAACTTCCTTTCCCGTTGTGTGAAATGTAAGAATGTCCAGGGACGTCACTTTGAACACATGTAGAATAAATTAAAACTTTAAAATGTTCTCTTTCGAATGCTTTTCATTTCATTTGTGAAGCTGCAATAATGACTGAGTAATAAGCGATTAAAAACAGGGACAATTTTTGTGGTCACGTGGTATTTCAACATTTGATTGTGTTTATTTTATTGTTTTTTTTTAGTTTATTCATCTTATTTATTTCAATTATCTTAATTATACATCTTATGTATTTCAGGTGTGAGCTTTCACGTCTAGCAGCATTGTGATTCAGGCAACAACGCCGTGCTTTGTGTGTCAAAAGATCAGTCCAGTCCAAGAACTTGTTGTGTCAAGTTGGTGCACATTTTTTTTTAATTTATAGTTTGCTCAGGTCAGTCAACATGCCTCGACAATGTAAGAATGACCCCGACAAGTTCTGTTTCGTATGCGGCCAGTTCACAACTAAAACACAGCGACGAAGTATTACAACCGACATTAAGAAAATATACAAGCTATACTTTGGTTGCCATCTAGGTGACCAATATAAACCATGGGCGCCACATCAAATCTGTTCTGGCTGTTCAAATGGATTACGTGATTGACTTAACAAAAAGAAAGCTTCAATGCCATTTGCCATACCCATGATATGGAGGGTGCTGAGAGATCATCATGAAGACTGTTATTTTTGTAGTGTGAACTTAATGGGGTTTTCTGCCAAGAACAAACACCAGATTGTATATCCAAGCTTGGATTCAGCACGTAGACCAGTAAAACATGATGAAACATTGCCCATTCCAATTCCCCCAAGTGATAGGCTAGATTCTATCATAGATGACATGGAAAGTGATGAAGGTGCAACTGGCGTTTCCGGACCATCTACAGAACCAGAGTACACTTTTGAAGGTAGACATTTAAAGCCTAAAAAGTTAACCCAAGGACAGTTGAATGATCTTGTTAGAGACTTATCGCTGTCTAAAGAGAAATCGGAGCTTCTCGCCTCAAGACTAAAGGAGAACAATTTACTTGAGAACAATGTTCGTATTAGTTACTACCGAAAGCGGAATTTTGAATTAACAGCATTCTTTTCAGTAGACGGTCCTCTCTGTTATTGCCATGACATCAATGGGCTATTTACAACCATATCTCAGACGTATGTGGCATCTGAGTGGCGCCTCTCTATTGATTCGTGGCAGAGAAGCCTGAAAGCAGTTCTTTTGCATAATGGTAATATAATGCCATCCATCCCCATTGCCCATTCCGTCCATCTAAAAGAGAGATATGACAATATGGATATACTACTTAAGGCAATCAAATACGACAGTCATCAATGGAATGTTTGTGGAGATCTAAAAGTTATGGGAATGCTTATGGGTATGCAGTCAGGATTCACAAATGGATATGTGAAAACTTTCTTGGAAGCAACAAGTCACCTGCGTATAAGGATGGAGTCAAGAACCTCCTTGATGCCTTCAAAGAAATGGAGTGTCGAATGTCGTTAAATATTCACTTCCTGCATTCCCACTTAGATTTCTTTCCTGAAAACCTTGGTGCAGTGAGTGACGAGCAAGGAGAGCGCTTCCATCAAGATATTCAGATGATGGAGAAGCGCTACCAAGGATATTGGAATGAAAGCATGATGGCGGACCATTGTTGGATGCTGTATCGTGACAATCCAGGCCAAATTTACAAAAGGAAATCATACTCACAGCGCTTTTAATAAAATAATGTATATATTCTTTATTTATAAGTACATTGAATAAAGTATATGATGTATTTGTTGTTTAGCATTCCTAAGTGTGATCTATACATCCATAAATTTTCTTATAGCAATATCAAAAACTTAAAAATATCAAAACCAGTGTATCTATATAACTCTACGTGCTAGAAAAGAAATAAAACCAGATTTGGAATCAGCGCGAAAAATGCATTAAGAAAAGTGTGATCATGTTTGTGATGAGAAAAAAAAGTTTCATTTTGTTGGCCAGTGTAATTAATAGAAATTGAAGGATTTTCGAAACGTTTCACTATTTTAATATATAATTATTAGTTTTACTTCGGTTTTCAGCCACTGATAATTAATAGAAATTGAAGGATTTTCGAAACGTTTCACTATTTTAAGTATATAATTATTAGTTTTACTTCGATTTTCAGCCACTGATAATTAATAGAAATTGAAGGATTTTCGAAACGTTTCACTATTTTAATATATAATTATTAGTTTTACACATTTCATTACAATGGTTGACATATTCCAGACTGCTTCAGAAGTAGGCAAAAGTCTCGCAAATGTAAAAACGATTAAAATGGTGTCTTCAGGCTCTTCTGACGTAGGGGCAGCTAAACTGACGAAGGAGGTGGCCGACATCACTTCCAGCATTCCCAATCTGGTCGAACGAATGACTGGCCTCGAATTAACCAAAGTGATTCTCCAAATTCATTTGTACAGATTATTTTAAAGTATTTTACTTGAACTTTTTAAATTATCATGTATGCAAACTCTTACAAGAATCGTTCATTCATTTTCAAAATGAATATTTCTTCAAAACGAAAAGTGTAAATTGCTTGTATTTATATAGTTTTAGAATATCTAATACTAACAACTGGGGGCTGTTAAAGCATTTTCGTAATGGCAAATATCACGTGACGGATCCGAACCATCATCTGAACGATGAGGACGGTCACCCATCCAATTACTGAGCACACCCATCATCGCTTAACCTCGCTAATCTAACGGAAAATGGTAGTGTGACGTGGCCACGACGTAGCCCCTTAGCATATTCTGTGCAGTAAAAGGTTCCCCATTTCACAGTGGAACTCATCTCTCACTGAATCATCATTAAAAATATTCTCCAACGTTCAAAAGACCTATGATACCCCTTATAGTGGCTGAGGATATAATTAAAATTAGACTAATTTTAACATGTACTTCAATAACACTTAAAATAATTATTTTTATTTCAGAAACTGGGGTCGATAAGTGGAAAACCCATCGCTTCCCACTAGTTGCTCCCGAGTCAGAATTGTCTTGGAATTACAGTAATTATGGTCTACGAAAGAAATCCCATATCAGGAAATAAGATCTACATTGTAAGAAGAAACGAAAGTTCTCATCAGTATATATATATATATAGTACGTGGTATATGAATAAAGATACTTAGATAGCAGGCATCCGTTGGAAGGGTAGGGGTGAAGGTGTTATTTTGTATCTCCCACACATACCAACGTCAACCGAACCGATGCCCGTTATCTGGGTTTATTTTTTTTTCAGGCTTGGAGCAATTACATTACCACGTATATAGAATCAATTACAATTACGCTTTCAAAGCTTCAATTACTTTTATTTTGAAAGGTCAATTGCAATTACAATTACACAAAATAGTGTAATTAATTACTCAAATTCAATTACAGTTACTCCAAGCGTTGATTGTCAATTTTTAGAATAGGTAACTTATGGGGACAAAGCCAACTAGAATTTTCTATTTGTAAAATGGGTGTTTCTTCTCTGTTGGTGTATTTTCCTTTAATATTTGTTCAAACACTTTTCTTAAAATTATTAACAAATATTCTTCATTTCATGAACAAATTAGAAAATATTATAGGGTGTACTGTATGAATAGACTCATTATTACGTTTAATTTAATCTTATTCTAACTAACAAACTAATGTTCCAGTAACAGCAAACAGGAAGGCTTATAAAGCCACATAAGCGATCATATAAACCAGTGGTACTCATTGGGCGGCTCGCGAGCCAAATATACAGGGTGATTGATAAGTCTGTTACCACTGTAATGGTGAATAAAAAATAACTACAAACCACAGTAACCTGTGATGTTTTTTTATTTGAGGTTATTTTTACACAATTACACATTGGAAATTAACAGTGGAAATTCTTTCTTTTAAATCATTGACATTACGACGTTTTGTTGCATATACTCTATCCTTGACCGTACCCCATATTTTCACAAATCAACAATCTGAAACACAGAAAATATTTCACCATTACAGTGGTAACAGACTTATGAATCACCCGATATATAGCGCATTTGGCTCGCGAGCCACGCAATGAGTACCACTGATATAAACAGACATAAAATCCAAGAGTTATTCATAAAACAAGAATTTTAGGTATATGTTGGGTCACTCTACATATGGCATCTAAATAAACACTTCCAATTTCACTATTTACAATCCAAGCACGGGAGCTGCTCGTATATATTTCGGTTACATTTCATCAGCAGAAGTCCTCGGAAGGACGCAGCTCCCAGCTGCGCCCTGTTGGGGGTGAAAAAATTTATCTATGATGGCGCTGAAGTGGTCGTGTAGCCCATCATTTCCCTGGCCAGGTGTTTCAGAGGGCACATCTTCGGAGGAGAGTCCCTCCAATAGGCCAAGGCTCTCGCCAACATACTCCCAAAATCAAATGACGAATTGATTTTTCCCTATTCGATCCTAATTATCACTATTCCATCATTGTTACGTAATTGTAATTGAACCAGACTTGAACGGTCAATTACAATTACTTTTTATTTTGTGAGATCAATTGCAATTACACAAAATAATGCAATTAATTACATTCAGCTTCAATTACAACTACTCCAAGCCTTTTATACATAAAATGTTATAAAGGATTCCTTATTATCTGTTATGCTTTAAGAGTTTATATAGCATAGATACATATTTTATGTTGAGCATTATTTGTAATTGGATAAGCATGAAATTTAATTGCTTAAAATTATAATAATCACTGAATGTTTTTATGTAAAATTAATTAAAAGATGACTCTGCTTATTTGTACGAAGTGTGTTAAGTTGCGATTAAATAATGTTTAAATGTTTGTATTTGTTTAAATTTATTTTTTTTAAATACTCTATCAAAATTTTGTACTTTCGACACTGAAATGTTTTTGCGCTTTTTTAATGTTCATATTTTTTACATTAAAAATTAAAAGCTTGATAAATTTTATTACCATTTTAGTTGATTTCGTTCATTTACTCATTACACTGAACAACAAAATAGAAGAAAATCTGTCAATTTTCATTTGCATTTCGTTCGAAATTGGTGCGTGATAGAAAAATTGTGTTTTCAAATTCGTAAAAGCAGTGTAGAAAAGTGAAGTTGAAAGAACAACATGGAAAGCTTTTAAAGCAGCGACTACGAATTTCCTCGGCAGCATCAAATCAGAAAATTATGTTTCCCTGGTGAAGCAAATGCTTAGTGCTTACCAAGCCATGGGGTGTAACGTGTCTTTGAAAATGCATTTCCTGCACTCCCACCTCGACTTCTTCCCATTCATTCAAAGACTCGTCAAATGCAGTGTCTTTCATCACTTCTCTGATCTGTGGACCCACAAAAATGCCGCCTTTGATTTTCGCTTTGCTCATTCCAGGGAACTTCTCTTTTAGATATAGAAATCCAGCTCCGTCTTTATTCATGGCTTTAACAAAATTTTTCATCAAACTAAGTTTGGTATGGAGAGGTGGTAAGAAAACTTTTGCTGGATCTATTCGGATTGATGGGCAACATTTTTCTGTCGTGGAACAAAATTTTGTCGAAGTGGCTACTTTTTCTGCGTATAATGACTCCCCTTAGTTCGGCTGTCCCACTCGCAGAGGAAACAAGATAACTTTGTGTATCCTAACTGTAAGCCGAGGAGAAGTGCAATCACTTTCAGATCACCACAGATATGTCAGGAGTGTTTATTAGTCAATATGTTTCAAAAGTAACTGCATATTGTCATATGATTCCTTCATATGAACTTTATGTGCAATTGGAACCGAAGGATAGACATTACCGTTGTGCAACAGTACAACTTTCAAACTCAACTTTGATGAATCGACAAAAAGCCTCCATTCCTTAGGATTGTGCTCTCGACCAAGTGCCTCCATGAGAGCGTTCACATCATTACAATACAATAAATCCCTTTCCATAGAGAAAAACGATGTGAAGTGTGTCTGACGATTAGGATATATAATATATATATATATATATATATATATATATATATATATATATATATATATATGGTAGAGTTTGTCCTCTCAGTAAGTCACTCGAAACCAACTAACTCGACTAAAATTCCTAACTTCCAGCACGCAGACTTTAGTAAATTTCGAAATAAATTTTCACACGTCAATTGGGAAAACGTAATGGGGAACTCCAACGCAAAACTAATGTGGGAATCGTTCGTAACGGTACTTAGGACTATAAATGAGGAATGTGTACCGTACAAAATTAAGCGTGCGAAAGTAAACAACAAGCCCTTGTGGTTTACTTCTGGAGTAGGAGACATTATAAAGAGTAGAGATAGGGCTTATAGGCTATATAAGTGCGATAAAGATAATCTGTTACGAAACAACTACATATCTCTAAGGCGTGAAGCTAAAAGTGTAATAAAAAAGTCAAAACGCGAATTTGAAATCTCCATAGCTCGTGACGGTAAAAAAAAAACCAAGCGATTCTTTCAATACGTCAATAATAGAAATCCAGTAAAAAGTGTCTTAGGTCCATTAAAAAATGTAAATGGAGATCTAGTCTCTGGAAACAGGGAAATGGCTACCTTGCTAAACGAATTTTTTACGTCAGTTTTTACTATAGAAGATGTAACGAATATCCCTACGGTCATAGACATAATACCTTTTGATAATGGTAATATTTTGGATAATATTGTCGTTAGTGAAGGGGAAGTAATGCGCTATATTGATAAAATGAAAACGCGTAAATCACCGGGTCCGGATTCCATATATCCCATACAACTAAAAGAATTAAAAGATAGCATTGTTGTGCCGCTAACAAAGATTTTTAATGCGTCTATTTCTGAGGGGTGCGTACCAGATAATTTCAAGTTAGCTATGGAAAACTGATGAGTGGGTAGTTGGGAGGTAACGAAAATGGTTCACTGAGTAGGTAGGTAGTTAATCTAACAATTATTAAATTCCTTTTATGTCAATAACTGGGTGGATGAAACCAATTGGTTGCTCACCAGAGTTATTCTCCACACTAGTATTTATATACTGTGTGAGAAGAGCGTGCTCGGTAATGGAGATACATTACCGCTCAACCAACCGAGGAAAAAACCAAGACAACGCTGGTGGAAAAAGCCCCGCAAAGAGGAGAACAAAGGAGAACGAAAACGAACAACGGGGCGAGAGGACGCACGAGCAAGTGCGCTCTCGACAATTACACAACCGGAGAAGGGAGAGACTCCAATAACTAACAGTAAGTGACTAATTGAGTTTTTAACCCAGTAAGTTAATCATATTAAATTAAGCTGGGTCAGACAAGTTAGGCCTACATTGTGGCCTAAGACCCAGCATCAACTCATAGCTTAACAAAGGTGAAGGTAGATTGCCCTAACCTAAATTGGTGAGGAATCCTACTGTGGACCTCAATTTATCTGCCCGCTCTGGACCATTTCCGGAATCTCTAGGCTGACCCCTCTAGGCTAGACTTGATCTACTCTATAGTTAGACTGGAGATATAAGGGGTGGGTTAATTGTGGACCAATTCATACAGAGCATTTTTCGCATTAGCAAACGTAACACCTATCTTTAAGAAAGGCGATAAAGGTGCGGCGGGAAATTATAGGCCAATCAGTTTGACGTCTGTTGTAGGTAAGCTACTGGCATCAATAATTAGGGATCGTATAGTCGAACACTTAGAAGTGCATAATCTGGTTAGAAATACGCAGCACGGTTTTAGGCGAAACAAATCTTGCTTAACTAATCTTTTAGAATTTTTCCAAAGCGTGGTTGACGTTTACGATAGACATCGGGCGGTTGATGTAGTGTATTTAGATTTTCAAAAAGCGTTTGACACCGTGCCGCACAAAAGACTCATTGAAAAAACTAAGGCTCATGGAATCAGGGGTGTAGTAATAAATTGGCTAGAAGAGTGGTTGCGAGGCAGGAAACAGAGGGTGGTCGTAGATGGAGCGGAGTCGTGTTGGGCTAATGTAGCGAGTGGCGTTCCTCAGGGTTCTGTATTGGGCCCCTTGCTTTTTCTTATATATATTAACGATTTAGATGTCGGCCTAGTCAGTACAGTTTCAAAGTTTGCGGATGACACGAAGCTGGGTGGTAGGGCGATTAATGACGAAGATAGAGCTAAAATTCAGGAAGATCTGAACAAAATCGTTGATTGGTCAGTCACATGGCAAATGAGATTTAACGTGGATAAGTGCAAAATTTTGCATATAGGTTCGCGTAACGGTAATTTTGCGTATAGTATGTCAGGGAAAGATTTAACAAGCGTAGAGCAGGAAAAAGATTTAGGAGTTATAGTCACTGGTGATTTAAAAGTAGCGAAACAAAGTACAGCAGCGGTCAATAAGGCGAACAAAGTGTTAGATTTTATAGCTCGAAATTTTGAGTACAAATCGCGCGTTATTATAGTTCCTCTTTATAAATCATTAGTTAGACCCCATTTGGAGTACGCGGTCCAATTTTGGAATCCGCATATGCGCAAAGATATAGACAAAATCGAAAGAGTTCAAAGACGAGCAACTAAGATGATTCCGTCTCTTAGGTCAAAGTCGTACGAGGATAGGCTTAAGGAGTTAAAATTGACTACACTCGAGACTAGGAGGTAAGGGGTGATCTAATCCAGGTTTTTAAAATTATGAATAGATAGAGATAGCTTTTTCGAAATATCTCAATACAATAGGACTAGAAATAACGGGTGTAAGCTGACAAGAGAAGGTTCGAGACAGCTGTTGCCAAAAACTTTTTTACAAATTATAAGTTATAGGTGATAGTATGGGGACCAAGAATTTTGAAAGGTTATAACTAAAAGTTCCTAGTTAGAGAAATTACCTCATTAGAGAAATTACCTCATTAAATAATAATTCGTACACAATGGCTAGCTTCGATGTAAAATCTTTATTTACCAATGTGCCTGTTGCAGAAACTATTGATATATGTATTGACAATCTTTTTAATAATGAGTGTCCTTCCAACTTCAAACCGGTTTTTTATGGAAGATATATTGATGACACTTTTCTCCTGTTCAAATCATCAGACCATATCCCTTTGTTTCGTAATTACCTTAATTCTAAGCACCCTAATATTGAATTTACTTCAGAAGCTGAATCTAATAGCTCTCTGTCCTTTTTGGAACTTTTCTTCCTTTATCCCTTTAGGTTTCAAACGAAATTTAATTTCGACTCTGACTAACAGAGCTTTCAATATCTATTCAGATTACTTTAAACTACACGATGAAGTAGATTTCATCTGGAAACTCCTTACCAAGAATAATTTCCCTTCTAGATTGGTGGAGACTACAATAGGCAGAACCTTAAATAGACTAATAAACCCCACAACTAGACACGTAATTACAGTCCCCAAAGATATCCTGTATTTCACTTTGCCTTATATGGGAACCTCAAGTTTTAACATTAGAAACAAACTTTTAAAATTGCTCAAGGAATTCTACCCACAACTATGTATAAAAATTATATTCACCCGGTCTAAATCGATTTAGCATTTATTTAAATACAAGGATGTTATTCCTACACTTCTTAAGTCATCCATAGTTTACCAATACAAGTGTGACCACTGTATGGAGTCATATATAAGTAAAACTAAAAGACACTTAAAATCCTGTATTTACGAACATCTCGGTAAATCGGTCCGTACAAATTTACCTCTTGGCAAACCACCTAATTCTCTCATACATAATCATTCACACACCAATAACCACCCACTTTCACAGTCTAATTTCGTCGTACTTGCTGCTGGAGGCTCTGACCTTAAACTCAAAATTATGGAATCTTTGTTTATTTATAAATTAAAACCAGGCCTAAATTCTGATGAATCATCGGTAGATCTGCTATGTTTTGGTTAAGGTACTTGTTTATTTTATTTATTTACCGTTTAGTTTTAATGCTTTTATATTTTTCGTAGCTACTTTTTATAATTGTAACTTTTTAATTTCATCTATTTACCTTTTAGTTTTAATGCTTTTATATTTTTCCTAGCTACTGTTTATAAGTTTTTAATTTCATCTATTTACCTTTGTTTTTAATGTTTTACATTTTCTTAGCTACTTTTTATAATTTTTAACTGTATTTTAAATTGTTGTTAAGCAATTTGTATTTTGTAGGTGATTTGGCATTTTATTGTTTTAGCCCTGAAGATGGAATTAGTACATTCCGAAACGTTGGTACTGATTGAACCTTGAAGGATGTTTATTTTTTCTCTGGTGTTCGGAACATCAGAGAAAAAATGTTCCGTGTTCCTGTCTATTATTAAACTGGGTTTTCCACGCCATCAATCAAAACATGTAGATATGTGTGCGTATATATATATATATATATATGTATGTATGTATGTCTATATTTATATATCTATGTAGATGTGTGTGTAGGTATCCGGACAACTGCCCCCCCCTTGGACAACTGCCCCCCCCTTGGACAACTGGCCCCCCTTGGACAACTGCCCCCCCTTGGACAACTGCCCTCATTAAGAGAAAAATAAGACTGTTTAATTTAACAAAAAAATAACATTTTTAACGGAAAACCGAACTCTTCTTACCGCCAGAAAGAATTAATGATGGTCCTTTTGTGTTTACCGACTGCAGAAAAAGTTATAAAAACATTTTTTTTAAGTTGGAAATTAATAAATTTATTAAAAAAAAGTACACTTTAGGGTGGAAAAATAGGTTAGGTTAGGCATACATTAATTATATATTTATCGTACAAGTTTCTCAAATTTATTTTCTCCCAATAAACTTGCAATTTTAGTGTGTGATGTCAGTTAGTTTGTATTTCTGTTTTTAACCCTTATTTTCAGATAACAAATAAAAATTCCGTTTTTATTTTTAGTATTATTTACTCTTTATATGCTAATTCTATATAGTTTATTCTTAGTTTCATTTACTTTTTCTTTCTCTTAATTGTCCAAGGGGGCAATTGTCCTAGAACCGTGTGTATATATATATATATATATATATATATATATATATATATATATATATATATAGCTGCACCCATATATTGGATGTCTCCCCAGACACGAGAAATACCGAGTATCTTGAAAAGAGCGAACATTGTACCTATATATACAGGAAGGGACATATCTCACGCAAAGAACTGTAGTCCGGTGACTTTGACATCCCATCTTATTAAAGTATTTGAAAGATTAATTAGCGAGAAAATATGACTTTTTGGAGACAGGAAAGACCCAACGAAAATCAGCACGGATTCCGATCAGGAAGATCTTGCCTATCACAACTTATAAAACACTATAACAATATCCTAGCCGCACTTGAAGGCAATGAAAACTACGATGTTTCGATGCCTTCGACAAATGTAATCATGATATAATAGCGCATGAAATAAAACATATGGCAATAACAGGCAAAGTTGGAAAATGGATCTAAAACTTCCTCGGACAACGTATACAGGTCGTTAAAATTCAAAGTATATCATCATCAGAATCGGAAGTACGCAGCTCATTACCACAAAGAACAGTATTGGCCCGGCTTCTTTTCATTATCAAGCTAACAGACATAGACAATGAAGTAAACAGCAATAGTATAGTAACATCCTTTGCAGACAGCACAAAGATCAGCAGAAAAATCAGATATAAAATGGGTGGAGGCCTTGCAGAGGGACACGAACAGAATATACAAATGGTCAGAAGAGAATATAACATTTAACACTGAGAAATTTCAACTCTTGAGATATGATAGAAATTAGGAGTTTAATTATGCCCCAGACAGACAGGAAAGTCAGAAGCACGAAAGCGATAGATGTGGAGGTTATAATGACCGATGATGCGAAATTCGTGACACAAAATCAGATAGCAATAAACAAAGCAAAAAGAGTCGCGGGACAGGTACTAATAACCTTTCAAAGAAGGGACAAGACAGTAATGATTCCCCTGCTGAAAATACTGATTATACCAAAACTTGAATACTGCTCAGTCTTGACGTACCAATACAAGAAGGAAGAAATTAGTAAACGAAGATATTCAGAGACATTTCACAGCCAAAATCGATGGCTGCAAAGAACTCAACTCCACCAAGCCAGGCCTAGAAGCGGATCTACCAGCTTGACCTTCGTAACTGCTACGAGGTGTGTGTGTGTGTGTGTGTGTGTATATATCTCTATCTATCTATCTATCTATCTATCTATCTATCCCATGAAGCTTCTGTATATTAGAATTTTACTTTTCTTGCTTTCTTATTCACAAAGTCACTAATAATGTCACTAAAATCGATTTGCCTAGCAAGCTCAAATTGATTGAAAGAATAGCTCTGTTGTTCAAGCGATCCTGGGACATAGATCTCTTGTACAGTAGTTCTTCATCAATGCAAACTTGTTGAAACTTCTTTCCGCTCCTGCCATGGTCATTGCCAATATGCAGCAATTCGTAAGGCTATGCAAACTTCACTGAAAATGGGCTGAAATTTTTATTGCAAAATTCATTCAACAGATTTAGTAGTGGTGTTTCAGGTTTCGTGCCAAATGAGATTTAAAAATGTTCAAGTGTAGCATTTGACAAGGAAAATTTCCAGAAAGATCTCTAAAGATAGTTTACAGCCAGAAGTTCAGATGCTTCCTCTAGTTCGTTGGGTTGTAGTCAGACATACTGAAGGATGGACCGGAAAGTCAGGCAGATATCCGTGGTTGCCTTATAACTTTGTCCACCGTTACATAGAAAACACGTAATTTTGATAAATACTCTTCATTATCACACACAGTGACATTCATTGCCTCCTCTTCCAAGAGGGAGCGCACGTAATTAAACTTTTCAGATCACCTGAAGATCCGTCACCGTCTTTTTTAGTTAGCTTTATAAGGCTAACTAACGAAAATATCACGACTTAACCTAACCAATCGTTAGGTCAACTGTACGCCCTTGACGATTGGTTAGGTTAGGTCGTGATATTTTCGTTAGTTAGCCTTATAAAGCTAACTAAATAAGGCTGGGGTGACGGATCTTCAGGTGATCCAACTTTTCTACTGCACTTATTGCCTGACTAGAATGAACAGCTGACTGAAAACAATCTGCTCATCCTTGCCACTCTTGAATACTCCCAGAAAATGTTTTGAGTACAAGTCTTGGTAACTGAAATGCATATCTGTCAGTTATGTCATGAATAATCTCAAAGTAATTTGAGTATTTGTAATAATGGGTAGTAATTAATTTCATCTTCCACTTCATTCTCTTCTATAAGAGTCTCAATCTTGACATTTACCTGCTCTGAAGCAACCTTAAAGGGATACGGAAAGCTGTTCAGTTACTAAGCTTAAATTCTCATGCCCCATAGCAGAATAGCAATAACAATGGCAATAACTTTTGTAATTTGCCCTTTGCATGCTCTTTTCTTGTCTAAAATTGTTCAGTTCAGATGAACCAATCTTAAATGCAGACAACTCTTCCATAAAAGTCTCAATCTTAACATTTACCTTCTTTAATGCAAAAGTTTTCGTTTCTAATACGGAAAGCTGTTCAGTCAGCTTCTTGCATACCTCTCTGACTCTTGGTCAGCCTCCTTTCGGGATTTCGGTGAAACTTTTGTTAGTGCGCTAGATATATTAAAATCTTTTGATAGAGTCTGGCACAAATCTTTAATTTCCAAACTGCCCTCCTTCGGTTTCTATCCTTTTATCTGTGCCTTCATCTCTAATTTCCTTTCTGGCCGATCTATAGCTACGGTTGTAGAGAAACCCTTGCGCCTTTCAATGCCTCAAAATCTCTGTCTGCTCGTCACACTCTTCCACACAACCATCACCTTACCCTCAATAATACACAACTCAATCCTTCCTCTTCTCTTAACATTCTTGGTGTTTCCTTTTCTCTTGATCTTTTCTGGAAAGATCACATATACTCTCTTTCTAAAACAGCTTCCAAGTGGTTAGGTGTGCTGTACCGCCTCCGAGGTTTCTTCACCCCCACTCAAATGCTGTCTCTGTACAGGGGTCTCGTCCGCCCCTGCATGGAGTACGCTTCTCATGTTGTGGGGTGGTTCAACCCATACGGCCCAACTGACCGGGTGGAACTTTAACTTCATTTACTTTTGCAAGAGGAGTGTTTCCAATTAATTATTAATGTTGTGTGCACGATTGCAGTTTTTTTTAGTTGCAATCATATGATGATGATGATTTTGTGAAGTTTAGTAAAAGCTTATTTGCACACATCCATTTATAGACATGATCTAATTGCCTGTTCGTTTCGTTCATTAGGTAGTTGATATCGTGGTGTGTAGAAGCGAGTGTTGTATCGTCTGCATACTGAATACAGTCTATTGTTGTTGTTCGATAAAAATCACTTACATGCATCAAGAAGAGTGAGGGTCCAAGGATAGATCCTTGTGGAACCCCACTTTCCAATGCAGCCTATTCTGATGAAATGTCATTTACTTTAACATACTGGTGACGATTAGAGAGATATGACTTAAACCAATTTAGAATATTTCCCTTTATACCGTATGTGTTTAATTTATCTAGTAAGGTATCATGTGAGAGCGTATCCAAGGCTTTCGAAGGGTCAAGGAAAAATAAGATTGTGTTTTGTAGTTTAGGTTTTTATAGGCCATACCACAGAAGACGCCATCAACATAATGCCCTGCTTCAGCACCAAAAATCAATACAAAACCCTAAAATAAGATAAAAAAAAGTTTTTTACCGTTTGAAATTACAGTGAGTACTTTATATTTTCACTTTAATTTGTTACATGTATCTTTAAAAATTCATTTCTTTAGCTAATTTTCTGAAACTTTGTGCTCAGTGTGAACATTTGAAATATAACCATATCCTTAAATGATTTTAATGTAGTCCTTATTATCGTAGTACGTGCCTTTGCTTCACCCAAGCGTTTTGAAATTTAATTTAAAAAATTTAAAATAAAAATGGCGAAATTTTAGTAATTTTGCCAATTTTTAAAAACTTGAGTTCAGTGTTCAGTGCTAACAATTTTGAAAATTAGCGGCGCTAATCCCAACACTGGTTATGGATTGAAAGTTGCAGTTTCATGTCACAAAATTTAGCTCTTTTAAAATCCAAAACGTATTCCAGGTTCTCCGAATTATGAACATTAATTTTAATTTCAAATGTTATTTGCCCGCGATCGCTGGTGGAGTAGTAGTCTCCTACAGAGATATTATCAATTAAGTCTAGGTCTGTACTTAAAACTAAATCTAGAATATTGCGTTCTCTCGTGGGTTCCCTAACCATTTGAAAAAGTGAACTTTCGAGCAAACCCTAGTCAAGTCGACGGTCGGAATTAGACTGCAAAGGACCACCCCAATCCCTGCAAAAGTAAATTAAGATCTCCCATAATTATCGCATCATGTTCGCTACTTCCATCAAAAAATTAGTTCCTGAAACCAATTATCACTATCGACAGTCTGAGAGGGAGGCCTGTATACTAAACCTATAATTAATTTCTTTCGTGAGTTGTCTTTGATTTCAACAAACATCGCATTTATATTATCAATTTCTGCACTGTTTTTAATTATCAGTTTTAAGTGTGACTGAATGTATAGTACTGTACCACCACCAGGGCCGGATTTACTTGCTTGTGGGCCCTAGGCCAAACCTTATCAGTGCCCCCCCAAAAAAAATATTATATATATATATATATATATCGTAATATTGTAATGTAAAAAAAAAAAGAATTACAACATAATGTAACACACCAATAATTTTATTCAAATTAGTTTTATATCATGTACAACTTATTCTTACACAAAGGAATAATGGAAAAAAATAGTCAAATTGAAGCATAATAAATTTTGCAATAAGAATTACAACATAATGTAATACATTACACATTAATAATTTTTAATCAAATTAGTTCCATATCAAGTACATCAAAGTAAATCAAGTTCCATATCATGTACATCTTACACATAGGAATAATGGAAAAATACAATGAAACTGAAGCATAATAAATTTTGCAAGCACAACTATGTGAAGTTCAAAATGACTTTTTCCTGCTTTTTTCTATGGCAAATTTGTCAATGATACTGTTTGTGTCAAGGGATTGTAGGAGGTCCCCAGTGGGCCCCCAGTTACTGGTGGGCCCTAGGCCAATGGCCTATGTTGCCTATTGGAAAATCCGGCCCTGAGCCCACCACCCTTTCTCTTTTCTGTCGTTGTTAAACATCTCATAACCAGGGATATGATATTCTCTGAGAAAATATCTACTCTCTGTATTTAACCAGGATTGAATAGTTGCTACAACCTCAAATTTTTGGTCAATGACAATACTTAATAGCTCATCAAATTTAAATCTTAAACTCCTAGCATTAATATAAGATACACTTATAAAATCTTGAGTACCGCAGTAGAATATCGAGGTTCTTCAAGGAGGCAATCATTCGCTGTAAGGAAAATTTATGTTAGGCTGTTTGTTCTCATAGGAGTTATGCTGTTTTTTGCCTGAAAAAGTAAAGCATAAATTTAAACATAGCATAAGTTTTCGGTGTTCTTTTTTTCATTGCTATTTCTGACTTTTTTATTTCCTTCTTAGGCTAGCCTATAGTGGATCTTAGGTTCTCTGTAACCAGAAATGGGCATTGGGCAGCAGTGTATTTGATAAATACTTGAATAGGTATTTAAATACTGTATTTATAAATACATTTTTTACAGGGTATTTAAATACTATTTAAATTATTTTTTTATGCAGGAAGGAGGGGCCAAGGGCGAACACCCGCAAAAGCGCCCCTCCCATAGAAGAAGAAGAAGAGCCATAATCAAGGTCCCGGATTTTAGAGATGCCTAGATACTCTGCGTTTCAAAGATTGGAGGTCATAGACGGGGGTAAAAATAATTTGAGGAAGATTGTTCCAGAGTTGACCGGTTGAGTAGATGAAAGATTGAAAATACCGATTAACCCTCCTTAAAGGAGAAGGCATGCAGTTAGAGTGTTCAGAAGAGCAATGTCCGTTATGATAGTGATAGTAGAGAGAGTGAGGCAACATTGCGGCGAAGAGAGAGGGATTGAAGACAGTAAGTAAGAGGCAGGGAATTGATGAGACGAAAAGCCTTTGATTCCACCTGGTCAAGTACGACTGTGTGGATTGAGCCACCCCACACATGAGAAAAGCATACTCCATACAAGGCCGTACAAAACTTCTGTACAGAGACGGGGTGGGGGGGTGAAGAAACTGCGAATCCGGTACAGCACACCTAAGCTCTTGGAAGCTGTTTGGGCAGTGGCGGCTCGTGACTAAAAATTCTAGGGGTGCTGTCTCTAAGAATGGGTTGAAATAATTACTGAAATAAAAGGATGAGCATTGAGCAATGAATAAAAGTTTCAAAAGTTATTGAAAAAGTTATTCATTGAGCTCATCCTTATATTGTTCTTGATTATTTCAATTGTAAATAAAAAATTTAGGGGTGCTGCAGTTCCGCAGTGCCTACAGACGAGCCGCCACTGTTAACAGTTTGGAAAGAGTATATGTAATCTTTCTAGGAAAGATCATGAGAAAAAGTAACACCAAGAATGTTAAGAGAAGAGGAAGGATTGAGTTGTGTGTTGTTGAAGCTAAGGGGATAGTCGTGTGGAAGATAGTGACGAGTAGACAGATGGAGGAACTGAACTTTGAGACACTGAAAGTCACAAGGTTTTCTCTGCCCCAATCAGAGATGGCAGAAAGGTCAGAGGTCAGGTGCTCCATAGCCGTACTACGCGAAGCATTGAGTGACTGTTGAGAGGGACGCTTTGGGAAGCGGGAGGAGAAGTGAAGGGTAGAATCATCGGCATAGTAGTGAATAGAACAGGAAGTGCGAATTAAAAGATCATTAATAAATAAAAGGAAAAGAGTGGGTGACAGGACAGAACCCTGAGGAACACCACTGTTAATAGCTTTAGGAGAAGAACAGTGGCCATCTACAAATGCAGCTATAGATCGGCCAGAAAGGAAATAAGAGATGAAGGCACAGATAGAAGGATAGAAACCGAAAGAGGCCTATGGAAAAACTATACGCGCTCACAACATGGTATCATATGTGGTACATTTATTTCATAATTAAATATAAATTATTAATTAATTGAATTAAATATCTATACAAAAATGCCTCGGGATTGGCGACATAGCCTATTGGGAATGAAATAATTGAATTGCCATACGTACAAAGAACCTGTATGTATGAATCAGCCTCACATAGCAACAAGAAAACCCAATTTATTGTTTAGTCTACCACAGGAGTAGACCAAACAAAAATAATGCTAGTTCGGCAAATAATACACCAGAACCAAGGAACGGCTCTCAGGGCTGTTTATGTTACGGCGAAGCCTTAAACAGGGAGGATGTCTTTGTCCCCCCTAGAGTCCTGAGTGAATTCCTTATAATATAAAACCTAGTGACTATAAAAGGATAGGCCTATTCCTTCAGGGGTTTATATAGTGACTGCCTATATTAATTACCTTAAGTAAATTCGCCGCGTAACTCCATCGTGGCGGCCCTACACCGAAAATGATTGTAACGCCCTACATCGAAGCAAACAAAGACCCAGCAAAAATAAGGTGAGGCAATTTCATTTTCATTAACATAAGGATTCCCAAATCCGGGCGTTAAAATTACCGTAATCACTTAAATATAAAACGGTCCTTTAACAACCTACATATTTATAACTCTCTAACGAAAAAGCATAGGGCTTTTGTCGGTAACCCTCCACTGAAGTCTGTTGGAAATTTCCAACGGATGAGGGCACAGGCAATCAACCCATAGCCCTATATAGTTTTTTCAAATGACATACGTACGGTACAGTATATAAATATATACATACGACTTCAAACATCCAATTCTTCTTTTAAAAGAAGAAACCAAACAGATTTCATTAACAGACACATACATTCCTTGCAAACAGATTGGATTCCTTCAAAACCCCAAAACCTTCCAGACCTACCTGTAGGATACACAACATTTACTCATTCATAACTACTGGTATTGACTTCATTGGAGTGGTGGATCCAAGTTTTGAAGACCAACTGGATTCGGAGGAATGCGACACACACACACACACACACCCACACACACACACACACACAAACACACACACTACTCTTTCAATGTGTCTCAAACACAACAACCTGTCTAAACATAACCAAGGATCGGAGAGTAAAAGCTTTTATTGCTGCGCTCTGATTCTGTGC
The DNA here is from genome assembly GCA_023014485.1 of Bathynomus jamesi. NCBI lineage: Eukaryota > Metazoa > Arthropoda > Malacostraca > Isopoda > Cirolanidae > Bathynomus > Bathynomus jamesi. The sequence goes on along the minus strand of JAJOZX010001430.1, from coordinate 94,001 downwards.
ACATAATTTTGTGCCAAAAATTATATGGTTAGACAGTGACACGTACAAACAAACTACTCTACTCCAAAGGGCCTTGGCCTACCTTGGCCATAGCCCAACAAATTCATCAAACGGCTGATGGCCTACCTTGGCCATAGCCCAACAAATTCATCAAAGGGTTGATGGCCTACCCTTGGCCAGAGCCCAACAAATTCATCAAAGGGCTGATGGCCTACCCTTGGCCATAGCCCAACAAATCATCAAAGGGCCTTGGCCTACCTTTGGCCATAGCCCAACAAATTCATCAAACGGCTGATGGCCTACCTTTGGCCATAGCCCAACAAATTCATCAAAGGGCCTTGGCCTACCTTTGGCCATAGCCCAACAAATTCACCAAACTACAGGGGTCTTGTGGCCTCCCGTGGCCGCAGCCCAAACTACAGGGGTCTTTTGGCCACAGCCCAAACTACAGAAGTCTTGTGGCCTCCCGTGGCCACAGCCCAAACTACAGGGGTCTTTTGGCCACAGCCCAAACTACAGGGGTCTTGTGGCCTCCCTTGGCCACAGCCCAAACTACAGGGGTTTTGTGGCCTCCCTTGGCCACAGCCCAAACTACAGGGGTCTTGTGGCCTCCCGTGGCCGCAGCCCAAACTACAGGGGTCTTTTGGCCACAACCCAAACTACAGGGGTTTTGTGGCCTCCCTTGGCCACAGCCCAAACTACAGGGGTCTTGTGGCCTCCCGTGGCCGCAGCCCAAACTACAGGGGTCTTTTGGCCACAGCCCAAACTACAGAAGTCTTGTGGCCTCCCGTGGCCACAGCCCAAACTACAGGGGTCTTTTGGCCACAGCCCAAACTACAGGGGTCTTGTGGCCTCCCGTGGCCGCAGCCCAAACTACAGGGGTCTTTTGGCCACAACCCAAACTACAGGGGTTTGTGGCCTCCCTTGGCCACAGCCCAAACTACAGGGGTCTTGTGGCCTCCCTTGGCCGCAGCCCAAACTACAGGGGTCTTTTGGCCACAGCCCAAACTACAGGTCTTGTGGCCTCCCGTGGCCACAGCCCAAACTACAGGGGTTTTTGGCCACAGCCCAAACTACAGGGGTCTTGTGGCCTCCCGTGGCCACAGCCCAAACTACAGGGGTCTTTGGCCACAGCCCAAACTACAGGGGTTTGTGGCCTCCCTTGGCCACAGCCCAAACTACAGGGGTCTTGTGGCCTCCCGTGGCCACAGCCCAAACTACAGGGGTCTTTTGGCCACAGCCCAAACTACAGGGGTCTTGTGGCCTCCCGTGGCCACAGCCCAAACTACAGGGGTCTTTTGGCCACAGCCCAAACTACAGGGGTCTTGTGGCCTCCCGTGGCCACAGCCCAAACTACAGGGGTTTGTGGCCTCCCTTGGCCACAGCCCAAACTACAGGGGTCTTGTGGCCTCCCTTGGCCACAGCCCAAACTACAGGGGTCTTGTGGCCTCCCTTGGCCACAGCCCAAACTACAGGGGTTTTGTGGCCTCCCTTGGCCATAGCCCAAACAGGGGTTTTGTGGCCTCCCTTGGCCATAACCCAAACAGCAAGGGTCTTGAGGCCTCCTTTGGCCAGAGACCAAACAAAAAAAAAGTCTTGTGGCCTCCCTAGGCCATAGGCCAAACAACACAAAACAGTACAGGATTCGAACCCCAAGCCCTCCAGATCTACCTGTGGAGGAGTAAATTTACTCCACTAAAACTACGGGTATTGACTAGTCTGAAGTGGTAGGAGGTTTGAATACAGTACAAACTCTTTCTAATTCTCCTAAATTAAATGAACAAATAACAAAAGACAACAATGGGAACATTGAACCAAACAATTACACGAAAACACTTGGAATGCTTTGGTTTTTTAAAACAGAATTCCGAACACGATGACACTCTTTGCACAAAGAGTTATAACTTAAATCCAAATGCCGATACAAAAAGACAAGTGCTTTCAGAATCATCCAAAATTTTCGACCCCATTGGATTATATTTACCAGCAACCATAAGATCCAAAACCCTTTTGCAAGACTTATGGAAAAAGAAAATTGATTGGGATGAACCACTTTCAGTGGAAGACCAACTTCATTGGAAAAAATTAGCCACAGACTTGAACAAAGTTCAAGACATCTACGTACCAAGATGTGCTGGCTACAGATTGAAATCGCAAACACTACACATTTTTACAGATGCCAGCACACAAGCCTACGGGTGTTGTGCCTATTTAACAAGTGAAAATGAAAGTAACTTGGTTTATTCAAAGGCAAAAGTGGCACCCTTAAACCAAAAGAAAACTGTACCACAACTTGAATTATTAGCTGTCTCATTGGGAGTTAAAACAGCAGACTTTCTTTCACAAGTGTATAAAGAAGTTGACATAACAAACATTTACTTAAGGACAGACAGTCAAATTTGTCTAACATGGGTGACCAACATAGATACAACTTCTTGCAAAAACATTTGTGAAAAACAGACTAACAGAAATCAAAACTGCAAACACAAACCTTGGTATCAAATTTAGGTACATAAAAACAAAAGAGAATCCTGCAGACTTTTTGACAAGAGGGCTCTCTTACAAGCTGTTGAAAACAAATAAAATCTGGTATGAAGGGCCCGAATGGCTAACATGTGAGGATCTTTGGCCAGCCAAAGTAGTTAACCTCACACTCAACTCTACAACAACTGAAAAGATCACTGAGGACAAACCTATATTTGACTCTCACCTTTATTCAGACCTCAACAAAAACTTGAGAATTACAGTCTATTGCTGCAAGTTTGTCAATAGCTACCTTCTCAAACACTGTCCTCAGAAAGCCTTTTCTAACTTAACAGAAACTGCAACAAAATACTGGCTCAAACAGATACAAGCTTCAGAATTTGACAAGGAGTTGAAGTATCTTAGGTCCAGTAACACATTAAACAAAGGTATTCCTTCACTTGTCATGGATCTAAATCTGTACCTGGATACAGAGGGTCTGATAAGGTGTAAAGGAAGGCTTAACAAGTCAACTTTGACTTACAACTCTAAGCACCCAATTCTTCTTCCAAGGAGAAATCACTTCACAAAACTCATCATCAGGGATACCCACAACAAAATACACCACATGGGAGTCCCACAAACCCTGACAGAGCTGAGAAAAACTTACTGGCTACCAAAGGGTAGAACTGAAACAAAGAAAATTTTAAACACATGCATTCCTTGTAAACGTATCCATTCACGACCCTTTAAGACCCCAAGCCCTCCAGACCTACCTGTGGAACGAGTAACATTTACTCGGCCATTTGAAACCACGGGTATTGACTACACTGGAGCGGTAAATGTGAGTTTTGGAGACAAAATGGATTCAAAGGAATACAAAGTGTACATTGTACTCTTCACCTGTGCTGCCACACGTGCCATATGTCTAGACATAGTAGAAGATCTGACAGCAGAAGCTTTTATTGCTGCTTTCAGACGATTTTGTGCACACAATTCTGTACCCAAAACTATATGGTCAGACAATGCCACATACTTCAAATCTGGTGAAAGAATTATTCATCAGATTTGTGACAGTGAAACAGTACAAACTCATTTAACCAAACACAACATAACCTGGAAGTACATTCCTGTTAATACACCATGGTATGGTTCAATTTGGGAAAGAAACATACAAACTGTAAAGAACTGCCTTAAAAAGACTATTGGGACAAAACATCTACAACTTTTTGAACTCATGACTATTCTGTCAGAAATTGAAAATGTTGTCAACAACAGACCATTAACTTATGTGGGAGATGGTATTAATGAGCCAGAACCTCTCACACCAAACCACCTAATTAAGGGAGAAACAGTAAACATGTTACCAGAATCTGAACATAACAGTACAGAGGATCCAGATTGGGAAATAGGACACAAAGAACTCAACACAAAATACCAACATTTGACACAAATCAAGACTCAATTTATAACAAAATGGAGAGAAGAATACTTAACAAGTCTTAGAGAAAGACATAAACAATTAACAAAACAAAGTTGGAATGATTCAGTCAAAATTGGGGACATTGTGTTGATACATGACAAGACACCAAGACAACATTGGTCAATGGGAAAAGTCTTGGAACTCAAAACTGGTGAAGACGAAGTTACCAGGGTTGTAAAACTGAAAACAGCAACTGGTGAGACCACCAGAGATATCACATTACTATATCCTTTGGAGTGTGGGGCTAAATTAGAACCATTACCCCAAAGGATGGATCAGGATACTATTGGGGAGGAATCTCTCAATGTGCCTGATGTAACTCAGACTAAACCAGACAGGCCTCAAAGAAAGACTGCTTTGAAAGCCAGAAAACTTTTACAAGAAAAAATTAAGACTGGTGACTTATAAACTTACACAAACTGAGCAAAGTTAAAATGCTTAATAACTTTACTTTAATCCCATAAATTTCCTATACCTAAAGGGAGTCAAACTGATGACATAACTTTAACTAAACTTGAGAAGTTGGCCTCTTGAACTTTCCTATTTGAATAGGTCTTGAGTAACCTCTCTCTTCCTAAATTTCTACTTCATTCTTTTGATTCATTTTTTTTACATGTTTTACACAGTTTGTCAAAAAATTTTGATCTATAACATACAAATTTTTCTCCGGCCCCCCCCAGTATATGGAAAAACTATACGCGCTCACAACATGGTATCATATGTGGTACATTTATTTCATAATTAAATATAAATTATTAATTAATTGAATTAAATATCTATACAAAAATGCCTCGGGATTGGCGACATAGCCTATTGGGAATGAAATAATTGAATTGCCATACGTACAAAGAACCTGTATGTATGAATCAGCCTCACATAGCAACAAGAAAACCCAATTTATTGTTTAGTCTACCACAGGAGATTACCAAACAAAAATAATGCTAGTTCGGCAAATAATACACCAGAACCAAGGAACGGCTCTCAGGGCTGTTTATGTTACGGCGAAGCCTTAAACAGGGAGGATGTCTTTGTCCCCCCTAGAGTCCTGAGTGAATTCCTTATAATATAAAACCTAGTGACTATAAAAGGATAGGCCTATTCCTTCAGGGGTTTATATAGTGACTGCCTATATTAATTACCTTAAGTAAATTCGCCGCGTAACTCCATCGTGGCGGCCCTACACCGAAAATGATCGTAACGCCCTACATCGAAGCAAACAAAGACCCAGCAAAAATAAGGTGAGGCAATTTCATTTTCATTAACATAAGGATTCCCAAATCCGGGCGCTAAAATTACCGTAATCACTTAAATATAAAACGGTCCTTTAACAACCTACATATTTATAACTCTCTAACGAAAAAGCATAGGGCTTTTGTCGGTAACCCTCCACTGAAGTCTGTTGGAAATTTCCAACGGATGAGGGCACAGGCAATCAACCCATAGCCCTATATAGTTTTTTCAAAAGGCCAGTTTGGAAATTAAAGATTTGTGCCAGATTCTATCAAAAGCTTTCGATATGTTTAGCGCAATAGCAAAAGTTTCACCGAAATCCCGAAAGGAGGATGACTAAGAGTCAGAGAGATATGCAAGAAGATCGCCAGTAGAGCGCTCATTGCTGAACCCTTTCTGACGATCTGAAAGAAGGGGTGTTTAAGAATCTTCCTATTAAGGATAGATTAAAAAACATTATTATTGATGTGTTTTGTAATTATAAATACATATTTTCAAATACAATTTTAAATACATTTGCAAAAAATCAGTTTACGTGACATGTTTTGAGTAACTCCTTGGAATTCTTTTATTGCGACTTGTGGCAATCCCTACACCGCAGTGACGTCGCACAACCATTGGAATTTGTTGGGGCCTGAGCTTTGTCAGTTTGGATCTATCGTCGAGTAGTGTTTTGCCGGAATGATTTATTCACCCAGGAAAGGGAAGCTGTTTGACGGACTTTTTGAGAGCTTGACACTGATGAAGGCGAATATGTAGTAGAATGAAAGTGCTTAGAGGCTTAGGTCCGGGGTGGATTTTAGTTTCACGTTTTTTGTAAATCGATAATTTAATTATTTTTGGCGTATCTGTTCCCAACTGTACTGTTTTATGTTTATTATGATTTATGTAGTCCCTTCTTTCTGTTCTCTCTTTTTGGATGCATTTGTTGCGGATAAGAAGCCCCAAACTACTATAACAGTACAAACACTAAAAATGGAATGTATTTAGGATGTATTTAGATTGCATTTAAGTGTATTTTTGAAGTAATGTATTTAGTATTTAATTACATTCCAGTTTACAGTAATGTATTTGGTATTTAAATACAAATTTGCGTGTATTTAGTATTTAAATACATTTTAAAGTATTTCTGCCCATCTCTGTCTGTAACTCCGTAACTCTGTAACTGCATGCCTCCTCGTTTAAGGAGAACACGCAGTACCAAACTTTTGACACACTCATTCCTTTTCTGTTTAACTCTCTAACGCAAGGGTTAATCAGTATTTCCAATCTTACATCTACTCAACCGGTTAATTCTGGAACAATCTTCCTCAATCCATCTTTCCCCCGTCTCTGACCTCCAATCTTTCAAACGCAGTGTCCAGACATCTCGATAACTTTGAACCTCGAATTTAGCTCTTTCTCTAGGGGGGGGGCATTCGCCCTTGGCCCCTCCTTCTTTCATAAAAAATATTTCCTTAGTATTAGTGTAAAACTTATACTGGTTCTGACTGTTGGTGCTCGTGTTGAGCCGTTACCAGCATGTGTACTGTATATAGTGGGTATTACAGTTCTATAGAGTTACTGCAAATTCTGGGGTTAGTATAGGTTTGTACTTATATACAGGGTGTCCCATAAGTCCGGTCTCATAGGAAAATTTATATTAAATTAAATTTACAAAAGTAATACATTAGAACTAAAACAGATGTTCAAATTGGTCTTGTTTCGGAACAAAATCTGTAACAAAAAAAAAAAAAAGGTCCCGAAACAAGACACCAATTTGAACATTTGTTTTAGTTTTAATGTATTACTTTTGTAAATTTAATTTAAAATAAATTTTCTGAGACGAGACTTATGGGACTGTATATTTCCATGCATTTAATTAGTGTTAAACTGTTTCCTTCCCTCGTCAGATCTGCCTATGCAGTATATATAGTAAACGCGTTACACCCAATTCCACCCAGAGCATAAAACCCGTGGTTTTCTGTTAACTTCGTACTGGGCTGATTTACCCTAAGGGACTTAGAACCCCGCCTGGTCCTTCCGGAGGTACGAATTCCCCTAATAATAGACTCGCCTTATTGTATTGCTGTCGTATAATTTACTGATGGGTGGAAGGACGGTGATCAGTTTGTAGTTTGAGGGGAAAGATTTATTTCCTGATTTAAAAATTGGTCATACTCTAGTTTTTTTAATAATAATAATTGTAAAAGTTTGGCATAGCTCAGTGACCTCGAAAATGGCTCTTATTTTATCAGAGGCACGGCCACGGCCTTGGAGTCATCTACGTATGATGAAGGAGTGTTACATGAAACTCCAAGGTTACCACATACTTTGTTTGGTAAAGTTTTTCTTCCTTATACGCACGCACGCATGCACGCACACACACACACACACACACACACACACACACACACACACACACAAATGTGGATAATTTCGTGTAATATATATGTTAGGCGTAACGTGAATAATTTCTAATGTGCACATTAGGACTTTGCGTTAGGTTAGGTATTTCTCTGGGTGTTTGACTCGCGAAAACACCTACCCTAACCTTATCTAACCTAAAGCAAAGTTCTAATGTGCGCATTAGTCTAATTACACGTACATATGTACAAGGTGGGAGAAAAGTCTTTAATTAAGGATTTTATACATACAAATAATTTGTTAATAATAATAAATAAATTCTAATGATATGACTGCAGTGTATGCAATACTTTTCAAAGCAACTATCCAAGGCCAGGAATGACCCTAGACTAGAAGAAGAAGAAGAAGAAGAAGAAGGCCCTACGAATATAGCAATGAAGAAAAAGTGTATCTTGTATCGTGGATTACTCGTAATATGAAGAAAGTTTGCGTTTATTTCAATAAAAATATAATAAACCACCACCAAATGCAACTACTCTTCAATACTGGAAGCTCAAACTTTTGGAAACGGGGAACCTGGTAAAAGATCATTCAAGAAACGGAAGACCAGTAACGGCGACAGGAGACAACAACGAAGAAAATGTCGAAAAATATTTTGTTCCTCGTGAACGAGCGAGCAACGTGGTCTTATTATACAATAGTCTCGTAAGACAGTGACGAAGGACTCTAGGGAAGCTTTTTGGAAAACAGTTTGTTTCAATTCCATATCGATAGTGCTGTCGCAACCCCATAGTAAGCGTCACCTCCATGCTGATATATTTTTTATTTTTTTTATCGGTTCGTGTCGTCACATAATCGTACAAAACACTGGAATACACTTTTTTGTTATTTACTGTCGTAACAATATTGTTTCAAACCCTCATCAGTCTAATAATAATATTTGGCATTACTGTTTTCCTTCTGTAGAACGGGTTTTGAGGCTTAAGAAGTTTTGGAATATCAACATTGATGGAGGATTATCTGTTTCGTGTATTAGTATGGAAAATATTAGAATTTAAAAGGCTCCATTTAAAGTTTTAGCATATTTTAACGCATCTGTTCCAAAAAAGAGAAAAAATTGGATTATCTCTTACGAAGCTCTGGCTGGAATGTTGCGTATTAAAATCGTAAAGTTAAAGAAAATTAATATTAAAGGAAATTAATAGTTTAAATAATATAAATTTATTTCAATTAATCTCATTTCTCAGCTTTTGTACAACTGCTTAAAACTAAGTCATTCTTTAACTTACTGACAGGAAATGCATTGCTGAAAGTTTTCAGAAGTTTCAATTTATTGCTTCAACATATATATCAGTGGCGTACGCAAAAGGGGGTCCATGGGGCCTGGACCCCCCTTAAGAAGTAAGATTTTATCTATAATAATAATAAAAGGACTGTGTGTGTGTGTGTGTGTGTGTGTGTGTGTGTGTGTGTGTGTTCCAGCCATAACTCCAAAATGGAAGCAATTACAAACATGAAACTTCACACATATTTGGCAGAATTGGTTGAAAGAAGAATGTATTTGGTGTGGGTTGTAGCATATATTGTTAGTAGTGACTGTCTGATTCTGGAATGTCTGCTGCCGTATTGCTTCCTATTTTCGAAAGGAAATTGTTTAATAAGTTGGGTATGTCTTTGGGATCACTGTAGGAAATTCCATCTTGCGTTATGAGATTTGTCTTTTCTTTTTTGGCGTTAACTAAAACTTTTAAAGTATTCCACGATCCTTTAGGATTAGATCTTTGTTTGGTAACTTTAAAACAATAATGGTCCACTTTTGCGGTTTTTATAAGCGAATTTAGTCTGTTTCAATCATTTTTTTATATTTGTTCATTGATAATATCATTCTTCCATAGTTTATAGAGAGAATGTTTACGGTTTATGCTTACAATGAGGGCTGGAGTGATCCACTGGTTGTTATACTAGGGGTACTCAATATATTTTGCCTCACCCTTTTTTCTTAACTAAATAATAGGCCATGGAGCTGAAATGTCTTTTGGGCCGTAAGTTTGAACTTTCTACGCTTCACATAACCGGATTTTCCCAGTTTGAACGTCCCCTCCTTGAATAAAACCACTTTTAAACGCCCTTGTATAAAACCGATGGTTAACGCAGTTCCGAAAATGGCGTCTGACAGTGATGTGCGTCGTAGAGAGCTGTTATCGAGTTCTTAACCGCAGAGAAGGAAACAGTTGGAAATATTCACAAACGTCTACAAAATGTTTACGGAGATGCTGTTGTTGATCGAAGCATAGTTGGGTGCTGGTCTAAACGTGTGAGATCATCGGAGAGAGAGATAGTCAGTTTCGATGATGAGCCACGCAGCGGTCGCCCGGCATCGGCTGTGACATCTCACACTGCAACGTGCTAACAGCATCATTCGATCAAATCAGCGCGTCACATACAAGGAGCTATCACTGGAGCTAGAAATTAGTGAAGGAAGTGTGAATACGATAATTCAGCAACTGGGATACTCAAAAGTGTGTTCACGGTTTGTTCCTCACGAACTGACTGAAGATCACAAAGCCCAACGAAAAGAAATTGCTTCTGAGTCGTTAGTTCGATACGAGACAGAAGGGGATGACTTCCTTTCACGAATTGTGGCTGGGGATGAGACTTGGGTACACCACTTTGAACCTGAAACAAAACGCCAATCCATGGAATGGCATCACGCAGACTTCCCACGCAAGAAAAAGTTCAAAATGGCTCCCTCTGCAGGAAAGGTTATGGGACATGAAAGGGGTGATTCTGGTGGACATTATGAAGAAAGGACAAACAATCAACTATCCTACAGACTCCAGAGACGTATAAAGCGAGTTCAACCGGAGAGAAAACTGGAAGACGCTCTTCTTTTGCACGATAACGCAAGACCACACAACAGTTTGCAAACAAGAGAGGCCATCACAAAAATGCGCTTCACTGTGTTACCCCACCCTCCATACAGCCGGGTCTGGCGCCTTCAGACTTCCATTTGTTTGGGCCAATGAAGGATGGTATTTGTGGAAGAAAGTTTCAGAGTGACGATGAGGTTGTTGAGGAGGTTAAGAGGTGGCTCCAGCGGAACCCAGCGGAACCCAGCGGACTTTTACCAACAAGGAATAAAGGCCCTTGTTTCGAGGTGGAGGAAAGCCGTAGAAAAGGATGGAGACTATGTGGAAAAATAAAAACTTGTAAAAAATGTATGTAACTACTTGTGTACAAAATTTCTGGAACTTACAAGGAAACTTGGAAAGAAAGAAAAAAGGTGTGGCAAAATATATTGAGTGGCTCTCGTGCAATAAATAGTAAGTATTATGTCAGTGGATACCTTCTTAAACTGGCGACACTAACGGAAACGTATCTATTTTGAACTTAAATATCAGAAGCCTTTCAAATCACTTTCATGAGTTGACGGCCAATCTAAAATTGTTGCAATATAAATTTACTGTATTATATTGATAATAATAATGATCATAAGAAGTCATTTTTTAATATACCAGGTTACACGAGCCACCACATATTGAGCAATTGATAGGCATAAATGATCATTCTGAAACCCTATTAGTTAAGGTCAGGGCCGGATTAAGACCTTTAGAGGCCCTAAGCACTTAAAAGATTTTGGTGCCCCATATATATGTAATTCAAAATATAAACAAAAATAAACCATAAAATAAAATTTTATTTTTTGAAATGAAACAAAACTTACAGTAAGATGGAAAATAATGTTTATTTTTGTATACTTCCACTTCATTTATATTTGAAAAGTTTTCTCCTACTTTTTTTAATTGCAAAGTCTTTGATCAGATCCTCAAAACTAATCTTACGTAACACATCTGCTTCTATACTTAGTAGAGATAAGGCATCCAGCCTGCCTTGTTGCATAGTTGTTCTGTTGGTATTTTTAATATACTTCAACTGAGAAAATGAACGCTCAGCTGAGCAATTTGTGACCATTAATGTTAAAAATATACGAAAGGCAATTTCTACATTTGGGAAGGCACACTCAATATTGTCTTCTACAATTATTTTATAAAGTTCAGCATGACTGAATCTTGTTTTTACATTTACTATAGCACACGAAAATATTTAATCTATATGTATTTTTAATATGGCGCTCAAAGATTTGATATAAACAAAATAATAACGCAAAGCGTAAAGTGTGTGATTACAACGAAATATATTTATTCTCTCAAAAGGGTTGTTGTTCACTACAAATTCAAACAATGAAAAAAAATAAATACTATATATGAATATATATAATTCAGTTTTCAACAGCTTATAGGCTATAAGCCGCGATTATAATAGTATAATAAATCCATGGTAAATCCGACAATGGAAAATTTCTGTGGTGCCCCCCTTCCCTTCATGCCCTAAGCACGGGCTTATTTTGCTTAATGGTTAATCCGGCCCTGGTTAAGGTGTATATAGGTGTATGTAAATAATGTTTCCTATTCAATATTAGGCATTTACCGACCACCAAATGGTAACTTGCCAACGTTTATTACGAGCATAGATCAAACTTTAACTTCTAATCATATCAACATATAACTGCATCATTGCGGGAGATTTAAACATCGATCTTGCTAAAATAAACTTTAATAATAATGTTGATCTTCCCTTGACTGTACGTCAGGTATTCTCCTATTACACATTTCGGACCATCTGCCCACATACACAATGCTAATTAGTCATTTACAAATACAGGAGAAAATAAAATTGACTCTTGACCCTACAACTATAATAATAAATTAAAATTTATCAGAGATATCAAGTTTTGACTGGTCGAGAATAGCTGAAAGTAACTGAGAGATAGAAACAATTTCAAACATTCTCAAACACACCAATGGATATATTTAGTGTTAATTTTCCTATAAAGTCGAAACGCTTGTCAAAAAGAAACTACGAGGGCCACTCAATATATTTTGCCCCACCTTCTTTTTTCTTTCCAAGTTTCCTTGTAAGTTCCGGAAATTTTGTACACAAGTAGTTATGTACCTTTTTCACAAGTTTTTATTTTTCCACATAGTCTCCATCCTTTTCTACGGTTTCCTCCACCTCGAAACAAGGGCCTTTATTCCTTGCTGGTAAAAGTCCGCTGGGTTCCGCTGGACCCACCTCTTAACCTCCTCAACAACCTCATCGTCACTCTGAAACTTTCTTCTACGAATACCATCCTTCATTGGCCCAAACAAATGGAAGTCTGAAGGCGCCAGATCCGGGCTGTATGGAGGGTGGAGTAACACAGTGAAGCGCATTTTTGTGATGGCCTCTCTTGTTTGCAAACTGTTGTGCGGTGTTGCGTTATCGTGCAAAAGAAGGACGTCTTCCAGTTTTCTCTCCGGTTGAACTCGCTTTATACGTCTCTGGAGTCTCTGCAGGGTAGCAATATATGCCTCTGAGTTAGTTGTTTGACCTTTCTTCATAATGTCCACCAGAATCACCCCTTTCGTGTTCCAGAAGATGGTGGCCATAACCTTTCCTGCAGAGGGAGCCATTTTGAACTTTCTTGCGTGGGAAGTCTGCGTGATGCCACTCCATGGATTGCCGTTTTGTTTCAGGTTCAAAGTGGTGTAACCAAGTCTCATCCCCAGTCACAATTCGTGAAAGGAAGTCATCCCCTTCTGTCTCGTATCGAACCAACGACTCAGAAGCAATTTCTTTTCGTTGGGCTTTGTGATCTTCAGTCAGTTCGTGAGGAACAAACCGTGAACACACTTTTGAGTATCCAAGTTGCTGAATTATCGTATTCACGCTTCCTTCACTAATTCCTAGCTCCAGTGATAGCTCCTTGTATGTGACACGCCGATTTGATCGAATGATGCTGTTAGCATGTTGCACGGTGTGAGATGTCACAGCCGATGCCGGCGACCGCTGCGTGGCTCATCATCGAAGCTGGCTATCCCTCTCTCCGATGATCTCACACGTTTAGACCAGCATCCAACTGTGTTACGATCAACAACGGTTTCTCCGTAAACGTTTTGTAGACGTTTGTGAATATTTCCAACTGTTTCCTTCTCTGCGGTTAAGAACTCGATAACAGCTCTCTGTTCACGACGCACATCACTGTCAGACACCATTTTCGAAACTGCGTTAACCATCGGTTTTATACAAGGGCGTTTAAAAGCGGTTTTATAGAAGGAGGGGAGGTTCAAACTGGAAAAATTCGGTTATGTGAAGCGTAGAAAGTTCAAACTTACGGCCCAAAAGACATTTTAGCCTCATGGCCTATTATTTAGTTAAGAAAAAAGGGTGGGGCAAAATATATTGAGTGCCCCTAGAAGAAAATAAATTAGTTAGTCAAACATATGATGGAGCTGCTGGTGAATTATAAACGGAGTGCTAGAGAAACTAAGACAGTGCGGTTACAAATATGCTCATTTCATTCACTGTTATGCGCACACACTGAATTTAGTTATTATTAAAGTAGCGAATCATTTACGAGGTGTCAAACTTTTTTTCTCTCACTTGAAGGCATTTAATAAATTTACCTCCTCAAGCACAAAAAGAAAGAATGTATTCAATAATTTTAAAGCTACCATTCCAAGTTTAAGTGAAACACGCTGGTGCTATCGGTCAAGAACAGTATCAGCTATTCAGAGGCTTTAAAAAGTATTTTGAATGATGAAATCTCGTGGGATGAAGATGGTTTAAACCAGGCTGAAAATCTTTACGCAAAACTAGATGACTTTTTATTTATGTTTTATATTTGCTGCTTTGAAGAATTACTTAGCAATGCTGAAAAACTATTTGATGTTTTACAATGCAGGATAGTGGACATGGAATTTGCAAAAAAGAAAATTAATGATTTTATTAGTTTTCTGGAAGGAAAAATCAATGACAGTTATAATGAAATTCTTAAAAAGACACGTGACATAATAAGTTGTCCGACCATTCCTCCCCCTACTAAGAGACTCAGAGGAAAAGTGACAGACTTTAAGGGAATTTACTTTAGCATTCTGAATACCTGTAACAGACTTGAAGGAACGATTTGAATGCATTCGGGAGTTCTCATTTTTTGAGCTGTTAAATTCATCAATGTTTGCAGTATATAAAGAAAATTTCCACAGAAACTTAATAGAAGCACTTGAATATAAGTACAGTAATCTACACGACGTGAAAGCTTTAACGTCAGAATTAAAATACATCTTTCAGGACTCCGATTTTTGTCAGTGCAAACACGCGAAAGAAATTTTAAAGCTTTGTCTTGACCTTTGACTTAAACAGCCTTACTTGAAACGATCAAATTAATTCGGCTCCTTTTGACAATCCCCGTAACCAGTGTGTCAACTGAAAGAAGTTTTTCAACACTTAACAGTATAAAGACGTACCTACGGAATACCATATCGGAGGAAAGGCTGTCTAGTTTAGCAAGAATTACCAAAGAGAAATAAATTGTAATATCGCGAGAGAAGAATAAAATGTTGCACGAGAAAATAATTGAAGAATTTGCATTAAAACCAAGAAGATTGGCGTTCATGTATAAATAAATAAGATAAGGCGATGTTTTATTTCCTAAATTTATGCCAGTTAAAAATATTCCAATTATCATACATATCACAGTGAAACAAGTATCAAATTATATATATATATATATATATATATATATATATATATATATATACCTTACAACCTTACAACCTTACAAAGGTTCCACGTGATGATTTCTCATTTCGCGAAGGTCAAGCTTGTCGCCCCTCCTCTCTCTCTCTCTCTCTCTCTATATATATATATATATGTATATATGCTTGAAAGGTTTGAGCCCGAGTATCCACAAAACCTGGCGTCACCCTTGATATATATATATATATATACCTTCTTAACCTTGTTGATGTTCCGTGCGTTGGTCTCTCCACACGAAGGTCAAGCTGGTGGCCCTGCCTCTAGGTCTGGCTTGGTGGAGGAGCGAGTTGCTTTTTTGAGCTCTCCACCGTACATAGCCAGATACACCCGGCTCATCTGGTACCGTCCTGAGCCAGGCATCTAGTCTTCTCTTGAAGACGTCAACTTTGACCCCTATAACGTTTCTGAGGTCCTTTGGAAACTGGTTAAAAAGTCTTGGGGCCCCTGACAACCAAGCTATTTTCCTTCAGTGTTGAGGAGGTCCCTTGCCGGGCCTTTAATTTGGGAACATTACACATTCTGCCTTACCTATTTTCCAGTGTTGTTTGGATGGTAATTGGGTTTAGTTTTAGGTTTGGTACCAGCTTTTCGATCATTTTCCATATGTAGATTATGGTGTACCTCTCTCTTCTTTCCAGGGAGTACAGATTTAGTTTACGTAGTCTTTCCCAGTAGTTGGGTTCTTTGCAGCCATCAATCTTGGCTGTGAAATGTGTGTGCGTTTCTTCTAGTTTATTAGTTTCTTCTTTTTTATATGGGGACGTCAAAACTGAGTAGTATTCAAGTTTTGGTATAATCAGCGTTTTTGGCAGGAGAATCATTAGTGTCCTGTCCCTTCTTTTGAACGTTCTTAGTACCTGCCCCGCGACTCTTTTTGCTTTATTTATCTCTATCTGATTTTGTGTTTCGAATTTGGCATCATCGGTCACTATAACCCCCAAATCAACCGTTTTCTGAATTTCCTGCCTATCTGGAGCATAATATGCAGTCTTTTTAAGTTCCACTTTTCTACCATATCTCAAGAGCTGAAATTTCTCGGTGTTAAATGTCATGTTGTTGTCTTCTGACCATTTGTATATTTTGTTCGTGTCCCTCTGCAAGGCCTCCCCTTCATTTGCATCCCTGATTTTTCTGCTGATCTTTGTATCGTCTGCAAAGGATGCTACTATACTTTCACTGTTTACTCCGCTGTCTATGTCTGTTCGCATGATAATGAACAAGAGTGGGGCCAGTACTGTTCCTTGTGGTACTGAGCTGCGTACTTTCTATTCTGATAATGATATACCTTGAATTTTGACGATATGTCGACGTTCTCTGAGGAAGTTGTAGATCCATTTTCCC